>VDFB02105785.1:512643839-512954222 GCA_007258455.2 Sequoia sempervirens
CCCACACTCTCCCACTCTCTCTCACACTCTCCCACTCTCTCTCACACTCTCCAACCCTCTCTCCCACCCTCCCACTCCCACCCTCTCTCACCCTCTCTCCCATAAGCATAAATACATACATATAGGCATACATACATACATGAGACACCAACATACATATACATACAAACATATGAACAAACATTCAAAAAAGTGGCATTTAACTAAAGGAAGACATAACACGAGCGCATCATGTGTGGCTAGACATGTTCCTCAGAGAAGCAAAAAATGTCAAAACTAATACATAATGTGAGTGCATTATAACGTGCTCGCATTATATATTTCTTTGGGAATCCCTAAGTCTTAGCTTTGGTATTTTCCTTGGAATACCAACCCAAAGGCTTGGAGGGCATTCCCGACAACCAGAGACGTGTTTTTTGCAAATTCTACAATTTTTCACATAATTGGGTTCGTGCTCATCGTCAGGATTGCATCTGGTTCAATATCGACAAAATCGAACACATGGGTAATGTTAAGTTCTCTCTTAGCTTTCCAATGATGTAATTTTTTTCACTTTCTAACAATGTTAGGCCATTCATCCATAATTTATTTTGTTTGTATGTTTGTTTTTCGTCAAAAACCAATGTTTGGTGTTTTTTTCATTATAAATTAACCGTTCATCAAAATTTCAAATAAATTACACTTTTAGAAACTAGACTCCATTCTACAAATTTTAAAAAATTAAAAATTAAAAAAATCTATTACTTTCCAAAAATCTATTACTTTCCAAAATTCTTCTTTTTAGGAAGTGCCCACTTAGAAAATTAGTAAAAAAATAAATATTCATTAAAAATTATCAGAAAAATTGTGCATCAACTAGATGTTGTTAGCTAACTTCTGATCGTAGCTATTTTAAAAATACTAAAAAAAAGTTCACCGTGCTCAGGTCGTACAAGAGTTGCTATTTTATGTTTTTTTGACAAAAACAACACCAATTTGTGTACATCCCTCTTTTCAACCCCTTAATCTCAACCATTTTCAAAATAAATTAGTAGTTTAGAAAGTAGACTCGAAGTACTTTGATCCTTGTTTTTGTTCCATCTCAAAATTTTGAGTTTAACTATCCTCAATTTCACATCCAAGGTTAGCATTTCCTGATTTCAAAAAAAATGTGGCCAGTTAAGCCCCTTTTTTGGGAACCATCTTGGTTCACTTACCCTTGCTACAAATTCTATTCTTAAATATTTTTGAACTAATATAGATAACTTATTCAAATTTTTACGTCAAGTTGCCTAACTCTTATTTTTCTAATTTTTTGCCACTTAAGGGCCTATTTTTTCCATGATGATCCTACACATACTTAGTTGGTGTATGGAAAGGAGGTAGTGCTACCTATCTCCATAGATATCCCTACCTTACAACTATTGAAAGCCTTGGAAATTAATGAAAGCAGCGGAATGGAAGTACGACTAGTGAACTCCTCAAGCTAGAAGAAGATAGAGAAAAGGCCTATGACTCCATGATAAACTGCCAACAAATAGTGAAGGACTAGTTTGACAAAAAGACTTCTAACCAAGAATTCAAGGAAGGGAGATTAGTGCTAAAGTATGATGAGTGCACTGCAAAACTAGGGCAACACACAAAATTTGAAGCGCTATGGATATGACCTTTCCAAATTAGTGCATGCAAGGAAAAAAATACATACGAGATTAAAGATATGGAGGGAAATGCTTTAGATATGCTGGTGAACGGTATTTTTTTGAAATTATTCCATTAAAATACGTAGTTCTTTAAAATATTTAATAGTTATGTACCATATGTAATTTTTTGTAAATACGTTCTAATTTTGAGAATAATCCTTCCAAAAAGAACTCTAAAGAAATGAAAAGTTGAATTAAATTCATTCACAAATTTATAATATGATGCACCACCCAAGGCTCAAATTTAAACATGAGACTCTCTTAGCAAAACCCCAAAAAAGGGGTGGCAAGTAAAATGAATCAAAAGGGAGGCAATGAGAAAAAATAGTAAAGCTAAGCCTCCATTCGTTGATGATGAAGCAAAAAAGGGATCATTATTGGGTTCTTCTTCTTCTTCTTCTTCTTCAGGTTGCAAAAAGGGGCTGAGCACATGATGCACATGGGCCAAAAAGTGTAGACCTAGGGTCTAGTTGCCATGACTATTCACCAAGAAGTTGAAGTGATTCCTCTAGGTGAATCCTAGAATGAGATCCACTCTGTACTCTTGTAGTAGAAAAGTGGCCATTGGCTTAGAAGAGTAGCGATGTATCTCAATGACCATAGTGTGGAATTCAAGAGGAAGGGAAATCAGGGTACATCTATTCGAAAGTCCATGTGCCTACAAAGATTCATGGCACTGAATATGCCAATGTCGGGGATAGCCACTTGCACTACCTTGGCAAGCCCCTCCATCAATGAAGTGTTGAACATCTAGTGACACAAATCAATTATCATGGGCTTGGACACTGTCCCTGGGTCCACCAGTGAGCCCACTAAGCAAGAAAGCATGTTGTAGTTGCTTCGAAGCTAGTTTTTGTTGTTGATAGAATTTGTGTCGACTACCCACCTGAATGCAACCATGCTGAGGCCCTCACATTTCTTCAGCAAATGCTTAATTTAGTCACTAGTGACCTCTCCCGTAAAACATTATTGTGGCCTCCATGGAAGGAGCCAAATGGGAATGCCTAAGCCAGTAGACATTCTGATAAGCAGTGAAAGATGGTAGAATGGGAAACTATGGAAAGCTTGCTAAACTTAAGAGACAATATTTTTGAATGAAAGTTGCAAAAGGTGGGATAGCTATATATAGAAAGGTGAGCCGATGAACTCAACCAATGGAAAGTTTATTTTTGGCAAGACTGTTATGTGATTAAAATTAAGCGTATCAAATGTAGATTAAAAACAATTAAAAACACACCAATGCGACATTATATTGAAGAAAACTAATTAAAAGATAAACAAACTCTTAAAAAAATAGTTCCTTCAATGACATCTCATTGTCCTCTATCTCCAGTGTTTTTGTTGATTCCAACTTGCTCTCAGATTGTGTGCTAGGCTCAAAAAAGGATCTTCCTAAAGAACGAGATTTGAAGATGAATGTATTCTATTCTATACTAAGATATGATTAACATGCTTAAACAAACATTATTGCTAGAGTGTAAAATTATGAAATTATGAATGCTAAAGTTGATAATGACAATGCTAAATGGTTAATCGCCTAAATGCAACTAATCTCTAATGTTTGTCTCTAAAATGTGTGTATAAGAAATGCTTGGATTTGCAGGGGTATTTATAGACTTTTCAAAAGATTCTGATTGGTTGATGTGATCAATGGTTGAAATCAAGCTTGTCAAGATGAACAGTGAGAGATTTTGGAAGTTGAGAGAAAGATGGAAGGTTGAGAGAATAATGGAAGATGTTTCCTTCCCACAAAACCTTTCACTCAAAAATAGAGGTAGCTTTCCATTTGTCATCTTTAGTTATGAGTTGATTTTGTAGTTGAAGATAAATCCCATAATTAAATAAATAAATTTATTTAATTACATGTGACAATGAATTTAGAATTTTCCATAATTAAATATTTAATTATGTGTGAGAAGATGATAGAAAAGCATTTAATTAAATATGAAGAGAAGAAAGTTTCTAATTAAATATTTTAGAATATTTAATTAAATGTAGAGTGAGGAAAGTTTCTAATTAAATATTTAGATTATTTAATTATATGTAGGGCGGGGAATTAAAAAATGTTTAATTAAATATTTAGAATATTTAATTAAATGTGAAAAAGGTATTTAGAGGAATATCATTTAAATTTAAAATTCAAACTTATGATAATTAATATAAATAAATTATAAAATCTATTTAATTAATTAAGAGGAATATGAAAGATGGTAATAACTAAATAAACTTATTTATTTAATTAAATTAGAAGAATTAGAAAGTGAATGATATAAATAAATAATTAAATTTATTTATATGTAGATGACTTTTAGAAGATTAATTAAATAATTCATATTTAATTAATTAACAAGCTTGATTAACCATGACCATTTTTAGATGTATACATTTTTCCCCTCTTTGAAGTGATGTGTGAAACACATCGCTTCAAAGAAAATATTCCTGGATTTAAAATTTGTTGTGTTTGATTTTCCCCCTGGTCAAAAAAATTCTAACTGATATGTCCTTTTGATTTGACTCTGATATGTTTTTGATTGTAAAATGTTACTAATATTAATGATGCCCCCTTGGGAGATAAATCATTGACGATGAAAAAAATTGTTGAGTTGATGATGAAATTCAGATGATGAGAGTGATGCAATGATTTAGCTCCCAATAATTGATTAAAAGATGCCCCAGTTTGAAAACTAAGGTTAGAGCTTGAGAAAAAGGTAAAAATAAAAATAAAATGCCACAAAAACCCACCTTGGTTGACCTTTAAAAGGTCAAAGGAGTAAAAAGGGAAAGTCATTTTCACCTTTTGACTTTAGTGATTTTGCTAAAGAACACTGACTTGGTGAGATGGAGATTCCATATCACAGACATAGATTCAAGCGAGCCTGTCGGTACTAGAGACCAACCACGTATGGACCACCGGTGAGTCGATTGAACCCTCATTGTGTTGAAAATTTATGATTTTAAGTGAATTTTTATGCATTTTCATGTGGATTTAGGTTTGAACAACCTATTTTAGCTCGTCGAGTAGGAGTTTTAGTGCTTACAATGTTTCTTGTAGCACACATAGGATGTAAAATAGTGCTTTTAGGGAAGAGGCAGTTTAGCACATAGGATACACACAATAGTGCATTTACAATGCCTAATAGGAAATTGGTACTTTAGCACATATAGGAAATAGAATAGTGCATTTAGGGTTTCAGTGCATTAGGTGGATGAAATGGCACATACACTTAGGGGTTTAACACATAGAGGGAAGTAGTGCATAGGGGAGAAAGTATAGCGCTTTGAGGACATAGAATGGAGCATAGGGAGATTTAGAACATCAAAGGGGGAAAATTAAGTGCTTTTGGGGTTTTAGCATATAGAGGCTACAGATTAGTGCATCTAGGAAATTTAGGCAAAATACATTGTTTGATAAAAGTGAGGAAAAAAAATGACGTATATTGCTTCTTTGGTCAATAGATAGATAAATTTTCTTTTCATCATGTTGATACAGATAGAAATGAGAGAAGATCTAATGATGAATTGATAACTTTTCTTCTGAAAATAGAAAACAAAGAGTAGATAGTTGATGTATTTGTTTCCATTGAATGAAAAATAGAGTAGATGATTGATGAATTGTCTGATTTGCTGATAACTTTGCTTTAGAAAACAAAGAGTAGATGATTGATAGGACTTCTAATAAATTTTATTTCTATGATAGAAAATAAAGAGGAGATGATTGATATGATTTCTGATAAATTTGATTTATGTGGTAGAAAACAAATAGTAGATGATGTGTTTGAAAATATATTAGTATTCATGTTTGAAGTACAAACAAGAAGATGGTTTGATTGTTGATAACTTTTCTTTCCAGAAAAAGAAAAAAATAGTAAATGATGAGAGAGTAGATTGATTTGATATAAATTTTGCATTAATTTCATGATATGAGTCACTTAGATAGAGCACTTGATATGGTTCATGGATATGAGTCACTAATATGGGTCTCTTGATATGAGTCACTTGATATGGTTCACTGATATGGTTCACTAATATGGGTCACTTGATATGAGTCAGTTGATATGATTCACTTGATATAGTTCACTTATGTGGGTCAGTGATAGATAGATATGTGTCTGATTTATTTGTATGATGTGAAGTAGATAGATCACATTGATATGAGTTAATGGTATGAGTCTAATTCATTATCTTTGTGATGACCAAAAATAGGAGGTTTTCAAAAAACTCCAAATTAGAGAGCGCTTCCCTATGGGTTGGGATAGGATATGAGATTTGACACCTACAAATGTATAGTTGATATTGGGATGTGCGTTGGGACCTTTATTGTCTATGCCTTAGATCTAGGTCAATAGGGGACTATTGACCGCACTAGCAGAGAGATGGCATTTTGATCATAATACCTTTCATTTTCTGATGGGTGAGATGGTTGTGACCCCGAAGGATGTATATAGGATTTTGGGGATTCCAGTGGTAGGTGCTCTTGTAGTTTATGACCACAAGGAGCTAGGTGGTATAGAAACACTCAAGAGGGTGTTTCAGGATGCTCATATAGCAGGGTATTGGGTGCCATGGACAGATTTGAGGGGATATCCGACCTTACCTACCATTTTGAGTGCATTCATTGGAGGCTTCCTTTGTCTAGACCATCGGTCAAAGGGACTATCAATTGGGTGGGGTAGGATCATTGAGCAAATGATAGGTCATCAATGGAGATATGCCTAGGGGAGCTACATGTTAGCACATTTGTACCATGACTTGCATCAGGTAGTATACAGAGGATCATCCAGTTTGTCTTTTGGTGCTACCCTGCTCCATATCTGGGCATGGGATCACATTGCTATTATGAGACCACTTTGTCCTAGAGCTAGGCCACCAAGTACGCCATATGTATATGCATATTCTAGTGTACTTGTCCAGCCCAAGTTGGGAAAGTTGTAGTACTAGAGATGGATTCTTGATGATGTTGATTCATGGATATGGAGACCATACACGGATTGTGAGGCATGGGATATTGATCATTTGGAAATTCCATTTATATGTATTCCCCGGTATTCGATAGGTCGGACCCCATTCATTATAGAGATATTTTTGGCATTGCCAGTGCAGAGACAATATGTCTATATGTAGGGAATTCCCCAGGGTGTTGTGCACTATGGGCGACACAAGGACGATACTGGATGGGGGCCATGCATTTCATATCAGGTGGTGTATATAGAGTATACTAGTTTACAACCTAAGGAATGGGATTACAAGCTAGATATTACTAATGTAGGGATGTCAGATGAGTACTCAGCTTATTTTCACACACACCCATTTCCTCATTTTACATGTCCGAATGAGCTGATGCCCATTTTGACAGCACGTCAGTCAAGGGGTAGGAGACAAGAGGATGTGGCAAAGGGAGGGAAGGCAGTGGGTGGAGGGGATGAGGAGGAGGATAGTGGAGATGAGGAGAAAAGTGGAGATGGGGAGAGCTCAAATGATGGTTGTGGGGATGATGGTGGAGATGACAGAGGGGATGAGCAGAGGCTACTGAGACAAAGGCTAGATATTTTGGGCTCTGTACAGATCATGCAAAGGCCAAGGACTAGTATGGGATGAAGGAAAGTGATTAGGGTCCCTTCAATAGCATAGAAGGCACAAATAGCTACTCTACAGGCCCATGTACAGACTCTTTAGGGGCAGCATGCACAGTTGCAGAGCCAATTGGCTGAGGCTCAAAGTTTTGTAGTATAGTTACAAACACATTTTGTGTAGGCATAAGCACTTCCTCCTACTCTGGATCCATAGGTGGCCCAGTTGATTGTAGATAGAGAATCCTTTTGATATAGGGTAGTAGAGGTAGATAGGGTTGTTGAGAGACTCATGGGAATGGTTGAGAGTGCATCTTTGCGAGAGGCCATTTTAGAGGGGTTTGAGATTTCCAGGGAGGTTGAGCATTACTGGATTAGATATGAGCAGTTGTGCCCTCCTGAGCATAGAGATCCTTACCCTCGGTCCCATAATAGATCCAGGAGTAGATCAAAAACACACAACAAAGGGGTTACATGGCCTCAATAGGATCCCAGTCTAGGTGGTAGTGGCAGGCCACCAGTCTCTAGACCAGCTCCATCAGGGGCCTTGACCAACCAGCCTTGATATGTGATTTTGATTGATGCAGTATTATTGATGTATATCATTTTTGGAGCATGTACCATATTTTTTTTATCATATCTGATGTATCTCTCTAGACTTGTCAGCTTCATTGGACATTGGACATTTGTATTTGTTTTTGATGAGTGATGATATGCAGTGGTGATGAGTTTTGATGATGTGCATGTTTGATGTGATGATGTGATGATGATATGGATATGTGTTTGTTTGTATATGTTATGAAATGGATTTATGACTAACCATGTGATGTAGGATGATTCTTATGATGATAATGTGTGATGCATACTAATGATGTCATGTAGGTGGATGAATTTATGATGTGATTAATGAAAATATGCAATGGGATATTTGATATGCTTATGAAAAATGTAATGTTTTGCAAATGATGTGGAAATGTAATTCATTTATGGAATTTTTGTTTTTGGATTTTTCAAATGCAAGAAATAATTATGATGTGATGAAAAATGGATGTTGTGGTTATGAAATGCATCATGAATTTGTAATATGGATATGGATTAGGAAATGATATGTGATATGGGTCAAATGTTATGTGAAAGGTGACATGATATTTAAATGATATGAAGATGATATATGAGTAAAGATATGATATGAATGCAATGTGACAAATGATAAATAATGGGATGAAATGAACATGATTAATAATAATGAGATGTATGATATATAATGAAATGATGATGAAATTATAATGATAAATAATAATTTGAGATGTATGATAAGATTATAAATGATATGTAATGAAATGTCAATGAAATAATATGGAATGGATGAAATGATAATGATAAGGAAAATGTAATGAAATGAAAAGTGAAATGAAATAAATTATGAAATGATGACACAAAGATAAAATATGACAATGAAATGGTAATAAGGATGATAAGTGGCATGCAACTATGTAGAATGAAAATGAAATGGATATGAAAATGATAAGTAAGATGTTAATGATATGAAAATGATAGATATTATGAAAATGAAAGTGATATGTAATGCAATAAAAATATATATAAAATGAAGATGATAAAAAAATGAGAATGATCAATCGTATGCAATGAAATTATATGATATGAAAAAGGATAATTGAAATGATAATGCATAATGATGGATGAATAAATGATAAAGGATGAAAATGAATGTTAAATGATAAACTATATGATATGTACAGGACCTAGATGAAATGAAAATGATTAAGTAAATGACGATGAACATGAAAGTGGATAATGAAACAAATGTTCAAATGTCCTTCACAAATAGTTCAAAGGAACATGACAGACGTTGATGTTTTTGTTTCAGCCTTTCAAAACTCTTATGCAAATATAGTATGTAGATATGTACAATGATCTAAATGAAATGCAACTAAATGAAACCAACCATTTGTTGAGCCCTTTGTTAGCTTTCTTGAATCATCATAGAGCATTTTAAAATGTTGGAAGTATGTACAAGCATCAGAGGGGAAATCAGCACCAATGATGACCTGAGTACAACTTTCATGATTTTTGATATAGAAAGCGAACACAAGCATCGAGGTATAATTGAACCAAGATGACCTAAGAATTTCTTGCATAAACATACAAAGATCAACCACTTTCTAATGCAAGTTTGGAACTATCATCAATGATACACTTTTGAAATCATGTCTCATGACATATTTGCAATAGATTGATAGTTAACCTCAAGACAACAGACAAATAAAAATCATTCTCTTTCCTCACCACTCTAGTTCAGTACATCATCGAGTGTGCTCCAGAGGGATGATATCAAAATTAAAACAACAATTGTTCAAAATATAATATTGATATCCCAAACATTTATTTAGATTTTAGATCATCTAGATATGTGTTATGATATGGTACTTGCTAAAAATGGTTGTGATATGGATCAATGATTGGATAGTTTTTCATGTGATTTGATTGTTTATTTCATATGATTGGTTTTTATGTCATTGTCTAGCTATTTTGGTAGAACTTGAAAGTTGATTCCCCCCAATATGGCAATGTTTTCCCCCAGTATTGGCACAACTTGCTAAAATGAATATGTACAATGATCAAGCAATGGTAAGACATTATCGACTTAGGAAAATCATGGTAGTATGATGTTGTTATGGCCCTAATATGATGGTGACATGATGCATGAAATGAAAGCTAAGAAGCTAAGTGTAGAACATGAATTAATAGATGGAAAGCTACAAATAGTGTCTATTTGTCAAATTTTCACTATTTGTTTTTATTGCATTTTTCTGATTTCTTTTTTATTTTTTTGTATTTTTCTTGTCAATAGATTGCCTGTTGCCAGGTTTTCACCATATGACAATTTTTTATTTTTTTTAGGACTTTTTCTAAATTTTATAGATTTTTTCAAGGCATTTTATGCTGCTTTTGTTATTTTTTTCAAGACTTTTTATGCTATTTTTTCAGGACTTTTTATGGATGATGAAAATTGATTTAGACATAATATTTCTTTAGGTGCATGCTATTGATGGGTTCATCAAATAGGTCCCCTTCTAGTGTTGACAACTTGTAGGCTTCTGAACCATAGACTGTGATAACCATGTAAGGACCCAACCAATTTGGTTCAAAGTTTCCTTTCTTCTCTATGTCTTGCTGATTTCGTGGGTTTTCCTTCAAAAAAAGATCACCAACCTGAAAGGTACGTGACTTGACTCTGTGATTATAGCTATGAGACATCATCTGTTGATATGCTTTCAAATGATCAGCTGCTCATTGTCTCCTCTCATCAAGGAGTTCCAGCTCTTGCATTCGGGAAACTCTGTACTTATCATCTGTTGTGAGACCCTTCAATAATACCCTGAGTGATGGAATCTCAACCTCTGGAGGTAATATGGCTTTTTCTCCATAGACAAGAGCATCTGGTGTTGCTCTTGTTGGCATTCTGATGCTAGTTATGTAGGCCCATAATGCGAGATTGAGTTGAAAGTTCCAATCTTTCCCTGCATCATTCACAGTCTTCTTAAAAAAATTCAATATAGTCTTGTTTGAGGCCTCTACTTGGCCATTCCCTTGTGGATAGTAAGGTGTTGAATATATTTTCTAAATATGGAATCTCTCACAAAGTTCATCAACATTCTGATTCTTGAACAATCATCGATTATCTATGATGATGGAGTTGGGAATGCCATACCGACAAATGATATAGTTTAGTATGAATTATGAGATTTTTTTGTCGGTAACCTTAGTGAGAGGTACTGCCTCAATGCACTTAGTAAAGTACTTTGTCACTATGATGATGAACTTATGTCCATTCGATGATGAAGGATGAATTTGTCCAACTAGATCTAACCCCCATTGAGAGAATGACCAGGTCAGTGTGAATGGTTGTAGTTCCTATGTTAGTGCATGGATGAGATTCCCATGTATCTAACATTTTGAGCACTTTTTCACAAAAGTGAATGATTCTCTTTCCATTGTAGGCTAGTAGTAACCCATTCTAATCAATTTCTTGGGTAAGGTCAGTCCACTTGAATGAGTACCACAAATACCACCATGAAATTCTTGTAAAGTTGTGTTAGATTTGTCTCGTTTAAGACATCGAAGTAAAGTACCATCAAGACCACAACGATAAAAGGTGTTAGTGATAAGAGTAAAGCGAGAGGATTGGTGGATAAAGTTGTGCTTTTGGTTACGGTATAAGTGAGGTGGTAAGATGTCATCTTTTAGGTAGGCATAAATATTACCATACCAAGGTGAATTGGATCCTAGTAAATGGCAAATGATTTGGCTTTCAGGTGTGTCATAAGTAGGTGTAAATGATTGTTCCACTAGAAATTCATAGTGAGCCTAATTTTTTGGGAGTTGTAGCAATGATGTGATCATGGCCATGGCATCAGTTGCTTTGTAATAAAGTCTTGGAATCTGTATGAACTTGATATCCATGAAGTACTTCTTGAAGTCATCAACCATTTTCTTGTATGGCAACAATTTTTCATCTTTGGTCTAACAATCATCATTGATCTGATTAATGACTAACTGTGAGTCACCATTGACTTGTAGCTCTATGATCCTCCATTCCAATGCTATCTTGAGTCTAGTGATTAAAGCTTCATATTCAACTATGTTGTTGGTGCATGGAAACATTAGCCTATATGACCAAGGAATGGTATGTACTTGAGGGGTGACAAAGAGTATGCCTACCCCTGATCCACTTTGAGTGAAAGAACCATCAAAGTATAATGACCATGGTTGTTTGGATTTTGCAGTGAAGATATCAGCATCTGGAAATTCAATATGCATAGGATGCTCTACTTGTAGTGGTGCTTCAGCTAGTTGATTAGTGATAACTTGTCCTTTGATTGCTTTGTGATCAACATAATGGATTTCAAAATGACTTAGGATCATAACCCATTTTGCTAACCTTCTTGTTAATGTAGCCTTCCTTAGCAGATACTTGAGTGGATCAATCTTTGCAACAAGATTGATTGTATGAGTTAACATGTAGTGTAAAAATTTCTATGAGGAAAAGACTACTGCTAGAAAATCCTTCTCGATGAAAGTGTAGTTGATTTCATGACTTGTTAGCATTTGACTAATGTAATAAATTTCATGTTCCTTTCCTGTAGAGTTCTTTTGTGCTAATAATACCCCCAAAGATGTCTCTAGCGTTATGACAATATATAAGATTAGCGATTTTTCCAAATTTGGTGGTACTAGAACTGGTGGGTTCATTAGGTACTACTTGATCTATTGAAAGGCCATTTCACACTTGTCATCCCATTTGAAAGGAACATTCTTATGCAATAGGTGTGTGAAAGATAGACTCTTATATGCCAGCTATGCAATGAACCTTCGTATAGATTGAATTCATCCCTATAATGACCTCAACTGACTGATATTCCTTGGTCAAGGCATTTCCATGATTGCTTGTACCTTGGTAGGATCTACTTCAATCCATTTTGCTGATACTATGTATCCCAAGAGTTTTCTAGATCTTACCCTAAAACCACATTTCTTGGGAATTTGGAAAACTTTGAACTTTTCCAACCTTGCAAAGATTTTGGATAATACTTCAAGGTTTGCTTCTCTTGTGTGTTGTTTTGCTAATATACCATCTACATAATCTTCCATGAATGTGTGCATCATGTCATGAAAGATTGTAGTCATCTCTCTTTTATAAGTAGCCCCAATATTCTTTAGACCGAAAGGCATGACATTCCAACAATAAGCCCCCCATGGACATGTGAAAGTTCTTTTGTCCTATACTATAGGTGCAATCTTGACTTGTTTGTAACCAAAAAAACCATCCATTAGTGAATACATGGCATGGATAGCTGTCAAATCAACTATGGTGTTGATGTTTAGAAGTGGGAAGTCATTCTTAGGACATGCTTTATTAAGATCTCTAAAATTTGTGCACACTCTAATACGTCCATCTGGTTTGAACGCGTGAACAATGTTGGAGATCCATTCTCCATAGTCGATTGATCTTATAAATCCCACATCAAGGAGTTTTCTCAGTTCTTCTTTAACCAGTAGTGCAACATGAGGATGCATCTTTCTTATTTTTTGTTTCACAAGCTTAACTCCTGGTTTGATAGACAAGTGATGCATTATGAGATTGGGATCAAGACCTCGCATGTCTTCATAAGACCAGGAATAGTTGACTTGATTTTCTCTTAGAAATTCCATGAACTCGCGTACTTCTTTATTTATCATTGATGCAACTAACTATAGAATCCTTGGTTTTTTGGAAGTTTCAAGATTAACCTCTTTTGTAGGCTCAATCAAGATAAGCGATCGCTCATGATAGTGCTTGGGGAGAGTGTCAATATTCCAATCATTTGGTGCCTTAAAAATGTTTTCACCATCTAATACACTCTTTGTTTTATCTTTTGTTTGATCTAATATTGCTAGATTATGGTTTTCACCATTAGATCTTTCTTTTTTATTTTTATTTTTGCAGCTAGGAGATTTGACACTCTCCTGATTAAACACTCTATGCTAAAAATCGCTAGTGGAACAATCATTTGTCATTTGTAGAAAGGAAGTTCATGATAGATTCATCTCTTGGAAACATAGGTATATTAATAGGTTTAGATGAATCCCAGTCAATGAGATCGGGATGGACCAAAGGTAGCAGACCATTAGGCTACATGAAATCGGCTATGGTTATGACCATAACGGAGTTGTCTATAGGATCCAAGGTATGAGGTAGATCAATGATGGTACTATTCTCATGATAGTCTTGTTTGTTTAAATTTTACTCAGTATCACTATAATCATAGTCACCTTGTAGTTCAGATTCTTGCGTTTGGGACCCTGACCCTTCACCTTCAATTAGAGTTGGGGTGTACTTGTGTATCACATCAGCCTTTTTTCCTTTCCAGAACTCATCATTGTAGATGGTGTCCCATTCATATTCACCAGAGTCTGTGTCAAAGTTATTATCCATGAAATTTTGTATTGCTATCAAACATGCTTTTCTTGTATTGAAACCTTCTTGCAATGTGAGGATAGTATCATGCAACTACTTGGATGCTCTTTCTTTTGAGTTAGTATCATAGCCTAGTCATGTTTTATCTTTTGTAGCAAGTCCTGGAAGGTGAATAGGCTCAACTAGTCCTTTTCTCTTTCTGATAGGGCCATTACCATCATAGCCCATCTTTTGCATGATTGAATACCCTTTACCATATTGATCAGTTAGTATCTTGAAATTGAGAACTATTTCATCTTCATCTTTATAGAGCCAATTTAGAAATTCTCTATCCTTGGGATCTTCCATGGGGAATTTTTATTTAATAAATTGTCCATTAAACTTTGTACTTGGCTCTATTGGTGGTTGCATTGATGTTGATGTTACTGATATATGCTATTATGTGATAGAAGGTTGTCCATGTGACCGAGGAGATGTAGGTAGATTAGCAAGACAGAGAGAGTACCCCCCTACTCCATTGTCCTTGAACCATAGTTTTGTTGTCAAAGCTTTTTGTTAATTGACTAATTTGTGTATCAACTTTGGGAGAAGTACTAACAAGAGCTTCTTGATTGTTGGGAACCAAAGTATCTTGACTAGCTTTGATGTTGGCACAAGTCTAACTATTTGAATTATCACTGGTATTGTGATCTCCTGTCCATCATAAGGAAACTTAATACATTGATGATACATGGATGGGACAACTTGCATTTCATGGATCCAAGGATGACCCAACAAGATGTTGTATGCAAGATCACGGTCTAATACTTGACATAAAGTATTCTTGATGACATGTCCCATTCTAATTGGCAACATGATTAAACCCTTGGACACTCTTTCCTCATCATCATAGGATTTAATAGTAATCTTTATTTTGGGATCAATGGAGTCGTCATAAAATCCTAAATCCTGAACTAACTTCATGGTACATATGTTCAAACCAGCACCTCCATCTATTAGGATGCATCTGACATGAAACTTGTGGATCATGACTTCTAAGCATAGCGATGAATTATGGGGATGAGTCATGGAAATGTTATATTTTTTGGAGAATGAGAGGCATGTGGGTGAGAAAAATGTCCCACCATGGCTTGAAATCAGTCCACATCCAAATTAGTGGACATAGTTGTTTCGACAAGGGCCTTTTCTAGAATTTCATTATGTGATGCAGAAATCTTTAGGAGTTCTAAGATAGATATCCGAGCAGGTGTTTTTCTAAGTTGATTGACTAAGTCATATTGATGTTGAGGTGGGGGCATAGTGGATTTTGAAGAAGTTCCTTTTAAGACAACTTTAGCTTGCGCCCTTGCTGTTGCATTGACTTGTCTATATTCCATCTTCTCCTTAACTTTTATAACATTGACCTGCTTGTTGTCAGTGTAGATATGGTTGATTCTATTATTGTTGATATGATTCACACTTTTTCAAAAAGATTCACCCTTTTGATAGTTGGAAAAAGGGTTGTAAAATGCTTGGTGGTCTTTGTTTGATTGTTGGTGTCCTTCTATTGTGATGGTGCCATTTTTTATTAAGTCTTGGATGACATTTTTTAGGGCTTGACAATTATTTGTGTGATCGCCCTTGCACCAATGATAATTACAATAGTATGCATCATTCCATGATGGAGGATTCACACTGGGTTCAAAATTGTGTTGAGGTGGTAAAGTAAGAACATTTTTAGTGATCAACTCTTTGAATGCAAATTCTAAAGATTGGCCCAGTGGAGTAAAAGTTCTTCTGCTAGAGAAGAATGAAGATCATTGTGGATTCACAAGAGTATTTATAGAGTTTTCGAAAGATTCTGATTGGATGATGTGATCAATGGTTGAAATCAAGCTTGTCAAGATGAATAGTGAGATATTTTGTAAGTTGAGAGAAAGATGGAAGGTTGAGAGAATAATGGAAGATGTTTCCTTCCCACAAAACCTTTCACTCCAAAATAGAGGAAACTTTCCATTTTTCATCTTTAGTTATGAGTTGGTTTTGTAGTTGAAGATAAATCCTATTATTAAATAAATAAATTTATTTAATTACATGTGACAATTAATTTAGAAGTTTCCATAATTAAATATTTAATATTTAATTGTGTGAGAAGATGATAGAAAAACGTTTAATTAAATATATAAAATACTTAATTAAATATGAAGTGAAGAAATTTTCTAATTAAATATTTTAGAATATTTAATTAAATGTAGAGTGAGGAAAATTTCTAATTAAATATTTAGAATATTTAATTAAATGTGAAAAAGGTATTTAGAGGAATATCATTTGAATTTAAAATTCAAACTTATGATAATTAATACAAATAAATTATAAAATCTATTTAATTAATTAAGAGGCATATGGAAGATGGTAATAATTAAATAAACTTATTTATTTAATTAAATTAAAAGAATTAGAAAGTGAACAATATAATTAAATAATTAAATTTATTTATATGTAGATGACTTTTAGAAGATTAATTAAATAATTTATATTTTATTAATTAAAAAGCTTGATTAACCATGACTATTTTTAGATGTATACAACAACAAAGGGAAAATTTGAAAGAAAACCAGAGAAAGGTAGGTAAATTGTATGGAGAATTTAACATAATACCTTGAGAAATAAATTTTGGCATTGGGAGTAAATGCTCTTGTATGTCGATCATCGACATGTGTATTTTTCCATAGTCAATGCCAACCAGCATAGTAATGAGAAAAGACATGGATTAACACACTAAATCTCTAAAAAATTAATGGGCACGTCTTTTCAAGAGTGCCTTGTATCACCTTAGCACATTTCACATAGTGAAAAGCATGCTTTTCAAGCCAATGAGTTTATTTGATAAAAATATGGTGGAGGGAATGTACTAATTCCATCCTCATGGCATTTTTGGCATTCCCGAGGGATACAAATCTCCAATCCACACATATCACCTCAATGGTGACATTTAATGATCCAACAGTAGTGGTGTAGCCTTAACTATATGTACGAGTGAGAGAATTAATTGCACTCAAAAGTAGATTCCTCCAAATAAGCAAAAGGAAAGTGGCCATTATCTTAGATAAGCTCTCTACAACTTTCTCATACAGCCATGGTGGAAGCATCAACCTCTGGTAGACAAGCCATATCTTCAAACATAAGACCTGGTTATGCTAATTTTCTTGGGTGAAACTCATTCACCATTGCTCCAGCAGTAGAAGAGCAACCTTTTGAGCACTATACAAAGTTCCAACCTAATAAACACATCGAAAGAGAGGTGGTGCAAGAAATCACTAATAATGTTTTTGACCCTCAGATATCAGTTAACCCTTAAAATCTTAGGTAAGGTGTGTTTCAGAGGATGTTGGAGCATGAATCATCAAAGGGTCTTATGTTTCTACTTTGGAATTGTGGTCTACCAAAATTTATGTTTCCTACCATGCATCCATGCTCAGAGTTGGTTGATGCATGTGTGAAGAATTTTAACAGAGGTACAAAGGACATTGAGGGCCAAGGGGTCAAGATTCCCATTTCTTCAAAAGCCATATGGGATATGTTGTGTATCCCTACAAGATGGGGTTTTGAGCTTTTTGATGAATAGATGGATGTCCTAGGAGAGGACATGCTCAGGAAAACAATTTTTTATGAAGATGAGATCAAGGAAAGGGTAAAGAGAGGGAAGATTTACTGGTCTCTTTTGCGTAAGAAATTCAAGAAGGATACATAGTCTATATTCTCAATGTTGGCCTAGGTTTTTGGCCTTAATGATGATGAAGAAGTTAACCCTTTCCAATTTTCCCTAGGCCTTATCCTCAAAAGAGAAAAAGTCTAGAGGTCCTATGATTTTACTGAGGTAATAGTTGGGAACATGAGGGAGAAATTGAAGAACTATAATATTGAGTCCAAATTCAGGTATTCTTTTGTTCTGGATCATTTGCTTTTACATCAAAATTTTGAGTGGATAGGTAGGAATGTACTAGTATCTAGGCTAGATGAAAGTGGCTATCTCCAACCAGTTTTTGTATGGACCCCTATGCTTTTGAGAACAAGGGATTATTATTTGTTAACAAAAAAAATTCTAAGGATAGTACTCTAGGATTTGTTGCCTCACCCCATTGGTCATTTTTCTCAAGAGGTTATGGAATGGATGAGAGGTCCATTGAACCCATTGGATTATTTCCTCAATGAGGATTACAAATTCATTAGATTTCGTTATTTTCCTGGGGAGGTGTTCTGACTCCCTAAATTTGTAATAGACATGGTCTTTGAGTTTTAGGCATGTCGACAGGTAACCTTCATCGACAAAATTTATGGTGATGAGAGGAATAAAAAAAATATCTACAACCTTCCTCTTGTGATTGATAAGAGTCAAATAATACTGACTAAGCAGAAGGAAGAGGATGAGATCACAAATTTACTTCTGATTTTAGGCTTGGTCCTCATTTGCGATAAGTGGAATTATAACCTGAACATGATTTATAGTTTGAGACACGATGTTTGAGATTATTTCCATAGAAGGACAAACCTAGGTCATGAGAGCACATAGATATACATTGACCTAGCTCATATCCCAAAAAAGAGGCCAAAATGGTTAAGTTTCTATGAGCCACAGGCAGAGTATCAGAGGAATCTTTTGATAGGAAAATCTCTCAACGTGCAGTTGAAGCACAAGGGATGGTCAGAAAGAAAAAGGTAGAATTCTAGAGATTTTGATAGGAGATGAGGTGCCTAGGTGCTCCATTTGATAACTTTCAGCTGATCGATGAGGAACTTAAAGAATTATATGATAAAGAGGTTGATTCTAACAACAACAATCCCCAAACAAGCCATGAGATTGATGAGGAAAAAGTTCCACCTAAGGGATTCACAAGCTTCGTCTACCTCCAGTGCCCAAAGTAAAGGTTAAATGACTTGAAAATCTCCAAGAGGATCCCCAACCATCGCTAAAGGCCAAGTTTCAAAAGGATTTACTTCCAGAGGATCGAAGTGTGCTAGTTTCGGTCATACATAGCAAAGAAGGATTCAAGATCTGGGTGCCCCTAATGAACTGGTCTGACAAGAAGAAGTGGATTCCACCATGTAAAATATTTTGGCCACTACAGCTCAAGTATGTTTTTCTCCCCCTCTTCTTCCTATTTTGGTATCTTTGGTCAATCCTCTACCCCCTCCCATGGAAAGGAATCATTTGTCCTTGAACCTTAAACTGGTAATTCTGAATGCACCCCTTACCATTTTCAATTAACCCATTGAAACCACCCCGTACGCTGAAGGAACATCATCCACCATGACTATTGTTGTGTCTTTAATTTCCCTGTCAAGGGACCCCATTGAAACAATGGGTACCACCACTTTAATCATCACTCTTGGTCCATCTACTTCCAAGAAGGCACCTCTCCATTAGCCTATTTTTGTGTTCACCCCTATTGGTTTTTCCCCTGCTCAATTTGGTGTCCCACCCTTTTCCATGATCACACTGCCTTTTGAATCCCCTCACACTCACATGTCCAAATTTTCCCCTACTGTCACCCTTTTCGGACTGCCCCCTGGTGCCTCCATCATAGCAAAAAGTGTCAATGTCCCTCAGACTCTTCACAGTCATTTTAATGCTACCAAATAGGCATGAAAGGCCAAGATGTATAAAATATTGTTGAAGAATGTCGAGAAGCTCTTAACAAAGAAGATTGAAGCTTGTTTCAATGAAGAGCATGACTCTTTACTTATTACTACCATGAATTCGCTCGTCACAACACCTGAAGGGAAAATAAAAATGGAGGACTATGACATTCATGTCACAAGCCTGGATTTGAATAAAACTCACATATGTGATAAAGTAGTCCTAGCCAAAGAAACTTAGAAGGTGGTATATACTGACTATGAGAGGTTGGACATGAAATTAAAGAAGCATTAGGTAGAGTTGGAAAATCTAAAAGAAATAGTAAGCAGATTTTAGAATGAGATCTATGATCTAAGCTAGAGAAGCCGAAGTAGCCTGCATAAAGAAAATCCAAGGCCAACAAGGAGATGCATCTAAATCGCTTGTGGAAGCTTAGAGTGAATAGGTTCAACTTCATGCTAAAATTGAAAATCTGAGGAGAGAGCTAAATAATTCCCAATCCTAAACTTTTGATGATCTTCGGAGGATCTAGGTAGAAGTAGAAGAGTCAAGACAAGAATTCAAAAGACTGAGCTTAGAATTGGAAAATGTCCTTCAAGAGAAAAGTAAAATGGAACAAAGCACAAGGGAAAGAGAGGCCCAATTTAACTAAGAGTTAGTTGTTGCATGAGGATATATTGCACGAGGATATAGAGCCCTCCCAATAATGAAGAGGTTGATATCCATCCATTGGGAGTGGATTGTAGTTGGAATTTCCATTCTTGGGCCCAACTTACAATTTCTAAGGAATGTTTGAGAATTGAATGCTAAGGCTATTCTGATGGTCGATCACTTTATATAGAAATTTTTATCCTAGGTGGAAGATTCATCAAGTTTCATTTCCAAGTTGTGCATCACCACTGACCAGGTCCTAGAAAGAGTGGGGATTCTCGATCGGTTGGTTGCTTCCATTAAATCCAATGAGATCATCAACTATCATAGGGTTGCAATGAAATGTAGAGAGTGCTAGATGGTGCTAAATAAGTGGGTTACTCAGATCAAGAAAGAATTTAGTGTCTTGGTTACTTATGGAATGCCTCCCCTTCTTTCACTAGATGAAGATGCACTGACAGTGGAGCAAGTCACTAATTCAATCTGACATAAAATAAAAACTTTTTTTGAAATCCTAGGTTTGAGTGCAACACCCATGGCTGATGATGTTGAGCATGTGGTCTATCCTCTTTCTTGACTCTATTATCACCTGAGAGTGGCTTCTTCCAAATGGGGTTTCATCTCTTTTAAGGAGATTTTCGATCTTGAGCAAGCATATAGGTAGATCTGAAACCTCATCCTACCAACTAATACAGACTGGGAGGCTCAGTGCACCACTTTCATCAAACTATAAGAACAACTAGAGGCCTAGGTTCATGCCTCCACAAGTGAAGACCCCCTGTGAGTCACTAGAACTATGAAGCATTTTTTTCCTTAATCATTTTGATTTTTGGCTTGTATAATTTTTTAGCTTTGAGTGTGCCTGAGCTCAAGTAGAGTTATTGGAAAGGTGTGCAATGTGCCACATGGTGGTTGCACATATTTCATCTTTCATCTCCCTCTCTCTCGAGAGTTCAGAACACATGTTGGATCGTCGAGGATTTTCAAGGGAGCTATATTCAAGGGATTGTCACCTCTTCGTTGTGGGTGGATTGTGTCTCCTATGGAGTGATATCCTTTTAGGAGTCTATCAGAACTGGCTACCCTTTTTATTTCTTGGTTTTTGGGATGGAAGTTTTGATTCGGTGCCTCTGGGTTATGTGATTGGTCAACTAGACCTTTTATCTAGGATGTTGTTTTTAGGATTTGATTATTTACGGGCCTCTATCTTTGCTAAATATATGAAAAAAATCAATGCGACAGTTGCAAATTGATGATAAAATATCATTGTGACCTAACCAAAGATCTATAATTGAATCATGTGCCATTAACTATTAAAGACCTGGCAATGTTGATTTTAGTGTTGAGGCAGTGTTTCCTCTTTCTGTAGCTATATAAGGAGGGCAATGACATAATGCGGGTTGGAATTTCAAGTTTTCATTTCCTTGGCTAAGGAAAGTTTCTTTAGTTTTCTTAGGGTATAGAGTTACTTTCATAAGCACAATTGTAGAGCTACTTTTTTTTGGCATGTTATATCTTTTAAGGTTTAAACTATTGTTAGATTGGCATCCAACTTTTGTTTTAAAGTTCATTTTCATATTTAAAGCACAAAATATTGAGGAGAAATTGTTGAGACTGTGCATGTATGGCCTTTTTCAAGTTTTATTTCTTAATATTATCATTTTGAATGAAACACTGTGTCTTGTAAGTTGAATCTAAATAGTTTAAGTAGCTGATTTCCATGTTGTATGCTTGTATGGTAGAATAGTGACTTGTGAAAATTATATTATGGCATTGGACTTCTCTACTTTTCTGAAGGTTTGTTGTTTTACTATGTTATGTTGTATTAGGAGAGAGAGCTTATGCAATTTTTGAATGTTCTTCCTATTACCCGTAGAAATCTTTATGTTTGATTGGACCTTAATGAACACTTCCTCTAGGAAGATTTGAAAGTTTGCACTATGCTTGATTGTTAGCTTTTTCTATTCATTCTCTTTCCAACAATGAATGGTTGTGGCATTTTGTGTCTAATTATATCATGGTATGTGCAAGATCATGATGGGCCAAAAAGTGGCAATATGATGGGTATGTGTAGGGTATGTGGCTGATGACTTTTTTTTACCCAAAATTGATGAAAGGAAAATGTTTTTTAATGGAGATTTTCCACTTTCCACCAATATAAATTATTCTTTACTTTGGGTTTAATAAAGAATTATTATTCATTTTCTATTTGAATTGTGACTAAAGTCCTGATTGATAGGTTGATAGAAAAGCATCTATAGCTTTCAAACTGTATCACATTTTTTGAATTTGAAACATTTGTAACATTCTATACTTTACATGCTATATGATTAAAAAATATATATTGAATTTCACGAAGTTTGACCAATGTAAGGTGGTCAGACTTATGAGTTTTTATATTTTTTAAAAGTTGTAATAAAAAATTCATAATTAATTATTTACTTGGAAAAGAATTAAAAAAAAATATGCATCACATTTAGAAATGAGTCCTCTACTTATATCTAAAATATTATAAAAAATAATTATCATTTTATTGTGGTTAGGGTGGTTAGACAGACACCTACTTATTTTTTCCCTAAAATTTAAGTACTACTGCATTGAAATTTCAAATTTTCACCAAATAGATTTTTCTTTATTTTAGATAAACCTAGTAGTTTACAAAATACATTCAAATTTCTATAGATTCGATTCTTACATATTTTTGACATAATATAGATAACTAATTCAATTTTTTTTGTCAAGTTGCCTAACTCTGATTTTTCTAAATTTTTCGCCACTTAAGGGCCTATTTTTTCCATGATGATCTTGCACATACCCATCATAGAAATAGTTGGGTTTGAAATGTTGTAAAAGTGTTCGAGTATCACACTTTTCATGTTTTATATTTACATTTTTTTCTACCCTTTACTCCAAAACCCCAAAGAAGAGCTGACCTATAAAAAAACTCAAAGGTATTCAATGAGGTGCAAATTGAGCCCCCACTCACTAAATTTCCCATATGATTGTTGGAAAGGTGAAAGATTTGATGATCAACAAGTATTACTTGACTCTTAGTGATTACAAGGGGAAGCAGGTAAACCTTTGTTTTGTTCCTTCTAGCACCATAAATCTTGTCAACAATGGTGACCTGACGACATGCCTCTAACATGGTTTGTTATAAACTTTGGGAGTAGGAAAGGCTCCCAAAGAAAACCATGGAATCTGATAAATGTGAAATCCTCACCCAAGAAATAATCTAGTGGGGTCAATGAATATTCTATCCATTCAATGACCTCTTGAGAGAAATAGCCAATGGGGTGGGGCAAAAAATCTTGGAGCATTGGCCTTTGAAAGTTATCTACAAATCGGTAATAATCCCTTGTCCTTGAAAGCACATAGGTCCATACAAAAACTAGCTAAAGGAAACCCCTTTCATCTAGCCTAGACACTGGTACACTCCTCCCTAACCACTCAAAATTATGATGCAAAAGAAAATGAGCAAAGAAAGAAGAATACCTAAATTCAGACTCATTATCATAATTCTTTAGCTACTCCTTCATGTTTCCATCTATTAGCTCAACAAAATCATAGTACCTCTAGCTTCTTTCCCTTTTTAGAATGAAAGCTAGGACAAACTAGAAGGGGTTGACCTCTTCATCATTATCAAGGTCAAAAACCCAAGCAAGCATTGAGAACACTAACTATGTGTCCTTGAATTTCTTGTGTGAAAAAGGAAAGAGAAGATGACCTCTCTCTGGACTTTCCTTTGTCTCTTCCTCATGAATTTTTTTTTTCCTAATCATGTGCTCCTTGAGGGTATCCATCTACTCTTCATCAAAAAGTTCAACACCCCAAGTGATAGGGATACACAACATATCTTGTATGGCCTTGGTAGAAATGGTCATTTTAACTCCACGACCCACAAAGGATTCTATCCTTTTGTTAAATTTTTTTGCACATGCATCGACCAACTCTAGGAATGGATGTACAATAGGCAATATAAACTATGAAAGGCCACTATTCCATAGCCAAAATGTAAAACCTTTTGACGGTTCATGCTCCATCATTCTCTGAACCACACCTTCCCTAAGGTTTTTAGGGTTAGCTAACAACTTAGGGTTGAAAATATTATTTTTAAGGTCTTTCACCACCTCTCTTGGGATACGTTTATCACATAGCACGTTCTTACAATGCTCAAATGGCCACTCCTCTAGTGCTAGGGCATTGGAAAAAGAGTTGCACCCAAAAATATCAACATAACCAAGTCTTCTATTTGAAACTATAGTTTGCCTACCAAAGGTTGATGCTTCCCCCCTGGCTATATGAGAAAGTTTCAAAAAGCTTCTTTAGTAATAATAGCCACTTGCATTTTACTTCCTTGGAGAAATCTACTTTTGAGTGTAATTAATTCTCTTACTCATACATGTAGTTAAAGCTATGCCATTACCGCTGGTCCATTAAATGCTACCTCCAAGGTGATACATGTGGATTGAAGATTTGTATCCCTTGGGAATTCCAAATATTCCATGACAATAGAATTAGTACATTCCCTCTATCGTCGTTTTAACAAATAAACTCATTACATTGAAAAGTGTGCTTTTCGCTATCTGAAACATGCTGAGGTGATGTAAGGTACTCTTGAAAAGACATTCCAATTAATTTTTCATAGTTTTAGTGTGCTAATCCATGTATTTTCTCATTAGTAAACTAGTTGACATTGATGATGGAAAAGGACACATGTCAAAAATCAACATACAAGAGCATTTACTTCCAACGCCCAAATTTATTTCTAAAGGCATTATGTCAAATTTGTCATACAATTCATCTACCCTTCTCTATTTTTCCTTGATATTTTCTATTGTCGTCCGACCAAAAATAGACCTTCTCTTGGTTGAGTTAGTTGACTCACCTTTCTATATATAGCTATGCCACCTTTTGCGACATTCATTCAAAAATATAGTCTCTTAATTTTAGCAAGCTTTTCGTTATTTCCCATTCCGCCATAATTCATTGCATATCATAATGTTTGCTAGCTTACACACTCCCATTTGGCTCCTCCCACAGATGCCACAATAATATTTTGTCGGAGAGGTCACTAGTGACTGAATCAAGCACTTGGTGAAGAAATACATTTTCCTTTTCATGGTTACATTTACATGGGTAGTTAGCCAGGACTTCATTGATGATGAAAACTAGCTCTAGAGCAACTATAATGTCCTTTTCCCACTTTGTGGCCTCACTGTTGGACCTAAATGTGTCCAATCCCATGATAATTGAGTTATGCCCCAATATTTTTGATACTTCGTTGATGGAGTGGCTTGGCAAGGTAGTGCAAGTGGCTATCCCCAGTGTTGGTATCTCGAGCAAAATGGATCTTTGCAGGAACATGGAATTTGGGATAGTTGTACCCTAGTTTCTCTTCGTTTCTGACTTCCACACTATGGAACTTGAGATGCACCATTGCTCTACTCAACCAGTGGTCACTTTTATGCTATGAAAGTATAGTGTGGAGCACATTCCGAGACTCACTTGGAGGAAGCATTTTGACTTCTTGTTGCAGAGTCACGGTGAGTAGACCTTAGGTCTATGTAGTGGGTAGCCCATGTGCATTGTGTGTCTAGCCCCTTTTGGAAACCCATTAGATGAGAAGAAGAAGAAGAAGAAGAACCTGATAACAAGCCATTTTTGCTTCATCGACAATGGATGGAGGCTTTACTTTACTATTTTTTGCACGTTGCCTCCTTTTTGACTTCTTTTTGCTCTACTACTCTTTTGGGCCTACTTAAGAGAGCCTCATGTTTGAATTTGAGCTTTGAGCCTTGCATTATATTATAATTTTTTTTATGAATATAATACAATACTACTTTTTCATTTCTTCAGTGTTATTCTCGGATGGCTTATTCTCAAAATTTAGAACATATTTACAATTTTTTTACATATAATACATAACTGTTAAAATCATTAGAGAACTGAGTATTTTAATGGAATAACTTTAGATAAATACCATTCACCAGTATGTCTAAAGAGTTTCCTTCCATTTCTTCAAGTTCATATGCATTCCTTTCCTTGCACATACTAATTTGGAAGGGTCCCTTCCATAGCGCTTCAAATTTTGTGTGTTGCCCTGGTTTTGTAGTACGCTCATCGTACTTTAGCACTAAGCTCCCTTCTTTGAATTTTGGGTTAGAAGTCTTTTGTTTGAACCACTGCTTTACTATTTTTTGATGGATTATCATGGCGTCATAGGATTTTTCTCTATCTTCTTCTAGATTAAGGAGCTCCACTAGCTGTACTTCCATTCCACTTCTTTCTTAAGTTTCCAGAGCTTTCAATAGTTGTAAGGTAGGAATTTCTATGGAGATAGGTAATACTACCTCTTTTCCATATACCAGTTCACAATGGGAAGTCCTTAGAATTTTATTTGGAGTAATTTGGTCCACCCACAGAGTAGCTCGCAAATGTTTGTGTTAATCCCTTTGTCATTCCTACCCATTGTGCTTGATTAACCTAATTAGGTTTTTGTTGGTTGATTATGCTAACCCATTCCCTTGTGGGTAGTAATTTGATGAATTCTTAAGGAAAATCTTGTGTCTGATAGCAAAATTTGACAACCTTAATCCTACAAAGGCTCGGGAATTATCGGATATGATGGTCTTGGGTAGGCCAAATATGGCTACTAGCTCTTCAAGGAAATTGACAATTTCCCCTTTTGTGGCACTTTGTAGGGCTATGGACTCCGTCCACCACATGAAGTAGTTGGTCATCATGAGGATTCACTTTTTTCTAGCACTAGAAATAGGATTTATCATTATGATAAAATCTAGACCCCATTGAGAAAAGGGTTCCTCAGTTACGATCGGGCTTAGGGGTAAAGTGACATTCTTTATTTTTCCAACAAAATACTAGCATTGGGTACACTTTTTCACTAGGTGATGCACTTAAACAAATATATAGGGCCAATAATATCCTACTCGCATGATTTTTAAGGCAGTAATCTTGGCAAAGAAATGTACACCCTCAACATTATGATGGAATTCATTAATAACTCTTTCCAATAGTAGTTTGTCAAGACATTAGAGAAGTACACCATCATAATTCCTCTTAAATAACATGCCCTCAATTAATACATACCTGGTGCCTTGCAATTGGAAGTATCTCCTTTTATGAAGTGGAAGGCTAGTCAGTTTGTATCACTTTAGCATATACTATGTCTGATCAACCGCCCAAGACTCTTCGAACTTGAATTGATTCAAGTAGAATTGTTCAGTCTCCCTGTTAGCATCAGGATTTGATTCATGTGCAATGTAATCACACAAACCTCTTCTCCAAACCAGCTTGGTTGGTCTAATGTTCACATCATATTCTAGGATCTTGGTGATCCAATTCTCCATTTTTTTGTTATCTCTCCTTCTGTGATGTATTCTTGCACATTGGGATGTGCTACGAGAATAGTGATCTTGTTGGCCGACACTAGGGGTCAAAATTTCTTTAAAATTTTGACAATGGAAAAAGGCTATTGTTCTACAAAATTATACCTAGCTTTGTAACCTTTCAGGGTCCTCGAATGGAATGCAATAGGATGCTCTCCATTGTCTTCTTTACACTTTTGGATGAGTACTAAAGCTATGCTTTGTTGACCACTATACACAGAGTAGAAATTCTTTGGAAAAATAAAGGTTAACCAACACTGAGGCTCTAGAGAGGGCCATCTTTAGCTGCTCGAAAGTTCCTTTTCCTTTTGGGGTCCACTTAAAACGCCGATTCTTCTTAAGCATCAACATGATTGGTCTTGCAATTCCTACAAAATTTGATATGAATTTTCTCACAAAATTGATCTTCCCTAGAAAAGATTGCATTCCCTTTTGGTTTACCAGTAGAGGTAATTCCATTGTAGATCTGACCCTTTTGGGGTCTATTGCTATTCCCTCCTTCAACACTACAAAGCCAAGGAGCTTACCTTGAGGTACCCCAAAGACACATTTTTTGGGATTGAAAGAAATCTCAAATTGTTGGCACTTCTAGAAAACCTTCTCTAGATGATCGAAATTATCATCTTTTGATTTTGAAAAGACCGTTAGGTCATCTAGATATATGAGGATAATCAAATTGATCAATCCCTCTAAAAAAATATTTCTCATTGAAAATTTGCACTAGCATTAGAAAGTTTGAATTCCATCTTTGAGTATGGAAATGTGAACCCCACTTAGTGGTTAAATTTATCTTATGTTGGTCAGCTTCCTTCATATAGACTTGGTTATATCTTGAGAAACCATCTAGCAAAGAGAACATCTCAGATCTTCCAATAGTATGCAAAATCTACTCCATCAGTGGCAAATGTTAATGGTCTTTTAACAAGGGTTTATTCAAGTCTCGAAAATTGACACAAAGCCAAATATCGCTATTCTTTTTTTGGACTGGAACAAGATTAGACACCTAGGTAGAATTTTTGATAGGGTATATGATATTTGATTGGACTAGCTTGGTGAGCTCTTGTGCAATCAATGCTTTGACCTTCGAGTTGACTAGCCTTTGATTCTTTCAGATAGGTTTGGATTCTTCCAACAAGTCAATGGTATGTTGAATTATGCCTGGGTCATATCCTCTAAGATCATCATAGGTCTTGGCGATAACCCCATCATACTTGAAGCATAAGTCCTTCAGTCTTTTCTTGTCCTTGTGAGTCACTTCCCTTCTGACTTTCAATTTCCTTCCACTTTTGACATTGAGCTCTTCGTAATCCCTTGCATTAGCAGTAAACCTTTTCTTGCCATTTCTTGTGTCCTCATAGTCGAAGAGATTTTTGAGAGAAATTAATCCTTGGGGAAGCTTGTTCCCTTTCAACTAGATGACTTGTTCCTTGAGATTTTTTTCTCCTAGTCATGAATAGTTAGAAGTTGTCCCTGATTTTTGTATGAAGGAAGCAATTTGGATGTCGTCATCAAAGACTTGCTAATTTTGATCATTGTCAGGAATTCAGGGTTGGAAATTGATTCGCACCACACTCTACTATGTCAAGTTGAAAACCAGTTCAAATTGTGAGCCAACAGAAGCCATCTGGTTAGCAACATTGTTTTGTGATCAAGAAATCACGTGTATATTGAAAGCTTGAAAACTCTCGATAAGATCCCAAACTTTATTTCTGTAAGATCTCATCCTTGTGTTTTTTTCAGTTGCTTGTCCACGAACCTAGCTCACCACTAGCTCAAAATCTTTGAAATTTTGTATTCTTCTCACACTTATATGCTTTACAAGAATCATCCCATGAACCAAGGCTTCATATTTAGCATTGTTGTTGGAGCATGAGAACTGAAAATGGTAATATTTGAGGGTTTTTGATCCTGTAGGAGACACTAGTTGGACACCCACTCTAGAGATAGGTTTTCACTTAGCACCATCAAAATATAGGGTCCATAAATGATTGTCACCCGAATGATCAAATTCCTCCTAATGCTTCATTAATTTTGGAAATACCTAGTCATCGTAAAAAATCACATAGGTACCTAGCCCTATTTCATGGAAGTTTTTGAATGGATTGGAGTCAATGAATTGGTTGAGTAGCACCTATTCTTTGGGAGTCTGATCACTTCTATCTTCTTCATCTTCTAGCATTTTTCATGCAATATCTCTCTTGCTGAGAGATGGAAGTATGTGTCACCTCGAAGCATATAACTACGTTGTCCACAATGTGTTCGAGATGTAGAGATTCAGATAAAATATTCATCTTTGCATTGTGCTTGGTTCTCAATATTAGGTGGGGCTAGTTGAGCGCCAAGTATCCACCAAGATTTGTAGTGAAATCTCTTGAAATACAAATTCCAAAGACTGGGGGAATGTCTATCACTACCACTCCTTGCATGTCTGTTTGGCTTGGACATGAGAAGAGGGTCAAAGATATATCCTTTATCCAACTAATGGCCAGAACCTTCTTCCCATCTATTTTCATGATTCCTTTTTCTAGGGGATCATACTTAAGTTTCAAGTCATCCACCACTGCTTTTGGCATGATAGTCATGCTAGCCCCCAAATCAATCACATTATTATGCAAAAGCTTATCTCCAACAATAAGTGTTAAAAATAAGGGTGTGGGCTTTATCTTGCTTACCTCTTTCTCTTTTTCATTTCCCACATCATTCATATAAGTTGTTGCTTTCAGAGCTTGAGGGGGTGACATAGATCCTTTTACTCCACTTTGGATGCACGACTGAGTTGTGTCCACCTATGGTATTTTTTCTTCTTTCTTTAATTCTTCTTGAAGAAATGTATTTGATTTAGGAATGGATATGACATCTCATAATGATACATTGGCAGGTGCCTTCTTAAGTTGTTCCACTACATTGAGCATCCTGACTGACTGAGTCTTAGGCTTGTATGTTGGTATTTATATTGTTTTAGGAAGGAAGCATTTCATTGTGACCGGGTTTAGTTTCTTATTTGCCTCCTTCTCTGCCAATGGTAGATTATGCAATTGTGGAAAAGGTCAGATGTCAAGCGATGAAGCTTTATTTTCACATGGATTCCATTGATGTGGCTGAGGAAATGGTAGAGGTTGTTGCACATATTCTCCCGTGAGCCTTCTTTTGGACCTTTTGTTATAATACAGTTGCACTTGTGGAACACTAGTCATCAGAGCTTCATTTGTGAACACTGTATCTTCTTCCATCTAGGAAAATAGAGCTTGGTCGGGTGTAATATCCAGTTCTTGTTCCAAGGAAATTCCTTGCATTTGTGCTCTAAAGCAAGCATTTTCCATTTCAGAAGACTCATATTTGTCTACATTTGGAAGCACACTGTTGCTTCTTTGTTCTGCTATCCTCTGTTGCATACTCCCTCTTGGGAAATTTTGGGCCATATGGCTATCACTACACAGAAAGAACCATACATTATTGTATTCTTCCAAATTGTTTTGGCTAGGAATTAGCTCCTTACTTGGGCTTTCTTTGAATATTTGTAGTGGTATGGTGACTAGAACTATCTGGTTGGTAGATGACGTTTATTGACCTACTCATCTGGAGGATCCTTGGTATGGATTTTGTTGATAAGATGACTTTCCTCCACCATAGGCCTATGTATTCTACTTCAGAGGCATTGCTTGTTGTCAGTTGATAATGACCAACTCATTAGTGAAAGTAAGCATGAGATTCTTCATATCAATGATGCCTTCTATGATTGACGAAGAGCCTAACATGCTTGTTTGAGCAGCGGGATATATGTACATAGATTATAGAATGACCAACGTCAATTGTGCAGTGAAAGTGCTTGGAGTAGCTTCTCCCTTAGGGGCATCAGAGATTTCCACAAATATTGGAATCAAAGGTTGAGGCAGAAGCTTCCCTTTGTCAATTAGACTATTCTTTGTGCACACCGTCACCTCGTATGTGTCAAGCAAGATATCCCCTTCCATGGAGGTTATCATAACTATGATGTCTAGATTGAAAGCATCTAGATAGAACATGAACTCCATGATAGCTTGGGGTCGAGCAGTCACAGAGATCCTTTGGTAGGTCTTGTGAAATCTAGTGTTAAAGTCGGTCATGGCTTCTTGCAGGGCTCTCTTGATGGTAATTAGTTGTTGTACCAATGAAGAGTGGTACCCTTTCTCTGAGAAGCATTCAAACAACTATTCTCCAAGCTAATCCCAGGAGATGATGGAGCCTGAGGCCAAAGATAGATACCAATCTTGGGCCTTTCCTTTGAAATATGCAGCTAGCAGCCTCAAGGCGATGTTCTCCTATGATATGTTATGTACCCTAATACTTCCACTATATCTTGAAGGTGTTCAGAAGGGGTTTTGAAGTCTTCTCTAGAGAACATTAGAATAGCCTTGATGGCATTAGCAAGCATGGCAGGCCATACATCTAGGGGTGTGGGTGGTCTTAGCAGACTGCCACTATCCCATGTTATGAAATTTCTAGGAGCAGGGGGAGATACATGAGCCATAGAGAAAATATTCCTATGAATCGGGTATACAGGTATTCTTATTTGGAAGTTTGAGCCTTCGGGTGGAGTAGATAAGGCTCTTGATTCTCACTCTATTGCTCCTTATAGGTGATATAGAACATGTAAGTCTTCTCCTTCTAGGTACTAAGGTAGGTGACTGAGAGAACTGGAAGTGACCTATCAAATATGCTCTTATTTGGACTCTAGGAATGAAATTTCTAGTTTCCTTAGACTGATTCAAGAAATATTTCTTACTTCTAATTAGGTGTTTTAAAAACTTCTTGTCCCATCGAGCGTGCTAGAAAAAGAATTATTGATTATCAAATCTTGTGCCTCTCCAATAGTCTTATGGGAAATTCAATGAGTGGGGGACAAATTGTGCCTCACTAAATACCTCTAGGAATTTTATAGAAATTTGGCTCTTCTTTGGGGGTTTGCAAAAAATGGTAGAAGGAAATGTAAATATAAAACATAAAAATGGTGATGCGCTAATGCTTTTACCCCATTTCAAACCAAACCATTCATATGATTGATATAATTAGACACAAAATGCCACAACTATTCATTATTGGAAAGAGAACAAATAACAAAGGCTAACAGCAAGCACAATGCAGACCTTCAAATCTTTCCACAGGCAATGTTCATTAAGGTCTAATCAAACATAAAGGTTTCTAAGGGCAATAGAAAAACATTTAGAAATTACATGAAATATCCCTCCTAATAAGTTATAAAATAATATAATAAAACAACAACCTTTCAAAAAAACAAAGAATTCCAATGCTATTTAATTTAGTTTTCACAAGTTATTATTCTACCATACGAGCATACAAAATAGAGATCAGCGACTTACACTATTCAAATTTAGCTTGCAAGACACAATGTTTCATTCAGAATGATAATATAAAGAAATAAAGCTTCAAAAAGGCCATACATGCACAATCTCAACAATTTCTCCTCAATAGTTTGTGCTGCAAATATTAAATGAACTTTAAAACAAAGGTCGGATTCCATTCCTATAATAGTTTAAGTCTTAAAAGATATAACATTCTAGAGATAAGTAGTTCTATAATTATGCTCCTCAAAATAGTTCTATATCCTAAGAAAACTAAAGAAACTTTTCCTTAGCCAAGGAAACTGAAACTTGGAATCTAACCCCTCATTGTGTCATCACCTCTCTTATATAGTTTCAAAAAGGAGGAAATTCCACCTCAACACAAATGTCAATGTTGCTAGGTGTTGAAAGTTGATAGCACACATGATCTGATCATAGATCCTTAGATAGTTAACAATAATCTTTGCTCATCAATTCTTAGTTACCGCATTAATGCTTTTTAGATATTTAGCAAAGATAGAGGCCCGTAAATGATCAAATCCTAGAAAAAATAATGTGACAAAAGGTCCAGTTGATTGATCACATCACCCAAAAGCATTGAATCAAAGCATATATCCTAGAAACCAAGAAAGGAAAAAGTCTAGGAAGCTCCAAAAAACTCTTGAAAGATATCACTTCATAATAGTGCAATGTACCTGAAGCGATGAAGTGACATTTGAAAAAGGAATAAACTCTTGAGCTCATGAATATAGATCCTTAGAGAATCTCTAACGATTTGACACGTTTCCTGAACTCTTTCCTGAAAGGAAGATGAAAGTTGAAATTTGTGCAGCCATCATGTGGCACATTGTGCACCTTTCCGATAACCTTGCTTGAGTGCGGGCGCACCCAAAATTGAAAACATGTACAAGCCAAAAATCAAAATGATTAAGGAAAAAATGCTTCATAGTATTCTCTAAACAATCCTCATATTTTTTAAGAACTGACATCATAGACTTGAGGCACTTAGTCAGTATCTTCTTCAATCTAGAAATTACTGTCAAAACTTCATCTATTGATGAGAAAATGTAGATTCTATGAATCAAAAACTTTTGGGGTTAGAGTACATGAATGGGAAAGTAGTCTAAAATCTTCCTCCAATTTGCTTAAAATCTATAACCTTTACACATAAGAGTAGAGGAAGAGTTGTCCCATATAGGGGCTTTCCTAAGTCAAACACCTTGATGGTATTGCTACCTCCACAATGAAAAATTATGGTAAAAGAGAGTGTATCCTTGGATGGATAGAGGATAATTGACAAATAATTAATGAATTAACAACTTTCTACAACTCACCAATCAAATTTGATCTCCTTGATCGACTGAAGTCACACTCATCACCTTAGAGGATCAATTGTTGCTTCACTTGATTCAATTTGATAACCTACAACTATTAGTACATGTAAAAAAAATGCATACAAAACAAATGAAAAAGTTACATAACACATGGCATGATACTTAGATGATGAAATGTTGCAATAAACTTGATAATTCTACTCTTGACTACTCCTTAATACTTTTAGTATCTTTAATTTTGTCAATGAAATATTATTTCTCTTGCTAGGATTAAAATTGTGAAATTATATTGTATTTATATGTACAATTCTTCTAATTTCCCAAAAATCAAATATGGATAGCTAATATTTGAAATTAAAAAATTAAAATAATAATTATCAATACTAGTATATTCAATTTTGGAGCCAAATGAGGTGGTCTCAGGTGTAGTGCACCCTAGACTTAGGGGTTCAAAGTGTTTGGGGAAAAATTTTAAATTCATAGTTGGATTTCCCATGTCTTATTTTCCAATAATGTCTAGAGAAATAGGCAATTAATGCATAATAGGTCCAAGAACATAGGGGGGAGCAAAACCTAGTGTGAAATTATCAAGGGTGACAATTTTTGATGCTACATGTAGCCCCCACTTTAGTGAGAGTATGAACTTTGGTTCAGACTCACACTAAAGTACGGATATGTTAAGAGGGGTTAAATTATCAAAATATTGACAAGATATGATGGCATTATATCTATGGGATGTGCTAGTCCCTAGGATTCAAGATCCTATTGCAAGATAAGATTAAGAAAATCAAATGCACATGTAGGTGATGTAATGCAAGATGAAAAACACAAAGTATACATGATGAAAGAACAATACATAATATAAAATAAACATAAACATGAAGTAAAAAAATACCACACAAACCCAAAGAGAAAACATAAAAGAAACAAATAATAAAAAAAACACGAGGTTACTATGAAAATGATTCAAGTTGATTAGGAAAAAAGACCTTAGTATTATTTTTTTCTCAAATAGAAAACATCATATATTGAATGTTATGCTAGACAAGAGAATGCTGACATAAGGGATAGAAAATTATTTTATGCTAAACCACTTAGGAGCTACATACTTTCATTGGCTGGCAAGCTATGTTATGCTAGGTGTCCATGCAATATGTTGGTTTCCACAAGGCTAGAAAGTTGCTTTATGTTAGGTATCTCATAAAACACATGGATCCACTAGAAAAGAAGTTGTGTGATGGTAGATGGACATGTTAAAAGGTTCTCAAGTTCATGAATCATCAAGTTGTGTTATGCTAAATCCATGTACTATCTTGTAAATCATGCCTTAGGGAGCACAAAAATTTTAATGTCATAGGGGATAAATATCACCTCAATGGGTGTATAAAGTTTAATGGTATGGGAGACAAATAATAAATCACCTGAGGGGGTGTACAAAGTTTAATTTCATAGGGGTGAACATCAAAAGGCCACACCTTAGGGGGTGTTATAAATAAAACAACCCCCAAGGATGTATGTCAATAGATCATAATATATTTAAGGAGACAACTCAATGAGATGACACACCTTAGGGAGTATCACACATGATACCAGTGCTACGAGAGGATAAATTGTGGAATGAAGGATTACACATTAGGGAGTACCAAACATAGTAGTACCACAAAAGGGGACAAAGCCTGCCATGGAAAGTAACACTTTTAGGGGGTTATCAATCATAATACCACCACAAAGAGGACCAAAAACATACATTAAAAATTACACACTTTAGGGAACATCCATGCGATATTACTTCTAAAGAAGAGATAATATGAGAAATGACATCAAAATTTTAGGGGATGTATAATATCCCCACTAAAAAGGGACTATTTCTATTCAATAATTGTAATATGTGGGGTAATATGCCCCCCCTTAAAATATTAGTGTAATTTCTATGCTACTATTTTAAGGAGATAATGGAATATATAAAGGATCCCTTATACAAAGGAATACACCATATTAGAGACTAACTACATATTTCCCACCAAGTGTAAGGGAAAAGGTGAGCCTACATGGATTTTGTTGCAATACTCCTTAGTGATAAGATATGATTGCACAAAACATCTTGTGGCCCCATGTATGGTAACAAGTATATAATGATACTACAACTACCACATAACAAGGAGAAAATTCATAGCTATTTAATTTATCATCTTATCATCCTTATAAGGATCCATGACATCTAATATCTTCTTTCAATTATGGTATTCATCATTAGCATGACCAAATAACCTATGATACACACAAAAGGGTGAATTTTTATTCTAATGTTGGAACATCTCTTTTTTCTTACATAGAAGGTAATTTAATGAATTCCAATTGTAAAAGTGTTCTTATGGCACTTTTAGTTTCAAACAAAGGATGTGGAGCAGGTAGAAGACCCCTTCTAATATGTTCGTAAGGTTTATTTGGTTTAGAGGATGGTGTAGATGTTTTATGTAATGGTGGATGACCTTGATAACCAGTTCCTTTTGTTTCTTTAGATGGTATATGTTGCAAGAGGTTGTGGATTTCATGACCATTCTTTATGTCACAACCTTGTTTGGCAAGAACCTTAAATCTTTAACCATAACGCTTCTCCTAGATGATGGGTTTTCTTGAACACCCACAATATAGAGAGGGAGGAGGTGAATCAGTATTCTATTAAAATTTTGAATGCAACTTATCTACTCACCAAAAAATATTAACATAAATAAATAATGAAAGCATGAATCATCTACAAAGTCACATAATACATAAACACCAAAATGTTTACATGGAAAACCAAAAAAGGGAAAAACCACGGTGAGGATTAGCTCACAATATATTATATCTGGATATAGTATATTAGAGGGGTGCACTGCTAGGATGCACCATCCTTATAAGGTTCATAGCTAGAATTAGATACAAAAAAAAATGGCTACTTAGCCAAAATGTGAACTGATAAAAGTATGCCTTCCTTTTGCTGAATTTTAGTTCCTTTTAATCTCTAAATACAAAGTATTGCTCTACTTAGTAGTTTCTCAACAATTATTCCCTTATTCTTATCTAACAACTCTAAATTTGCATGTTCACATCATATGAGACCTTTCACAACAGATTTTCCAATTATGCCTTCTCATCCCTCATACAACTCAAAACTTTCTCACATATACATACCCAATTACATCTACATACATCAATTAGGTTGACCTAATTAGATGTAAGAAAAGACAATTCAAAATAACTTTATTGGCTTCACACATGATTCATAACTTCTTTGCACTTAAACCAAACATGCAATACATAGTTTAAGTTGGCATAGACCTAAAATAGATCCTAAAAAATCCACAATTTATTTTTAGTCTTGAAAACACATATCATATATTAGGTCAGCTAGGAATTAGACCCAATCACAAAACTTTCAATCATACATACACTTCTTCATATAAGAAACTTCAAAACTCAATCTTTCTTCAATTTCACACTTAGCCGACATCAATGAGTCTACCTTTAGAACCGCAACACAAGATAATTCTTCTCAAGGAAATACAAAATCTCCCACATCGATATACTAAACAGAGAAATGATTGTGATACACAAAGCTAAACTATATCATGCATAACTTCTAGGATATTTCACATATCACAAAATCTTTATTTTACCTAAATCTAATAGACTTCAAACCATGGTTAAAACTACAAAGAGAGATCACATAGTGAGGTGGAGTGAAAACCCAAAATTTGAGGCACTAAACCACAAAACAAATATTAGAAGTACTTGGCTAATTTATTGTAAAACCATATTCACTAGAAAAACTTATTCTATACACGTCTTCAGTAGCATTTCAAAATCATACTAAGCTGATCATATCAATGTTGATATCAATGAAAACACTGGATCAAGTAGTACTATGCAATTCATGCACATGTGTTCAATAGTCTAAGACTTCCAAACAATCTCCTTCTTCTCCTTCCAACAATATCCCCCTTTGTCATTGATGGCAACATGCATAATAAGAATAGGAGATCTCACCTCTTCATTACCATCACACCCATTTCCTCTTCTCTCTCCCTCTTTGAAATTAATAGAAAATAGTGTGCCAAAACTTCATAAGCTCCCCCTTAGGAGATCAACCCAAAAAAAAATTATTTGCATTCTATGTATATATATGCATATGTAAAAATATGAAAAGCTTGTTAAATCATGATAAATTGTTACCCTAAGGATGTAGAACCTTGAAGCTTCTAAAAGGTATCTTTCCATTCATACTTTCAGGTGCTTCCCACTATTTATTTGCTACACTAAGAGTCCTATATCGAATTTCAAGTTCCAATAGAGTTTCTTCTTCTTATTCTACAACACTAAGATCAAGGTTTACCTCTGACAGTTTATTAGTACTACAAAGAGCATTTGAGACTCAATTGTATTCTTGTCATCTGTCATACTTCAAGTGATTTTTGGCCATTTCATGCAGTATGAAAGTATGTTCTTTGCTTCTTATACATATTATTGAACTTCTCTCAAGCATTTTGTGACCTTTTGTGTGCTTTTGTACATTTATTTTTGATATTCACCAAGTCCTTTCTAATAAGCTATGTATTAGTTTTAGCTTTAATTTGACTTTTCAATTCGAGAACATATTATTTAAAGGATTTGACCAATAGGTTTATATTTTCCATAGTAGATAATGAAACATCAATACTTGTACTGGGGGTTACCTCTTATAGGGATTTTATTACTTCATCCAAACCATGTAATTCTACAAACTTGACACTGATCTCATACTCATTTTGAGCATCATGAAATTTTTCAATATTAGCAATTTCTTGTTTTATTCTTCTAGAAACTGGACGATTGTCTGAGAATTTTCTCTTCTTACCAGCTCTCTTAGAGCTACTGGAAGCCTCTACACTCACCTCTATTTTTCTAGAATCTCTAGGATTTCCTAGAAGGGATTCTACATAGATGAATAATTCATCTTTAGGCACTTCATAATCCAATTCTAAGATCCAAATTGTCCTATGTTTGATGGCTTCAATAAAGATAAAATACATGGAGACAAGAAAGGTAATGTCTCTTGAATATCTCTTTATAACTTCTCTAGGAATCCTCATTCTCATATTCATCCTACTCTAAAATACTCCAAAGAAAGAAATAAAAGCTTCTTCCTGAGCATCCAAACTTCCAAGGTTTCTCACCTACATTGCTATTGGATGTGCAATTGGCTCCACATTTTTCCAATTTACTTTTCTAGCCACCGGTACATCTTCCATCAAGTAGAGAAATAGGTAGATTACTAGGGTTCCATGGTGGAATGTAAAATTATTTTTCTTAATGTCTCTCAAGTTCTCCAATAATTGTTGTTGGAGAAAATCACAAAAGGTCGTAAATAGTATTGTTCTCAAACAAATCAAGAGCCATATGAATTGCAATAAGAGACACAGTGCCCACATTCTTTGACCAGTAAATTTTTTGACCAATAAGTATAGTTGCAAGTCTAATCATCGTCAGGGATCACCTATTGGTATAACGGTGAAATGGTTGTCCGTTTGTGGGGAAACTAGAGTTCAAATCCCTGCTTGGACTGATAACACTGTTTTACACTGGTTTGGTCCCAACTTGATTGAAGATTAATAAAGTGGTGGCTGATCTTACAGGACGTACATGTGATCTTCATGAACGGGACGATCGATCATGCTTGACCCCTATTGGTGTGCTCGCGGACCTTGTAGGTGTGTGTTGTGGATCTGTCCACAGATCTAGTTCATCCCTGTCTTTCATGGCTGGTGTGCTAGGCTTGGGCTCGTGGCACAATTTCTTGAATGTTGATCTGGGGGACCTCATCATCACTGGTTCTATCTATGCACCTCTCCTAGCCTTGACTACATGCTAAACTTCATAGCTATGTTGGCATTACGAATTAAAAAAAAAGTCTAATCATCGTGTTTGTGATAGAGTTCACAATCATTTCCTTTTGTTCAAGAGTGGCACCATTTTTCTCCATTATATCCTTTGTATTGACTAAATTTTGATCAACAACAAGTTCGATGGAGCATAAACCACTTATATCCTTAATTACTTATTTTGTTATTAAGTGAGGCCCATCAATTCATATGGATTGATCATGAATTCTGTGTAATACCATTCTTATATGTTTCTCTTGATTTTTAAAATCCAGAAACTACTACCAAACATCCAATATTTTAACACTTAGGGTTTTGTACTCAAATTTTAAGGCATCATCATCATTTTCTCCCAACTTGTTTGTACATAAAATAGATAACCTTCCAGGAAATAACTCTTCAATTTTTCCATGAATATATGCTTTAATATCTTTAGTAGCTAAAACCTCAATAGGAGTGCGAGAGAATGCACCCAAGGGATCATCCAACAATACTCTATCAAAATGCCTCTTAAGCACTAGTTGTGGTCTTTGCGAATTTTCTACCACTTTTGGTAATTCCATTATATTTATGTTTCTTTTAGAGAATTGTTCTAGAAGACAAAAATATGCAAGATTAGTAAAAATACCTCTTGAATAGCTCAACAAACCAAGGTCTTGATATTTAGCCTCTAGAAGAGGCTTCAAACATTTCTACACTTCTTCCTTCTTTTTTTCTTCATTGGATGCCTTGTAATAAATGAATTTTCCTTCACACATATGAATTTAACTCTTCTATTTAACCTAACCCCTGCAATAAATTCCTCGAACTAAAAAGTTGTTCCTAAAATTGTGTGCCTAGACATCTTTCCAAGCTCCACAAATTGTTGCATTGCAATATTTTCTTCTGCAACTTTCTTCTAAAGTTTCAACATTTCCTCTTCCATGATATATCTTTGTGTCATGTCTTGACAACTCATATTTCCAAGGGGCTATTAGAATTTTTGGTTATTGGTCCCCCTATGCCCATGCCTTGCTTCAGTTTTCAAGGGAATTATTTGCACTAATGTGAGGCACAAATGAATTTGAAGTTCTTGATTCATCTTTGTCTTAGACTCCTCTTTCTTTCTCCATATATAAATTCCATTTCCTTCTTAACCCTAGTAGGATCAATTTTATTCATAAGTTCATTCCTCTTTACTGAATTAGACTATCTTCTATTTTTGCTTCTTCAAATTCTGTAAATAGGTCCAGGCTTGTTGCAAAAGTAGCATACAACACTTTTCTGACCAAACCAACTTCTATTCATTCTTTATCTACACTAGTTAGCCTTATGTCCAAATACATTACATGTATAATATTAGCCATTGAAATATTGAAACATTCTCCCAGTAAATTATATATTAATCATCTAACTTTTGCACTTACTACTTCTATGTAAAAATTTATTGCATGCAAAAAAGTGTCCAAAGAAGGATCCAACATTTTGTTTCATTCTACTTCTGCATTCTATTGCCTTGTCTCCAAAATTATTGCATGAAAACCAAATACCATTGAAATATGGGTACCTTTGAGCATTTGGTTGTTTGATATAAGGTCTTCTAACACTTCTTTAATTTCTGAATTGTCTCCCATTGCCTTGAGTCTTCTTTTGATTGTCAATCTTGTTAGATGTTTGATTTTCCTTTTAACTTTGTCCTTCTTCAAGTCCCAAAATTTTTTTATCCTTAGATAGCTTTTGAATTACAATCAATTCATTAAGGATTGTAGTACTTATTTTGAATTAGTTGTCATGTATTCTTACCTTTTCTAGATTAGATCTAATATTTACCACTTCTTTTTCAATTCTTAAGAATTCTTTAGTCTTGCTTTGTACCAATGCATTAAGACATTCCTAAATCCTTCTTTTTTATTCCATTTGCACTTTCATTCTGGTGATTTCTTCATTTTCTCACTTCAACTATGCACTGACTTACCTATGTCTTTCTCTGAACTTCTTGATTTGTTCTCTCAACTTTTTGATGCATTTGTTTTCTTATCCTAGGATTTCCTTTAGTCTTTTGTTCTCACTTTAAACTCTTTCAAGATATTCAAGAGTAGCCTTAAGTTCTTCTTTGTTAAGCATGTAGTCACCTTCTACATATTCAATTGCAAAAATTTCTTCCACAGGAGTAAGACACTTTTTATTAGCCATGTGTTCAAACTTCCAAGATCTTCCACAAGCTATTAGGATTTTCTAAAGGAACCAAGATTTGATACCAATTTTTGAACAACCAAAATAATGAGAGGGGGGGTGAATCAGTATTCTATTAAAATTTTGAACACAACTTATCCAATCACCAAAACATTTTAATAGAAATAAATCTAATGAAAGCATGAATCATCTCGAAAGTCACATAACACATGAAACATCATAATTTTTACATGGAAAACATAAAAAATGGAAACTACATAGTGATGATTAGCTCATAATATATTATATCTAGTGTGGACAAATATTTTGGCACCACATAAGGCTCTCTAACACTTCTAGGATTTTTCACCTAAAAGCAGAGAAGTAGGCAAAAGTGTGCAATGTACCCACTCAAGACTAATGAAATATGGATGATATATGCCTAAATATAGTGTCCTAAATGCAATAAACTGATAAAAAGTATTGATTAATGAATGAAAACTAAAGAAATGTAAACTGTTTGAAAACACATTATGATATGCAGAAAGATAGATTGAATGCAACATAAAACAAGATAAATAGGACAAATAGAAAGAGTGCACCTGGAAACTAATAGAGGCTGGAATGAAGACTACAAATTTCTCTGAAATTCAAGAAAATTTGATTTTCTAGTCAATTGGGTGACTTACGCCAAGATAAGCTCGACTTAGTCCTAGATCTGGGGCACTGCTCTAGAGTTCATTTCAGCCAAATGGGTATCTTGATCTATAGTAAATTTTGATAAACATGTGCAACAAGACTAATTTTCCACTGTTGGTGACTTAGTCCACTTTGGCTTTTCTAAAATCACAAAAGTGGAAATGGAAGCCCTTGGTCTGCACTTTGTTTTCTAATGGAAACCTAGATCCAAATCTACCAAAATACCTACAAAACATAATATAATTTTTTTTCTAATGGGGGGTTTACCTAGGTCAAACCCATAGTTCATATTTAAACCTTGAAATGGTAATTAAATCTGCATGAAACCCTAGCCCTAAGTGTGTCTAAGACTGGGTTGGGGCCCTAGCTCGGTTGGCTAAATCTTTCCTGTTGTAGGAGGTTGGTCACGAGGTCTAGTCTCCCCCACCCCCGTGGTACCAGAGGGCGTGTCGCACCAGAGCCGCCGGTCAAGTTAAAAATTTTACCAGGAGCACTGTAGTTTATAGGGGGTCATGCTACCCAATTCCTACAGTCTATAAAAAAAAAAAAAGTGTGTCTAAGACAAGGAAATATGAAGTAAGATGCAACCCTATTCTAACATGCAAGAATAAGATCCATAAATGAAACTAGAATGACATAAGAATCATTCCAAGAGACACTAAATCACATTAGAAATGAATCTTAATGAGATGCATACCTTCCTTAGGCTGAAAATAGAGAGTGCTATGAAATAACTTGTACAATAGAAGAATATGATATGAAATAGGCTACAAATCCTCAGCTTCTTTGTGCATGTTTGACGAATGCACTCTAGTTCCAAAATGATTCTTCCTTCTTCATCAAGCTTTGGTAGTGTTGTTTGAGTTGGAATATTATACAAATTACCTTCTTCAAACAAGAAACGTGGGAAACTAGATGTATCTTTGTTGTTGGTGGCAACTCTAGCTTATAGGTAACACTACCAATCTTTTGCATGATTTGGTATGGCCCATAATACCTTGGAGACAACTTATTATTTATTTTTTGTTGATTCAGTGAGATTTTCTTATAAGGTTTCAATCTCAAGAAGACCCAATCGCTAACTTCAAAACTTCTTTCACTATGATGTTGGTTTCCCTATTGTTTCATTCGATTTTGTGCCATGGCTAAATTCTCCTTGAGTCCTAAAAGTACCTATTATTGATGAAGCAAGTGGTCCTATACTATCTGAACTCTTGGTGACACCTTTATTGATGATGTGATGGAAGGAGGATGATATCCATAAAGTGCCAAAAATGGAGACATTTTTTATGAGCTATGAAAAGAAGTGTTATACCACCATTCTGCAAGTGCTAGCCAATCTACCCATTGAGACTATTTCTCTAAAGCGAAACAATGTAGATATCCTTCCAAACACTTATTAACAACCTCATTTTTCCCATCTGATTGAGGGTTGTATGAAGAGTTCTGAGCCAATTGAGTACCCAAATATGAGAATAAATCTTTCCAAAAGTGACTAGTGAAGATAGCATCATAATCACTAACAATAACCTTAGGTGTACCATGCAGCTTTTGGATATTCTCCAAAAAATATTTTTCCACTGCACTTGTTGTAAAAGGATGTGATAATGCAATGAAATGTGCATATTTAGTGAGGCGATAACTACTACCATGATGACATTATGACCTTTAGATTTGGGAAGCCCTATGATGAAGTCCATGGATACCTCTTCCCAATGCTGGCTAGGAATAGATAAGGGATGCAAGAGACCCGGTGTCTTAATTGTCTCCCCTTTATTCCTTTGACAAACCAAACATTCAACCATAAAATTTTGAACATCACCTTTTAGCCCTTCCCATAAAAAATATTGCTTGACTCGATGATATGTCTTCAAAAATATTGAATGACCACCAACTGGAGACTCATGCAACTCTATAAGAATCTTGTGTTTAAGAGTGGAATTCTTGCACAGATACAAACACTCTTTATACCAAAGAGTATCTCCTTTCCAACAAAACTTATCTAAACTACTATGATCACTTTTTAATTGTTGGATGAGATTACTTGGCGCAACATCATTTTTCCACTCTACTTTGGCTTCCTCCACCCAATTTTCTTGTAATATTGAAAGGGCACACAATAAGGCTTCATCTTTCTCATCCTTCCTTGAAATTTCATTTGCTACAAGATTTTCCTTCCCTTTCTTATATACAATCTCAAATTCATATCCTAACATCTTAGTGAACCATTTTTGTTGCTCTTCAGAAGATAGTCTTTGTTCCAAAAAATATTTTAGGCTATCAAAATTTGTCTTAACCTTGAAGTGTCAACCCATTGGATAAGGCCTCCATTGTTTAACTGCATGAAGGATTGCTAGAATTTCCTTCTCATAAATATGTTTTAGCTAATTCTTACCCTTCAATTGATGACTCTCAAAAGAAATTGCTCAAAATTATTGCATGAAAACTACTCCTATCTCATTTCCAGAAGCATCACATTCCACAATGAATTCCTTGGTGAATTCAGGAGTGGCAAGCACTGGAGTTGTACACATAACCTCCTTCAATCTCTCAAATGTTGTATTACCAGCCTCATTCCAATGAAAATAATCCTTCTTCAATAGAGTTGTGAGGTGTGATGCTATACGACCATAATTCTTCACAAATCTTCTATAGTACCTTGTCAATCCCAAGAAACCCCTCAGTTTCTTAATGGTTTTTGGAATAGGCCATTCCATGATAGCCTTAATATTTTTAGGGTCGACCTTTACTCCATGTGAAACTATGTGTCCCAAATAATCCACCTCCTTAATACCAAAAGCACACTTGGATGGATTAGCATAGAGTTTATGATCTTCAAGTATTTGTAATGCTTCATCCACATGTTGCAAATGTTCTTCCCAAGATTTTCTATAAATCAATATATCATCAAAGAATACTAACACAAAATTTCTCAAGAACTTATTAAAAATGGAACTCATCAAACTTTGGAATGTAGATGGTGCATTGGTAAGACCAAATGACATCACGAAAAATTCATAATGACCCTCATGATTCCAAAATGTTGCCTTACAAATATCTTCCTCCTTAATCTAAATTTGGTGATAACCAGATCTAAGATCTAACTTGGTAAAATACATAGCTCCATTCAATTCATCTAGATAATCATCAAGGACTAGAATAGGAAACTTATCTTTAATGGTGTACATGTTAAGTACTCTATAATCTAGACACATGTGCCAAGTTTCATCCTTCTTACGTACCATCACCACAGGAAAAGAGTAAGCACTTTGGCTATGCCTAATAATTCCTACCTCTAGAATCTCCTCAAAAAAAATTTCTATCTCACTCTTTTGTATGTGTGGATACCTGTAAGGCCCAAATATCTCTAATGAGAACACACTTCACAATATGATGGTGAATATGCATAAGATATCACCTAGGCTGACTTAGACACCCCTATATAAGAGCTAGGCTGAACCAACCAACTAAATAATAATATAATAATGATAACATGACTTAATTAGGAGTTAAGATAGCCACAATCCAACTATTCATAACACGATGTACACCAATATTAAGGGAATAGCAGAGAGAAAATGGAAGATGGAATCACTTTGAAAAAAAGTCCTTAGGCTTGATTTGATGGCTAGTTGCATCTCCTCAACCTAGATTTCTCCATGATTCTCCATAGGCATCCATAATCAACCCTTTGAAATGCAATATAATGGATAAAAAGTGAGCTTGAAGACATGCAAAAACCCTAGTTGTTGCCCTAAAGTTTCAACTTTGTTGTAGATAGACTAATAAATCTTCTTGTGGAAGATATTCTACACTTGATTCTTGAATCTATTTGTTGAAATGAATAAAATGTTGTGAAAAATGACCTATAAACTTGTATTTATAGGAATCAATACCTAATTTTTCATTATTTGGACCTCGTAGGCCAACATCCATCAGAAATTCGAATCAAGTCGATGATTTTCCTGCTCAAAATTGAAAAATCTACCAAAAGGGACCAAGTCACCACTATGGGCGACTTAGTCCCACCAGAGGTTTTTGAGGTGGGTTTTCTAGAATTTGAATAATTTGAATGTTGTTTGTTTGGATTTTTATGATTTTTGAATGGAAGAAGCCTTAAGGTCTGAAATAATGGGTCTTAGGGGCCTATAAATGTTGTTTTAGAGGGTGATTAATGTAAAGGTACCCAAGATAGGTCCAAATTAAGCCACAAATTATACTATCTCCAATAAGGGAGTACAATTTCTATTTCCACATTTAGCCCCATTTTAGTACCCATATGATTCTACATGCATATGCAAGCTAAAGGACTCTAAACATTTCATTTTAATTCATAGAAGGATACTCATTTATATGACAAAATAATGAAGCCCCTAGTGTCATTATCTGTAGGACCACAACATTAGGAACCACATCCTGCAACACAAATTCATTAGTTGTCCATAAATCCCTTTTTCTAACTTCTAGAAATCAAATTTGAGGGTACATGTATGCCTCCCTTGATTATGCTTACTTTACAAAGGTTGAGTCAAGGTAGTAGTCTAGCCACGTCGAATAAGACCTAATATCGTTGTAGGGAATTTCCAAGTACCATGCCACATAAAAATGGAAAATTGATGATGCCAAGTGTGGAATCATGATTCCAATGCAACAAATGAAATCAAAAATGGAGTTCACTAGAACCTATTATGGTAGTTTGTATGAAAAGTTGTTTATTAACTCTAAGATAGTAAACACCTTATTTGAATGAAAAGAGTTAAAAGAGTTAGAAGAGTTAAAAGTGAAGTAATTTGTCACTTACTTTGTCATTTTACATTCTTGTAGGTTGAGAGTGATGAGAGAATAGTGAAAGGCACTTACTTTGTCATTTTACCTTCCTGTAGCTTGAGAGTGATGAGAGAATAGTGAAAGACGTCGAGTAGATGGGGTTGCAAACCTATGAGACTGGATGTGTTATAGGACCAGGTAGTACGCAACAAGCATCATCACAAGGTGAGTCAATTATAATATCTTTTCTTTATGTTTACATAGTGATTTGATGATTGTTACTCATTTCTAGGTTAATTTAGGATCTTGGAAAAAAAGTTCGCAAAGTGTCCCCTTTTTCATAAAGTGTCCCATTTGTTTGAAAAGTGTCCCTTTTGTTCGCAAAGTGTCCCTTTTGTTCACAAAGTGTCCCTTTTTTTCACAAAGTGTCCCACTTTTTTGCAAAGTGTCTCATTTCTTTGCAAAGTGTCCCAAAAGGGTTCTAAAGTTTCTAAGGCCTTTAGGAAAGCACATTAGATGGACTTTAGTACAATTGCATGATGAATAAAGTAAAAATTAAAGATGTCAGGTGGTTTATAAAGCATATTGTTTTGTTTTGGATAGGTACCCACCTGTTCGGTCAACATCTAGGGGGTAGGAAACTGAGTTTCTAAGATATTTAGCCCCTATAATTATAGCAGAGGACATAGAGCACCTACGAGCTATGGGTATATACTGGGAATACCTCATTCCCCCCATAAGGTACCATAATGCTATGTTAATGGTGCTATGTGAGCGTTGGGATGCAGACACATGTACACTCCACCTTCCGACTAGTGAGATGACAATTACTCTAGAGGACGTGCACCACATTCTTTGAGTTCCTATTCAAGGAGAGAGAGTACACTTCCAGAGAGATCATACCTTCTACAAGTAGAAGGCTGATATGCAATACTATCTAGATGGGCTAGTGCATGATGAGTGGGTGAGAGGATAGATTGATCTCACAATGTTGTATTCATGAGCCCCAGTTGTGAAATGGATCATGATGTACACAATGGCACAAGTACTCATCCCAGATGGGTGGGAAACACACCTAGAGGGAGGACTAGTACACTTGGTACATAGGATGGAAGAGGACAAGACAATATACGTATGGGGGCACTGTATCCTAGCAGATTTATATTATGATCTTGGTAAGTTTGATTTTCACGAGGTAGACAACATGGTGCACTACACACTTTCACAGGTTTGGTGCCTTGAGCATATCATATGCAGAAGGCCTATCGACTTACCATGTCCTACAGCAATGGGGTATCCTTGATCCTTTGGCTATCCTCTACAATGGTTGTGGAAGTATGGGGATTTACATTTTTGGAGAGTGATATTTGACCGACTCGAGGAGGACAAGATCTTGTGGAGACCTTATCATCTAACACTTTAGTGGCCAAATCATACGAGATAGTTGAGGAGGTTACAACTAGATAGATTTTTTGTTGGATGACATGACTAAATAGTGTGTCCCTTCTACTATGATTGGGTCATGTAGTAGTTTCAGCAGATTCAGAGACCACCAGTGGCACAACCCCTTTTTAGGAGATCAGTGTGGAGTTCCTGAAGACTAGGTGATACTGTATGGCTCACTATAGACAATGTTGTTGAGAGTGACTGATTATTTAGATCATAATGAGCCTCCAATCTTTGACGTTGATGATGTCAGTAGCATAGATGATTATGAGGAGTGGTGGATAGTATCACAACTAGCTCTTGTATTTTTGATTGATGAGCCTATAGGGGACACAAGACCAATGCCAAATGAGGGAGATGATAGAGAGGATAGGGCTAAGGAGACATGATACAGAGCTAGAGACATATTTACTAATGTCATTGATGATGAGTATGATGAGGATGCAGATCCTGACTATGATGGGTAGGATGGAGGAGATGAGGATAATGAGGAGGATGACAAGAAGAAGGATGAGGATGAGCGGCCACCCTTGAGTGAGAGTGAGGAGAGCCCTCACCTATTCGTATGACTAGATCAAAAGCAACAACCACAATAGGCATCAATACCCATAGTCATGGAGGAGCTAGCACATATTCCATGCCCCCTGCATAGTATGATGATGTTTCTCAACCTATCAGAGACATAGGTGATGATATGTAATTTTATGCATGTAATTTATGTTATTTCTTATTCTCTCTATATATATCTATCATGATGTGGACTGATTGTGTATTGTTTCTACTTTGTAGGAGCCCCAAGAGGCTATTGAGAGTTCTATCATCAGGAAGCTAAAAAGATAGTTCCAACATCCATTCGACAAGGAGGAGATGGACCAAGATTATTTTCCCCCACCTATTGTGGAGTAGGATCCAGAGTCACTCAGGCCATTCATGAGATTCCAGGAAACATATGAGAGTTTGAGGAGATGAGTGCACCAAGAAAATACTACAATAGAGGCGTAGTCATCCCAAACCCTAGTAGAGGTTGAGAGACTAGAGGCAGAGGTAGCACGGCTATATGAGGAGAGGGATCAGATAGCAAGGGAGCAGTAGGAGGCCCTTTGATGGATACATGGTTTAGAGTTTGCACTTAGATTCTATGGATCACAATCATGATCACATACGAGCATCTTCTGTGGTCCTACTACCAGCCCCATGCGAGTACCACATTATGAGGGATCAAATAGTCACAGACCTTAGTGATATTGTATACATTTATGACATGTACATAAAACTTTGATATATATATATATGGGTATGTGCAGGATCATGATGGGCCAAAAAGTGGTAATATGATGGGTATGTGGCTGATGACTTTTTTTTACCCAAAATTGATGAAATGAAAAGGGTTTTTAAAGGAGATTCTCAACTTTCCACCAATATAAATTATGCTTTACTTTGAATTTAATAATTAATTATTATTCATTTTCTATTTGAATTACAACTAAAGTATTGATTGATAGGCTGATTGAAAAACATCTATTGCTTTCAAATGATATCACATTTTTTGAATCCAAAAAATGTGTCACATTCTATGCTTCACATACCATAGGATTAAAAAAATAAAATATGAATTTCAAGAAGTTTTGACCAAGTTAAGGTGCTCAAACATACTTGTTTTTATATTTTTTAAAAGTTGTAATAAAAAATTCATAATTAATTACTTATTTGGAAAAAAATTACAAAAAAAATGCATCACATTGGGACATGAGTCCTCTAATTATACCTAAAATATTATAAAAAAATATTATCATTTTATTGTGGTTAGGGTGGTCAGACAGACACCTACTTCTTATTTTTTCCTAAAATTTAAGTACTATTGCGTTGAAATTTCAAATTTTCACCAAATAGATTTTTTTTTCTTAAAAACCTAGTAGTTTAGAAACTAAATTCAATTTTCTACAAATTCTATTCTTACATATTTTTGAAATAATATAGATAAATTATTCAAATTTTTACGTCAAGTTGCATAACTCTGATTTTTCTGAATTTTTGCCACTTAAGGGCCTATTTTTTCCATGATGATCCTACACATACCCATATATATATATATATATATATATATATATATATATATATATATAGGTATTTGATGTTTGATCACTTGTTTTAATGTGTGTGAATGTCAAATGGCACTGGGATTAATTAAATAACCTTTGTGAAATTATTTAGTTAATGTCTTTAGGATTTAACACATCTTATGTGATCTAAGAAAAACATATTTTAGTTTCTCTTAGATACAACATTGTGATTAAGTATGTTATGTTAAATTAAATGCACTTATAATGTATATAATGATTTACCTCAATATAACACACAAGGTGAATTTGAATAGTATAAAACCTAAAGTAATTATTAAAATAAATTAAATAATCACTTTAGTACTCAAGACATACACATATTTTTTTGTCAAGAACAAAGCAATGCGAAAGCATATAGGATATGACCCAATAGCTCTAAAAAAACAAATTTATCATTAATACTATTCAAAGGGATTAGACATAATACCAATGAAGATGTGTAGAATTGATAGGTTTCTTAAGGGATGTGCCATCTAGTTCTATTAACATGTACATGTACCAGACCCCCAAAATTTGTATCAATGACATAGGGTCCTAACCATTTAGAAGTAAATTTACCTCTTTCATTTGGGTCGGTATTGACATTGCATTGATTTTTTAGAAAGAGCTAAGTCACCCTTGTGGAGTGTACAAGGGATAACATTGAGATTGTAATAGCATTGTTTCTTTTTGCAATAAGCTTAAAGATGTTCAAAAGTGTTAATGCACTGTTCATTGAGCATCTCAAGCTTGTGTAATATTTACTCTCTATAGTCTCTATCATCAATAAGTTCTTGGAGAGTTATTCTTAGCATGGGAATCTCTAACTCCAACAGCATTATTGCTTCACTACCATAGAAAAGATTATAAGGTGTAGTCCCTATGGAAGATCAAACACTTGTGTGATAAGCCCAAAGCCCATAGTGTAATTGTGTGTGCCAATCCCTATGATTTTTATTAACAATTTTCTTCAAAATATGTTCAAGGAATTTATTAGTTGAATCAACTTGACCATTAGATTTTTGTTAATAAGGTGTCGAAAAACAATGTTGGATATTAAAGGTCTCCAATAATTTCTTCACATCATTATTCTTAAATGGTGTACCATTATCAGAGACTAATCCTGAAGGGAGTCCAAAGTGAGCAATAATGTGTTCTAGGATTAAACAACATATTACCTCAGCTATTGTAGATCGAAGAGGAATGACCTCTACCCATTTTGTGAAGTAGTCCATTGCAGTGATGATAAAGGTATGTCCAACGAAAGAAAGAGATGATATTTTTCCTATAATGTATAATCCCCAAACCGCAAAGGGCCATATCAAAACTTGAGTTTGAATTTCACTAGCAGGAGCATGATTCAAATTGTCATGTTCCTGACATTTATGACATTTTCAAACATAATTGAAGCAATCAAGTTCCATGTTTTTCCAATAGTACCCTACACAGATAAGTTTTTGAACTAATGTTTTTTCTCCAAAATGTCCACCACAAGCACCTTCATGGGCTTAGTGAAGTGCTATAGGTATCTTATACTTTTTAAAGCATCTAAGTAAGAGACCATGGAATGATGTTTGATACAGCACATCGGCGAGAATTATATATTTAGATGCAAGCTTTCATAAACGAGCATAGAGGTTTTTAGTTGTTGGATTAGGAAAGGTATTGCTTTTCAAATAGTCAAATATCATATCATACCATTCACTCAAGTTTTCATCATTTTTCATTAGAACTTCTTTCATTTTATCATCGATTGATGGTTTCATGATTGTGTGAATAGTGAATGAAAAATATTTTTAAGGATCTTAAGGTGATATAAGAGAGGCTACACTTGCCATTACATCCACAAGCCAATTATCTTTTCATGGGATGTTATCGATGGTAAATGTCTCAAACTTCTCTAACAAGTGCATGATAAGATCCTTATATTTAGATAATTTGTCATGCTTTTCTTGATATGTTCCATTTACTTGTTTAATTACTAATTGTGAGTCACCAAAGATCGTAATATCTTTGACACCCATGTTCAAAGCAACATGCAATCTAGCAAGTAATGCCTCATATTTAGCTGTGTTATTTATATATAGGAAATTCAATCAATATGACTAGGTAATAGGCTTTCCTACAAGTGGAATTAATATAACCCCAGCACCAGAGCTTGTTCTTCACTTGGATCCGTCAAAATATAATTCCCATGTAGGAATTTCTATTGTCAACACACTGTCATTGGGAAAAGAGTCATGTCTAGGAAGTGCTAAAGGAGAAGGAGCATTAGCTAAGTGGTTGGTCAAGGCTTGGCCTTTGATTATTTTTTGTGAAATGAAATTAAGGTCAAACTTAGTCAACAACATTACCCATTTAGGTAAACATCATGATAAGTCTGTTTTATTAAAAAGGTGTTTGAGAGGATCAAATTTTGTCAAGACTTGTATTTCTGCATTCAGTAAATAGTTTTGCAACTTACTAGTAGCAAAGAATAGAGCCAAACATTGTTTTCCAATTGGTGTGTATTGTCATTCATAATCAAATAAGGTTCAACTAATGTAATAAATAGGATGTTATTTACAATTAGCATCTTTCTAAGCTAACAATGTTGCAAGAGCATGGGCATATGTGGCTAGACATAAAGGATGAATGGTTGTTTTGGCACAACAGGTTGTAAAATGAGCGGAGTTGCAAGGTATTCCTTTAAAATTTCAAAGGCCTATTTGGGTATGTGTAGGATCATGATGGGCCAAAAAGTGGCAATATGATGGGTATGTGGCTGACAACATTTTTTTAACCCAAAATTGATGAAACGAAAAGGGTTTTAAAAGGAGATTCTCATATTTCCACCAATATAAATTATTCTTTACTTTGAATTTAATAAGTAATTATGATTCATTTTCTATTCAAATTACGACTAAAGTGCTGATTGATAGGCTGATTGAAAAGAATCTATATCTTTTAAACAGTATCACATTTTTTGAATCCAAAATATGTGTCACATTCTATGCTTCACATAGTATAGGATTAAAAAAAGAAAAAATGAATTTCATGAAGTTTTGACCAAGTTAAGGTGGTCAGACATACGAGTTTTTATATTTTCTAAAAGTTGTAATAAAAAAATTATAATTAATTATTTACTTGGAAAAAATTACAAAAAATATGCATCGCATCGGGACATGAGTCCTCTACTTATATATAAAATATTATAAAAAAATATTATGATTTTATTCTAGTTAGGGTGGTCAGACAGACACCTACTTCTTATTTTTTCCCTAAAATTTGAGTACTACTACATTGAAATTTCAAATTTTCACCAAATAGATTTATTTTTATTTTTAAACAAACCTAGTAGTTTAGAAACTACATTCAATTTGCTACAGATTCTATTCTTACATATTTTTGAAATAATATAGATAACTTATTCAATTTTTTACATCAAGTTGCCTAACTCTGATTTTTCTAATTTTTTTTCCACTTAAGGGCCTATTTTTTCCATGATGATGCTGGACATACCCATTTACAATCCTCATTCCAATAAAAATGCACATCCTTTTTGAGTAGATGTGTGAAAGGTAATGTTCGATCAGCTAAGGAGGTGACAAAATGACAAATGGGTTGAATTCTTCTTTGTAACATATGCAATTGAGAAATGTTTCTAGGAGGTGGCATGTTGATTATAGCATCAATTTTATTTGTTTCCACCTCAATTTCTCTATGAGATATGATAAACCCTAAAAAAATTCCACTATCTACTCCAAAGGCACTTTTTCGGATTTAGTCTCATGTTGTATTTACACATCCATTCACAGATCTTTTGAAGGACACTCACATTGTCTTGTCACGTTAAGGCTTTTGCTAGGATGTCATAAACATAATCTTCCAATATTTTATGTATGTAATCATGAAGTATCAATGACATTGCTTTTTGATAAGTTGCTCCTGCATTTTTCAATCCAAAAGGCATCATAATCCAACAAAATGTTCCCTTGAATGGATGTAAATTTTGTCTTATACTAATCTTGTGGGTTAATAAAGATTTGATTATAACTAGAAAATCCATCCATGAATAGAAAAAAAATCATGTCATGTAGTTGAATTCACTATCATGTCGATATTAGGAAGGGGAAAATCATCCTTTAAAGACGCATTATTCAAGTCTCAAAAATCCATTAACATCCTAATATGATTATAGTGTTTAGCAGTTGTGACAATGTTTGAGATCCAAGGAAAATAATCAATAGGTTGAATGAAACCAATGTCAAGGAGTTTTGCAAGCTCTCCTTTAACAAGCAAGGCTATCTTAGGATTCATCTTTTGTATCTTTTGGAAAACAAGCTTAACATTTTTAGAAAGACAAATTATTGTGTGTTACTTTCTTTGGATCTATTCCTAGCATATCTAAATATTCCCAAGCAAAAAGTTTAGAAAATTCATGAAGCAAGGTGGTAGTATCCTCTTATTCTTCATCATCAATGAACTTCCCAATCTTAATGATTTTTTCGTTATCATCTACGTCCATTAGTATATCAATTATATCTCCCAAGGGGAGTGCATTTGACTTAGGAAATTCAGGATTATATGGTTCCCTACTCATATCGGGCTTATTACTTGTCTTTTGCTTGGTATTAATCATAGCACAAGTAACTTGTTTCATGGCAGGAGTAGAGGATGTCATTTCATAAACTCCTAACAGTTGTTTTGAGTCTTCATCACTTTCAACATACTCCCATAATGGTGGTAAATCTATATTGAGTAATTCAGGATGCTTGACTATGAGAGTGATTCTTGGTTTACATGTGATAGTGTTGATGTTTAATGATGGTCATTGAGTTGCCTTTGTTGTCTTAGAAAAAGAATGGCCCAACCCAATTTTTGTCTCTTGTTTGTTAGGTTCTATAGGAGTTGGAATACCTTGTTTGTTCTTTCCACATCGTTTACCCTTGTATCCCAATTGTTTCACAAGCTCACAACCTCATCCATAAAGTGTCTCCATTTCCTCTGAGTTAGGCGATTGTTGATAATCTATCTCATCAAAATTAGTTGTGTAACTTGTGTTTTTGACCAAAGTAGATGAGGTAGATGTTGGTGAAATTTCTTTGGTATTATAAGTGGACATAATCACGGGTTGTTCTTGTGTTTCATCCTCTTTTCATGTGATTACATGTATTCACCCATAAATGAAGGTGTGAATTCTAATGCACCCCAATCATCGCCTAATAATTTGGACAATGGTTCATCTTCTTGTTTTTCAACCTCAAGAGGCTCTATGTTAGATGTTGGAATTGATGTATTCAAGGGACTTGTTACAACTTTTTCAAGTTGTAAGCAACTTTGGAGCTTGGGGTCTATTTGAACTTGATAGACTTTGTTGTTATAGGCATATTTCATTATACAATGAAGGGTTAAAGGCACTGTATGCATCTCATGGATCCATGGTCTTCCCAAAAGAAGATTGTATGAAAGATCATAAGGCATGACATGAATAGGTTTGCAAAGTAGCCATCCCAATTGTAATAGGTAAGGTAATTACACCGAGTGATTTTTTTGTGATATTGTCAAATCCCCTAATAGATAAGGAATCAGGTTTGATTTGTGATTTTTCTAAATGCAATCTCTCTAGGAGCTTTACACTACACACATTAAGGGAAAAGCCATTGTCAACAAGGGTCCTCTTGATACCTATTATATTGAATTGAATGATTATCATAAAGGCCTCATTTTTTTCCCTTAATTTTAATGGAGGGAGCTCATGTTGATGGAAGGTAATGTCTATATTAACTAAATTGATTCCTTGTATTAGAGCTGCCACATCATTTGCATTTTTACTAGGAGGAGCCACTATTTTTTGCAATGTTGTTTGGATCATAGAGTGATAGTTTGGTGAATTATGAAGAAGGTCCCAAATGCATATCATTGCAGGAGTGTTCTTAAGTTGCTCAATAAGATCATACTCTGTCGTATGTGAAAAAAATTGATGAGCACTAGGCATAATAGTATTGGGAAAAGGTAAGGAGGTTGGGGTTGGTTGTTGAGGTTGTGGATTATTGTGCGTATTGTATGTGTGAGAAACACTATTGTGACTTGGTTTCTGCAATACATCATGTTTAGGTGGGTAAAGGGTAAACTCAAATTTAGGGGGATGTTGAGGTTTAGGTGGATGTTGAGGTTTATGTGAACGTGGGTAAAGAATGAGTTGAGGTTGAATTACATTGGCATCTTTTGTTGTAGGTTTTTCACAACAAACCTTAGTGGATGACATTTGTGAGATGAAGTCTTGAAGGGCTTCATATAACATGTCAAAGTCATCACAACTAAAAGGTTTGGGAGGTAAGTTATCATTGGTTGGTTTGGGTTTTTCATCACAAACCTTAGTGGATGAAATGAGTGAGAGGAAGCCTTGTATAGCTTCATCTAACTTATCTAAGTCATCACTACTAAAAGGTTTGGATGATATAGTTTTTTTCTAAAATGAAGCATTTTATTTATTATTTCATTGGATGTTTTAAGGTTTTTGTTTGCATTTTCTGATGAAGTTGATCTAAATGAACTAGGAACTAATGCTAAAAATGAAAATTATAAAAAATATAATGCTATCCATAATTTCCATGAAATTAAATGATGCTAATGCTAATGATTTGAATGTAATAGGAAATTACTAAACTAGAACAATAAAAGTAACTTAAACAAATAGTAACTTAAGAAACTAGAAACTGAATTCTGAAAAGATTGATGCAAAATGTGTACTGCAACTAATTCTCCCAAGGTGGAAGATTAGTCCTAGTAGGGGTATTGTTTATGTTTTTCTAAATTTTTTGATGGATTCTTATGCGCTCTATACTATACAATGAAAATATTAAGTGCAGATGCAAAATTTTACTATTGGTTAAGAAAATAAAGTGCAATAATGCAAGCTTAAATGAGCTTTTTACTAATGTAATGTTGGAAACCCTAGAATAAAAAACAATGCAAAACCTAACACAATATTGATGCAAGCTATTCCTAGGATGTAAATACATGTGAAATCAAAAGTAAAATGTTTTGAAGTTGTGTTCACCAAAATGCAGACAAAGATTTTGGCACCACATAAGCTCTCTAACACTTATAGGGTTTTTCACCTAAAAGGAGAGAGGTAGGCCAAAATGTGCAATGTCCCCACTCAATACTAATGAAATATGGATTTGTACCATAGAAAAATGGATCTTTGATATTTTCATGGTATTTAAGGTCTTTGTCTCATGATGCTTGGTCTATTTTTCTTTGATTTAATGTTGTAATGTAACTTATGCATTCACATTAGGTCCTACATATTCAAATTATGATGTCTTGTGAAGGTTTTTTGAAGTGTTGTAACACATTTCCACACTTTTCTAGACTCTTTTCATTACAATTCACCTAAAGATCACCTTTTCATCACTTATCAAGTCCTATTCTAAAGTGTTGAAAAGTCTTGTAAAAAGTTTTCATGCTTTTCTAGGCTTGATTTCACTATTTACACCTTTCTTATGCTTTACAATCTGACCTCTTTATGCACTCATAAGGCTTAATCAAGTGTATTTTTGAATGTAAGACCAAAAAACAAAATTAAGCACAAGATAATTCCTGACACCCACTTACAAGCCCAGGGTGGGACCCATTCACCATGGGTGGTGAATGAGTCCCTTTTGGCTCCAAATTAAAAATATTTCAAATTTTATTTCATGATTTTATTCAAAATTACCTTATGTCGGCCAGTGATGAGGTATCATTGGGTTATTAGGGAATAAGTGTGTATAAATACATGGTTTTCTACCCATTTAACCCCTAATTCATCTCCCCATTCACTTGTATTCACTCATTCATAAATTAGCATTTGAGAACTTTGCATCATTCAATCAAGCATCAATCAAGCATCTTGGAGCAACCATTGACATATCTTCATGTTTCTTCAACAAGGTTGTGGTGAGTATAGGACATTTACATGTTATTTATTCATCATTCCTTGTTTATTTCATTTCATCTCTTCATTAAGGGTTTGATTACCAAAGTGGAATTTGACCAAGGAAAATTCCTATACTCTAACCCTTAACAATTTTTCCCCTTTTGCATGTGTGTTTGTAGACTTTTTTATGCAGATTTTTCAAGAAATTAGGTGTTGAAAGGTGGTCAAGAATTCAATAAAGTGTTTCAAGTCAAATACATCCTATTTCAAGCTTGGAGACAACCTACAATCCATTTTCTGCATATTTCACTTTGTCAACCCAACAAGAAGACAAGTGTAGATATGAAGCTACATAATTGACCTTTGATTTCATAGATTTTTGGGAGAGGATTGATTCACCATCAATGGAAAATGAGTCCCACCTTAAGGTTGAAAAAGTAGATTCTGTTAGATTCTAGTTCCCTATAGTCAGAAACTAGTTTTTAGGTGTTTTTGCTAGTAGCAGGACTGATTCTGTATTAGTGGCGAATGAGTCACACTGGTGATTTACACTAATTACTGCCAGCATTAAGATCCTTCTAGATTCAACATTCATTTCCCAGGTGCACTCTATTCAACCTCTTTTAGTTCTGTTTCCATTAGTTTACATTTCCATTTCATTTTTTTCATATCACATTCTGTTTTCAAACATTGCATATTTCATAGGTTTTACACTCATAATTAGTCAAAGACATCATTTAGTTGCATTTACAACATTGTATTTGGCCTTAATTACAACCCACAATTCCTTATTTGAATGAACCACAACAATTTTGGGTGTTCTATCTCTCTCCTTTTAAGTGAAAGATCCTAAGAGTGTAAGAGAAGTCTATAGACTACACATAAATTGTTGGCTTATGATGAAATATGCCTAAATGTAATACATCCTAAATGCAATAAACTGATTAAATATATTAATTAATGAATGAAAACTAAGGAAATGTAAGGTGTTTGAAAACAAATTGTGATATGTAGAAAGATAGATTAAATGCAACATAAAATAAGATAAAGAGGCCAAATAGAAAGAGTGCACCTAGAAACTAATAGAGGCTAGAATGAAGACTGCAGATGTCTCTGAAATTTTGGAAAATCTGATTTTCTGGTCAATTGGGACACTTACACCAAGCTAGGCAACTTAGTCCTAGATATTGGACACTCCTCTAGAGTTTGTTCCAGCCAAATGGGTATCTAGATCTACAACAACTTCTGATAAACATGTGCAGCAGGACTAAGTCACCATTATTGCTGACTTAGTCCACTTTGGCTTTTTTGAAAATCCAAAAGTTGAAATGAAAGCCCTCAATCTGCACTTTGTTTTCTAATGGAAACCAAGATCCAAATCTACAAAAAAACCTACAAAATAGAATATAATTTGGTTTCTAATGGGGGGTTTACCTTGGTCAAACCCCTAATTGGTATTTAAACCTTGAAAAGATAATTAAATTTACATGAAACCCTAGCCCTAATTGTGTCTAAGACTAGGAAATCTGAAGTAAGATGCAACCCTATTCTAACATGCAAGAATAAGATCCATAAATGAAACTAGAATGAAGCAAGACTCATTCCAAGAGACTAAATCACATTAGAAATGAATCTTAATGACATGCAAAGCTTCCTTAGGTTGAAAATGGAGAGAAAATGGAAGATGGAATCACTTTGAAAATAAGTCCTTAGGCTTGATTTGATGGTTAGTTGCATCTCCTCAACCTTGATTTCTCCATGATTCTCCATAAGAATCCATAATCAACCCTTTTCAATGCAATATCTTGGACAAAAAGTGAGCTTGAAGACTTGAAAAATCCCTAGCTTGCTGCCCTAAAGCTTCAACTATGCTATAGATAGACTAATAAATCTTCTTGTGGAAGATATTCTACACTTGATTCTTGAATTTGTTTGTTGAAATGACTAAAATGTTGTTAAAAATGACATAAAAACTTGTGTTTATAGGCATCAATAGCTAATTGTTCATTATTTAGACCTCATAGGCCGACATCTATTAGAAATTTGAATCAAGTCGGTGATTTTCCTGCTCAAAATTGAAAAATCCCCTAAAAGGGACTAAGTTGCCACCCTCGATGACTTAGTCCCACCAGAGGCTTTTGAGGTGGGTTTTCTAGAATTTGAATAATTTGAATGTTGTTTGTTGGGATTTATATGATTTGTGAATGGAATAAACCTTAAGGTCCAAAATAATGGGTCTTAGGGGCCTATAAATGTTGTTTTAAAGGGTGATTAATGTAAAGGTACCCAAGATAGGTCCAAATTAAGCCACAAATTGTACTATCTCCAAGAAGTGAGTATAATTTTCATGTCCAAATTTGGATATAGTATATTACAGGGGCTCACTTCCAAGATGCACTATCCTTATAAGGCTCACAACTAGAATTAGATACAAAACAAAGATGGCTAATTAGATGAAATGTGAACTAATAAAATTACACCTTCCGTGTGTTGAATTTCAGTTCCTTTGAAGCTATGAATACAAAGTGCTACTTTTCTTGGAGGAAACTCAACAATTTTGTGCTTATTCTTATCTCACACCTCTAAATTCACATGTTTGCATCATATGAGGCATTTTGCACCCGATTTTCCACTTATGCCTTCTCATCCCTCATACAACTCAAAAATCTCTCACATATAAATACCCTTGAATTACATATGCATACATCAATTAGGTCATCATATTTATATGTAAACAAAACAAATTCAAAAATAGATTTTCCAGGTTCACACATGATTCAAAACTTCTTCGCACTTAGACCAAATGTGCAATACATAATTTAGGTCAACATAGACCTAAAATAGATCCTATAAAAATCCACAATGCATATTTAATGTTCACAAACCCATATCATATATTAGGTCAGCCAAGAATTACACCTAATCACAAAAATTTCAATCATACATACACTTCCTTATATAAGTGACTTCAATACTTGATCTTTCTTCAAATTCACACTTAGTCGACATCAGTGAGTCTACCTTTAGAACCGTAGCCAAAGATAATTCTTCTCAAGGAAATGCATAATCTCCCACACCGATATACTAAATAGATAAATGACTATGATACATAGAGCTAAACTTTTTCATGCATAACTTCTAGGATCCATATTTCACAATACATCACATAATCTTTATTTTACCTAAATATGATGGACTTCAAACCATAGTTAAAATCACAGAGCATGATCACATAGTGTAGTGGAGTTCAAACCCAAAAATGGATGCATTAAACCACAAAATAACCAGTAAAAGTACTTGGCTAATTTCTTTTACAACCATATTTACCAAACCAACTTATTATGTACACATGTCTTCAGTAGCATTTCCAAATCATACTAAGTTAATCATATCAATGTTGACATCAATGACAACACTGGATCAAGTAGTAGTATGCAATTCATGCCCATGTTGCAAACTGTCCAAGACTTCCGATAATCTCCTTCTTCTCCTTCTTCCAATAGGGTTTATCACTCACTTTTTTTTTGTAGGATGGAGGATCATTCATGGGCTCATCGTTAGTGGTATTTGTAAGGGTTGTCATTTGTAATAGTTGAGATATAAATTGTAAATCACTTTCCTTTTTTGAAGAAGAGAACATGTCAAGTGCAAGTATGATAGATGTTGCCAATTGTTGATAGGGATGAGTAGGCCATACTAGTTAAAAATAACAAACTTTTTTTTCTTCATTGTTATGTTTTGTGTTGTTTAAGAATCCATCAATGATTCCTTCATCTTGCCTCAAGATGAAGGAACACAAGTCTCATCATTTGAAGGAGAGTTATTAACAAATACACAACATGAAACATCAACAAAAGGATTTAAAGAAGATAAAATTTTACCAAAGCATTTAGTCATTGCAAAAAAAAATCTTCTTAAAAAGTATATGCACTAAAATACAAACCACTATAACACAATGAATAGAGAAATTGAAAGAAGATTGGACATAATACTTTGAGAGATTTCTACAACAAAAAATTGAGAAAAATTATCTAGGTCAAGGGTGAAATGCACGCAAGACCAACAAGTTATTTTTGTTGAGATCAAAATTTTAGTGTGTTCTATAATGTTTAAGTGTCCTTTTGTATGAATGTGCAAGTCTGGTAGTAAATAATTTTATAGAATTTAATGATTTTATGATTTTGCAATATAAAATACAACTATGCAAGCATTTTTCAAAATCCTTGTTGATTAATGCAATTTTGAAATACAATTTTCTCAATGTAAAGCACAAATTTTAACTAATCTTTTCTTAACAAATCTAAATATTGAAATCTTTTATGCTTTTGTAACAATAACAATACAAATTTTCCAATTTTTCACTATATTCAAATGCCTAAATGAATGTTTTGAAGACTTTAAAATTTGACTTTAGACCAAATGCAAGTTATTAATGAAAACTTGAACTAATCCTATTTTGAAATGACTTAATTTAACCCTAGATGCAAAATGAAATGCAATTTTTTCTTTTTCAATGCTTTTCCATGCAATTTTTCACCAAGAGCAGATCATAAAGCCTAATATTAAGCCTATTGTCTGCCAGTTCCTAACAAATCTATTTTGCTTGATCCACGAGATGGTTGTCCTATCTTCCTCAAGCATTGGTATGTTGCCCTTCCTCAAGGAAGGACTCAAAGTACATATAATTTGAGCCCAATGCCCACTAATTCCATGTGGATTTTGTGTGTAAGTTCTGAATATTTGGCATTTGAAGGCTAGCCCTTTTTCTAGAAGTAGGTTTGCTAATTCTTGAGTTAGTAAATTATAGAAGCCATGCTATCAAAAGTGTAAACTTAAATTTGACATCTAAAAGTACCAAGAAGAAGTCATTTTGTTTGGACCCCTAATTGGGTGAACTAAGGATTTATGCTGACTTGACTTCAATATGATTGTTGCAATATTCTCCTCCAAGAGAGGTTCCAAAAGGCAAGGATATTGAGCCTAGCTCTCAACAATGCCATATGTCAAATGGGCATAAGCTCACGAACATTTTGAGCTTCAATATTGTGGAAGGTACACAATTGGATTTTTTAAATGCTTGTGTGTTATTTTCACATGTATTACATTGTCACATGACCCTAAGAGCAGTTCTGAGAGCTTATGTTAACTTGACTTTGCTATGATAGTTGGGTTGTATTCCCTTGAGGAAAGTTCCAAAAAGAAAACATACTGAGTCTTACACCCGACAATGCCATGTATATTTTGTGCTCAAGATTAGGATAATTTCAAGTTTGCAATTTGTGCAAAGGTGCACTATTGGTTGTTTTAATATTCATGGATCCACAAGGGTGGTTTTGAAAGCCTCTAAGAGGAATCTAATATCCACAAGCACCACGTGTCACTTGGGTGTAAACATGAGAAGGTCCATCACCTAAGAAAGCTAAATATTGTGTCATTGGCTCACTATCATCTCTAAATGGTTTATTGGAGTCAGTGATCGCTATCACACCTACTAGTGAATTCTATTTTGGAAATTCCATTGTAAACTCTAAGGGAACACTATTTTGAAATTTTCTCGACAAAAGGTGGCGGCATTCCTTTCATACCATGCTTACATTTAAAATTTAATTTGATAGAAATTAATGACTAATTACTCTAGCATAGAGATGCCTTCCAAGACTGAGGTTGAGTTCATAGAAATTAATTTTTCTTAATTGACAAAGACAAATTAATGACTAATTACTCTGGCATAGTGGTTTTTTCTTCCAAGACTAAGGTTGAGTTCATGTGAAGGCCGAAAGACATCACTGCTAACCAAATACATGTACAGTCAGTATTTTAAGTAGGATCTATTGGTACACTATTTGAGGTGCCTTCTCATGTAAGAGTATTATTAGAAATCAATTTGTCTTAATTGACAAAGAAGCCTAAAATTTATAGTGTGCATACTTGCTCCAAGGGATTTCTACATAGCAACGAGAAGGTATGGATACTCGCATCAGCCTAGTGAGTATCCACATATAAATGGCCTTCTGGGATGCAATCTTGGAGCTTCATTTGAAGCAAATCATGGTGGAACTAGATTTTATGTTAATTAGAGAAGTTGAACTCATCCTAGGTCGTGGAATTTTGGTGTCAAATGAGTGGTATATGCTTGATTCAGATATTTCCTCACAATTCATGGCAGTACTACTAGACTTGCACACTTTGAAGGTGGAGGACCTAGAAATAGCTCACAAGCTTTTTATACCTAAAATTGTAGGTGGGCTAGATTTGGTGATGGATGTTGCATCCTTTGGCCTTGGTATTCCTAGGCCACATTACTTGGAGTGTCTTCTAGTTCTGAGCGAGGAAGTAACCTTCTACCCCTTCATACTAGATATCAAAGGTGAGGTGCTACACAAACATAGAGAATGAGAAGAGGTGGCAACAAGCTTCCTGAAGAAAATGTGGCATGTTGGGTTGGTCCAAGACTTTGAATGGGTATGAAATTTTATCAATTATATTTAGGAAGTTGGTAATGTATAGTTCAGTTTATCTTGCAAGGTTTGTGCTCTATTCTTTTTGTCCATATGTGTACAAAGTGTTTTGAACCATAGATGGCAATTTTATTTGATAGCAAGATTTGGAAGATACTTCTAAGTGGTGGGGCGTTTGGGTTCTAAATTCCTACAGAAAATTTTAATTTGCATAGATGTTTGAGCACCAGACAATTTGAGCAGTTTTGCTTGATGGGTCGTGGCTACAATTAACTTTTGTTTTGTATTTCAAGTTAAACTTTCTATCCAGTGGGATAGACATTCTCCCTTGGCATAGATGCTTTGAACTTATAAGAATGCATATCAACTTTAAGATTAATATAAATATATCAACTTTAAGATTAATATAAATAGTTTAGACCTTTGATCTTTAAAAAAAAAAAAAACAATCAAACAATAAAGTAAGAAATACACTCATTTTGCCTCTTTAAGATTTAAAACACTATTTGAGGTGAAAATAGATACCAATCACTATGTTATATAAGATTTATTGAGGTGCATGTACCCGTAAAGTTGATGGGAACTTTGGGGCCACTAAACCATATCTAATTATTCATATATGCAAAATAATGATGCTAATTATGTTTGACAATATAAAAGGTGACATGCTAGTAAGATATCTAAAATAGAAATTAGAATTAAATAAACCCCTTCAAATCCAGCAAAATAATTTAAAGATTTAAACAATCAAGTGAGATAGATTAACTGGGAGTTATTCTAACCGATGGAGGTAAACTTGTGGCTTACTTTTTATAAATGTTTGATGGTTTTGTTCTTTGAACATTTCAGCTGTGATAAAGAGATTTATGTTTGGGTAGCACTCATCAAGTAGTAAATGGTAATTGATAAAAGAGCGACTTTGATGTAGACGACTATAAGCGGGAGAAAAAGCTTGACAAATTACCCAACAAAAACGTTTGCGGTTCGCATTTCCACAGAAATTAGTCGAACAAAGCCCAGCGCTTATTATTTTTCGCCGTATTAGGGAAAGCAAGGAAAGAATAGGCCATTCAATGTTCAAAATATTCTATCATTTTACATAGCTGGGACGGTACCAACTTCTATAATTTTGTATCTTTTAAAAGATAAAGAAAATGGAAGCTGTTCTCCATGCTGGACCGAGTGCTTTGCAGAATGTGAACACAGTTCTCTACATTTTGGAGGAAAGTCAAGCACGTATAGGTTTTATATACAACTAGCTTAATAAATATTTCATTCTAACCAATTAGGTAGCTGTGACGCATATCAGCTTCCATATTTTTAAAGCTTTAACCAAAACAAAACAGCAAAAAAGCCATGCATATGAGTTTATCCCGTGGACAATTGACAAATTCGTGCAAACGAAAATCTTATCGCTTTAGTTGGACCGAGTATCCCAAATTCTGTGCTTAACAAGTCTTAGGAAACAGGTAATCTTCGGATAAACCATTATACTCTACCGCTTAATCCCATAATTTCCCTATAAATACATGCTTTTCTATTCTCAAATCATATTAGACTCTGCTTTCCTTTTCTTATATCCTACAACACTCAGAGCCAATTAGAAATGAAAAATTCCAAAGCAATTATCAAAGCTTCCCTGAGCTGCATTTTGTGGCTCTCCATAATCTTTTCAATTAATGCATCGGACCCAGATCCTTTGCAGGATTTCTGTGTGGCTGATATTAGTCAAGGTGATGTGAAGGTGAACGGTTTTGTCTGCAAGGACCCAAAGGTAGTGAAGGCATCAGATTTCTTGTTTAAGGGACTAGGTAATCCACTCTCAACCAACAACAGTTTCGGGTTCAATATCACCGCAGCTAATGTCCAAAATTTCCCAGGAGTAAACACACTGGGCATATCAATCAACCATGGGCAATTTGCCCCTGGTGGTTTGAACCCTCCTCATATTCATCCTCGTGCTACTGAGATCATATTTGTAATGGAGGGCACTATTTTGGCTGGTTTTATCACCACAAATAATGTCTTGTTCTCACAAAAGTTGGAGAAGGGGGATGTCTTTGTGATTCCAAGGGGCTTAGTGCATTTTCAGCAGAACGTTGGTGCATCATATGCCACTACAATTACTGCTCTTAATAGCCAGCTGCCTGGTGTTCAAGTGGTTGCATCTGCCCTGTTCGGGGCCAATCCTGCCATTCCTCAAGATGTGTTGGCCAAGGCATTTAATGTCAATGACCAACAGATCAAGGAGTTGATATCTGGACAAGCCTCTGCACCTGCGCCAGCACCTGTAGGTTATTAATCTGGCATTGTTGCTCTAAATTGGTAGACCATTCTGGTGAGAGAAGATGGCATCTTGTCTTTCTTAGAGTGTTCTTACGCAATTTGATTAATCACTTTCTTGTCAGCTGTTTTGAGGCTGCACCCAATAAGACCATCATCCTACTTTGAGGATGAACTGAATAAACGCCTTTATTCATTTGTGTCGAGGCTGAATTGAATAGAATTTAAGACATTATTTCTTTTCAAGGATAAATGATTTGTGCTTCTAAGTCGCCTATAAGATGCATTGCATTTCTATTCTTCACATGTAATTGTATTTCTGTTTTTGAGATATAATTGTATTTCTATTTTTATATAAAATATTTTGATATTGGAAGTTTTAGGATATTCCTCATTATAGACCTTTGTCCAAAAGAAAATAAGTTTTTCTTAAGGGTAGTGTAGCCTAGTTCAATAAAATGTATATAAGTACTGGTGTCCGAGATTGATAATAAGTTGATTTTTAACAGCTATTTTCGAAAAGGAAGTACAATATTAACGAGTGCTTGCCATTGTGGCTGAACAATATAATGCAATCTAGAACAATGAAACAAGCTGAACATTTCAGGATCTAAAATCTGTGATGATAGTCTCCTCGTTCCCATAAGAATCGGAGTATTATTTTATCTTTGTCTACGGATGAGATAGTTGACAAGGACAAATCTGAAATCATAGATCTCTTTTTGAAAAACTTTGTTCTATGCAAATTGCAGATTTCTATTCTTCAAATTGTTGGACGAGCCTCTTTATTTTTTATCTCTTCTAATATTTTAAAATCATTAATATTTATAACTATCTTTAAAAGGTTGGCGTTGTGTCTTAAAAGGGATATGTTCTTTTAAGTCAATCCATTGAAAGGTATGCACGTAAGATTAAAATAAATATTCTTTAGTTATGCAAATATTCTTGGAATGATTATGTAGATGCGATATCATTTTATTGCATCAAATCCAAATTATTTTGGTCTTTATGATGAGAGAGGAATAATGACTTTTAGCTTTGTAAAATGAATGCATTGGACAGCATTAAATACCAAGACATGTAACATATCATATAAAATTGTTGAAAATGTAGTTTGGAAGATAAATCTTCCAGCCTAGAACCGTGTCACCTAGGCTGGAGAGATTAGATAAAATTTCCTGCTTTTCTTCTTGTTATCTTTTACGCACTTGCCAGTTTGGCAATTCCTTTTTAGAAACAACTTTGTCTTCTTTCTAAGATTAATCTCTGCTTTGCTTCACCATTGGTGAATAAGAGATTATAAAAAGGGATTGATGTGTGTATTGTAGATAGACAATTTGAAGGTTTTTGCAGGAAATGACACAGGAAGAAAGGGAGATTGTAGTGAATAGAAGGAGGATTTGAACATTATCCAAGTTTCCAATATTGTTGTGGATGCCAAGTTCTGGCAATTGTTGTAAATTTCTTCCTTTCTGTAGTAATAAAATCTCTCTCTTTGAATGTTGTTTTTTCCCCAGAGTTAGGGGCTTTCCAGGGTAAATCATTGTGTCAAAGTGTGATTGGTTTTCTCTAAATTTCTGTTGCGTTAAGTATTTTAGTGAAGGGTGAAGCCACATAAGTGGTTTACACTTTCTAAGAGGAAGGAAAATTTGCCATTTTCCCATTCCTCATATCAAATGGGTTCGGCTGAACCCTATGGTTCGACCAAACCGTTTAATTGGTTCGGTAGAACCATAGGGTTCGGCCGAACCCCTGGTTCAGCCGAACCAGTCACCGCCCCAATAAAAAAACAATATTTAGGGGGTTCGGCCGAACCCACTTAAATATGACTAATTTCCTTTTTTTTATTGCATGTATTGGTGGTTCGGCCGAACATGGGTTCGGTCGAACCCCTGTTCAACCGAACCTTTCCAAGATGTTCGACCGAACACTTGTTCGGCCGAACCCCTCTTTTTTCATCCTTGCTTCCTAAGGCACCAGAATTGTTCAAAATTTTGTGTTTCAAAGCTCGATTTGAGAATGAAAATGGAGGAGATCTCAAAAACCCAACTAGTATCGGATTCCCCTCAAAATGAGCTATCCAACGAATATAATTTTAATATGTTTTGATTATATTATCTATCTGTTTTTTAAGTTTTATTAAATATAGGTTTTTCACTGAAAACAAAACTCTCTGTTCTGCACAAGTGGAAAAATAGAAGATTATCAACAAAAAAAAATTTAAAAAAATGAGTGCACTAGATATTGGAGTCCTTGATCCAACAAAAATAAATAAAAAAAATTTGATACATACAGTAAAAGTTATGCATTATCACGATTGGTGTTATGTCGAATTGTAATTGATTTGACTTTAAAACTTGATTAAAGAAAAAATATTCAATAAAAACTATCTAACCAAGTGGAAGCACTAGATATCGAGTTACAAATCTAAATTTGAAAGAATTGGAATTTTATCTTTCAAGGAAAAAAAGTTATGTGTTATACGGTTGCGTCACTTTTTAAAAATGCTATTTTTTGAAAAAAACCAATTTTCATGGGAGATAGAAAAGAAGTGCAATCTGATTCCAAAAATTGAAAAAAATAATTTTAGAATCTACAGACAAAATATGACAAGACTCTAGTTTGCATCATTTTCAAATTCTTTACGGTTTAATTGCTATAGGTGCCCGAATGTGGAGATTGTGTTTAAAAAAAAAATATCAGTGTCTAGTTTGGCCAAAAATTATAAACCACTATTGTGGGATCACCCTGAATGGTGTTGTGCATGCTTTAGTTCTTTGTTTCAGTCATTTGATTTATGTTATTCAAATTTTTGAGATTAAACAATAGTGAATTTATTGCTGGGTTTCACAACACCAAGAAGGGAGACATATTTTTTACATGGTATCAGAGCAAATACTCTGAAAGAGAAAACTAGGGTTTAATCACACAAGTGTAAGTTTTGATTTTATTTTTGTGTTCAGGGGAGGTTTAAGTTCAAGGGTTTCAACAATGGCAACAATCGGATTAAGAGATTCAGACAGACCTGAGGGGGCTTCAAAATTTGGTGTGTGGAAAGCAAGAATTATTTTGTTACTGGAGGAGAATGGTCTGAAGGAATATGCAACCACTACCATTTCTGTTCTGACAGATGCTACACTAATGGTGACCTACCAGAAAGAAGATTCCAAAGATAGATGCATCATTATGGATGGGGTCAAGGATCACCTTGTTCCTCATATTGCAGATTTAGACACCTACAAAAAGATGTATGATTCCATACTCAATCTATACTAGAGTTTAAATTTGAACAGGTAGTTGATTCTCAGAGATAAGCTAAGAAACACCAGAATGAAAAAAGGGGAGAGCATTGTGGAATACCTTACCAGGATCAGAACAGTAAAAGATGAGCTGGTAACTGTCTGGGTAGCAATACTAGATGATGAGGTTGTCAGGATTGCATTGGCAGGATTCACAAAAGATTGGGACATCTTTATCAAAGTTGTATCTGGACGGCAAGATATTCCTGATTGGGATCATTTGTGGACTGATTTCACTCAGGAAGAGTTATGAATTAGTTATGTTAATGGAGGTAGCAACAGTGGTCGTAAGGGTGAGGTGGAAGAGAATGTTGCTCTTGCTAGCAAAGGGCAAAGCTAAGAAAGGCTCAAGCAGTGAATCTACCTCAAAAGGAGACAAGAAGAAAAAGAAAGACCTGAGTAAAATTAAATGTTATGGTTGTGATCACCTAGCACATTATGTCAGTCAATGTCTGAATTGGAAGAAAGGAGATAAGAAGAAGAAGTAGACAACAGCTTCAGCGGACGTTGATGAGCTATCCTCTAGACTAGATAATGAGTTTTCTCTTCTAAACTGCTTATCTAGCTCAAGCACTACAGGGGTCTGGTATATTGACAGTGGTGCATCATGCCATATGACAAGAGTTAGAGAAACCTTCTCCAACTACAAAGCAGAAGAAATAGGCTTCCAGATAAAAATGGGAAACAAGTCCACATGCACTCCAGTTGGGAGAGGGACTGTTTCATTTCAGAGGGAGTCAAGCAGTGATATTAAGATCATAGATGTATTGCATGTGCCAGGGATGTGCGTGAATCTGATTTCAGTATCTGCCCTTGAAGAAAAAGGGTACAACGTACTCTTTCAGGGACAAAAGGTGTATTTAAAACACAAGGACTGGAAGAAGGCAAAGCAGATTGGGGTAAGAAGTGACAATTTATACATGTTACAATTTGAAACTCCAAAGGTACTAGTGAGCAGTGACAATGTCAGGGAAATAGGAGAGCTATGGCATAGACGAATGGGACATATACACCATGGGGCATTGAAATTGCTCAGAGAAACCGTGATAGGAATTCTAGAGATAAGTGCAGAGCATGGTGATGCATGTAAATGGTGTGTACTCGGGAAATTTTCAAAGGCAGTCTTTCCTAGAAGTGACTATAGAAGTAGAGGTGTTCTTGACTTGATACATTCTAATATTTGTGGTCCCATGTCTACTCAGTCTTTGAGGGGTTATGAGTATTACGTAACCTTCATTGATGATTTCTCCAGGAAGACTTAGATATATTTCTTGAAGGCCAAAGATGAGGTCTCCAATCACTTCCAAGAATTCAAAGCTCTTGTGGAGAATATGACAGGTAGGAAGATCAAGGTTCTTCGGATAGACAACGAGGGTGAGTATAAAAGCAAAGCCTTCCAGGAGTTTTGCACCAGAGAAGGAATCAAGAGAGAGTGGACTGTTCCCTACAACCCACAACAAAATGGGGTTGTTGAGCGTAATAATAAGGCAATTGTTGAAGTAGATAGGGCCACGTTGTTTAACCAAGATTTTCTTAAGTATCTTTGGGCAGAGGCTTGCAGCACAACAGTCTATATTCAGAATAGAGTACCTCATAAGATTTTTGGGGAAGATGACACCAGAAGAAGCCTTTACAAGGAAGAAGCCTGAGGTTGAGCATTTTAGGATCTTTAGCAGTATAACATACTATTATGTTCCATTAGAGAAAAGAACCAAGCTAGATTCGACTGTAGAGAAAGGTTTTTTTGTTGGATACAACGAAACCTCCAAGGCATATAAGATATTTATTCCAGGGACAAGGAGGATCATAGTGAGACGTGATGTGAAGTTTCTGGAGGAGAAAGCCTTAAAAAAATCTCAAGATTTTCCAACAGTTGAGTAGAGTCAGTAGATTAAATCTCCAAAAGTGGATCAGGAGCCTCAAGTACAGGGCACTATGACAGGAACAAATGCAGATACAAGTACCTTGGGTGAGTTGAGTCCACAAGATCAGGAGCAGCAAAATAAGGAACAACAAGCTCCATCTATTGGTGTATCTCCTACCGGCAGGAGAAGGACTAACCAAGTGGAAACTCAAATTGCATGAGATGCTCAGGATTTTATGGGAGCTCCTAGAACGAGTGGCAAGGAGAGGAGACCACCGGCTAGATATTTAGATTATGTGGAATTAAAAAGTGAGCTCATTGATAGTGAGCCTTCCAGTTATCAGGATGTTGCACAACAATAGGTTTGGTAGGATGCCATGGTGGAAGAGTACAACTCCATCATGAAGAATGATGTCTGGGATGTAGTGCCAAGGCCTATAGATAAGGCAGTGGTTGGTTCTCATTAGATCTATAAGATCAAGCATGCTGTAGATGGTAGCATAGAGAAATACAAAGCCAGGTTCATGGCCAAGGGGTTATCTCAAAAGGAGGGAATCGATTATGATGAGACATTCACTCCAGTGGCCAGATATACCTCCATATGAGCTGTGATCTCATTAGTAGCACAAATGGGATGGCAGATCCATCAGATGGATGTCAAGACGACTTTCCTAAACGAAATCATAGAGGAGGAGGTGTACATCAAACAACAGGAAGGTTTTGTGGCACATGGGAGTGATTCTCATGTTTGCAGGTTAAAGAAAACACTATACGGACTTAAGAAGACACCCAGAGCATGGTATGAGTGCATAGATAGCTACTTGCAAGGCATGGGATTCGTGAAGAGTGAGGTGGAATCCAACCTTTACTATCTCATGGTGGGAGGTGAACCACTCATTCTAGTTTTGTCTGTGGATGATTTATTTATGATTGGTTCACTGAGGCTCATAGAGGATTGCAAGAGGGACCTAGCAGCAGAGTTCAAGATGAAGGATTTGGGGTTGATGTACTATTTTTTGGGACTCAAGGTGTGGTAGACAGAGGGAGTGATTTTCCTTTGTCAAGGGAAATATGCTATGGAAATCTTGAAGCAATTCAGAATGGTAGACTGTAGACCCATGTCTACACCGATGGTTACAAATTGGCAGAAGATCAATGCATCAAAGTAGGAGGCAGTAGACCCCACCTTGTATAGACAACTTATTGGTTCATTGATGTATCTAGTCAATACAAGACCAGACATTTGCTTTGCAATCAAGTCTCTTAGTCAGTTCATGGTAGAACCAAAGAGAGTACATTGGATAGCAGCAAAGCATGTGTTGAGGTATCTGCATAGTACAATTGAGTATGGGTTGAGATATACTCGAGGTGATGGTGTCAGGTTGATTGGCGACACTGATGCAGACTGGGCTAGTAATGCAGTAGACAGGAAAAGCACTTGGGGATGCTATTTCAGCATGGGATCAGGGGTTGTCTCTTGGTACAGTAGGAAATAGAAGTCTGTTGCATTAAGCTCTACAGAAGCATAGTACATGGCATCGAGCATGGAAACATGTGAGGCCATATGGCTTCGGAAGCTGTTAGTGGTATTGTTTGGTCAGGAGATAGAATCAACTATCATTCACTATGATAATCAGAGTTGCATAAAACTCTCTGAGAATCCTGTGTTTCACATGATACATCGAAGCATATTGACATTAGATATCACTTTATCAGGGATTGTGTACAGCGTGGATTAGTTTGACTAGAGTATATATCTATAGATGAGCTAGTTGCAAACATCTTAACAAAGGCCTTCATGACAAGCAAGTTTGTCTTCTTCAGGGACAAGTTAGGTGTAGTAGAGAACACCTTCCTCACTAAGAGGGAGTGTTGAAAATGTATCTCGAAAGATAAATCTTCCAGCCTAGAACCGTGTCACCCAGACTGGAGAGATTAGATAAAATTCCATGCTTTTCTCCTTGTTATGTTTTACGCACTTGCTATTTTGGCAATTCCTTTTTAGAAATAGCTTTGTCTTCTTTCTAAGATTAATCTCTGCTTTGCTTCACCGTTGGTGAATACGAGATTATAAAAAGGGATTGATGTGTGTATTGTAGATAGACAGTTTGAAGGTTTTTGCAGGAAATGACACAGGAAGGAAGGGAGATTGTAGTGAATAGAAGGAGGATTTGAACATTATCCAAGTTTGTAGTATTGCTATGGATGCCAAGTTCTGGCAGTTGTAAATTTCTTCCTTTCTGTAGTAATAAAATCTCTCTTTGAATGCTGGTTTTTCCCCAAAGTTAGGAGTTTTCCAGGGTAAATCATTGTGTCAAAGTGTGATTGTTTTTCTCTAAATTTTTGTTGTGTTAAGTATTTTAGTGAATGGTGTTCTGCATGCTTTAGTTCTTTGTTTCAGTCATTTGATTTATGTTATTCAAATTTATGAGATTAAACAATAGTGAATTTATTGTTGGGTTTCACAACACCAATAAGGGAGACGTATTTTTCACAAAAAATGCATTTAGTAAATTTTTATTAACAAAGTTACAAATGATAGCCACCAAAAGTAAAATTTAAAAAATTGAAACTAAAAATGACAAGTTTATGACTAAAAATTTGTCTTGAGACAAGAAAATTGTTTGAATTGATATGGGTAACATGTGTATATAAATGTGTAATTGTGTAGGTTTAATATATATGTGAATAGAGTACATTTATAATGATGTTAAAATATATAGATGGGACACATGATAAGCATATAGGAATATCTATAATGGGTAGCTAGGAAGCATAGTGAAATGGATAAAACTTTGAACACAATTACACCATTTTTTTAATATATCTACATCAAGGTGTTATTTTAAAAATTCACAAGACGAAAAAATGCATGAGTTTCCAAGATTTATCATTAAATTTTCTCCACTTTGGAATTCATTTCAATCCTACGATAAACACAAATGTTATTATATTTACCATCCATAAATGTACACATAATGTAAAATTTTAGACATCAATGGATATCATCAAGTGTGCATATAAAGTAATAAAACATAAAAGATGTCATCTTGTATATTTCCATTCTTTGTATCCACTCTCTAAGAGAAGTAAATATAAGTATCTAAAAGTACTTGTAGAAAGGATATCACACACTATTAGCATTTGAGGTGGTTACATATCCACATCTTATTATTTTCAAGACCCCTAGATTAAAGTATATTATAAAAAAGGAGACCCAAGATACTACATATAATTCCCCATGCCTATAGACATATAATTTCCATATGATTATAATATCTTATCCAATTTATTTCTAGAAACCTTAAAGGACTATGCTATATATTGCTCTTATTATTAAATTCTACTTTTACATGTTTATTTGAGTATTTGGGTACCACCTTCTTATATCATTTTAATTTTGATAGAGGTTTGAAAATTACCTTGAAAAAAATAAATAAATAAACTCAATAATGTAATGATCCTATATCTGGTTCTAGCAAATGGATCCACTACTAGAGACACCTTATGTGATGGAGCAAGCTTGAAGGAAGATATAAATTCGATGGTTAGACTATTATTCTAATATATACATGGTAAATTGAATTAAATATTCAATAGCATGTTTCTCAAAGGACCACTTTTAATAATTAAGAGTACTATATAGTTGAGTAGGATTCCCTCTTTTAGAGATATTGTACACATTCAAAATATCTTTAGGCCAACATATAAGAATTGGAAACACTTAAAGGTGGCTTTAAAATTCACCCAAATTTTCAAAGGGAAATGACGCAAGGAAAAATATTAACCAAGTTATTAATACTTTAACCATTCCTTCCCTTAAATAAAAATTTCCTAGGAATTTCACTAAACTACAAGAATACTTCAATGATCTTAAAAATTCATAGAGTTCTATTTTCATAAATATTTATTTAATAAATGAGACATTTTATCTTTGTCTTAGTCCCTCAGAAATAGTTATTTTGTAAGCTTATGTTATATTCTTATGTATTTTTATTTTCTATTAGTATTAATAGTTCAGGATTTTCGTCTTTCATTTAAAAAAAAAACTAAAAATAATAATCTAATACATGACTTGAACAAACCACAAAAAATGGTCTATGATAATCAAACATTACATTATTTCTATATAGTTCATGGGCATAAGATAAATTTTCATGATTCTGAAGTAGAATTCATAGGAGATTATAGAAAATAATATAATTCATGTGCAAGGTGGCTGACATTGGAATTCTACTTTCGTTGTGGATGATAATATATGATTGGAAATTTATATTTATCATTTTCCATATAACATAAATAAAATTGTGAAACAATTTAACATTATTGAGGAGGATCTACATATAGAATGATAATACAAATTATGTGCACATTTATAATTCTAGTAATATGTATCAATTGCACATGCTTTTGTGGGAGATTGAAACTAATTATGCCTCTTCTTCTCCTCTCTCCACTCCAAAAATGAAATTATTTGATGCAAAATACATAAAAATAAGCACTATGATCCATTCAATATCATTTGAGAAATATGTGAATATGTTAATGTTGATATTTTTGATGAATATAGCAACAAACATAACATATGAAAAGAAGCAATCCTTAATAAAGAACACAAATAAAAAATATTATTCACAATTTACAGTCTTCCTCAAGATGAAAAATAGATTATTTATTATTAATTTAGGTTTTAACATCTTAATATTTTAAGTTGTATCTAAAGAAATATAAAATGATGTAATGCTATTCCTTCTTTTGATATTTTCTATATTAATTAAGAAACCATGCCTAGAATATTCAAAGTTAGTATGTGTGTTTGTATGTCAATGACTAGAAAAAATTGATGAAAAAAGAAAATTATCAAGATCTTAAGAGATTTATATTAGCATAATGTACATTTAAGATATCTAGCTCTAGATACTTACAAAGGAACTTCAAAATAATATCTATAAGAAGTCGAGATACATTATCATGAATTATAGTAGAAGTGATTATTTATAGAGTAATAAGAAAATAATTTATTTTTTTTAAAAGTACAATGAAAAAAGAAACAAATAAAAGTAGATTTCAATGATATACAAAAACTAGAGCTTTATGCCAAAAGGAATAATTGGATACCAAAGAATAGCATTATGGTACATTAAAAGAAATATTTTACCACATAACCACAATTTAAGAAATGATTTTTTAGTTTAAAAATGTAATTCCCAACATAACTGCAATTTACAATGTGTTTGTACCTAATATAAAAAACTATTAAGAGAAATCATATGCAATTGAAAAGGAAAGTCAAATAGTACAAGATGAAAGATTAGATGAAGAGAAATATAATGATATGTGTTGAGATTATAATGATCTTTTCTAGGATAATGATGACTACCCAAAAAAAAAAAAAAACTATATATGAGCATCCTTAAGCTTTATACCTATATAATTGTATTTTTGGTTTGTACATTTCCTTTACATTATTTATTTTCCCTTTAATTTTTTTTATTATTAATTTTATCTTCTTTTTTTTTAGTTTTTATAAACCTATTTCATACCCTTTTCCCACTTGGGTGGTGTTTTCCTTTCTTTTTGATTGCCTTTCTTGAGTTTCTTGCATGCTTTTTATATCTGTTAAATAACGCTTCTACATTTTTATTGTCTCTATTGCTTGGATCTAAAAGATATAATTCTACTCTCCTATAGAAGTGATTCATAGCTAATGCAAGAGAAATAAGATCATAATGGAAAAGAGGCAAGAACAAATAATAGAAATTTCACCCCTTTTGGTCAATTGATAGGAGAATGAATCTTCTCATCTTTTTAAAGATCTATTGATAGGAGAATGAATCTTCTCACCTTTTTAAAGATCTAGAACACCTAAAACAGTTATTCTTGAGACTTCTTATATGAAAATTAAATATATTTAAAAAATATATTTCCATTCCCTTCACTAACCATCTCCTACACATAACCATGAGTACAAACCTTATTCACATATTATTAAGTATATAAAAATAAAAATGCATATTCACAAATGATTTAGAATTATTGATACAACCTCAAATAAGTCTCAGTAGTATTTCATATTGCATATACAACCTTGCATCTCAGATAGATAACGTAAGATAATGCAATGAAATATAAAAATGTTTTAATTGATTAACTGTTAGTAGATTAGATGCTTGATAACCTAGGCACATGAGTAAAGTATCACACCTCACATACAAGAAGACAGGTAAGAAAGAACATAAGTGGGCATATTCCAATCGATCTCATTCTCTAGTGGAGGATAACTGGTTTGATCTCTACTTAGTTCTCGCTCGAACCGGTTCCTAGGTATCGATTTGAAAATCTCAGGCTGCTCAAATTCCCAATGCTTTCTTCTATATGTCAGTTGAAATTGTTACTTGACGTTACGCGGGAGATACAAAGTCAAAAAATATCAAATTTAGCTTACTGTGACCACTAGTTTGGGGGCGGCAGCCATTACAGAGATTTTTAAAAAATGTGACAACTTAACCGAGTGTAACCATGACAAAGACTGACAAACGGAGAGAGGAAACGGGAGATAAAATTTTGACTGGGTCAGAGCTTAGTGTGCGCTTGTTTGAACCCAGCCGACCTATTACATTGGCAAAATATTCTATCATATAAAGTAGCTGTGTCAATATTAACTTCTATATTTTTATATCTATTAAAAGATAATCAAATAGAAACTATTCACCATGGTAGACCGAGTCCTTTAGAGAATGTGTTCACGGCTCTACACATTGGAAAGTCAAGTAATTCTACACTATTTTAGTAGTCGAGTCATTTTATGCAGAAAGCGTAAATAACTACCTAATTCTATCGTCTTACGTAGCTGTGAGCCAAATCAGCTCATGACATTATGTCTTCGTAAAGCATTAACCAAAAAAACAAATCAAATGAATTTATCCCGTGCGCAATTGACAAATTCGTGGAGTCCATCCAAACGAAAATCTAGTCACCGTCATTTGACATAGTAATCCAAATAATGCGTGTAACAAGTCTGAGGAGACCGTAATCTTTAGATAAACAATTATATTTAACCGCTCATTCCAATAATTTTCGCTATAAAATACCTGGTTTTGGCATGCTCAATCATATCAAACTCTGATTTCCAGTTTTTATATCGTACAATATTCAGTGCCAATTAGAAATGAAAACTTCCAGAATTATTATCAAAGCTTCCTTGAACTGCATTTTTGTTGGTAGGCAGGGTACAACCACACAGCTTCACTGTTTTACTGGACTGACAAAACAGAAAATAACACACAGAAAACGCATAGAGTATGCATAGTGACAACAAAACTAAACAGACTGAAATTAATTTTTCATATATTCCTTGTTTGCTTCAAAATATAAAAACCACAGAGTATATTCTCTGTTCTACATGAACAAAATGAAACTTAAACTAACTTGGATAGATGTCCAATACAAGAGGTGTTACGCTCACACCCAAAAATATAAACTGCTACAATCTTGTAGCTGTAGCCGACAATGTGTTGTGTCTGATAAACATTCCTTCTATGTTGTTGTCATAGCCTCTTCTATGTTGAACATTTTCAACTTCATTTGCTGCTATAGGGTTTTCACTTCCAATACAAAAAACTGACTTTTTCTACTAACTACAACGAATACATTCTTTTTGTTTGTATTAGGAATCTCATGAGAATGAGCGCTATTTTCAAATTTCAAAATCACCTAACCTCATTAATTGCTGTAGGTATTCATTGGCTATTGAAAGCTCAAAATTGAGCGCTCCTTTTCAAATTCAAACTTACCAACCATATTGAATGCAACAGGTTTACGTTGGCTAAAAGTTGAAAGTCTTCATCTGATGTGGGGCTGACAGGAGATTATTAAATATTCTAACACTCCCCCTTAATCTGCAAGTTAGCTGTCAATCAGCAGTTTCCTTCTGGTGCTGATCTCTGAAGTTATCCACAATGCCAAGCCTATATCTTAGGCATTCAAAACTGTCATTTGCTAATGCCTTGGTGAAGATGTCGGCGAGCTGCTGCTCGGATCTGCAATACTGGAGTTCTATTTCACCTTGTTCCACCAATTCCCTTATGAAGTGATATCAAATCTCAATGTGTTTGCTTCGTCCATGGAAAACTAGATTCTTTGTCAAAGCTATTGAGGAAACATTGTCACAATGAATAACTGTGCTATCATCTTGTTGTTGTAAATCTACAAGGATCCTCCTCAACCAAATAGTTTGACATGTTGTATTTGTTCCTATGTACTCTACTTTTGTTGTGTTGAGAGAGATAATCAACTACTTCTTTGATGTTGATGAGATTGCATTTGATCCCATGTTGAAGACATACCCTGATGTGTTCTTCCTATCATCCACATTTCCTGCCCAATCACTATTCGTAAAACCATCCAACTTAAATTCATTTGATGCACCATACATGATGTCATATCATGTTGTTCCATTGGCATACCTCAAGATCCTCTTTCCTACTTGTCAATGTGTGTCCTTAGGTTCCTCCATGAATCTAGATATCAAACTTACTGCATACATTAAATCAGGCCTAGTTGATGTCAAGTACATCAAACTTCCAACCATGCTCTTATAGAGGGTTGGGTTCACTTCCTTATTGCTGTCATTCTTGCACAGTTTCAAACCTGTTGTTGGTGTGGGGGCAGGTTTACTGTTATGCATTTTAAACCTTCTTAAAATTTGTTTGGCATAGTTAGCTTGTGAAATAGAAATGTCATGCTTTGTTTGTTGAACTTCTATCCCAAGGAAATACTTCAACAAACCTAGATCCTTCACCTCAAATTCATTTTTCATCATCTATTTAAAATTAGCAATTTTGTTGTCACTATTACCAGTAAAAATAAGATCACCTACATACAAAACAACAATTAAAATATTACTTTTGGCTACTTTGATGTAGAGTGTGGGCTCACTACTGCTCTTGCTAAATCCATTGCTCAACAAATAGGAGTCTATTCTATTGTACCACACCTGAGGTGTTTGATTCAACCCATAAATAGTTTTTTGAAGCTTATACACTTTGTTCTTTTGCCCTAGGACTTCATAGTCAGGAAGCTGCTCCACATATACTTCCTCCTTCAGCACTCTATTTAACAAGGTTGACTTTACATCCATTTGAAATATCTTCCATTGATGTTGTGTTGTAATTGCTATGACTATTCACATTGTTTCCAGCCTTGCAACTAGTGCATATGTCTCATCATAATCTAAACCAGGCTGTTGTTTATACCATTTGACAAAAAATCTTGCTTCGTGTCTTTCTATCTTTCCTTCAGCTGTACACTTGGTATTATAGACCCACTTCACTCCAATGACTTGTTTACCCTTGGGTAAATCGATCAACTCCCATGTTTGATTCCTCTATTGCATCCAACTCTTCATCCATGGCCTTACACCACTTCTCTTCTTTCACTGCTTCCTCAAAGTGTGTTGGATCACTATAGGAGAATAATGTAAAACCTAAATTCTCATCAAAACCAGCATGTTGTGTTATCATAAATCTCCCTTACACTCTTAATCTTTCTTGGAATCAATTATGTGAGTGTGGGATCCAAATTATCTTTTGAGTTTCTGCTACTCTGACCTCTGGAGCTACTGTACTATTGATTGTCGGAGCTATTGCTCTGCTATACTCTGGAGCTGCTAGACTGTTGTCTCTGTTCAAAACTGTTGTTCTGTTGAATACATGTAGAACTATTGTTCTATTGCACATCACTGGAGCTGCTATTTTTCAATGCTCTACAATAGTTTCTCCCTAAACTACTACTCTCTTGAGCTCCCGCTATCTTGCTATCATCTGCAACTTCTTCATCATCAAGGGGTATTGTAACTGAAATACTTGTGGTGTCATCCACTATTCCATTCCATGCTTCATTCTCAATAAATATAACACCCCTGTTGATTACAACATTCTTGGTGATGGGATTGTACAATTTATAGGATTTTGACTCTTCACTATAGCCTATGAAGATGCATTTTTCTCCTTTGTCATCAAATTTTTGCATCTTCTCTTTTGGCACGAGTGCGTATGCCACATACCCAAATATCCTTAAGTGCTCCATTTGTTGTTTGTCCACTCCTTTTATGGAATCCTATCACAAACAAGTTTTGTGGGGCACATATTCATATATAGAATGATGTTTCTACAACTTCTCCCCAAAATATGTGTGATGACCCTTTCGCTTTTAGCGTACTTGTTGGCATATCTTGAATGGTCCTATTTTTCCTCTTGGCCACTCCGTTTTTCTATGGAGTATACCTAGTTGTGAATTGTTTGCGAATGCCTTCATTCCTACAAAAATTTAGGAATTCTTTAGAGATTTACTCTCCCCCTCTATCTATTCAAAGGGCTTTGAGATAGTGACCATTCTCATTTTCAACTGTTGCCTTAAACCACTTAAATTTCTCAAAGGCTTCTGATTTGTTTTTCAAGAAATAGACCTATATTTTTTTGTTATAATTATCTATGAATGTCACGAAGTATGTGTTTCATCCTAATGTGGGGGTCTTCATGGGTCCACACAAATCTGAGTGGACTAATTCAAGAGGTTCTCTTGCTCTCCTAGAATACCCGAATTGGAAAGGTTGCCTATGTTGCTTTCCTAAGATGCAAGCCTCACACTTGCCATTAGGTTCTACAATAGATGGTAAACCGCTAACCATTATTTTCCTAGACAATAAACTCAAACTTGAATAGCTTAAGTGCCCATACCTTAAATTTCATAGTTTGGATGGATCTTTGATGACTGTCTTAAAAGAAAATTGTTATTCCACCGCCAACTATTGTGCAAATACTTTGAGTGTCGGTGAACAATGTTGTTGTTTATCTATTGTTTCTATCACAGACACTATGTGCATCCTCACTATGTGCATTCTGAAAGGAAACATTCTATTTCTCATCATCTGCACTGCAACCATCACTTTTTTGCTACCTCCTCTATCAAATATCTTACATTCTCCATTCTCCATCAAGATTTTGTAACCATTTTGGACCATTTTTCCAATGTTCAATAAACTATGCTTTATGCTAGAAGCATAAAAGACATCTTGAATTTGTTTCCTTTCACCATTCTTCGTTTGGATGTTGACAACACCTCTTCCAATGGCGGGATCCTTCTCATCATTTCCCACTTTAATTTATGTTTTCTATATTGTTGTTTATGAAGGAAAATAATTTCTTGTTACCACTCATGTGGCTGTTGCATCTGTTGTCCAAGTACCGAAAATTCATCATTGTTGCGTTCAACAAGGTTGCAAAAAATTGAAACATTTGATTTTTTGTCATTTTCAACTTTATTCTCATTTTCTACATTAGCATTTTGACCTCCATGGTCACACTACTTCCTTCTACACTCACTGGCATAATGGCCATATTTGTGACAATAATAACACTGCACATTACTTTTCTCAGACCTTTGATTTGAATTGTTGTTCTTCTTTTGGTTCTGGTTTGCTGACTATGAGATGCTCAGCTCCTCTATGTTGTCAAAACCTCCTCTTCTAGAATTGCTTCTTCCTCTACCTCTTTGACCTCTACCTCTGTTGATTCTTCCTCTTCCCTAACCTCTTGCATTGGTCTAAGCTTTGAATGTTTACTCTAGGGAAGGAGCAAATCTATTCAACCGCTGCTCATGGGTTTGTAGTGAATCCATCAACTTATCTATAGTCATCTTAGACAAATCTTTTGCCTCTTCAATGGCAACAACTACATAATCAAACTTAGTAGGTAGACTTCTTAGGATTTTCTCAACAATCATTTTCTCTTCCATTGTTTCACCATTGAATCCCACCCGATTTATTAGGGTTGAAACCTTAGTGTGATAATCTGAAATGGACTCATTATCTTTTACTAGCAGAGTCTCAAAATTTCTTCTTAAGATCTGCAACTTAGCAAACCTCACTTTATCAGTTCTCTTGTAACTATTTTGCAATATTTCCCAAGCTTTTTTTGTATAGTTTGATGTTGTAATTCACCAGAAAAGAGCCTCACTCAAGGCTGTCTCAATCAAACTAAAGGATTTTGCATCTTTCATTCTTATCTCTTTCAACTAATTATTTTGAGGATTTGAAAGGGTTGCATAGGTTGCTAGGTCTGTGATATCATTGAACCCATTTGTGACCAACTCCCATAGGTAATTTTCAACTAAGATGGTTCTAATCTTCTTAGCCTATATATCATAATTCTACCCATCAAAATTCGCTAGCTACTATTAACTTTACTATCACCTTCTGTCATATTTCTCAAATTTGAGAAGACTAAACAATGCCTAGATAACCTAGGGCTTTACCCATAATAAACAAATTGACTAACTATCCAAAGAAATAGGGCTCTGATACCACTTGTTGGCAGGTAGGAGTACAACCACACAACTTCACTATTGTTACTAGATTGATAGAACAAAAAAGAACACACAGAGTATGCACAACAACAAAACTAAAGAGACTGAAATTAACTTTTCATATATTTCTTGTTTGCTTCAAAACACAAAAACTACAAAGTATATTCTTTGTTTTACATGAACAAAATGAAACTTAAGCTAACTTGGACATATTTCCAATACAAGAGGTGCTACACTCACACCAAAAAGCATAAATTGCTATAATGTTGTAGTTGAAACTATCAATGTGTTGTGTCTAATAAACATTCCTTATGTGCTATTGTTGTCGCTTGTTCTGTACTGAACATTCTCAACTTCATCTATTGTTGTAGGGTTTTCACTTCCAATACAAAAATTGACTTCTTCTACTAACTACAATGAATACATTCCTTTTGTTTGTATTAGCAATCTCATAAGAATGAGTGCTACTTTCAAATTTCAAAATCACCTAACCTAATTAATTGTTGCAGGTATTCATTGGTTGTTGCAAGCTAAAAAATGAGTGCTCCTTTTCAAATTCAAATTTACCAACCATATTTAATGCAATAGGTTTATGTTGGCTGCAAGTTGAAAGTCTTCATCTGACGTGGGGCTGACTGGAGATTATTAAATATTCTAACAATTTTGTGGCTTTCCATAATCTTGTCAATTAATGCGTCAGACCTAGATCCCCTCCAAGATTTTTGTGTGGCTGATCTTACTCAAGGGAATGTGAAGGTGAATAGGTTTTTCTATAAGGACCCAAAGGTAGTGAAGGTAATAGATTTCTTGTTTAAGGGATTAGCTAATCCAATTTCAACCAACAATGATTTTTAGTTCAATATTGATCACTGCAGGTAATGTGGAAAATTTCCCTAGAGTAAACAAACTGGGCATATCAATCAACCATGGGGAATTTTCCCCTAGTGGTTTGAACCCTCCTCATATTCAACGCTCATGCTACTAAGATCATATATGCAATGCAGGGAACTGTTTTGGTTGGTTTTATCACCACAAATAATGTCTTGTTCTCACAAAAGTTGGAGAAGGGGGATTTCTTTGTGATTCCAAGGGGCTTAGTGCATTTTCAGTAGAACATCAGGGCATCATATGTAACTACAATTACTACTCTTAACATCCAACTACCTGGTGTTCAAGTGGTTGCATCTTCCCTCTTCAGGGCCAATCCTCGTATTCCTCAAGATGTATTGGTCAAGGCATTTAATGCCAATGACCAACAAATCAAGGAGTTGATTTCTGGACAAGGCTATGTACCTGCTTCTACACCTTTACCTATAGGGTATTAATCCATCATTGTTGGTCCAAATGGGTAGGCCATCATGGCGAGAGATGATGTCATCTTATCTCTCTTATAATGTTGTTACTCCATTTGATTATTATTTTTCTTGTCAGCTATTTTGAAGTTGTAGCCAATAATAACCTCATCCTACTTTGAGGTTGAATTGAGTAGATGTGTATAGTCATCCTCCTCGAGGCTAAATTGGATGGAATTTAAAACATTTTTTTTTTAAGGATAATGTTTTGTGAGTCTAAATACTCTATACGATATATTGTATTACTATTCTTCATATATAATTGTATTCCAATATTTTAGACATATAATAGTACAACTATTTTATTGAAAATATTGTGCTACTAGAACTATTAGCATATTCTTCTGCATAAATAGCTATCCAAATGAAAATGTATATACATAAGAAAGACTAATATGTTAATTTTTAATAGTTAGTGAAGAAATAAATAATGAATGTGATTAAACAAATTTAAATTTAAATGGAAATTTAAATTTGAATGGATAATTTAATGAATATAGTGATAGCTTTATGTATACAAATTTATTTTGATACATGAAAAATGTGTTAAATGAAAGTGGATAATTTAAGTATATAAATGTTTGAGTTGATATGTTTAATAAATAATTAATCATACGAATTTATCTAGATGTTAAAATATATAGATGAGGGTAGTGGGTAAGTGTATAAGAATATCAATAATGAGAAGCTAGGTAGCATAGGCAATTGACCCAACTTTAGATAGACCTCTTGCCGACGGGATGGTTCCTAGTGGTTATCGGGGAGACTCATGGCGATGAGTGGCATAGGGGAGAGACATGAAGCTTTAGAGTGACTCATTCCGATAGAGTATGTCTCGATGAGGTTTTACACATTAGCGATGGATGTCATTGAGGAGACTCTTGGCTGATAGGTTTGCAATCGGTATGAACTCTTGCCGAGAGTGCCAGTCTCGCCGACATATTTGTTTATGAACTATCGATGGATCTCCACATGATGAACTTTGTTGTAACCTCTTGCTGATGGTGTTTCTCTTGCCAATAGACTGGTCGGAGTAATATGAACTGTCAGGTATGCCTTCGGTGTGATCTCCTACCGATGACTGTTGGTGTCACCGACAGATAGGTGTTTTCTGTGAGAACTCTTGCCGATGGTTTTTCTCTTGCCGATGGGTATGAACATCGATATGACATAAGGTTCTATAAGACTCTTAGCAATAGCGAAACTCTTGTCGATAGATCTGCACAAGATGGATTTGTGTTTGGTATGATGTCTCACCAATAGTGGTGGTCTTGTCGATGGTTTTGTAGTGGATATCGATGTGATGTCTTAGCGATAGAGTGATTTTGGACAACAGGTTTGAACTCGATATGACTCTTGCTAATGGTTTTGTAGTGGATATCGATGTGATGTCTTAGCGATAGAGCGAGTCTGGACGACAGGTTTGAGCTCGATATGACTCTTTCCGATAACAACAGTTGGGCATTGTGGCATCAGGGAGACACGGCCTAGTGTCTCACCAACATGCGATACAGTTTGAATGCCTTGACTAAATTTCTATCCTACGTGGTCTATTATGAGCCAATTAGAGAAGCAGAATGTGAACCATTAGTAGTTGGACTGTTGTGACTGTTCCTGTGAGGGAGATGAACAGACTATGAGATAATGGATTACTCTCTGGCAATGGCAGATGACGATGAACAATGTGTGATAATGAATTGTTGCTTGATTGAACACAAATTGATTTGAGTGAATTCATTGGATGTTTCTAAGAACATTTCTACACAAGATTGATCAGTGAATGTTGTTGCTGTAAATTGACATCAGAAAGTGAAGTCTATACTCTGTATGTAATTTTTTTTACCGTAATACAAAGAGGCTTTTCTTGGTGTGGTGGGTTTTTCTCCCATAAGGGTTTTGCCATGTAAATCTGGTGTCCAATTGTGTATGTTCATTTCTTTGTTTTGTTATTCCTTTCCAATGTATCTTAATGAACTATAATTGTAAAATTTAAAGTCATATATGCATTCTTCTCTAAGGTTTTGATGTTAGGAGAGTTTGTTCCACACCTAAGCTTTCCTTACAAGTGGTATCAAAGCCTGGCCAGTTGTGTTATCCTTGTGCGTACATTGGTTTTTTTGTGTCAATTTTTTTTAGTAGGAGTCTTGTAGAAGTCTAGTAATTTGAATTATAGATTAAGATGGCAAGCACGTCAGGGAGAATTGAAATTAAGAAATTCGATGGCAGCAATTTCAAGTTGTGGAAACTTAAAATGGAAGATCTGTTGGTTGACCGTGATCTTTGGCTTGCTATGTCTGGAATGAAGCCTATAGGCATGAAGCAAGAGGATTGGGACCTTGCAGATCAAAAATAAAAGGGGCTGATAAGGCTCTATTTAGCAAACTCTGTTCTTCTAAATTTTCATGAAGAAAAGACAACATCCTCTTTACGGAATAGACTGGGAGCTATTTATCAGGGCAAGTCCTTGGTGAATAAGTTCTTGAGGAAGAAGTTGTACTCTTTGAAAATGCAGGAAGGAGTGTTTGTTGCTGATCACTTGAATGCTTTCAACATGTTGATTGCTCAGTTAGCATCTGTGGGTGTGAAGATTGATGAAGAAGATCATTATATGCTATTGTTATGTTATTTGCCAGATTCTTGGGATCACTTGGTGATGGCTATTGGGAGTACGACATCCACTTTTAAGATGGAAGATGTTGTTGCTTCTTTGTTATCAAAAGAGATGAGAAGAAAATATTCTAAGATGGTGAAGGAGGCTCTTGCTGTTAGAGGCAGATCGAAAGAAAAAGGCAAGAAGAAGGACAAGAAGTCCAAATCCAAATCAGAGGGGAGATCAAAGTCTCCTGGTAAGAAGTCCAAAATAAAGTGCTAGGATTGTGGGAAACCTGGTCATGTTCGGAAGGATTGTAAAGAGGAGTAAAAGAAGAAGAAGAAGTATTCTTCCAACAATGATTTTTCTCAGAGTGATGCAGACGCTTTCATTGCATCCTTGGCTACACAGGCATCAGATGATGTCTGGCTAATTGATTCTGGAGCATCATTCCACATGACATCTCAAGAGACTGGTTCGCTAAGTATGAACAATACGATGGTGGAAGGGTGTATTTGGCAAGCAATTCATCTCTGGAAATAGTTGGCCATGGAAGAGTCAGAATTCAATTCTTTGATGGAAGAGTAATGGGAATCAATGATGTAATGCATATACTAGGTCTGGCTCAAAATTTACTTTCTGTTAGTAAGCTTATCGATATTGGAGTGCAAGTCACGTTCTTTGGAAATGGCCGTAAGATGACTAGAGGCTCAATGGTGCTAGAAAGGGGTGCCCATATTGGTACCTTGTATAAGCTGGATGCACATGTTGTGCAATGCAATAGTGTCTATGTAAAGTCACAGAAGGCTACTCATGGAGAAAAAGAGGAAAAAAAATTTGATAGTGCAAACTCTATGGAAGTTAAACTTCTAACAGAAAAAAAAATATTCTCTGGCATCATAGGCTAGGATACATTGAAGAAAAAGGTTTAAAAACCTTGAAGAATAAAAACCTGGTTGAAGGGCTTGATGACTATAACCTTGAATTTGAATTTTGTGAACATTGTATCTATGGTAAACAACACCGTGTTTCATCTTACTCCAATCCTCACAAATCTTCTAGTTTACTTGATTACATGCTTTCTTATGTTTTTGGTCTAGTAAATATTCCTTCTTTGTCTAAATGAAGATATTATGTATCGTTCATTGATTATTATTCAAGAAGGGCATTTGTTTATTTTTTGAAAAGTAAATCTGAAGTGTTCAGTTGTTTTAAGGAATTTAAAAACCTTGTGGAAAATTAGACTTGAAGAAAAATAAAATGTTTAAGGACTGACAATGGTAGTGAGTTTTGTTCTGATGAGTTTGAAAGGTACTGTAAGGATCATGGGATTAAGAGACATAAAACTACACCATACACTCCATAAAAAATGGAGTTGCTAAAAGGTTCAACAAGACAGTGATGGAAAGAGCACGAAGTATGTTGAGCAGTGCTGGCTTGGAGGAGAAGTTCTCGGCTGAGGCAGTTGCAACAACATGTTATTTAATAAATTGTTCTCCTAATTTTTCTCTTGTTGAGAAAACACCTTTGGAAGCATGGTCTGGAAAGAAGCCCTCTCTGAGACACATTTGTGTCTTTGGCTGAGGCATATGCATATGTGCTAAATGAAAAGAGGTATAAATTGGAAAAAAAAAGGTTGTTTAAAAATATATTTTTATTGGTTATAGTGTTGGCATAAAATGATACAAGCTTTGTAATTATGATACGGAGAAGGTTCTGTACAATAGAAGTGTTATTTTTTGTGAGCTGAAGCCTTCTACTTTGGATCTATAGTCAGAGACAAAATCAAAAGATAAAAAGGATGTAGTTGAAATTCCTCTGACACCAGATAAAGAGGAATTGAAAATGTACAAAATGTAACTAAAACTGAGGAGAGCTCAAGTAGTTCTGATAGTTTTGAAGAAGAAGATCAACCTCAGCCTCAGCCTGTGAGGAGGTCAACACGGGAAAGAAAGCAACCTGATAGGTATGGGTTTTCTTTGTTAGATTCTACTTGTGCTTATGCTTTAATTTCTAGCACTGATGAGCCTAGGAATGTGAAAGAGGCATTTAGAATGTCTGATTCAAACTCTTGGTTGGAAGCCATGAATGAAGAAATGGCATCATTAGAAAATAATGATACTTGGAGTTTGGTGCCCTTTCCTGAAGGCAGAAAAGTTGTTGGCTGCAAATGGGTATTTAAAAAGAAAATAGTTCTGGATGGAAATGTGGAAAAGTATAAGGCAAGGTTGGTTGCGAAGGGGTATTCCCAGGTAGAGGGAATTGATTATGGAGAAAATTTTTCTTCTGTAGCTAAGCTGACGTCTATTAGATTTATTTTGTCACTTGCAGCAGCGTATGACTTAGAGATTGAACAGATGGATGTGAAGACAACATTTCTTCATGGTGACCATGAAGAAGAAATTTATATGTCCCAGCCTAAGCACTTTGTGGAAAAAGGTAAAGAAAATCTGGTTTGCAAGTTGAAAAAATCTTTGTATGGATTAAAATAATCTCCTAGAATGTGGTACCAGAAGTTTGACAAGTTTGTTTTGTCATTGGGATTTGTAAGATTGAAATCTTATCACTGTGTGTACTACAAAGCTAAAAATGATCATGTTCTTATTATTGCTCTCTATGTTGATGATATGTTTATAGGCAATAGTAAGTTAATGATTTTTGATCTAAAATCTCAATTGTCTGCAAAGTTTGAAATGAAAGATCTTGGTGCAGCCAGGTATATTCTGGGAATGGAAATAACCAGGGACAGGAAGAGTAGAAAACTGTGGCTCAGTTAGAGTAAGTATATTAATATTGTTCTAGAGATTTTGTATGACTGAGTGCAAGCAGCTAATTATTCCAATTTTGTAGGGAACAAAGCTATCTATTGAAGACTATCCAAAATCTCCTATTGAGATAGAGGAGATGACCAGAGTGCCTTATGCTAGTGCAGTTGGCAGTTTAATGTATGCAATGGTCTGTACAAGGCCAGACATTGCCCAAGCAGTGGGAGTACTTAGTCATTTTATGGAAAATCCTGGAAGGACACATTGGGATATTGTGAAAAGAGTGTTTAGATATCTGAAGGGCACTTTAGAATATGCTTTGTGTTACCATGGGAATTTGGTTGAATCATAGAGGACTCTCAACATTCAAGGCTATGTGGATTCTGATTTGGCAGGGGGCATTGACAGCAGAAGATCCACCAGTGGATATATTTTCATGATGAATAGTGGTACAGTTAGTTGGATGAGTAAGCGGTAGGCTGTAGTCGCTTTGTCCACTACAGAGGTGGAATACATGGCAGCAACACATGCCTATAAAGAAGCAATCTGGCTAAAATGTTTGTGTTCTAACATTGGGTTTGATGCAGGGAAAATTAAAATTTACTGTGACAGTCAAAGTGCTATTTTTTTGGTGAAAAAGCCTACTTTCAAGGCCAGGATGAGACATATTGATGTGCAGTATCATTTTGTATGAGATATGGTGGAGGATGGAAAGGTTTCTTTAGAAACAGTGGATACTCTGGAAAATATTGCAGATGCATTGACGAAACCAGTGAGCACAAACAAATTCAGGTGGTGTGCCAGTTCGATGGGCCTTAGTGCCCATGGATTTTAGTAGTATTCTTGTGCTCTAGAGGTGTTAGTAAGATCTTCGTCAAGTGAAATTTTGTTGGAAAATGTGCCTCAAACTTACTGACATGAAACTCCTAAAAGGGAAAAGTCAGTGAGACCCTCTGAATGTCTTATCGACTAGCAATTGTGTTCTAAACTTCTGAAGTGCTCGGATCACTGAGACTTTGATTCTGTCTTGCTAACGGGAGTCATCGGCAAGACATGCCTATCGTTGTGAGTTTTCCATCTCATTCCGCCCAAATAGACCTCTTGCTGTCGGGATGGTTCCTAGTGGTTATCAGGGAGAATTGTGGCAATGAGTGGCATCGAGGAGAGACATGAAGCTTCAGAGTGAATCATTCTGACAGAGTATAACTCACCGAGGTTTTACACATTGGTGACAGATGTCATCGAGGAGACTCTTGGCTAATAGGTTTGAAGTCAGTATGAACTCTTGCCGAGAGTGCTAGTCTCCCTAACAGATTTGTTTATGAACTGTCGATGGATCTCCACGTGATGAAATTCATTGTAACCTCTTGCCGATGGTGTTGCTATTGCCGATAGACTAGTCAGAGTAATATGAACTATCAGGTATGCCTTCGGTGTGATATCCTGCCGATGACTATTGGTCTCGCCGACAGACAGGTGTTTTCAGTGAGAACTCTTGCTGATAGTTTTCCTCTCGCCAATGGGTATGAACATCAGTATGACATAAGGTTCTATAAGACTCTTAGTGATAGCAAAACTCTTGCCGATAGATCTCCACAAGTTGGATTTGTGTTCGGTATGATGTCTCACCAATAGCGTTGGTCTTGCTGATGGTTTTACAGTGGATATCGATGTGATGTCTTAGCAATATAGTGAGTTTGGACGACAGGTTTGAACTCGATATGAATCTTGCCGATGGCATTGACTCTTACCGATAACGATAGTCAGGCATTGTGGCATTGAGGAGACACGACCTAGTGTCTCACCGACATGTGATACAATTTGAACACCTTGACTGAATGTCTATCCTACGTGGTCTATTATGAGCCAATCAGAGAAGCGAAATGTGAATCGTTAGCAGTTGGACTATTGCGACCATTCCTGTGAGGGAGATGAACAGACTGTGAGAGAATGGATTACTCTCTGGCAATTGCAGATGATGATGAACAGTGTGAGATAACGAAGTGTTGCTCGATTGAACACAAATTGATCTGAGTGAATTCATTAGATGTTTCTAAGAGCATTTTTGTACAAGATTTATCAGTGAATGTTGCTGCTATAAATTGACATTAGAAAGTGAATTATGTACTTTGTATGTAATTTTGTTTACTATAATACAAAGAGGCTTTTCTTGGTGTGGTGGGTTTTTCTCCCGTAAGGGTTTTCCCACGTAAATCTTGTGTCCAATTGTGTATGTTTATTTCTTTGTTCTGTTATTCCTTTCAAGTGTATCTTAATGAACTATAATTGTAAAATTTAAAGCCATATCTGCATTCTTCCCTAAGGTTTTTACATTAGGAGAGTTTGTTCCGCACCTAAGCTTTCCTTACAAGATCTTACTTCATGCAATTTTGAATAATATTAATTTTTTACATCTACTTGACCCAAGGAAACCAGTTAATTTCATCTATAATGAATGAACATTATGTAAGATCCATAGATTTAATAGGCAAAGCACAATCATTCATGTTTTCAAGTAAATTTTACAAGACCTTATTCAAGGTAACATTATTCATATGCAAGGTCTAAATGGAAATGAATATACTTGAACTTTGTACATAATAAGATATGATTTTAAATTTAAACTTATCCTTTCCTAGATCACACGAATAAGTTTGAGGTACATTACAATATTGTTATTAAGTGTAAACTTACAAAAATGATGTTATAGATTATGTGCATGTTGAGTTTACCAATGTTTATCACATACATATGATTTTATGGGAGATATTAACAATAATGATACATCTTAATTTTCTCTTTCAAATCCATCAACTACAGTCTTCAAGATGTGAAAATACCACAAACTAACCACTATAAACCACTTAATATATTCTAAGAAATACAAAACCATGTTAATATCAATATCATATTTTGTGCAATCAACTAATATGACATATTCATAGAAATGTTCCATATTAAAGCACACTAATACAAAATATTATTTTCATTTGGGAGATCTCCCTAGAATAAAAAATAGATTATTTTCTAATACTTTAGTTTTTATCATCTTGCTAATTTTAGTTGGACCTAAAAAGTATAAATTTATACCATGCTATTTATTCTTTCGGTATATTTTCTATAATATGTTTGATTGGGAAAATGATAAATACCTTGTTTTGAATTGTTTTGGATTGGATTAAAGATGACCTCAAGAACCACTTGCTTATAATCTATTCGGAAGATTGAGAATGGTGGATCAAAAGTTTAATCAAATATTTATTTTGTTGGGGGTTTATATGCTGTGTGTGGGTATTGTGATTTGAATGATGATTAATGGAGTAATTTATAAATACAATGATCTAATTATAAAAACTATGTGAATGCAACAGTTTTTAATGATTCTTGATAATTTGAATGCAAATGGATAAAATTTAGATCCAAAAATGGAAAGGGAAACAATAGAGGAACCTGGTATTAAAATTTAAAGCAAATCTAGCTGGTCTAGGGCATAGTATGCCCTAGATTGTCCTCTTAGTTTTGGGAAGTGGCATCATAGACCTAAGGAACTTATTCTATGTAGCATAGAAAAAAGTACACCTTGCTTGATTCAGGAATAATTAATGTTAAATTAGACGTAATGTGACCTTGATCTAGTGTTGTGAGGAGCTTTACACATCCACATTAAGTCTTGGGTCCGTTTTAAGCTAAATTAACTTAACTTTTCCCTAATTCAATGTTCTAAAATGTATTTAATTGCATTCTTACATTAATCTAGAAGGCTTGTATATTAAACCTAATTTTAATCTAGTGTTGTGATTTTTTTTACCTATTCACATTGGATCTTGTGCCTTTATAGGCTATGTGGACCTCATTTTAATGTTGTAAAGTGTATTTAATCACATGTTTACATTGAAATTTGTGTCCCTTGATAGAATTAACCTTTATATCATCATTAATAGGCCCCATGACCTCATATTGTGCATCTCAAGGCTTATTTTGATCGAAAAACCAACTATACCAACATATAAACCTAATTTCTCCACTCCCCAATATGTCAGCTGGCAAAAGATCCCCAGTGTCACCAATTTTCCACTTTGGGTGAATGAGTCCCATCCAAGTTGGACCCATTGGCCTAATATGGTGACTGTGTCCCATTTGGGATACTTTCGAGGTTTGAGCGAGAAAAAAAGGGTTTTAAGTTTAGTTTTCTCCAATTTCAGCCTTGGGTATCAACTTAACAGGAATTTCAATGGCTTTCCTATATAAATAATCCCTCAAATCATTATTTCATAAGGAACTCATATTGTCAAGTCAAGCAAGCTGGGGTTAGGTATTTTTAAGACTTCACAAGATCAATTCTAAGGCATTCAAGGGTAGATTCTTCATCCATTGTTGCAACAATTCAAGATCTATCATCATGGAAATTTTCTAATTGCATTATCTCATGTTCATGCTTCATCATCTTGTTTCATAATTTTGGTTTGATTACCTAAAAGGGGATTGACCAAGGAAAACCCCTATTCCTCTAAAAATCAATAAGTTTTCCTCTATTTAATGTGTGATTGAAGGTCTGTAGATTGAAGAAAAATGGATTGGAAGCCTTTAAGAATGCCAAAATGATAAATTTGCAAATGTCAAAATTTTCATGAAAAATTTTCAAGACTCATGGAAACTAAGATCTAGGGAAAAATATCCATCCAATCTACATGAAATCAATGGGAAAACTATTCTTTTTTCATCCATCTTCAGAGGCTTGAAAAGTTTCAATTCAAGATTCTTCCACTGGGATACTTTTCAACAAAATGAGACTCATCCCCCAGTAGTGGTGAATGATTCACACCATAGGGTTTTCTCAAAGATATTTTTAGATTTGGATACCCTTTTGGTTGAAACTTACTTTGGGACAATTTTCTGGAATTAGGACTGATTCACCCAGAATGGAAAATGAGTCCCACCAGGCTTAAAAATTAACTTTTTTAGAATTTCAACAACATTTCTATTCTTCATTCCAGCCTCTACACATTTTTGGGTGCAAAATTCTTGTTTCACAACTTTTTGTTTAGTTTTGTTTGCATTTGTAGGTCATTTAGCATATGTTTGCATATCACATTGTGTTTTCAAATATTTTGCATTTTTTCAAGTTTGCACTTAGTGGTGAACCCCTTTCTTGTTTCATTCATCCCCAAGGATATCTTGTAGTTAGATCTCTCACATCCTTCATTTGGATGAGATCTCTAAGGTTTCTTGAATGTGAACATTGTGAAAGTGGATCTCTCTCCTTTTATCCCTTTTGTGGACAAGGAAATGAAGCATCCATTTTAGGTGTCCACAGTTTGGTGAACCCAACTTTTGAACATCATAATTTTGATTTGGATTCTATCATCATCCTAGATCTAGCTCACATTAACTTTGCATTGCACTTTGCATTAGGTTAATTTGTAGCTAGGGTTTCTAAATTTTTGCATTAGTGAAAGTGCATATAGGTTTCATTTTTGCATCTCAAATAATTGAAAATAATCAAAAAACTACATTTTCATTTAGGATACACATCATACAAACTAAAAAACATAAAAAAAAAACAATTGAAATTTTTTGAAAATTTTGAAAAAATCCCTACAGGGACTCATTCACCACCTTGGGTGAATCAGTACCAGTACACCCCTGAAATTGTCATTTACAACACTAAAACCCTTGTTTCTACACTTTTGTTTGCTTCCATTAACTATTTGTATTAGTTGGCTGAGTTTTTGTTACATGCATTTCATTGGATCTAGCTTAAATTAGCTCATTTCATGCATTGCTCCATTTCAAAACTTGCATTTACAACATTTCACTTTAAGTCATTGCATTGTACTTTATTTACTTTCTCATTCTATCATGTGTTCTCTTCAATAATTTAGTGTTTCTAGAATATCAAATGGCTTGTATGATTCTATTTTTCATGGACATAATCTAGGAAAGCAAAGTAAAACCTTTGATAATCATGTTGCATACCCTCCTAGTATTTACCAGATTAGTAAGAATTTCATAACACAAGAGGATGCAAGTGTAGACAATCATAAAAATCATACTTGTTCTTCCCCCAATACCTCTCCTATTAGTGATGAAGGTATCTTGGTGAAAGAAGATACAAGCATTGAGATTCTTGATTCTCCCTCTCCTCATACCCCTTTGGGAGATATTAGACAAAAAGAAGATTAGATCATAGAAAAATTTCTAAACATCACCTTACCTAGTCTCCATAACCATGACAATCAAAATTTTCCTTCTCCTCATATCCCTCCTCGATGCAAAGAGGATAGGTTGGTGTTAGATGATGCATCTATTAAGAGTCATGGGAATCTTGTTCCTCCCTTCCCTAATGCTCCTACCATTTGGGACAATCTATTCGAACATCATAGTGGTCCTTCTCTTGATGCCCCCCTACTTGTGATGAAGCTAGTTTACAAAATCTAACCATGGAATGTGGTGAACATCTTACAAGCTCTCCTACTAGGGTGTATAGTATGGCACCAAAAAATGAGACCTTAGAGAAAAAGTACAATTTAATAGATCATTCTACTAATACCCCACTATTGCTAAACAATACAATCCACCATTGATAACTCCATTACTTGTGATGAAGTTAGTTTGGAAGAACCAATTCTTGCATGCCAAGAATATTTTCTTTACAGTTCTCCTAACGAGTCTCCTCCTAGGGAGGATATCATGGTGCAAAACAAGGATAACAATGACAATAATGATATAGTGTCCTTAGAAGAAGATGATGAGACAAAATTAGATTCTCCTTCACTATGGGACGTTAATATTATTCAACCTCAACTCATCCTTTACCCACCTTCAAATAAAACTCCAACTCAAAATAAACCTGAACTTGTCCTTTACCTCCTAAGAATAATGTTTTGTAGCAGCCGAGTCATCATACCGTTGCTCATACATATAACACTAGAAATAATCTATAATCACAACAACCAACCCCAACACCCCTACCTTTTCCTAACCCCATCTTACTAGGCCCTCCTCGGTTATCTCCACAAATTGGAAAGGAGTAGAATCTTGTTGAACAAATAAAGAATACTCCTGCTAAGATATCATTATGGGACCTAATTCAAGCCTCCCCTCACTATCACAACATGATTCAAAAAAACTTACAACAAGTTTCTATCCCTTCCAATGTGCAACTACATGGCATAACAGCCATGATCCAAGGAATAAATGTTGACATTATTTTCCACCAAAGTGAACTCCCACCTTTGGAAGTGCAAAAAAAGAAGAAGATTTCATAACAATATCTCAATACAAAGAAAAAGGGATAAAGAGAACTCTTGTAGATACTAGATCTACCATTAATGTTTGTAGTGTGAGCTTTCTAGATATGCTTTGTGTTTATAAATCAAATATTTAGCTTTATTCTTTATCTATTAAGGGATTTGACAATTTTGAAAAAAAACTGCTTGGTGTGATTACATTACCTATTACAATTGGGAAGGCCACATTAGAAACATAGATCCATGTTATGCCTCATTAACTTTCATATAATCTTATTTTAGGTAGACCATGGATTCATGCAATGAATGGGTTTCCTTCTAATCTTCATCGTAAAATGAAATACATCTACAATAACAAAGTGTACAGACTTGAAGTTGACCCTGACCCAGTTGTTTAAACATTGAGAAAAATAAGGAAAATTATTTGTCAACAGTAACGTCAACTACACAAGGGGAACCTATCCAACAAAAAGATAAAGAAAAACATATCGAGCAAGTCACGAAGCTATCAAAAGATAACTGGGGTTCCTTATATTTCAAACATATATTCATGGGTGAATAAAAGATCATACACAAAGACTCTGAAAAGGGAAAAGAGAAAGTGGTAATGCCAAAAAAAAACTCAGAAGACCCTTCAAAAGCATCCACCTCAACCACTTTAGAACAAAACACAATATATTACAAAACAAACTTTGATGAACTTAATCATGAACAATCTCTAGATCCAAAAGCAATGAAAAAGCTTTATGGAAAAGGTTATGAACTTATGAAACAACTTGGATATAATGGAAAAGGATGTGGTGCTAGAGAGCAAGGTATCCACAACCCTATAGAGCCTAACATGCAAGAAATGACTCATGGTCTTGAATATTTTCCTTTCATAGAAATAAACAAACCTTCACTCAATATCAACACTCTTACAAAAGATTCCTCTAAGCCAACCTTAATGGTATTGCACGCTGAACTGATCAACACTAGTGGTCTTTTTTGATATCCTTTGCAAATAAAGACATCTTCGATTAATGTCAATGTCATCTCACAAAACACTAATGATTTGAGCTCGTTAGATTTTACACCCTCCTATAAAGGAGAGAAGACAATCTCACAATCTAAAGAGTCTTGCATGGGTATGACAACTAATACTAAGCAATAAATATCTTTACCACAAACTATAGGAACATCTTCTACCATTGATTGAGAGGGTATTTTTCCAAAAGTCCTCCAAGATTACTTGATATCTCTCCCTCCAAGAACTTGAAAGAAATTTTATTACAGGAATTTATTTTGCACATATCATAGAGTTCATGGTCATTCTATTAATGAATGTAAGCATTTGAGTAGTAAAATCCAACATCTTAAGGAGTTTGGTGCTCTCCCTTATGTGGGGGAACCTAATTCCTCTAATTGGTACTAATTTTCACTCTACCATGCATCATATCAATCATTTAGGCTTACCCTTTCCTTGCACTAAGTAGGTACAAGGGGTTAGATAGCCTTGTCCCCATATGTCACTTGTCATTGTCTCTTTTGGGCTAGTTTATTGCCTTTCATGTACATATAAGAGCAAGCTTGGGACATGGACAACATGCCTTAAGTTGGCTCGCATATGATATACTACCTTATTCTTGATGTAGCTTATCGTAAACATATTACTATGCATAGGGCTTTACGAATGCACTCTCATGTCTTCTTCTACTTTAAAGCAATTGCTCATAGCAATGATGTTAGCAACTGCTTTAAATTGGGGGCATACATCGACACTCATATTTCATTGCGCGGTTTCCTTTTTCTTGAAATGCATCCTTTTCTTGGTGGTGCCATTGGGCTTGATTTCCTCCAAGAGTGTGATATTTCTTTTGACTTGTCCTCTCTTGGAAACAAGATGAGATCATTTGCACTTTTCTTCTCTTGGAGACATTAAGCATGATGTTCCCTAAGATGAAACCTTGCATGAACTAAGAAAAATACCTTTGAAAATTCCTTGCACTATTTTGCATTTACAATGTCTATGAGTTTTAAGCATACGAAGTTTTGCTTGCCTCATGGAGCTCAAAGATCATTTTTGTGTGCCTTATCAAAGTTATTAGGAGGTATAACTTTGGTATGGTTGAGCAGGAAGCCCAAGCTGAGGCATGAATTTCCCCATAGCCACTTGCATGTGTGTGAGTGCATACCAGTCATGAGTGTGTGTTTCTTAACTTTTAGGAATTCTCACATGGTGGACATCCAGGAGTTTCGTCACCTTAGAGTGAGTATGCATTTTTGGACAGACATCCTAGATATGATCCACATCATATTGGAAAAATGATCAAAGCTTGATCCACCTTTTTATTTATTCTTTCCATTGCATGATTGTGTATCTTGGTTTGCTTCATATCATTCACCTTGTGTGTGTCCTTTTGCACTTATGTCAGTTTGACTTAGGATCTTGGATCTTTGGGGCTTGATGACCTCCTTCATCTTTGTTATCCTAGACCATCCGCATTAGTATGATTGAACACCTCTCTAATGCCTATTTTAGTGTAAGTTTGAAGCAAGTTCATCCTCTCACTAAAGTGGTGGCTAAATGTAGCATGGAAAAAAGTACAACTTGCTTGATTTAGGAATAATTAGTGATAAATTGGACCTAATGTCATCTTGATCTAGTGTTGTGAGGTTTTTTACACATTCACATTAGGTCTTGGGCCCGTTTTAAGATAAATTAACTTAACTTTTCCCTAATTCAATGTTGTAAAATTTATTTAATTACATTCTAACATTAATCTAGAAGGATTGTAAATTAAATCTAATTTTAATTTAGTGTTGTAATGTGTTTTACATATTCACATTGGATCTTGTGCCTTTCTAGGCTATGTAGACCTCATTTTAATGTTGTAAAAGTGTATTTAATCACACTTTCACATTGAACTTTGTGTCCCTAGCCCTAATTACCCTTTATATGATCATTAATAGGCCCCTATGACCCCATATTGTGCATCCTAAGGCTTATTCTGATAAAAAAAAAAACCCAACTATATCAACATATAAACCTAGTTTCTTCACTCCTCGATATCCCAACTGGCAAAAGAGCCATTATGAGACCCATTCACCACTTTGGGTGAATAAGTCCCATATAAGTGGGAGCCATTTGTCCAGGATGGCGAATGAGTCCCATTTGGGCTATTTTTGAGGTTTGAGTGGGAAAAATTGGGTTTTAAGTTTAATTTTCTCCAATGTCGGCCTTGGGGATCAAATTAACAGGCATTTGAATGGATTTCCTATATAAATAAACCCTAAAATAATTATTTCATAAGGAATTCATATTTTCAATTCAAGGAATCTATGGTTAGGTACTTTCAAGACTTCACAAGATCAATTCTAAGGCATTCAAGGGCAGATTCTTCATCCATTGTTGCAGCAATTCAAGATCTATCATCATGGAAAGTTTCTAATTGCATTATCTCATTTTCATGCATCATCATCTTGTTTCATCATTTTGGTTTGATTACCTAAAAGGGGTTTGACCAAGGAAAACCCATATTCCTCTAACAATCAACAAGTTTTCCTCAATTTAATGTGTGATTGAAGGTTTGTAGATTAAAGAAAAATGGATTGGAAGCCTTTAAGAGTGCCAAAATGATAAAGTTGCAAATGTTGTCAAAGTTTTCATGAAAAGTTTTCAAGACTCATGGAAACTAAGATCTAGGGAAAATTATCCATCCAATCTGCATGAAATCAGTGGGAAAGTGCTTCTTTCATCCATCCTCAGAGGTTTGAAAAGTTTCAATTCAAAATTCTTCCCCTCGGACACTTTTCAACAAAATGGGACTCATCCCCCAGTAGTGGTGAATGATTCACACTGTAGGTTTTTTTTGGAGATCATTGCAGATTTGGATACTCTTTTGGCTGAAACTTGTTTTGGGATAGTTTCTGGAAATTGGGATTGATTTACGCAGAATGGCGAATGAGTCCCACTAGGCTTAAAAACTGACATTTTTAGAATTTCAGCAGCATTTCTAATCTTCATTCCAGCCTCTACACATTTTTAGGTGCAAGCTTCTTGTTTCACAACTTTTTGTTTAGTTTTGTTTGCATTTGTACGTCATTTACCATATGTTTACATATCACATTGTGTTTTCAAACATTTTCATTTTTTCAAGTTTGCAATTGGTGGTGAACCCCTTTCTTGTTTTATTCATCCCCAAAGATATTTTATAGTTAGATCTCTCACATCCTTCATTGGGTTGATATCTCTATGGTATTATTGAATGTGAATATTATGAAAGTGGATCTCTCTCCTTCTATCCCTTTTGTGGACAAGGAAATGAAGCATCCATTTTCAGTGTACATAGTCTATAGCTTCTTCCATCTACAAAATAATGTCACAACTTCATATGTTGATGAGAAAATGTAGATTCTATGCATTGACAACTTCTAGGGTTAGAGTGCATGAATGAACAAGTAGCCTTCAATCTACCTTCAACTCGCTTTAGATCTACAACTTATACACATAAGAGAAAAGGAATAGTTGTGCCATATAGGGGCTCCCTAAGTCAAACCTTGTGTTGGTATTGCTACCTCCACAATGGAAAATTATGACAAAAGAGAGTGTATGCTTGGATGGATAGAGGCTAATTGACAAATAAGTAATAAATTAATATCTTTATGACACTCACCACTCAAATCAAATTTACCTAATGGACTAAAGTCACACTCATCACCTTCAAGGGTTAATTGTTGCTTCAGTTGATTTGATTTGATAACCTACAACTATTAGTGCACATAAAGAAAATGCATATAAAACATATGATAAACTTACATAACACATGACATGACATTTGGATGATGAAATGTTGTATTAATATTGATAATTCTTCTCTTGACTCCTCCATAATTCTTTTAGGATCTTTAATTTTATCAATGAAATATGCTTGTTCTTGTTATGATTAAAATGGTGAAAATACTTTGTATTTATATGAAAATATTCTAATTTCCCAAAAATCAAATATTGATAGTTGACATTTAAAATTTAAAATTTAAATAATAATTACCGACACCACAATATTCAAATTTGGAGTCAAATTAGGTGGTCTAGGGTGTAGTGCGCCATAGGCTAGATCAACCTTTTCTAGGTATTAAAAGTGTTGGGGGAAAAATATTAAATTCATAGTTTGATTTCTCATTTTTATTTTCTAATAATGTTTGTAGAAATAGGAAATTAATGCCTAATAGGTCCAAAATCATAAGGGAGAGCAAATCCTAGTGTGAAATTGTCAAGGGTTATGGTTTTTTATGCTACATGTAGCTCCCACTTTAGTGAGAGTATGAAATTTTTCTCAGACTCACACTAAATTATGGATATGTCAAGAGTGGTTAAATTATAAAAATATTAAAATGATAGGATGGTGTTGAATTTAAAGGATGCACTAGCCCCCAAGATTCATGATCCTATAGCTAGAAAACATGAGGAAAATGAAATGTGCATTTATGTGATGTAATGAAACATAAAAAAAAAAGTATACAGGATGAAAGCACAAGACATAACATAACATGAACATAAACATAAAGTCAAACAATACACCAAAAACAAAAAGTGAACACATAAAAGACACAAATAATTAAACATAAACACAAGGTTAGTACTAAAATGATTCAAGTCAATTGGGCAACAAGACCTCAATATTATTTTTTTCTCAAATACTAAACATCATATATTGAATGTGATGTTTGAAAAGTGAATGCTCCCATAAGGGCTAGAAAATTGTGTTATTCTAAATCACTAATGAGCTACATATATCCACTGTTTGAAAAGCTATATTATGCTAGGTTTCCATAGAATATGATGGGTTCCACAAGGCTAGAAATTTCCTTTATGTTAGGTATCTCATGAAACACATGGTTCCACTAGCAAGCAAGATGTGTTATGCTAGGTGGACATGTTAAAAGGTGCTCAAGTTCAAGAATCGACAAGTTGTGTTATGTTAAATCCATGTATTGTCCTACAAATCATATTATGAAGTTTAACATCATAGGACATAAATATCACCTCAGGGGGTGTAAAAATTTTAATGGTATGGGGGGCCAACAATAAATCACTTGATGGGGTTGAACTAACAATTTTGTATGTTGAATTTTATAGGCTACTCTTGCACTTTCAAGATCTTTCACCTAAAAGAGAGATAGAATAACACCAAAATTGAAGTGGTTCACTCAAATTATGAAATATATAGTGTGATTAAGGCTAAATGAGATGATCTAAATGAAACTAAATAATGTAATTGACTACTTATGAATGCTAAATGTAAGAAATATGCAATGTTCAAAAACACAGTGTGATATGCAAGCATGAACTAAAATATGAATGAATGCAAAACATAATTGAAAAAGGCTGAATCAGAGTGCACCTGGGTAATGGATGATGAATCTAGAGTGATATGAATGATGGCAGAAGTCAATGAAAATCACCAATGGGACTCATTCGCCATTGATGGCGAATCAATCTTGTTATTAGCAAAAAGTCCTAGAAACTGGTTTCTAACTATCGAGATCCAAAATTTGACAAAATCTAGTTTTCTAGCCTTAAAGTGGGACTCATTTTCCACTAATGGTGAATCAATCCTCTCCCAAAATTCTATGAAATTAAGGACCAATTTTGTAGCTCCAGATATACACTTGTCTTCTTGTCAGGTTGACAGAGTCAAATCTGCAAAAAAATGGACTGTAGGTTGTCTCCAAGCTTGAAATAGCATGTAGTTGACTTGAAACACTTTGTTGACTTCATTAACACCTTTCAACACCTAATTTCTTGAAAAATATTCATACACAAGTCTACAAAAACACATGCAAAAGGGGGGAAATGGTTAAGGGTTAGGTTATAGGGATTCACATTGGTCAACTCCTACTATGGTAATCAAACCCTTAATGAAGAAATGAAATGAAATGAACAAGGAAAGATGAATAAACAACATGAAAATGTCCTAAAATTACCATAACCTTGTTGAAGAAACCTGAAGATATGTCAATGGCTACTCCAAGAAACTTGATTGATGGTTGATTGAATGATGCAAAGTGCTTGAATGGATGATTGAATGCTTGGATGAATTAGTGAATGAATGGGGGAATGTGAGATGTAAAATGAGGAGAAAAAAACTTTTTTATACACTCTTGTACCTTAGGAACCCAATGATACCTCATCACAGGCTGACATAAGGTACTTTTGAATAAAAACCTGAAAGAAAATTTGAAATATTTTTGAATTTGGAGCCAAGAGGGACTCATTTGACACCCATGGAAAATGGGTCCTACCTTGGACTTGCAAGTGGGTGTTGGGAATTAAGTCGCATTTAATGTTATTTGTCAAGTTTACATTCAAAAATATACTTAATTAAGCCTTATAAGGACATAAAGGGGTCAAATAAAGAATAAGAAAGGTGTAAATAGTGAATCAAGCCTAGAAAAGCATGAAGTCTTGTTACAAGACTTTACAACACTTCAAAATAGGACTTGACAGATGAAAAGGTGATTTTTAGGTTAATTGCAGTGAAAAGAGTCTAGAAAAGTGTAGAAATGTGTTACAACACTTCACAACACCTTCACAAGACAACATAGTTTGAATGTTTAGGACCTAATGTGAATGAAGAAGTCACATTGCAACATTAAATCAAAGAAAAATAGGTCAAGCATCATGAGAGAAAGACCTAAAGGACCATGAAAATGTCCAAGAACCATTTTTCTATGGTACATTAAGCCCCCAATTTAGTGAGAGGGTGAACTTGCTTCAAAATCATAGTAAAGTAGCCATGCACATTGAGAGGGAGGTTCAAATGCACTTATGCTAGCAAGATGGAATGACAATGATAAAGAGGGATGATCAAGCCCCTAGGATGAAGATTCCATAGAAAAATAAACATAAGAACAAAATAACACACATATGAAAGAGAAGAAAGAAAGATAGAATCGAATCAAGCTTCGATCGTCTATCCAACTAGTAGTGGATTATATCTAGGTTGTTTTTGTGAGAAAAATGGAATGTATACTCACTTTGGGGTGGCAAAACTCATGGCAGTCCATTGGGTGAGAAGGCTAAAAAGGGTGAAGTACATACGCTAGTTGTTATGCACTAACAAACACATAGGTTGGGGAAATTCATGCCACTAAATGGGCTTCCCACTCAACCATATCAAAGTTATACCTCCTGACAACTTTAGCATGGTGTCACAAGGGAAAATTGTTAGTTCGTGCTTCATGAGACAAGCAAAGCTTTGTATTCTTAGAACTCATGAACAAAGAGGAAGGTACCACAGGAATGCAAGCTGCATTATGCAAGGTGGTAAAGATATAAAATATAAAGATGCAAAAATGTAAAAGAAAGTTCAAAGGAGTCTTGTTAAGTTCATGATAGGTCTATCACTTAGGGAACATTGCGTCTAATGTCTCCAAGAGAGGACCAATCAAAGAATAGAATATTGAAAACTTAGGGGATGCAATTTGTCATATCAAACCACCAAGAGGAATGTAATATGCTAAGGTAGATCACACTTATGAAGGACATCTTACCCAATGTCATCCACAAAGTGATAAACGCATCATATGAAGTGACAAGGCTACACTAAGAAGCGAGAATGCAAATGAATTATTGTAATGTATACCCCCCACTTTAAAGAAATTGCTACACACCATTTTGTGAGAAATTACTTTAAAGTAACAAAGAAAAAAAATGCAAAAATAAAACAAGACATGAGAGCCAACTTGGAAAGCCCCTATGCCAAGTCATATGTTTCCACATAAGGTTGCTTCATCTAATCGAAAAAAAATAAAAAGAAAGAGGGAGTTTCCCCCCATAAAAGAACACACCAAACACATAAGGGGTCTATGGATTTGGGTTTAGTATGTTAGTTGCTGCAATGTTTTGATTAAAGAGATCAAAATTATCATCATTCCCCAAATACATAGAACTGGAAGAATGACACAAAGAGAAAAAAAGAAGAAAAAAAAAGTCCATTTTGGGTCAACATGGAATAGAAATTGTTGTCTCAACAGTTTGCATCGTCCCCAAAAGGAAAACACAACCGAAACGAAAATGAAAAGGAAAAAGAAAAGGAAAAGCTTTTCAGTCAACATGAAAGAGTCATTTTAGTCTCAATGCCTTGAGTCGTCCCCAAAAGGAAAAAACAAGTGAAAAGACAAAGAAAAATGGACCAATTGGGTCAACATGGAAGAGACATAGGGCGTATCTATTCTTTTTGTCATCCCCAAAAGGGAAACACAAAACAAAAGTGAAAAAGTCAATGTACGACATATAGAAGAATAGAGGTACAAATAGAGGAAGTGCACAAAGAGAGAGAAAATCAAACACATGTTATAGGGGAACATGGTATGCACATTAAAGAAAAATGAAAATAGAAAAGGAGGTAGTAATGAAAATGTAAGTCAACAATTAACCAAGTTATTAAATTCACAATCTCAAGGAGTATAAGCGGAAGATGAATAACATAGTTAAGAGACAAAGACAAATGCATTACAAGGACAAGGCTAACAACTTCTTACCCTCACTGAGTGCAGGTAAAGAATGAGCTGAGGTGGGTGATGGGAAAGATCATGCAAAAGTAAGAATATAAAATTCTACAACTATAGCATGAGGAGAAGATTTAAATTTTAAGGGATGATGGGCAAGCAATCGGTATCAGTGAAGTAATAGTTGTCTAGTATGTCCTTCAATGTATGACATTCTTCAGTTCAATGTCCAAGAATATGATGATATTTGCAATATGGTATGTTAGAATCTTTAGGGTGGATGACCAGCCTATTCACAGGTGGTAAAAGTAGAAGGCCTTTGTTTGAAAGCAGTTGAAGTCTCCTTTCACATTCAAGTGGACAATGAATAGGAAACTTGAGTTTTTTCAATTTGTAAGGTTGTTTTCATTTGCTAGATTCTCCTTTTTCATGAATGGAAAGAAGAAGAGTACCCATGGGGATCCTAACATCCTTGTCATTAGAATCAGATAATGGTTGTTCACATGGAAGAAGAATGTTCAAGTTAGGAGGAGAATCAAAGATCACTGTACCATCATCGCAAAGTCTCCAATATTCAAAAGGAGGCTTATCAATGTGAGGAGGATCTTGATATCCTATTCCTATTGTTTTTTCTTTTGTTGGTCTTTGTTCAAGAAGTTGATGAATGTTATGCTCATTTGTTGTATAACACCCTTGTTTGCGTAGGATAGTAAGACCTTTTCCATATGTTTCTTTAAGATTGATCAATGTGTTTGTAACTTTGTGATCATAAAATGGTTGAGGATCTATTTGATTAGAGGAACTAGGTCACTTGATGGAGTAACCTTAGGTCCTTCATTGATTTTGGTATGTAAATATGCAAAGTGACCAGAAGGTGCAATAGTAGGAATATTTTGTGACTTCATGGATGGGTAAAACGTTGCATTGGCTTCAAGGTTATCAAGACATTCATTTAATAACTTGTTCATGATATCATCATCTTCTCCAATGATGTCTACATCATGAGGAGGACAATCATGAGGAGTTGAAGGAGCATGTGGAAGCTCAAGGTCATTAGGATCATAACCAAAGGCACAATTGGACATGATAACAAAGGATTTCAAAGAATTCCAAAACTTGTTAAAAGAAAATGCCATGATGACAATGTATGAAAGTAAACTAAGATGTAAGAAATAGCAGAAAATAGAGAATCTAGAAAGTAAAACAAAAAGAAACTACACAAAACTATAATGTAGGAAATACCTAGAAAATGCTTGAAATTGCAATCTAAAATGTGTAGGTGGACTGATTCACCCAGGGCAACGAATGAGTCTAGTTATGAGATTTTTTTATGTATTTTAGAAAATTTAAATTGATTGTAATGCTTTTTAGATGCAAATGTAGATTTTCAGGTTTTTTAATGATATCATATGCAAAAATTAAATCTAAATGAGTCTTTCACTAATGCAATTTGAGAAACCCTAGGATGCAAAAGCAAAAAAAAATCTAATGGAATGTTGATGCAAATGAAACCTAGGATGTAAGATGCAATTGGAATCACAAAAGAGAAAGTGTTCAATATGCAGGTTCACTAAAATGAACCAACAATTTTGTATGTTGAATTTTATGCCTACTACTCTTGCACTTTTAGGATCTTCCACCTAAAAGGAGAGAGATAAAATAACACCAAATATGAAGTGGTTCACTCAAATTATGAAATGAATGATGTGATTAAGGATAAATGAGATGATCTAAATGAAACTCAATAATGTAATTTATTGATTATGAATGAAAAAACTAAGTATACAATGTTTGAAAACATAGTGTGATATGCAAGCGTGAACTAAAATATGAATGAATGCAAAACAATATTAAAAAAGTTGAATCAGAATGCATCTGGGTAATGGATGATGAATTTGGAGTGATTTGAATGCTATCAGAAGTCAATGAAAATCATGAGTGGGACTCATTCACCACTGATGGTGAATCAGTCCTACTATTGGCAAAAAGTCTTCAAAACTAGTTTCTAACTGTCCGGATCCAAAATCTGACAAAATCTAGTTTTCTAGCCTTAAGGTGGGACTCATTCACCACTAATGGTGAATCAGTCCTTTCCCAAAATTTTGTGAAATCAAGGACCAATTTCGTAGCTACAGATCTGCACTTGTCTTCTTGTCAGGTTGACGGAGTCAAATATACGCAAAACGGACTATAGGTTGTCTCCAAGCTTGAAATAGGATGTAGTTGACTTGAAAGACTTTGGTGACTTCTTGACCACCTTTCAACACATAATTTCTTGAAAAATATACATACATAAGTTTGCAAAAACACATGCAAAAGGGGAAAAATGGTTAAGGGTTAGGTTATAGGGATTTACCTTGGTGAAATCTCGCTTTGGTAATCAAACCCTTAATGAAGAAATGAGATGAAATGAACAAGGAAAGATGAATAAACAACATGAAAATGTCCTAAACACACCACAACCTTATTGAAGAAACCTAAAGATATGTCAATGGTTGCTCCAAGATACTTGATTGATGCTTGATTGAATGATGCAAAGTGCTTCAATGGATGATTGAATGCTTGGATGAATTAGTGAATGAATGGGGGAATGGGAGATGTAAAATGAGGAGAAAAATAGTTATTTATACACTCGTGTGCCCTATTAATCCAATGATACCTCATCACAGGCCGACATAAGGTACTTTTGAATAAAAACCTGAAAGAAAATTTGAAATATTTTTGAATTTGGAGCCAAGAGGGACTCATTCGCCACCCATGGCGAATGGGTCCCACCTTTGACTTGCAAGTGGGTGTCGGTAATTAAGTCACATTTAATGTTATTTTTCAGGTTTACATTCAAAAATATACTTAATTAAGCCTTATAAGGGCATAAAGGGGTGAAATAAACATAAGAAAGGTGCAAATAATGAAATCAAGCTTAGAAAAGTGTGAAATATTGTTACAAGACTTTACAACACTTCAAAATAGGACTTGATAAGTGATGAAAAGGTTATTTTTAGGTGAATTGCAATGAAAAGAGTCTAGAAAAGTGTAGAAATGTGTTACAACACTTCACAACACCTTCATAATACATCATAGTTTGAATTTCTAGGACCTAATGTGAATGCAGAAGTCACATTGCAATGTTAAATCAAAGTAAAATAGGTTAGACGTCATGAGAGAAAGACCTAAAAGACCATAAAAATGTCCAAGAGCCATTTTTCTATAATATAGGGGTGTAGAAATTTTAACACCATAGGGGAGAAACATCAAAAGGACACACCTCAGGGGGTGTTTTAAATAACTGTTAGTGTATTTAAGTTTATCTTAGGTTTAATATCTCAGGTGGTTCTTTCTTGTATGGGTAGTTTTCCCACGGCCCATCATATATTTTTTCTCCTTTAAAAGGTTTTACAATACATAATTTGTTCATCTCATTTTTCTTTCTCTCTTCTTTGGTGAAATAGCTTGTGTGCTTCTCTCATGCATTCATGAAGGTTTATTTTCTATATGATTTTCCTAGGCTATTTTCTCTAATATGGTATCAGTGCCACCCAATCTGCAACTCCTTCCATGAGAGTTTTCATCAATTTTGTTGAGATCATTTGGTTGTTGGAGATTATTTAGCATTTAAAATTTGCTAAATTTCAAAATTGCTTCATATCCAATTGATATTGTTTTTTTTGTTGCTAGCATGAATCTCTATTTGGGAGATTAAATTCTATGAATGATGGGACCAATTTTGGCTATGCGTTTTCATATTTTCATAATGTGTTTAGTGCATTGAAGGTTGAATTCATTGTTGTGAAGGGACCCCATGTGAGAGCTTGTTTGAGGTGCTATTCCTTTGATTGTTGGAGGCATTTTTTTGTAGCAATTTTTTTTTTTGAAAAGGCTCTATCTCTTGTGATTGGAGGCATTTTACCTATTAGGAACATAATCCTATTGAAGGAATTCTATCTGTAGACACCATGGACTAAGAGGATTGTATGGGAAAGGCATTTCTTTTGAAGGAAGATACAATATATCTTTTTTGTTGTGAAGTTGTGATTTGTAGGTAGCGCAAGTTCTTTGCTTTAGAGGGATAATTCCAAGAGGTTGTTTGTTTTTTTATGAACACCACAAAATTTATATTCTATAAAGTTTCAAATGAAATATTTATTTAGGGCTTCATTGGTGAGTAGCTAAGAAGAAGTGGGCCCAAGGCTATGAAGTTTTTTTTGGGAATCATTATCGCACATTGGCTGCACAGGGAGTTTTCTAGTAGTTTAATGACCCATGTCTCACATTGTTGTTGTGAGCAAAGGATCACAATGGTATGAATGAAGGCCCATGCGAGAGGTGTAAATTTTCCTTCACCAATGCTAAACCAATCATGTCTGGATGTGTGTTTGGAGGGAATTGAAGATTGGTTTTCTTGTGTGCTCTATCTTGGTGAATCGTGTGGAAGCTTTGCAATAAGGTGCATTATTTTTTTTGCTCAATTTTTTTTCTAGTTTTAGAGAATCAGTTACTCATTGCTTCCTGATGTATAAAGGTGAAATTTAATTTCAAGAAGATGCAATTGGTTGATTTATTTTTGGAGGTTTTAGTCGATTTGGTGTATTTTCTTTCCTTTTGTTGCAATGGTCACTCTTGAGTCAATTGAATTGTTAACTCCCCATAATTACCATATGTGGAAGATGAAAATGTGTAGGTTGCTTCAGTCTCAAGGTTTGTGGTCCACACTAAGTAATATCCAACCCACTCTTACCAAGAAACTTGAAATATTTTCCTATAGAAATAAGTGTGACCAAGCTATAGGTTTGATGAAATTGAATGTTTCTAATAGTCTCCTCTTCCATATTGATGAGTTGGATACACCCAAGGAAATATGGGATAAGTTACATAACCTGTTTGGTCAGGTCAGTGAGTTTTGTGTCCTACAACTAGAGCCTGAATTAACCACTCTTACCCCTAAAGCATTTCCTTCTATTGATGAATTTCTAGTGAAATTGAATTCTTTAAGGTCATAATTAGTGAGATGTGGGAAGAGAAAAAATTATAAGGATTCCATATTTTTGATACTATCTAAGTTGAGAGGCCCATTTGTTGTGTTTTCTTCTACCTTCTACTCCACAATGGATTCTTTGGGTAGTGCATTCTAAATGCCTTCTTTTGAGACTTTATGTGACTGGTTGACAAGAGAGAAATCCAAACTTGTCTAGTTAGAGGGGGTCCCTACAAATCATGCATTGGCTGCACAAGAATCTAAGAGTAAAGGGAAGAATAAATCTAAGCCTAAGACAGAGTCAAATGAGACTGCTACCTCTTCAAAAGAGGACAAGCCCAAGAAGGAGAAATTTAGTTGTGTACATTGCAAGAAAAAAGGGCATGACAAACATCATTATTATATGAAGAATATTAATGAGCTCTCACATCTTCTTTAGAAAAAAATAAATTTATTTCCCTCATCTATAACTCCTCCTTCTATAGCCTCTTCATATTCATGCCCATTGTCAACAATCCTACACAATCTAGAAATGCAGGGTTTGCGAGTGGTAAAGAAGATAAACACTACATGGGTCAAGGACATGCAGTGGTGACTTCTGTAGTACATTTTTTTCATGACATGTGGTTTTTAGATTCCAGAGCATCTCACCACATGAATTCTAGTCCCTATCCCTTTTTGGGTCTTCATCTTACTAAAACTTCCAAAATTATTTTGGGAGATAATAAGCTTTTGAATGTTGCAGGGGTAGAAAATGTTGAGATAGGCAATGGCTATTTCAGGGATGTATTGTGTATACCTAAGTTGCACAAAAATATTTTGTCCATCTATTAGGTCACCCATGGTGAGGTATCAAAGATTGTGGAATTCAGTGTAGATTACATTTTCATCAGAGAGGCTGATACTAGAAAAATCATTGTAGTTGGTAATGTTGATTATGAGTCTCATTTCTATGCCTTCTCTCACTTTGTTGATGATGATGACTATGTTCCTCATGCCCTGCTTGCTAGTGTTGACAACAATTCCTTAGGGGAGATTGGTCATTTGAATTTTGGAGTTCTTCAAACTCCTATTGCTTCAAAAGTTGATCTTTCAACATAGCATGATATTTTTTATGCCTTAGATCTTGTTTTATTGGATGAGTATTTGGCAGGCATCTCAAATTTATTTTTGGAGTCAGATCTTGTAGAATTGGAAGATATACTTGAGGGAATTTATCTCCTCTTTGATGACAGTTGATACATCTAGATTGTCTTTGGAGGTTGACTTTGTTGAGCCTTCACTTTCACTTGATTCGTCACATTTCTTGGTTGTTTTTTATCATGATTATGTGGTGGATTATTCTATTTTGATATTTCCTTCCTTTTTTCAGTTGGACATGGAGTGGCTTCTCCATCACCTGGTGGACATGTTTCTTCCTAAGGGGAGAGGATTTTCTTGTAGGCATTGGATCATCTTTTGTTTTCAAGCATATTTCATCAGCATTGGAGCTTCTTCATTATGGGGATATGATATCTCCTTTTTTCCTTCATATGGGGGTATCATTGAATGTATATACATGATGTATGTAGTCCTTGGGGGTTGTGATTGAGTCCTCCATCCATGCATCTTATTTTTTATTTCCTTTTCTCTCTTTTGGAGAAGGGTTTTTCCCCATAGGGTGTTTCTCCTTTTCTCCGCTTTTGAGAGATTACATTGTAAATTGGTACCTAACATGGTTGTGTAGTCGGGACCCATATTGAATTTTTATTTGCATTTTTTCATCTTCATTCTCTTGAAGTTTACACTTAAGGGGAGGTGTTAGTGTATTTCAGTTTATCTTACAGTTAATCTCCCAGGTGGTTTTTTCCCATGTGGGTAGTTTTCCCACCCATCATATATTGTCTTTCCTTTAAAAGGATATACAATATGTAATTTATTCATCTCATTTTTCATTCTCTCTTCTTTGGTGAAATAGCGTGTGTGCTTCTCTCATGTATTCATGAAGGTTTCTTCTGCAGATGATTTTCTTAGGTTATTTGCTCTAACAATAACACCACCACCAAGGATGTATGCTAATATATCATAATATATTAGAGGACACAACTCAATGAGAGGTCACACTGTAGGGAGCATCACACATTATACCACTGATAAGAGATGAAAAATTGTGCAATGAAGGTGTAGCATAGAAAAATGGATCTTTGGACATTTTCATGCTCATTTGGGTCCTTTTTATGGATGTTGGCTTAGTTTTTCCTTGATTTAGTGTTGTAATGTGGTTAACACATTCACATTAGGTCTTGGACCATTGTGAATTAATAACAATTTTATAATGCCTTGGAAAAGTATTGTGAAGTGTTGCAACACACCTTCACACTTTTCTAGGATCTTATTAATATATTTCACCTAAATAATCTCCTTTTATCATTCACCAAGCCTTATTTCAAAGTGTTGTAACAAAATTTCACACTTTTCTAGAATTTTCATTAATAATTGGACCTTTCTTACACTTTAATTGGCCCCATTTTACACTTATAAGCCTTACTTAATTGTGGTTTTGAAAATATCCTGATAAACATCATTTAAAATATCTAAAATTTGAAACCCACTTTAAATTTCTTAGGTGGGACCCATTCTCCATTAGGGGTGAATGAGTCCCCTTTCACACAAAACTAAAAATCAATTCAAAATTCTAGTTGGTTTTTATTTTCTAAGATCTAAGGTCATCCTATGATGTATTTTTGAGAATTATTGCATAATTAAGTATAAATATAGGATTTTTCTACTCACTTTACCCTCAATCACTCAACCAATTAATCAATCAATCACTCAATTATTTTAAGCATTTCAAGCATCTTCAAGTCTACATCCATTAGAGCTATTACTTGCATGTCTACAACATTCTACTTCAAGGATTTGGTGAGTTGTAGCATTATCTTTGTTCATTCATCATTCTCTTTTCATATTTCATTTCAATTTCAAGGGTTTAATTACCAACCCAGGGTTTTCCCAAGGAAAATCCCTATTCACTAACCCTACAACATTTTTCTCCCTTGTTTACATGTGGTTTGCAAGTCTAGGTTGTATATTTGTCAAAGAGAAAGCTCAGAAAAATTGTCAACAAATTATCAAAACTATTCAAAGTTTTCAAAACCATAAGAGAAGCTTTGAGAACACCTATAGGTCAAGTTTGATAGTTTCGAACCCAGATCTAAATCAGGAGTAGATGTATAGACTGAGGGCTATTGTTTCTTGTTTTAAATTTCTAGAAATCCATAGGTGGACTAATTCAACATTACTGGTGAATGATTTCCACTTCCCAAGCTTAAAGAGGTATTTTCAAGATATGAGTACCTAGTTGTCCAACACATGTTCTGGTAAAGGCTTCCCAAAGCAGGAATAAGTTGCCTAGCTTGGTGTATGAGTCCTAGTTGGCATCAACAATGAATTCTTTAGGATTCAAGAGATCCTTTCCATCTCTTTCAAATTTACTTACATTTCTAGGTCATTTTACATACCATATTGTGTTTTCAAACATCTTGTATTTTCTAAGTTTTACATTAGTAGTTAATCTCTTTTATCATTTTTCAGCATTTAGGACAATCCCCTTTGACATATTTCAATCTCCTTTGCATTGGAATCTGAAGGGTTTGTTCTCGAGTGAGCCATTAATATTTTTGTATCTCTCTCCTTTTAGGTCTAAAAACCCTAGAATTATAAGCGAGACCCCCCCACACAAAAATATTTGGTTCATTTTGGTGAACTTGCATTTAGAGCATCATATTTATGATTTAGAGTGCATTTACATCCTATGAAAAGCTTACAGTAACATTTCATTGCATTTTGCATTGTTTCATTTGGATTCTAGGGTTTCAAAATTTGCATTAGTGAAAAGTTTGTTTAGCTTGCATTATTGCACTTAATTTCATTAAAAACAATAAAATAATGCATTTATATTTGCATCAAAAAATATAAACAAGCATAAAATTCATTTTCAAAATTTTGAAAATTTCAAAAACACCAATACCAGGACTCATTTGCCACTGACGGAAAATAAGTCCCCTTGCACATTCTACATTGCATTCTCCAACATTTAATTTTCATTTTTTGAGTTTCTATTTTTGTTGTTACCTTTTTGTTTTTGTTTCTAGATTTTTTGTTTCATTCAATTTCTTGCATTTAGTTTAATTTCATTCATCTTGTGTAATCTAAATTTTTCATCATGGATATGTGTTTTAATAAGATTTGGATGTCACTAAAGTCCTTAGTGGATTTTCCAAGTTGTGCCTATGGAACTAATCCTAATGACATTGAACTCACTCATGCTCCTTCAACTCCTCATGAATGTGCTCCTCCTGATGTTGACATCATTGGAGAAGATGATAACAACATCAATAAGTTCTTAAATGATATCCTTGACAACCTTGAAGCTCATGCATCCTTTTATCCATCCATGAAACAAGAAGGCCTTCCTCCAATACCACCTCTTGAGATGTTTGGTTACTTACATCTTGAAAAAAATGTAGAACCTAGTTCTTCTAGACAAAGAAAACACTCAACCATTTTATGATAAACAAGTAACAAACACTCCAATCAACCTTGAAGAAACATATCAAAAAGGCTTCAATATTTTAAGAAAACAAGGATGTGACACAACAACTGAACATGGAATTCATCGACTCTTAGAGAAAAATTAAAAATATGAACATACAAAGGGGTTAGGATATCAAGATCCCCCTCATACCAACAAGCCTCCTAGAGAATATATGAGGCTTCATGATGATGGTACGATGATCTTTGATTCCCTTTCTGACTTGAATGTCTTTCTTCCTAGAGATCAACCCTTAATTGATAATAATGACAAGGATGAGAGGATCACTTTGGGTCCTCCTCCTTAAATTAGAGAAAAGGGTGAATCTAGCAAATGCAAGAGGCCTTACAAGTTACAAAAACTGAAGTTTCCTCTTCGTCCACCTCTTGAAATTTAACGAAAATTACAAATACTTTTAAACAAATAACTAATACTATTACCAGCTATGAATAGGTTAGTGATATATCCTAAAGATGCCAAAAATCCACATTATGCAGGAAGTTGCTAGCCTTGCCCTAATATGCATTTTTCATTGTCCCTTAGTTGTGTTATTCACCTTCCACTTATACAAACTGATATTGGGAGGCAGATGACCTATTCATAGGTTAACTCACATTTTTCCTTACTATTATTTTGCATTTTCTCTTTCTTATGTGCATAATGTGATCCCTCGTGATGTTTTGTTTGTTGTTCTCTCTCTTTGTGACATTCCTCTATTTGTACCTTCATTCTTCTTTATGTCATGCATCACTTTCACCTTTTTATCTTTTCTTTTTCTTGTGTTTTCCTTTTGGGGATGACGCGAGGCATTTATACATTCATGTCTCTTTCATGTTGACCCAAAAAGCCTTTTTCTTTTCTTTTACCTTTTTCACTTGTCTTATTCCTTTTCGCTTGTTTTTTTCCTTTACGCAATGATGCAAGGCATTGACACATGAATTCATGTCTCTTTCATGTTGACCCAAAAGGATTTCTTTTTCTTTTCATTTTCTTTCATCTTTTTCTTGTATTTTTCTTTTGGGGATGCCACAAGGCATTGAGACATTCATGTCTCTTTCATGTTGACCCAAAATCTTTTTCCATTTTCTTTTTTAATTTTTCTTGTGTTTTCCCTTTGGGGATGATGCAAGGTGTCAAGACACCCTATGTCTCTTCCATGTTGACCCAAAAGTTTTTTCTTTGTTTTGCACTCTTTGTGTCATTCTTCCAATTCTATGTGTATTTGGGGATGATGACAGTTCCAAGATACTTACAAAACATTTCAGCAATGAACATATTGACCCAAAATCCATAGATCCCTTATGTGTTTGGTGTTTTTATTTTGGGGGAAATCCCTTCCTTTTCTTTTTCCTTTCCTTCACATGTCATAGCCTTACTCAGAAACATATGACTTGGCATAGGGCTTTCCAAGTTGGCTCTAATGTCTTCCTTTTTGTTAGCATTTTTCATTTGCTAGTTTAAATTTATTTTCTCACAGTATGGTGTTAGCAATTCCTTTAAAAGTGGGGGCATACATTGGCATTATTCTTTTTCATTTTTTTCTTTTCTTGGTTCTTAGTGCAACCTTTTTATTTCATACAATGCATTTGTCACTTTATGGATGACATTGGGTATAGTGTCCTTCATGAGCATGATCTATCTTAGCATATTACATTCCTCTTAGTGACTTGATGCAACACACTACATCCCCTAATTTGCAAATTTTCTATTATTTGATTTTCCTCTCTTGGAGACATTAGGAACAATGCTCCCTAAGTTAAATACCTTGAATGAACTAGGAAAGACTCCTTTGAACATTCTTTTCATTTTTCATTTTTTGTTATATGGCCAGTATGCATAACACAACTTGCATGCCTGTGGAGCCATCACTTTTGTTCATGAGCTCCAAGCATACAAATTTTTATTATCTCATGAAGCTCAAAAAGTCATTTTATTTTGTGGTGCCTTATTAAAGTTATCATGAGGTATAACTTTGGTATGGTTGAGAGGGAAGCCCATTCTGAGGCATGAACTTCCCCAAAGCCACCTGTGTTCATGTGAGTGCATACCAACCATGAGTGTATGTTTCTCACCTTCCAGGACTTCTTACCCAGTGGATAGCCATGAGTTCCATTATCTCAGAGTGAATATGTGTTTTTCAAAAAAATAGCCTAGATTCGATCCACATCAAGATAGACAAACAATCGAAGCTTGATCCGATTCTCTCTTTTCTTTTTCTTTCTTTCATTTTATTCCTTTGATCTTTGGTAATGTACGATTGGACTTGTTGCTCTTTACATCATTTTGATGTGTGTTTCTTTGTGCTTATGTTTAGTTTGCTATGAGATCTTGATCCTGGGGGTTTGATTACCCCTCTTGATTATTGTTGTCTCATCTTTCTAGCATGGGTGCACTTGGATCCCTCTTGGTGCATGTTTAGCTACTTTAGTGTGAGTTTGAAGTAGGTTCATCCTCTTACTAAACTGGGGGATAAATGTAGCGTAGAAAAATGGATCTTCGGACATTTCATGCTCATTTCAATCCTTCTTATGGATGTTGGCTTAGTTTTTCCTTACTTTAGCATTTTAATGTAGTTAACACATTCACATTAGGTCTTGGGCCCTTATGAATTAATAAGAATTTTATGATTCCTTGCAAAAGTGTTGTGAGGTGTTGTAGCAAACCTTCACACCTTTTCTAGGATTTTATTAATATATTTCACATAAATAACCTCTTTTAATCATTCACCAAGCCTTATTTCAAAGTGTTGTAAAGTGTTGTAACAAACTTTCACACTTTTCTAGGCTTTTCATTAATAATTGGACCTTTCTTATGCTATAATTGGCCCCATTTTACACTTATAAGCCTAACTTAAGTGTATTTTTGAAAATAATCTTGATAAACATCATTTAAAATATCTAAATTCAAAAACCCACTTTAAATTCCCTAGGTGAGACCCATTCACCATTAGGGGTGAATGATTCCCCTTTGGTACAAAACACAAAATCAATTAAAAAAATTTGTGGGTTTTTATTTTATAAGATCTAAGGTTGGCCTTTGATGTATTTTCGGGAATTATTGCATAATTAAGTATAAATATAAGATTTTTCTACTAATTTCACCCCCAATCACTCAACCAATTAATCAATCAATTAGTCAATTATTCTAAGCATTTCAAGTGTCTTCAAGTCTACATTCATTGGAGCTATTACTTGCATGTCTACAACATTCTACTTCAAGGGTTTGTTGAGTTGTAGCATTGTCTTTGTTCATTCATCATTCTCTTTTCATATTTTATTTCATTTTCAAAGGTGTAATTACCAACCTGGGGCTTGCAAGGAAAACCCCTATTCACTAACCCTACAACAATTTCTCACTCTCTATGCATGTGGTTTGTAGGTCTAGGTTGCAGATTTTTTAAAGAGAAATATTGGAAAAAATTTCAACAAATTATCAAAGCTATTCAAAGTTTTCAAAACCCTAAGAGATGCTTGGACAACACCTACAGGTCAAATTTGACAGTTTCAAACCCAGATCTGAATAAGGAGCAGAAGTGCATAACAAGGGCTACAATTTCCTGTTTTAAATTTACAGAAATCCAAAGGTGGACTAATTTTCCATTAGTGGTGAATGATTCCCACTGCCCAGGCTTAAAAAGGAATTTTGAAGATCTAAGTACCCAGTTGTCTAAAACTTGTTCTTGTAAAGTCTTCCCGAAGCATGACTAAGTCACACAGCTTGGCGTATGAGTCTCAGTTAGCATCAACAGTGAATTATTTAGGAATATAGAGATCCTTTCCATCTCTTTCCAATGTCTAGGTGCACACTTTTAATTTCACAAGTTTCTATTACAATTTACTTGTATTTCTAGGTCATTTTGCATATCACATTTTGTTTTCAAACATCTTGTATTTTCTAAGTTTTACATTAGTAGTTAATCTCTTTTATCATTTTTCAACATTTAGGAAAATTCCCTTTGATAGATTTCAATCTCCTTTTCAGTAGAATCACAAGGGTTTGTTCTTGAGTTAGCCATTAAGATGTTTGTACATCTCTCCTTTTAGGTCTAAAAATGCTAGAAGTGTAAGGGAGACTGCCCCCCCCCCCACACAAAAATATTTGGTTCAGAAGTATCACATATTAGGGAGTATAAAACATAGTACTACCACAATAGGGGACATAACATGCCATATAGATTCATGTTCTTTTAGTGGGTATCAATTGTAATACCACCACAAAGAGAATAAAAAGCATATATTGAAAATTACTCAATTTAGTGAACATTTGTGTGATATTACTACTAAAGAAAACATAATATGAGTAATGATGGCACACTTTTAAGTGATGTATGATACAAACACTAAAAGGGGACAATTTCTATTCAATAATTATAATATGTGGGGTAATATTCACCCCTTAAAATGTTAGTGTCCTTTCTATGCTAATATTTTAAGGAGATAATGGAATATATAAAGGATCCCTTATATAGAGGAATACACCTTATAAGAGACTAACTACCTCTTGCTTGACAAGTGTAAGGGAAAAGGTGATCCTATATGCATTGTTCTACATTTCTCCTTAGTGATAAGATATGATTGCATGAAACATTGTGTGCCCCCATGTATGGTAATGTGTATATAATGATACTACAACTACCACATATTCAGGAGAAAAGTCATAACTATTTAATTTATCATCTTATCATCCTTATAAGGATCCATCTAATCTAATATCTTCTTTAAATGATGGCATTCATAATTGCATGACCAAATAAACTATGATACAGAAAAAAGGGTGAATTTTTATTCTTATGTCGAGCATCTCTTTTTTCTTATATAGGATGTAATGTAATGAATTCCAATTGTAAAATTGTTCTTATGACACATTGAATTTTGAACAATGGATGTGGATCAGGTAGGATACCCCTTCTAATAGGTCCATAAGGTTTATTTAGTTTAGAGGATGTTGTAAATGTCTTATATGTAATGGTTGAGGACATTGATAACCAATTCCTTCTATATATTTAGATGGTATTTGCTCCAAGAGGTTGTGGCTTTCATGTTCATTCTTTATGTGACAAACTTGTTTAGCAAGAACCTTAAATCCTTAGTCATAACACTTCTCTCAAATGATGGGTTTATGACTTTTTTTTTTTCATAAGATGGAGGATCATTCATTTTCTCATCATCAGTGGTATTTAGAAGGTTTCTCATTGTAACATTTGAGATGTAAATTATAAATCACTTTCCTTGTGTGAAGAAAAGAACATGTCATGTGGAGGCATGGTAGGAACTTCCAATTATTGATAAGGATGAGTAGGCCATATTGGTGAAAAATAATGGATAATGTTACATGTTATTTTTAATAATCCATCCATGATTCCTTCATCCTTCCTCAAGATATCCTCATGAAGAATATATGTATTGGGAGATGAAGGAATATGAGTCTTATCATTTGAAGGAGAGTCATTACCAAATAAACAACTTGAAAAATAAATCAAATATTTTAAAGAAGATAAAATTTTACCAAAGCATTCAACCATTATGATAATTTTCTTCTTAACAAGTATATATGTACTAAAATAAAAAGCACTATAACACAATGAATAGAGAAATTGAAAGAAGATATGGAAACAATACCTTGAGAGTTTTCTACCACAAAAATATTGAGAAAAAATAGCATGGTCAAGGGTGCAATACTCCCTAGAACAACAATGTATTTTTGTTGAGATCACAATTTTGGTGTGTTCTACAATGTTTAAGTGTCCTTTTCTATGACTATGCAGGTCTGGTAGTAAATAATTTTCTAGAATTTGACAATTTTATGATTTTTCAATATAAAATATATTTATGCAAGAAATTTTCAAAATCCTTAATGATTAATGCAATTTAGAAATACAATTTTTTGAATGTAAAGCATAAATTTTAACTAATCTTATATTGAAAATTTTGAAAATTGAAATCTTTTATGCTTTTGTACAACAATAATAATGTAAAATTTCCACTTGTTCACTATATCCAAATGCCCAAATAAATGTTTTAAAAACTTTCAAATTTTAATTCATACCTAATGCATGTTATCAATGAAAACTTGAACTAATCCTATTTTGGAATGACTAAATTTAACCCTAGATGCAAAATTCAATGCTTTTTTTTCTTTTTCAATGTTTTTCTTATAATAATTAGGTATGTCAATGTTCAATGTTTTTCTTTTTCAATGTTTTTCTTATGATAATTAACATTGCATTGCATTTTACATTGTTTCGTTTGGATTCTAGGGTTTCAAAATTTGCATTAGTGAAAAGTTCGTTTAGCTTGCATTATTGCACTTAATTTCATTAAAAACAATAAAATAATGCATTTATATTTGCATCAAAAAATATAAACAAGCATAAAATTCATTTTAAAATTTTTCAAAAATTTCAAAAACACCAATACCAGGACTCATTTGCCACTTAGGGAAAATAAGTCCCCTTGCACATTCTACATTGCATTCTCTAGCATTTAATTTTCATTTTTTGAGTTTCTATTTTCTGTTGTTACCTTTTTGTTTTTGTTTCTAGATTTTTTGTTTCATTCAATTTCTTGCATTTAGTTTAATTTCATTCATCTTGTGTAATCTAAATTTTTCATCATGGATATGTGTTTTAATAAGATTTGGATGTCATTAAAGTCCTTAGTGGATTTTCCAAGTTGTGCCTATGGAACTAATCCTAATGACATTGAACTCACTCATGCTCCTTCAACTCCTCATGAATGTGCTCCTCCTGATGTTGACATCATTGGAGAAGATGATAACAACATGAATAAGTTCCTTAATGATTTCCTTGACAACCTTGAAGCTAATGCATCCTTTTATCCATCCACGAAACAAGAAGAGCTTCCTCCAATACCACCTCCTAAGATGTTTGCTTACTTACATCCTGAAAAAAATGTAGAACCTAGTTCTTCTAGACAAGCAAACACTCAACCATTTTATGATTAACAAGTAACAAACACTCCAATCAACCTTGAAGAAACATATGGAAAAGGCTTCAATACTTTGAGAAAACAAGGATGTGACACAACAACTAAACATGGAATTCATTGACTCTTAGAGAAAAATTAAAAAGATGAACATACAAAGGGGTTAGGATATCAAGATCCCCCTCATACCAACAAGCCTCCTAGAGAATATATGAGGCTTCATGATGATGGCACGATGATCTTTGATTCCCCTTCTGACATGAATGTCTTTCTTCCTAGAGATCAACCCTTAATTGATAATAATGACAAGGATGAGAGGATCACTTTGGGTCCTCCTCCTTAAATTAGAGAAAAGGGTGAATCTAGCAAATGCAAGAGGCCTTACAAGTTACAAAAACTGAAGTTTCCTCTCCGTCCAACTCTTGAAAGTTAAAGAAAATTACAAATACTTTTAAACAAATAACTAATACTATTACCAGCTATGAATAGGTTAGTGATATATCCTAAAGATGCCAAAAATCCACATTATGCAGGAAGTTGCTAGCCTTGCCCTAATATGCATTTTTCATTGTCCCTTAGTTGTGTTATTCACCTTCCACTTATACAAACTGATATTGGGAGGCGGATGACCTATTCATAGGTTAACTCACATTTTCCTTACTATTCTTTTGCATTTTCTCTTTCTTATGTGCATAATGTGATCCCTCGTGATGTTTTGTTTGTTGTTCTCTCTCTTTGTGACATTCCTCTATTTGTACCTTCATTCTTCTTTATGTCATGCATCACTTTCACCTTTTTACCTTTTCTTTTTCCTGTGTTTTCCTTTTCGGGATGACGCAAGGAATTGATACATTCATGTCTCTTTCATGTTGACCCAAAAAGCCTTTTTCTTTTCTTTTACCTTTTTCACTTCTCTTCTTCCTTTTCGCTTGTTTTTTTCCTTTACGCAATGATGCAAGGCATTGACACATGAATTCATGTCTCTTTCATGTTGACCCAAAAGGATTTCTTTTTCTTTTCATTTTCTTTCATCTTTTTCTTGTATTTTTCTTTTGGGGATGCCACAAGGCATTGAGACATTCATGTCTCTTTCATGTTGACCCAAAATCTTTTTCCATTTTCTTTTTTAATTTTTCTTGTGTTTTCCCTCTGGGGATGATGCAAGGTGTCAAGACACCCTATGTCTCTTCCATGTTGACCCAAAAGTTTTTTCTTTGTTTTTGCACTCTTTGTGTCATTCTTCCAATTCTATGTGTATTTAGGGGATGACGACAGTTCCAAGATACTTACAAAACATTTTAGCAATGAACATACTGACCCAAAATCCATAGATCCCTTATGTGTTTGGTGTTTTTATTTTGGGGGAAATCCCTTCCTTTTCTTTTTCCTTTCCTTCACATGTCATAGCCTTACTCAGAAACATATGACTTGGCATAGGGCTTTCCAAGTTGGCTCTAATGTCTTCCTTTTTGTTAGCATTTTTCATTTGCTACTTTAAATTTATTTTCTCACAGTATGGTGTTAGCAATTCCTTTAAAATGGGGGCATACATTGGCATTATTCTTTTTCATTTTTTTCTTTTCTTGGTTCTTAGTGCAACCTTTTTATTTCATACAATGCATTTGTCACTTTATGGATGACATTGGGTATAGTGTCCTTCATGAGCATGATCTATCTTAGCATATTACATTCCTCTTAGTGACTTGATGCAACACACTACATCCCCTAATTTGCAAATTTTATATTATTTGATTGTCCTCTCTTGGAGACATTAGGAACAATGCTCCCTAAGTTAAATACGTTGCATGAACTAAGAAAGACTCCTTTGCACATTCTTTTTAGTTTTCATTTGTTGTTATATGGCCAGTATGCATAACACAACTTGCATGCCTGTGGAGCCATCACTTTTGTTCATGAGCTCCAAGCATACAAATTTTTATTATCTCATGAAGCTCAAAAAGTCATTTTATTTTGTGGTTCCTTATTAAAGTTATCAGGAGGTATAACTTTTGTATGATTGAGATGGAAGCCCATTCTGAGGCATGAATTTCCCCAAAGCCACTCATGTTCATGTGAGTGCATACCAACCATGAGTGTATGTTTCTCACCTTCCAGGACTTCTTACCCAGTGGATAGCCATGAGTTCCATTGCCTCAGATCTAATATGTGTTTTCCAAAAAAATAACCTAGATCTGATCCACATCAAGATGGAAAAACAATCGAAGCTTGATCCGATTCTCTCTTTTCTTTTTCTTTCTTTAATTTTCTCCCTTTCATCTTTGGCAATGTACGATTGGACTTGTTGCTCTTTACATCATTTTGATGTGTGTTTCTTTGTGCTTATGTTTAGTTTGCTATGAGATCTTGATCTTGGGGGCTTGATTACCCCTCTTGATTATTGTTGTCTCATCTTTCTAGCATGGGTGCACTTGGATCCCTCTTGGTGCATGTTTAGCTACTTTAGTGTGAGTTTGAAGTAGGTTCATCCTCTTACTAAACTAGGGCATAAATGTAGCATAGAAAAATGGATCTTTGGACATTTCATGCTCATTTCAATCCTTCTTATGGATGTTGGCTTAGTTTTTCCTTACTTTAGCATTTTAATGTGGTTAACATATTAACATTAGGTCTTGGGCCCTTATGAATTAATAAGAATTTTACGATGCCTTGCAAAAGTGTTGTGAGGTGTTGTAGCAAACCTTCACACTTTTTCTAGGATCTTATTAATATATTTCACATAAATAACCTCTTTTAATCATTCACCAAGCCTTATTTCAAAGTGTTGTAAAGTGTTGTAACAAACTTTCACACTTTTCTAGGCTTTTCATTAATAATTGGACCTTTCTTATGCTATAATTGGCCCCATTTTACACTTACAGGCCTAACTTAAATGTATTTTTGAAAATAATCTTGATAAACATCATTTAAAATATCTAAATTCAAAAACCCACTTTAAATTCCCTAGGTGAGACCCATTCACCATTAGGGGTGAATGATTCCCCTCTGGTACAAAACACAAAATCAATTAAAAAAATTTGTGGGTTTTTATTTTCTAAGATCTAAGGTTGGCCTTTGATGTATTTTTGGGAATTATTGCATAATTAAGTATAAATATAATATTTTTCTACTAAGTTCACCCCCAGTCACTCAACCAATTAATCAATAAATTAGTCAATTATTCTAAGCATTTCAAGTGTCTTCAAGTCTACATTCATTGGAGCTATTACTTGCATGTCTACAACATTCTACTTCAAGGGTTTGGTGAGTTGTAGCATTGTCTTTGTTCATTCATCATTCTCTTTTCATACTTTATTTAATTTTCAAAGGTTTAATTACCAACCTGGGGCTTGCAAGGAAAACCCCTATTCACTAACCCTACAACAATTTCTCACTCTCTATGCATGTGGTTTGTAGGTCTAGGTTGCAAATTTTTTAAAGAGAAAAATTGGAAAAAATTTCAACAAATTATCAAAGCTATTCAAAGTTTTCAAAACCCTAAGAGATGCTTGGACAACACCTACATGTAAAATTTGACAGTTTCAAACCCAGATTTGATCCAGGAGCAGAAGTGCATAAAAAGAGCTACAATTTCCTGTTTTAAATTTACAGAAATCCAAAGGTGGACTAATTTTCCATTAGTGGTGAATGAATCCCACTACCCAGGCTTAAAAAGGAATTTTGAAGATCTAAGTACCCAGTTGTCTAAAACTTGTTCTTGTAAAGTCTTCCCGAAGCATGACTAAGTCACACAGCTTGGCGTATGAGTCTCAGTTGGCATCAACAAGGAATTATTTAGGAATATAGAGCTCCTTTCAATCTCTTTCCAATGTCTAGGTGCACACTTTTAATTTCACAAGTTTCTATTACAGTTTACTTGTATTTCTAGGTCATTTTGCATATCACATTGTGTTTTCAAACATCTTGTATTTTCTAAGTTTTACATTAGTAGTTAATCTCTTTTATCATTTTTCAACATTTAGGACAATTCCCTTTGATAGATTTCAATCTCCTTTTCACTGGAATCACAAGGGTTTGTTCTTGAGTCAGCCATTAAGATGTTTGTACATCTCTCCTTTTAGGTCTAAAAATGCTAGAAGTGTAAGGGAGACCCCCCCCCACACACAAAAATATTTGGTTCATAAGTATCACATATTAGGGAGTATAAAACATAGTACTACCACAAAAGGGGACATAACATGCCATATAGATTCATGTGCTTTTAGTGGGTATCAATTGTAATACCACCACAAAAAGAATAAAAATCATATCTTGAAAATTACTCAATTTAGTGAACATTTGTGTGATATTACTACTAAAGAAGACATAATATGAGTAATGATGGCACACTTTTAAGTGATGTATGATACAACCACTAAAATGGGACAATTTCTATTCAATAGTTGTAATATGTGGGGTAATATTCGCCCCTTAAAATGTTGGTGTCCTTTCTATGCTAATATTTTAAGGAGATAATGGAATATATAAAGGATCCCTTATATAGAGGAATACACCTTATAAGAGACTAACTACCTCTTGCTTGACAAGTGTAAGGGAAAAGGTGATCCTATATGGATTGTTCTACATTTCTCCTTAGTGATAAGATGTGATTGCATGAAACATTGTGTGCCCCCATGTATGGTAATGAGTATATAATGATACTACAACTACCACATATTCAGGAGAAAAGTCATAACTATTTAATTTATCATCTTATCATCCTTATAAGGATCCATCTCATCTAATATCTTCTTTAAGTTATGGCATTCATAATTGCATGACCAAATAATCTATGATACAGACAAAAGGGTGAATTATTATTCTTATGTCGAGCATCTCTTTTTTCTTATATAGGATGTAATTTAATGAATTCCAATTGTAAAGTTGTTTTTATGACACATTGAATTTTTAACAATGGATGTGGAGCAGGTAGGATACCCCTTCTAATAGGTCCATAAGGTTTATTTAGTTTAGAGGATGTTGTAAATGTCTTATATGTAATGGTTGAGGACATTGATAACCAATTCCTTCTATATCTTTAGATGGTATTTGCTCCAAGAGGTTGTGGCTTTCATGTTCATTCTTTATGTGACAAACTTGTTTAGCAAGAACCTTAAATCCTTAGTCATAACACTTCTCTCAAATGATGGGTTTATGATTAATTTTTTTTCATAAGATGGAGGATCATTCATTGTCTCATCATCAGTGGTATTTAGAAGGTTTCTCATTGTAACATTTGAGATGTAAATTATAAATCACTTTCCTTGTGTGAAGAAAAGAACATGTCAAGTGGAGGCATGGTAGGAACTTCCAATTATTGATAAGGATGAGTAGGCCATATTGGTGAAAAATAATGGATAATGTTACATGTTATTTTTAATAATCCATCCATGATTCCTTCATCCTTCCTCAAGATATCCTCATGAAGAATATATGTATTGGGAGATGAAGGAATATGAGTCTTATCATTTGAAGGAGAGTCATTACCAAATAAACAACATGAAAAATAAATCAAATATTTTAAAGAAGATAAAATTTTACCAAAGCATTCAACCATTATGATAATTTTCTTCTTAACAAGTATATATGTACTAAAATAAATAACACTATAACACAATGAATAGAGAAATTGAAAGAAGATATGGAAACAATACCTTGAGAGTTTTCTACCACAAAAATATTGAGAAAAAATAGCATGGTCAAGGGTGCAATACTCCCTAGAACAACAATGTATTTTTGTTGAGATCACAATTTTGGTGTGTTCTACAATGTTTAAGTGTCCTTTTCTATGACTATGCAGGTCTGGTAGTAAATAATTTTCTAGAATTTGACAATTTTATGATTTTTCAATATAAAATATATTTATGCAAGAAATTTTCAAAATCCTTAATGATTAATGCAATTTAGAAATACAATTTTTTGAATGTAAAGCATAAATTTTAACTAATCTTATCTTGAAAATTTTGAAAATTGAAATCTTTTATGCTTTTGTACAACAATAATAATGTAAAATTTCCACTTGTTCACTATATCCAAATGCCCAAATAAATGTTTTAAAAACTTTCAAATTTTAGTTCATACCTAATGCATGTTATCAATGAAAACTTGAACTAATCCTATTTTGGAATGACTAAATTTAACCCTAGATGCAAAATTCAATGCATTTTTTTCTTTTTCAATGTTTTTCTTTTGATAATTAGGTATGTCAATGATCAATGAGAACACTCTAAGATCTAAATCAAATTTGGAAATGATAACTTCATATTTTAGAGGTGCTAAAATGTTCAAGATAGTTAGGGTCACCAAAATTATTGATTGGAAAAAAGATGAATACCCTCTTCTTGATTGTTTTGGATTCGATTAAAGATGACTTTAAGGATCACTTGACTACAAGCCTATTGGGGATATCCAGAATGGTGGATAAGCGCTTTAGTCCAATGTTAATTTGGATGGGAGTTGATATGATGGGTGTTGTTGTTTTGATTTGAATGATGATTAATTAAGTAATTTCTAAACTCAATGATATAATTATAAAAGCTATACAAATGTAGAAGTCTATTAGGATTCATGATAAATTGATTGCAAAAAGACATAATTTAGACCCAGAATATAGAAGGAAGACACATAGGAACCTGGTATTAAAATTGGAAGCAGATCTAGCTGGTCTAGGGCATAGTATGCTCTATACTTTCCTCCTATTTTTTGGGAACTAAAATTATATATTTGAGGCACCCAATATATAACTTCTACCATCTAGGAATTATTAAGGGAACTTTGTTTGTTAATGAGAAAATATAGATTCATTGACTTGACAAATTGTAGGGTTAGATTTGATGAATGAAAAAGTATCTTTCAATCTTCCTTTAACTCACTTCAGATCTCCAACCTATAAACATATGTGGAGATGAAGGGTTGTCCCATATAGGGGTTTTCTTAAGTAAAACTCTATGTTGGTATTTCTACCTCCACAATGGAAAATTATGGAAAAAGACAATGTATCCTTAGATAGATTCAGGCTAATTGAAAAATAAGTAAAGAATTGAAAACTTGATACAACTCACCACTTAGATCTAATCTCCTTGATGGATTGAATTCACATTCATCACCTTTAAAGATCAAATGGTCATTTCCTTTATTTGATATGATAACCTATAAGTGTTTCTACACATAAACAAAATGCATACAATGCATATGAAATACTTAAATAATGCATGGTATGATACTTGGATGATGAAATGTTACAATAATCTTGATAATTCTACTCTTGAATTCTCCTAAATTCTTTTAGGGTCTTCAATTTTCTCAATAAAATATGCATGTTCTTGTTAAGATTAAAATGGTGAAAATACTTTGTATTTATATGTAATTTTTCCAATTTCCAAAAAAATAATATCGATAGTGAAAATTTAAAATTTGAAATTAAAATAATAATGTATTAACACCATCATATTCAAATTTGGGGACAAATTTGGTGGTATAGGATGCAATGCACACTAGACTTGATCTGCCTTTTTTGGGATTAAAAGTGTTGGTGGAAAAATATTAAATGCATAGTTTGATTTTCCATATTTAATTTTCCAATAATGTTTATATAAATGGGAAACTAATGCATAATAGGTACAAACACATAGGGGGGAGAGAAACCTAGTGTGAAATTGTAAAGGGTGACAATTTTCTACACTACACTATATTGACAAGAAAGTGTAAGGAAATTAATGGAGCGCATGCAATTAAAACTCTAGAAAATAGTGCCTTTGGTAACTTTCATTTTGATTAGGTTGCCTCAAAGACACAAACAACTATGTCCAAATGCGGAATAGACACAGTTCATTTCCTACATTGATCCATTTGAGAGAAACACATGTAAATTCAACAACAAGCATTAACAGATTCTACTACATGAACCAACAGGCATGAAAGATGAAACATAAAACCAGAACACAAAGATTTACGTGGGGAAAATCCTTTCAGATAAAAAACCCCACACTCCAAAGATCGAACCATTATATTATTTAGCAACAGGATGTTACAATACAGTTTCAGGCTCTTAGTCTTTCAGAGATTACATCTTGTTCTTTCTAGATACAACTGGTAACAACAGATTTCCCTGTACAGTTTCTGATCACCCTCTCAAACTAAATGATCTTCACACTATTACAATACCATCACATATATAGTGCAGATCATCATAAGAGAGGTCAAAAAAGATTCATGATCGGAAACTCTCTCTTTTCCCCTGTTTCGGCCTCAAGGCCCCCTGGCCATACAACCGGCCTCTTGGCCTTCACATCTCGTCAGCTCTCTGAGTCACCTATTATGGCCTCATGGCTTTGGCCTTCTAGCCAACCACTCTACCTTCACATCTATTCACTCTATTTTCCTTCTCTTTAGCTTCGGCTCTATGAAACGGTTTGTTTCTAACTGTCGGATCACAACTGTCAAATCATCCAGCTCAGCAACAGTTCACATTCTGCTTTCTCTGATTTGTCCATATCGTACCGCGTCAGACAATATTAACTCAGTCAACAATGATCAACTTGTGTCACATGTCGGTGAGCCACTAGAAGTGTCTCCCCAATGCCACAAGTCCTAATTACACGTTGTCGCCAAGAGTCGTCTCCATCAACAAGAGGTTCCACCGAGCTTACAAGTTACATCGACCTCAGCATGCACATCAGTGAGACTATCGCTATCACCAAGAGATCACATCGAGTCTTCAATTCATGCTGAAACCCATTGTATTCCTATCGGCATCCATCTATCGGCAAGACTATCATCTTTCACCAAGACGTCACAATGAGTTTCATGTTATACCGATCTCCGAACAATTGCCAAGAGTCATGCCAACATCCAAGAAGCATCGTCCAGAACATCGCTAATCAGTGAGAGGTCATACCGAAGTCCAAAGAGTCATACCGACAATAGGATTCCCATCGGCAAGACAAACACTTTTCACCAAGACATCACCTTGCAAGTTGCAAGTCACCTCGAGTCAATCTTGTCGTCCAGACTTACAGCTTTCACCAAGACTTCATACCGAAGCCTTTAAGTCACATCGATGTGTTCCACTATCGGCGAGAGAATCAACCTTCGACAAGACATCTTACCAAGGCCTTCATCTTAACTTGAACTCACTATTCGCCAAGAGTCACACTGAACCGATGACCCCACTTGCTATCGGCGAGACATCATCCCGTCACCAAGACTTCATGCCGAAGTCTTTGAGTTACTATGAAGGCCTTTGTCGGCAAGGCCTTCATTGATCGCTGGGACATCATACTAAAAAAAAAAGTGTTACTCTAAATGTCCGTCGGTGAGACATATCACTATCGGTAAGACTTCTTACCGATCACCCAAGGGTTTCCCTGAAAGCTCCAACACTGTCGCTGAGACATGTTACTTTCGGTAAGACTTCTCACCGAGCTGCCATAGGTTGCCCCGATGACTTCAATGCGTATCCCTGTTGGCAAGACCTTCCAAAGTCGTTGGGACTTCTTCCCGAGTGTTGACTTCACTTTGAAGCCCCCGGTCGCTATGAGTCTCCTCAACGCTCGATTGAATGGCCTGTCAGCCAGAGATCTCCACACAGTGAGAGGTTACAATGACTGCCTTATGTCACAGTGATAGAATCCATAGTGAATGCATTCGGCAAGACTTCTTCAAGGTCACAACAACCAGAATATTTCACAAGGTTCCCAAACTGCCAGTCGGCCAAACCAAAGAAATTTCACACCAACTTTGCTCTTCCAGAGGTTCCAGCCTGTGAGATTTAGGCAACAATTCCAACAATCTCCCACTTGATGAAGATCACACAAGCACATTCAAAGCAACCAGAAACTAGGATCACACTAGCTCCACCAGTTCAAACCTGTCCAACAAACCAACCGATCCCAGCCTTTCAGGAAACCACATAGATCTCAACATGCTCTCATGCTCCAATAAGAATTCTGCTCCAACATCCAAGATGTCCACCATTCAAGCAACAATCCTATCATCTTCCACATGTGGAAGAAATATGCATCGCTAAGGTGCATAAGCACCATTCCAACGAACACAAGCAAAAAATCCTAGTGATATCACCAACAAGATATTGCTACCACTTCACTGTGCTCAAACGCTATATAGAAGTAATATCAACTTTAAAGCTTCAAACAAAACACAATAGTGAAGTCATTCTCTAGAAACAAGATAAACAACACTAGTTAGATCAACAATCAAACTAACTGCTTCCATCCAACTGATAAACCCACACGATTGAAAAATAGCACCCACAGCTCATGCTATACCATCCAATCTTACATACCTCAAAGGTAGAAAGCATTAGTAAACTCATGCTGCTCCGAATAATCCAAAGACATCACAAGTTTACCAATCACAGCACATAGAAAATGTAACCATGTAGTACCAAGGAAATATCCACAATGGCATGCACAACCTGCAACAAACTGCTACAAGAAGCATTTCTCTCATCACAAACCTTCACGGCCACAGAAACCCTACCCATCATCTTCCTGTAGAACATCCTCCGACATACACTTCTAACAACGTTGTGTCAAGAATGATCTTCTTCACAACCCAAAAAAAAAAATCCTTAACAACATCCATCTGTTCAATCACCAAGATCAAACCAACTTCTAATATTATGTAATCAATATGGATGTAAGCCTCTCAAAGAAGATCAAGCTAAAATATTTCCCATTTCAGGAAATCAGCCCATACATCATCTCCTACCAATTCTCATCAGTAAAACACATAACATAAAAGCTCAAGGAGATAAAACAAACTATACAACTTCCACTATGAATCCTTCATAACCAAATGTTAAACTAATTCAAGATCCATATCATGAAAGTGAACATAAAATACATCTGAAAGATATAATTAGCCAAATACCTCTCAGATAAACTGCTGAGTAGACCAAGAGTGGGAATGAGAATACTCCTTCAAGATAAAAAAGTCATCATGACTAATCCAAGAGCAATCTCCTCATAGATCTCTTATTGAACTCACGTTCAACCAAGGTGTAGGCTTCTTGGACTTTCTACTAAAAAAAACTTTAACAAGAGTAACAAGCAGCAACACATCTCTCATAAGAGAAGTACAACCTCACCTTATTCTTCATGTATCCATGAGTACTAGCAACTGATCATCTCATGCTAAACTTAAACTGCATTACTGCACTATCATGAAGTATCAAGCAAGTAATTAAGGCAGTCAATACACAAAGAATTACTAGATCACTGTGAAAACTCCAATCATCTGAATCAGGAACTTATCATGACACCATGATCTACACATCCCCATAGGAGATACCATGCTTCAAGTGACCTCACCATTGTCTCAAGTACAATGCACAAAGCCAAAACTCCAGTGCACAAGCAAGAGTATACCATGACATAAAGCAAAAATACTTAAAACCAACATCACTTATCAAGCACCACCAAACACCTTAGCCAAAGACTCCAAGCATCCTCCATGGTTCCAAGATGTTGCACATCTTCAAATAATGTCCATGCAAAAGTGAAAGAACCCTTCTGCAATGTTAAAGAAGACCATTTACCACCATGTGATGAATCCACAGTCACTTCTAGAGCTCCTACTGAAAAGTGACATCCAAACTCTCCAAGCATCATGACCAACTGCTTTAGGTTCCCATAACTGACTATTCAGGTACTCAAGAATATCCATCCTCCAATCTCAAAACAATCACACCAATGCACAAGTGACCACAGACAAGGCCAGCTAACAAATCTGCACCATCAATGAATCAACCTCATGGATAAAGACAGTCCACATCCAAGTTATCTCACTGCAGCCAATGGGTAGCTAATCCACCAACCGCATAACTCATAGATCACAAACATCGAACATGCAAAACCATTATCACATTGAAAACTGCAACACTAAGATATCAAAGAGAATAACCACATAGACAACATGACTCAAACAACAAACCATTCCAAATCTGATTTTCCAATCATGTCCACAACAAGTGCCATAATCAAGGAACCCACAAGCATTACCACAAGAATGTTGAGTGACAAAATACTTACCAACACTCCCATGCAGAGAAAGATTCATACCTCCTCAAAACCATGCACCAAGCATGCATGCAGACCTACAACTATCTCATCAAGCAACACCCCAAAAGACCAGTGTCCAGACAATAGCTTAACAACAACTCCACATGATCACAAGTTTTGCTTAACCATGTAAAACCTGCAAAACCACAGAGCCATGCAAGTACAGATCATCCTTAGAAAGAAAATAGTAGTTCAAGAGAATCCAGGCCCCTTTTAGGCCAACTTTAAACCACCAACATGTACATGCATCCGAGAAAGAGAGAAAGGCTATTTCAGAAGCTTGCAAATATCTAATGATTAACTCCATAGCCTTCAAGCATTCGAGGTTAACAAGAAACAGTTCTTTCTAACACCAAGAAACACCACCTAGCATAAGCACTCTCTTCCATGATTGAGAAACAACATAGGCTTCTCCATATCACCCAGGAGTCTGTCACACAGACACCAATATGAAAGCTTTACTGCTGCATAGCCACAGAGTAAGAAAATCCACCTCATACTCCAAGGTTAAATCTCTACTAGCCAGGAGACATAGATCACAACATGATCAACTCCCTTTTTCCATCTTGACCATCCTTCAAGCTGCATGCTATCTCAGAATACCACAAGGCTTCCCCTCAACAAATGATCAATACACCAGTCCATTCCTCCAGATTTCTTCTAGCCTCTTGAGCTAAGAAATCTTCACAGGAGAAATCTCCAGAACCAACAACCAGAAGAAGGCTCTGATACCACTTGTAAGGAAATTAATGGAGCCCATGCAATGAAAACTCCAGACAGTAATGCATTTGGTAACTTTCATTTTGATTAGGTTGCCTCAAAGACACGAACAACTATGTCCAAATGCGGAACAGATACAATTCATTTCCTACATTGATCCACCTGAGAGAAACACGTGTAAATTCAACAGCAAGCATTAACAGATTCTACTACACGAACCAACAGGCATGAAAGATGAAACATAAAACCAGAACACAAAGATTTACATCAGGAAAATCCTTTCAGATAAAAAACCCCACACTCCAAAGATTGAGCCATTATATTATTCAGCAACAGGAAGTTACAATACAATTTCAGGCTCTTAGCCTTTCAAAGATTACATCTTGTTCATTTTGGATACAACTAGTAACAACAGATTTCCCTGTATAGTTTCTGATCACCCTCTCAAACTAAATGATCTTCACATAGTTACAATACCATCACATATACAGTGTAGATCAGCATAAGAGAGGTCAAACAAGATTCATGATCGGAAGGTCTCTCTTTTCCGCTATCTCCTTGATGCCACAAGTCCCAATTACACATTGTTGCCAAGAGTCATCTCCATCAACAAGAGGTTCCACTGAGCTTACAAGTTACATCGACCTAAGCATGCACATCAGTGAGACTATCGCTATCGCCAGGAGATCACATCGATTCTTCAAGTCATGCCCAAACCCATTCTATTCCTATCGGCATCCATCTATCGGCAAGACTATCGTCTTTCGCCAAGACGTCACAATGAACTTCATGTTATATCGATCTCTGAACAATCACCAAGAGTCATGTCGACACCAAGAAGCATCAGCCAAACCATCGCTAATCGGCGAGAGGTCATACCAAAGTCCAAAGAGTCATACTGACAATAGGATTCCCATCGGCAAGACAAACACCTTTCACCAAGACATCACCCCACAAGTTCCAAGTCACCCCGAGTCAATCTTGTCGGCCATACTTACCGCTTTCACCAAGACTTCATACCAAAGCCTTTAGGTCACATCGATGTGTTCCACTGTCGGTGAGAGAATCAACATTCGGCAAGACATCTTACCGAGGCTTTCATGTTAACCCAAGCTCACTGTTCGCCAAGAGTCACACTGAACGGATGACCCCACTTGTTGTCGGCGAGACATCATCCTGTTGCCAAGACTTCATGCTGAAGTCTTTGAGTTACCGCAAAGGCCTTTGTTGGAGAGACCTTCATTGATCACTGGGACATCATACCAAAACAAAAACTGTTACTCTAAATGTCCTTCAGTGAGACATATCACTATCGGTAATACTTCTTACCGATCACCCAAGGGTTTCCCCGAAAGCTCCAACACTGTCGTCAAGACATGTTACTTTTGGTAAGACTTCTCATCGAGCTGCCATAGGTTACCCCGATGACTTCAATTCGTATCCTTGTTAGCAAGACCTTCCAAAGTCGCTGGGACTTCTTCTTGAGTGTTGAGTTCACTCTGAAGCCCTCGGTCACTATGAGTCTCCCGATGCCTAATTGAATGGCCTGTCGGCTAGAGATCTCCATGCAATGAGAGGTTACAACGGCTGCCTTATGTCATAGTGATAGACTCCATAGTGAATGCATTCGGCAAGACTTCTTCAAGGTCACAACGACCAGAATATTTCACAAGGTTCCCAAACTTCTAGTCAGCCAGACCAAAGAAATGTCACATCGACTTTTCTCTTCCAGAGGTTCCAGCCTGTGAGATTGAGGCAACAATTCCAACATAAAGCACACCTATAAATTATAAATTCACACCTTCCATTATACAAGGATGCATTAAAATTATTCATGATGGAGGAAAATTATGAACATCCCAAGAGATTCATACAAGCCTATGTGTATTTAATTTATTTAAATTTTGATAGATATATAAAACTTCAAAAAAAACCTCTCGTAGTGTAGAAAAATGTATCCCTTTACATTTCCACACTTGTTTGGGCCCCCCTATTATAATTGGGCTTATTAATTCCTTAATTGGTTCTATTTTTCATCCACAAGCCTAAAAAATTTCATTTCTCTAAGGAGAATCCTGACATTTAATAAATTGAAATTCACAATTTAACAATTTTGGTTGTCTTCTAGATTTAGGGATCTGGAACTTATACACCCCTTTCAGCTTATGGGTCCTCCCTAGGTCTTGGCCTCAAAATTCAAATGCAACATTAAAAATCACACTTTCTAAACTATGTGTCCCGGGTTTAAGTCTGCAACTCATATGCACATCTTGGCATATGAGTCCCACTTTAACTTAGGACCTATTTTAATTCAAATTCTTGGTGGGATTTTATCATCCTTAGTTTCAATTCTCAAATTTCAGCTTGTAGTGTTGTAATTTTAGGAAATTAAGAATAAACATGTATAAATACAAGATTATTTCAGATAATTTTTCTTAGCAATTTTGAGTCAAACATCCTAATATTTCACAAGATCATTATAAAGTATTCAAGAGCATTCAAGAAGGAAATTAAAGGAAGATTTGTAGAAGATTACTATAGCAATCAAGATCCATTTCATCATCTCAAATATCTAGTGCATCATGCATGTTGTTGAGCTAATGTGATGATGTAGCATTGGTGATCAAGATCAAGCATTCAAAGCCATTATCATATCCAAGTTTCATGATTCCAGCAAGCATTCAAGATAAATTTGCAAGCATTCAATCAAGATTCAAGATCCACATTCACACTAGCCATTTCACACAAGTTTGCAACCTTCATTTCAAGGGTTTGATCTAATAGAATTGAAGATTGAGGATCCTTTCAAGACAAAGTTGTCAAGAAGTTGTCATCTTCACAGAAAATCACCTGCAGATCAGAATTCAGACTTTCAGACTTTAATATCGGACAAGACAGAAGCTACAAAAGATCACTAGAGGCTAAAAAAATATAATTCAAACCCTAGCAACATGACTAAATCACCCTACCTGGCATATTAGTCCCAAGGATGATTTTTGGCACCTTTTTATAGATCCTCATAAGTCATCAAAAGATTTACAAATTCTTCCCAGAAACCCTATAGTATGACTCATATGCCTAGCCTGGCATATTAGTCCAAGTATACTTGAAAAAGACTAATTTATGAGTTGAAAACCATGTTTTGACTCCATCATTCATCTAGGTACTTTTCTATTTCATTATATTTGTCAATTTGATTTCATGCTTTCAATTTTCTAGGGTTTGTGCATAAGTGTTCACATTTCTCCTTTGAAGTTTCATTTAATGGTGAACCCCTATCCAATTACACCAAGAATCCCCTAACCATCCCTTTATTGATTTACTTGATTGTAGGATCTAGGTTCCTAATGAACTAAAGTGTGAAAAGGTCCAAGGTCCATGTCCCAGAAGGTGGACACTTCATTTCCCTTTTGTTCATTTTGATGAACCCAACCTTTGGACACTTTAATTTCTGATTTGGAGATTATTCTAGCCCTAGATCTAGGTTGCATTAGATTTGCATTATTTGAATTGCATTTATGACTCCAAAAGTTTGGATTGGTGAAAACTACATATAGGTCAAATTTTTGCATCATTCAATTTCATTGAAAATAAAAAAAATTCATGGATATTGCATTAGAATTACATTTAGACTCATTCTTCATTCATTTAGGATTAGATTTAGATTCAAATTGCATCTCATATTAGATAATTTTGTTCAATATTTTACATTTGCATATAAATCCAATTGCACAAAAATCTATAATTGTAAATAGTCAATTGAACAAACAATCTAGAAACATAGAAATCAACTCAAAATTTGTATATTCAGGCTTGAAAACCCTAATTTGGGACTCATTCACCCACCTAGGTGATTTAGTCCCTGTACAAGTCTTTTTTCTAGATTTCAGGGTATTTTGTGCTCTTTATTTTTCACTATCACATTCCCACCTGGGTATATTAGTCCCTAATCAGGTTTGAATTAGCATTTAAATTTTACCATTTGAGTTTTTGGTTGTTGCATTTAGGTTACTATTTTAGTTTGTAGCATTATTGTCACAGGCAATCTTTACATAATTGGTTTCATTACAAATGCTTTTGTAAACATAAGAATTGGAATTAATACATATAATTTATCTTGTGTTTATTTCAAAACTTATTTCGATAGTGAAAATCATCTGGTCTCTTAGATAATTGTTTGCATCTCCAAGCATTGCATATGTTGGATAGATTACTTTTCACAAATATTAGTATCTTTTGTTTCCAAATTTGCAAAGAAAAAATGCATTAGCAAGCATGTTAGTCATGAGAATATATTAGTGAAATAAATTGAGCTTGTTGACATATTCCATGCTACCACATGGCCCATCATACCCTCATCTCTGAATATCTCTCCTATTTGTGAGAATGTTTCAGTGAAAGAGGGTGCAAGCTTAGACAATCATGATAATCATAGTTTTTCTTCTCTTGATACCTCTGCTATTAGTGTTGAAGGTATCTTGGTGAAAGAAGTTACAATCATTGAGAATCATGAAATTCTTATCTATACCTTTCTTCCTCTCCTTTTGGAAGGTATTATAATACAATAAGAAGAGATAATTGACACTAATTTACCTAGTCTCCATTCATCTCCTAACACCTCCCCTAATTGTGAGAATGCTTTAGTGGAAAGGGTGAGATCATGAACAATCTTAGCAATCAAATTTTTCATTTTCCTAATATCTCTCCTATTTGTGACAGATATTTTGATGTTAGAAGATCAAACCAATGAGAATTATGGGAGTCCTATTTGTCCCTTTTCCCCTAGTGCGAACATTACTGAACAAGAATGATATTTAAAAAAAAAAAAGAAAAACACCCCTTTGTAGAGCTCGAAGTCGTAAATCCAAATATGAATTTTTTTTAATAGTTTGATTAGTTTTAATATATTTTATTTGTAAAATAATGCAAGTAGGTTGTTAAAGTTAAAAAAGAGACTAATTAGTAATTAAAAAAAATAGTAAAGTTACATATTATTGTTTTTTTGAAAAATATATGGTGCACTAGAGGAGAGAGACATCTTCAAAAGGATATAATTTGTTTTTTGAAAATGATTAAAAAAAAAATAGTTGAAGGGTATGTGCAGGATCATCATTGAAAAAACGGGCCCTTAAGTGGCAAAAAAATCAGAAAAATTAGAGTTAGGAAACTTGAAGTAAAAATTTGAATAAGTTATCTATATAATATCAAAAATATGTAAGAATAGAATTTGTAGAAAATTGAATGTAGTTTCTAAACTACTAGGTGTCTTTTTTTTTTTTTTAAATCTATTTGGTGAAAATTTGAAATTTCAATGTAGTAGTACTTAAATTTCAGGAAAAAAATAAGAAGTAGGTGTCTGTCTGACCACCCTAACCACAATAAATGATAATATTTTTTTATAATATTTTAGATATAAGTAGAGGACTCATGTCCCAATGTGATGCATATTTTTTTGTAATTTTTTCCAAGTAAATAATTAATTATGATTTTTTTATTACAACTTTTTAAAAATATAAAAAAATCGTATGTCTGACCACCTTAACTTGGTCAAAACATCATGAAATTCAATTTTTCATTTTTTAATCCTATAGTATGTGAATTATAGAATGTGACGCATGTTTTGGATTCGAAAAATGTGATACAGTTTGAAAGCTATAGATGTTTTTCAATTAGTCTATTGATTAGGACTTTATTCATAATTTGAATAGAAAATGAATAATAATTACTTATTAAATTCAAAGTAAAGAATAATTTATATTCGTGGAAATCTGAGAATCTCCTTTAAAAACCCTTTTTGTTTCATCAAATTTGGGTAAAACAAAAGTCGTCACCACAATACCCATCATATTGCCACTTTTTGGCCCATCATGATCCTGCACATACCCTGAAATCAAATGAAAACTATAAAATTCTAACAAGTTTGACTTTAAAATTTTATTAAAAGAAAAATATATATCAAAATTTTAAAAGAAAAATTTCATGCACTATATATTGAAGTTGCCTATTTGGAGAAAAAAAATTATGGGAAAATGAAGTTCTTTTCTATTTTCTTCTTGACGTCAAGTGAACGTCACTTTTTTCTAAAATTTTTAGCATTCCAAAATCTTCTCTTAAATTGATAAAAAACTAATTAAAACATATTTTTTTTAAATCTAAAAAGTTATAGGAATAAACTTCATCAATATTTCTACCTTTCATTCGTTTACATCATTTTGAAATTCAAAACATACAAACCACTTTTATGTGGTTAAAGTTCAAATTTATTTTTGCTATTGGCCAATTCTTTTATATAGTGTGACACAGGTTTGTGCTTTTACCCAATCCTATTTGTCCCTTTTCCCCTAGGGAGAACATTATTGAACAAGAGAATGCCATCACTAATAAGCAATAAAATCCAACCATTGAAAACTCCCCTAATTTTGATGAAGTCACTTTACAAGAACCAACTATTGAATTTCATGAACATCTAGTTTGTAGCTCTCCAAAAAACTTTCCTCCTAGGGAAAATATCATGGTGCATGAGAATGATAGTATTGATGCATTCCTTTCAAAAAATAGTAATGTGGCTTTAGTTGATTAAAATGATGAGGCAATCTTAGACTATCCTTTGCTAAAAGATCATCATAATAAGGATGAGTCCTTTGACGTTATGCACATTAGATATCCATTGAAGTGATCTCTTGAGTGATTTTTTATCCTTTATCCACCCTCACAATAGCCACAAGTTCAAAATAAACCTCTACTTACCTTAGAACCACTTAAAAGGCAACTTGATAATGAAAATGTTTCACAACAACTAATTTACAACATATTTTCTTATACATATAATACTAGAAACAATCCACAACCAAGACAAACAAGTCCAACATCCCTCCCATTGCCTCAACCTATCTTTCCTAGTGTCCCTCATTTTCCTTTACATAATGGAAAGGAGTATGATCTTGTTGAACAACCTAAGAATACTCCTACTAAGATATCCTTATGGGATCTTATCCAAGCTTCACCTAGTTATCATAACATGCTTGAAAGTTATTTACAACTAGTTCATCCTAATGTGTGATCGAATGATATAGAAACCATGATTCAAGGAATGAATGCAAACATTGTTTTCCACCAAAGTGAGCTACCTCCTTTGGAATTGAAAAAAAAAATGAAGCTATATTAGCTATATTCAATATGATGAGGATAAAGCGAACCCTATTCGATAATGGCTCAGCTCTTAATGTGTGCAGTGTAACCCTTTTGGATAAAATTGGCATAGATAAATCAAGAATTGAACCTAATTCCTTGTCCATTCAAGGATTTGACAATATAGGAATACAACTGCTTGGTGTGATCACTTTACCTATTACAGTTGGAAAGGATACATTGAAAAATCCTATCCATGTTATGTATCATGATCTTTCATACAATATCCTTTTAGGAAGACCATGGATTCATTAGATGCATGTGATTCCTTCAACTCTTCATTGTATAATTTATTTCTACAACAATAAAGTGTATACAATCAAATACAATCCTAAGCCTTACAATGTTTTACAACTTGAGAAAATCCATTAAAAAAATTGACACCAACAACATAAGTGGAACTCGTAAAAGAGAAAGAAAAAGAAAACATATTGAGGAAGTCACAAAGCTATTGGAAGATGATTGGGGTTCCTTGGATTTCACAACTATATTCATGGGCGAATACAAGACCACAACAAAAGCATCTAAAAAGGGAAAATAAAAAGTGGTAATATCAACACAAAATTTGAAAGCATCCACCTTAACCACTTTAGAAGAAAATACAAATTACTCAACAAACTTTGGTGAAGTTGATTATGAGCAACCACCAAATCCAAAAGAATTGGAAAAGCTTTATGGAAGAGGATATGAACTTTTAAAACAACTTGGGTATAGTGGAAAAGGATGTGGTGCTAGAGATCAAGGTATATGTATCCCTAAAGAGCCCAACACACAAGAAGCGACTAATAGTCTTGGTTATTGCCCCTCAAAAGAAAAAAATAAGCCTTCACTCAATATTAACACTCTTATAAAAGATTCTTCTAAACCAACTTTAACATTAGTGGATCCTGAACTAATAGACACTAGTTGTCATGATTATTGTACTTTGAAAGAAATGAAAGAAATAAATAAATCTTCACTTAATATCAATGTCGTCACACAAAACACTAATGATTGAACTTCATTAGATTTTCCACCTTCCTTTAAAGAAGAGTTCAAAATCTCGCCATCTAAAGAGTGTTGTGTAAGTATGACACCTTGTATTAAGCAAAAGATATCTTTGTTGTAAAATAAAGGAATGTCTTCTACTAATGATCAAGAGAGTATCTTTTCGAGACTCATCCAAGATCATTTGATATCCCTCCCTCCAAGAAAACAAAAGGAACAGTACAATAAGGGTTCATTTTGTGCATATCATCGATTTCATGGTCATTCTACTAATGAATGTAAATATTTAAGTGATAGAATTCTATGTCTTAAGGATTGTGGTGCTCTTCCTTGTGTTGAAGCACCTAGTTCCTCTAATTGAAACTTATTTTCATGTTTCTCATCAATCACCTCAGCTCACGCTTTTCTTGCACTAAGTGGGGGCAAGGGTTTAGGTAGCCTTATCCTCGTATGACACTTGTCATTGTCACTTTTGGCTAGTTGACTTCCTTCCATGTATATATAGGAGCAAGCTCTGGATGTGGACAACATGCCTTAAGTTGGCTCGCATGTGATGTACTTTCTTTTCAATATTTAGCATTACATTTTGAGGGCAACCCTCTATTCATGATGTAGTTTTGATTTGGGAACATATGACTTGGCATAAGGCTCCCCAAATATGCTCTCATGTTTTTTTCTACTTTAAATAAATTTCTCACAAAAATGGTGTTAGCAACTACTTTAAATTGGGGGCATACATCGGCACTCATGTTTCATTGTGTGTTTTTCTTTATTCTTGTGATGCATCATTTTCATGGAGGTGCCATTAGGTTTGATTTCCTCTTAGAGCATGATATTTCCTTGACTTGTCCTCTCTTGGAGACATTAGGCACTATGTTCCCTAAGAAGATACCTTACACAAACTAAGCAAAATCCTTTGAAAAGTATAAAATCCCTTACTTGCATGTTTCATTTTGTGGTGTCGTATTGAGGTTATTAGAGGGATGGCTTTGATATGGAAACTTTATCATTGTACGGTGAGAAGTTGATATAGACACATGACTTTCTCACTAAGCCACCCTTTTTGGATACTCACCCAACAAACAACTTGAAGTTATGTTGCCTCAAAGCGAGTGTGTGTTTTTTGGACAAACAGTCGAGACCTAGTCCACATTGCATCGGATAGACTTTTGAGGCTTGATCCACCTCCTTTTTCTTTTGTCTTTTTTTTCTCTTATCTTTCTTTAATGCCTTGACATTGCATGTTTATGTACCTTATTTTTTTGATGCATATCATACACCTTATTTGTGTCCCTTTGTGCTTATGTTGGTTTGATGTAGGATCTTGGATCATGGGGGCTTGATCACTCATTGATCTTTTTCATTGTATACCATTCACATTGGTATACTTGGACCCCTCTTAATGTATATTTGTCTACTTTAGTGTGATTTTGATGCAAGGTCATCCTCTCACTAAAGTGGGGGCTAAATGTAGTCAAGAAAAATGTATCCCTTTACATTTTTCATACTTGTATGGGCCCTCCTTGTTAGAATTGGGCTTATTTTTCCTTAATTGGTCCTATTTTTCATCCAAGTTCCTATAAAATTGCATTTTTCTAAGGAGAATCCTGATATTTAATAAATGACAAGTCATAATTTGACAATTTTGTCTCTGTGTTCCAGATTTATTGATCTAGGACTCATATGCCCCTTTGGGTGTATGGGTCCTTCCTAGGTCTTGGCCCCAAAATTCAAATGCAACATTGAAAATCACAGTTTCCAAAGTATGTGTCTCAGGTTTAAGCCTTTGGGACTCATATGCCCAACCTAGTGTATGAGTCCCACTTTAACCTAGGACCTATTTTAATTTGAATTCTTGGTGGATTTTATTGTTCTTAGTTTCAATTCTCAAATGTTGTCTTGTAGTGTTGTAATTTTAGGAAATTAAGAATAAACAAGTATAAATACAAGGTTATTACACATAATTTCACCTAGCAATTTTGAGTCAAGCATCCTAAGATTTCACAAGAGTGTTTAAGAAGGAAATCAAGGGTATATTTGTAGAACATTATTGTAGCAATAAAGATCCATTTCATCATGTCAAATATTTAGTGCATCATGCATGGTGTTGAGCTAATGTAATTACGTAGCATTGGTGATAAAGATCAAGCAATCAAATCCATTATCCCATCTAGGTTTCATGATTCAAGCAAGCATTCAAGAAAAAGTTTCAAGAATTCAATCAAGATTCAAGATCCACATTCATGCTAGCCATTTCACACAAGTTTGGAGCCTTCATTTCAAGGGTTTGATCTAGGATTATGGAAGCTTTAACATCCTTTAAAGACAAAGTTGCAAAAGTTATAAAAGTTTTCAAGAAGTTGTCATCTTCATGGAAACTCACCTATAGACCAGAATTCAGACTTTCAAACTTGAAGATCAGACATGATGGAAGCTACAAAAGATCACTAGAGGCTACATAAATATCAGTCAAACCCTAGCAATAGGACTAAATCACCCTACCTAGCATATTAGTCTTGAGGCTACTTTTTGGTACCTTTCAACATATCCTGATTAATCATCAGAAGATTTCAAGATTCTACCTAGAAACCCTTTACCAACACTCATATGCCCAAATTGGTGTATTAGTCCTAGTATACTTCAAAAATCACAGTTTCAGAGTTGTAGACCTTATTCTAACTCTACCATTCATCCAGGTACTTTTTTGTTTCATTTTGTTTGTCAATCTAATTTAATGCTTTCAAGTTTCTAGGGTTTGTGAATAGGTTTTTGCATCGCTCCTTTGAAGCTTCACTTAACGGTGAAACCCCATCCAATTACACTAGGAATCCCCTAAACATCCCTCATTTGAGTCACTTGATTGTGTAATCTAGATTCCTAATGAACTATTGCACAAAATAGTTCCCAAAGTTCCATCTCCTAAAAGGTGGACACCTATTTCCCTTTTGTTCACCTTCATTAAAATTTCAAATATATTGCCATGAATTATATGAAAAAAATTTGTTTGCAGAGGAAAATTAAAATAGGTGAAAAAATACTAGTGAAGAACACGATGATAAAATCATTCATGAGGGTATGTGTAGGATCATGATGGACCAAAAAGTGGCAATATGATGGGTATGTGGGTGACGACCTTTTTTCTACCCAAAATTGATGAAACGAAAAGGGTTTTTAAAGGAGATTCTCAACTTTCCACCAATATAAATTGTGCTTTATTTTGAATTTAATACATAATTATTATTCATTTTCTATTCAAATTATGACTAAAGTCCTGATTGATAGGCTGATTGAAAAACATCTATATCTTTCAAACAGTATCACATTTTTTGAATCCAAAACATGTGTCACATTCTATGCTTCGCATACTATAGGATTAAAAAAAGAAAAAATGAATTTCATGAAGTTTTGACCAAGTTAAGGTGGTCAGACATACGAGTTTTTTTATATTTTTTAAAAGTTGTAATAAAAAATTCATAATTAATTATTTACTTGGAAAAAAATTATAAAAAACTTATATTTTTGAAATAATATAGATAACTTATTCAAATGTTTACGCCAAGTTGTCGAACTCTAATTTTTCTGATTATTTGTCCACTTAAGGGCCTATTTTTTCCATGATGATCCTGCACATACCCATGAACAAAAGAATAAAAATTAATTAGAAGAGAAGGAATTAGGCCTAGGCCTTTTATTGATAAAAAAAAATTAGAAGAGAAGGGTGTAGAAAAGTTATAATTTCATGTAAGAAGCACTAAATTGATAATAAAGAAAAGTGTTATAGAACATAGAAATAAATATTTTTGTACACAACCAAAAGTGGATAAATCTTAAATTTCACTTAATAGTTTTATTCCTAGTGTAACTCCAATCAACAATGTATTTGTGTGAACTGAAAGAAACCATGATTGAGATCCCACAAGCCCTAGATGATATTGTGAAGAGAAACCTGTCACACACAAATGTGAAATTACACAACAAAATATGTGAAACAATAATGATTATTGATTACTGAATGATTATAATGAAGGATTGAATATACTTATGAAGACTCACACAAACTCAACATGTGACCCTAAATGATGGAGTTCTAACTGAAACAGGAGTGAGATAACATAATGCAGGAATCAGTTAAGTGACTTTATCTTGTGTGCAACACAAAGAATAAAGTACATGACTAATTGAAATGCACAATTAATGCAATAACACTCACAATCAGAACTAGATGACCTTTTCCTATGTTTGCATTAAGCACTAGAGTAAATATTAATTAATTTAACCCAAAACCCCCCTTAATGAAAATTGGGGAGAAGCAAAAATTGATGAAGGAAAAGAATGCAATGATAGATGTAGAATGGGTCCCAGCTACAAGGCTTGATGAGGTACCCATTAACAAGTAATGAAATGTATCGTAACCTAAGAAAAGGAGAAAACAACATGAGAAAAACTCCTCTCCAAAAGAGAGAAAAATAAATTACTATACTAAAGATATAAGGATAGAAGGAGGAATCAATGTGACCCCCTAAGGACTGCTTCTTTCATGCAAGTACAATAGATTTCCCCCTGATAGGAGAGAAAAAATGAAGATATGAATCCCCCCATTAATGAAAGAGCTCCCATGGCAATGAAAAATACCTGAGGAAAGAATATGATCCACTACCTACAAAAAAAAATCTTCCCTTAGGAAAAAAAGGATCCACTGGTGATTGGAGAAGCCAAACCAAAAGAATGGGTATTTTTGGAATCCAAATCTAGGTGATGTGTGCCTCTAAAAACTATTCATGTGTCCACATGTTAGAAAGAGATGATGTCAATCCAAGATCCTATGAAGAATCATAGAGAACAAGCTGCAAAGGTGATGAAGATGGTGGGCCAACAATGGTGATGTGGCTGTCAACAAAGAGGAAGGGAGAAAATACAAGTGGAAAAACTCCTAACATTTATTCAAACTAAAGAAGAAAGCTACAACTACTGAAGAACTGCAAAGATGCCCTCTAGTTGGGATGATTCCATTGTTTATCCAATGCTTAATATTGTCCCGCTAGAAAGAAACTCTAGAAGAACACGAGGATGTGACTCTAGAATCTCATGTAGAGAGGAATTTAAAACATAACACTTTTGGTTGTTGATTGCAGGAACAATGGAAAGCTCAATGGTTAATTAGTAACTTTTAATATTCTAAGTTTTTTTATTCATAAGAAAAATGAAAGAAGCCTATACTAGATGCTTTAAGTAGTAAACCCCATATGGAACTTTATATAAGTTTTATTTTCACAAATCTCCAAATTTTCCTAGATCTTTATCATGTGGTGCTCGCAAAGCATGTACATGCTTTAAAGAATCGAAAAGGAAGAAAGCAAGGAGCATGCAAAAAATGGAAAGAAACATGCATGCATCTAGAGAAAAATGTTTACATTTGCCTCCATTGTGGTGAAAATCTTCACAGAAATCTGCCTTCCTAAGGCTTGTCGCAGATGCCAGGGCAGCTTGATGGCTACAAATATGGCTGCAAATCATGACCTCTAGCTTCTAGTACCGCCTCTTATGCAAGAGGCATTAAGCAAACATTATTGTAGATTTAGAGAATCTAAATGCCAAGTCCACCAATTTCCATGCACCCATAGGGAAAAGATAATGACAGCCTCTGGTCAAAGATAGCATGACCTATAAAAGACTAGCACAACCAATAAGGTAAGAGTAGCCTCTAGATCAAGATCCATGCGGGTTTGATGCACAATGCCTACCTATACCAATTGGATCAACCTCTTTACTTGTAGAAACTGATAGAAAATACAACACATGTGTATATTCAATGTGAGTGAGTCAAAGAGAGAGACCTTGAGTGATCTCTTTGTGGTGAATTATCACCTCTCGGGCTTGCATAAAAGACCCACAACCTACCCAATCAAACAATTCATAGCCTTAGGTTGCAAATTTATGAATTGTTGCACCATACACCTTGCCATAGGATCTAGGAAATATTCCTTTAAGAGTTCATGCTACTATCAAAAGCTTCTCCAAATAGACCAATCAAATTTAAATGTTGCCTCAATATTGCAATTCACTGTCAGCTTTCAATATCCTCTGAGGATGGCAAATACATGCATGATCTAGTAAATTCTAGGAGTTGCAGGTCACAACTTCCCTTTGATGCAAAAATTCCTCAAAAGAGTGAACAAGGATCTTCATATCTAGAGCTCTGATACCATGAAAGAAACTGTGATTGAGATCCCACAAACCCTGGATGATATTCTGAAGAGAAAACTTGTCACATAAATGAGAAATTACACAACAAAATATGTGAAAGAATAATTATTATTGATTACTGAATGATTACAATGAAGGATTGAATACCCTTATGAAGACTTGAAGGAGAACTCAAGATGTGACCCTGAATGATGGAGTTCTGACTGAGACAAGAGTGAGATAAAAAAATGCATGAATCAGTTAAGTGACTTTATCTCATGTGCAACACAAAGAATAAATTACATGACTAATTAAAATGGGTATGTGTAGGATCATCATGGAAAAAACAAGCCCTTAAGCGGCTAAAAATTCAAAAAAATCAGAGTTAGGAAACTTGACATAAAAATTTGAATAAGTTATCTATATTATTTCAAAAATATGTAAGAATATATAATATATAGCAAATTGAATGTAGTTTCTAAACTACTAGGCTTTTTAAAAAAAAATCTATTTGGTGAATATTTGAAATTTTAATGCAGTAGTACTTAAATTTCAGGTAAAAAATAAGTAGGCGTTTGTCTGACCACCCTAACCACAATAAAATGATAATATTTTTTTATAAGATTTTAGATATATAAGTATAGGTCTCATGTCCTGATGTGATGCATTATTTTTTCTAACTTTTTTCCAAGTAAATAATTAATTATGAAATTTTTATTACAAATTTTAAAAACTATATAAAGTTGTATGTCTGACCACCTTAACTTGGTCAAAACTTCATGAAATTCAATTTTTTTCTTTGTAATCCTATAGTATGCAAAGTATAGAATGTGATGCATGTTTCAGATTGAAAAAATGTGATACCATTTGAAATCTATAGATGTTTTTTAATCAACCTATCAATCGAGACTTTATTCATAATTCAAATAGAAAATGAATAATAATTATTTATTAAATTCAAAGTAAAGCATAATTTATATTGGTGGAAAGTTGAGAATCTCCTTTAAAAACCCTTTTCGTTTCATCAATTTTGGGTAAAGAGAAGGTCGTCAAACACATACCCTACACATACCCATCATATCACCACTTTTTGGCCCATCATGATCCTACACATACCCAAAAGCATAATTAATTCAATAACACTCACAATCAGAACTAGATGACCTTTTCCTATGTTTTCATTAAGTACTAGAGTAAATATTAATTAATTTACTCCAACATGAATTACAAAGAACTATGAATAATAAACATATCTAATTGAGAAGTGAAGTCAACTATTATAATAGGTGAGATTATATGATTAGAAGTATTATGATATGTGTGGGAATAACAATGATATTCTACATGGAAATGATGATAGCTAGCCCATATTTGTTCAATGATTAATGAACACCAATAATGTATATTCCTATATATTTATATTTTTGGTTTTTATTTTTCTCTTTTTATATCAATTTTCCCTTTAGTGTTTCTATTATTTATTTTTTCTTTTCTTTTGTATACTTATTTAATATTTGATATTTTATTTTATCTTTACATATTCCTCAATTGAGTGGCAATTTCCTTTCTTCTTAATTTACATGTTTCACTTTCTTATCAACTATTTATTCCCTGTATATACTTTAAATATATTTTTCTCATCTTTATTATTGGATCTAAATACTATAGTTATATTTGTATAGGGAATAAAACCATACCCTATTGAAGGGGAAAAAGAGTAAAATGAAAAAGAGATAATATTTCATAGTACAAAGTGAATAGCTTTTTTGGTCCAAGTGCACCCTAGCATAAACATGCCTCAATAAGGAAAACTTTGGATTTGGATTTTGTAAGCTTTCTCTCCTGTTTTCATAAGGTCTAAATGACTATAATAGGATTTTTTAAGGTTATTCACACCTATTTTGGAGTCATTAGGCATTAAGAGTTAAAAGTTGCACAATTTGACAAAATATTGTCATGTCAATATTGAAAAAATGTAACTAATTGTAAACAGGTGGAAGATGAAGAGATACGTAGTTGTAGACTTAGTTCAGGGTTTTTTTTATTTATTTAAAGCATTTTTAGGCATCACAAATCTAGAAGAAGGTTGGGGAAAGATCGTATAGATGAAAATTCAATAAAAAAATATTATTTTTAGTTAATTTCCTACATTTTCTTGGTTTTCAGGTCATTGTATGGCCATATTCTATGTTGAATCAAATCCTCCTCCATTGGAAATCATATCCCTATGAATATAATTTATGTTCCATTTTGTTTCATGTAAATTCATTCTTTTTTAAGAAATTTATGTGCAAGATACTCTTGGCAGGTTGAAACCCTATTCTAGGGTAATAGTGAGCAATCTAAATTGCGTTTCTCCCATTTTCAATGGTGGAAAATCCTAAATTTTGGTAAGAAGGATTATTTTTACATTTTCTCTTAGATTCAAAATTCTTATTTTGAATTATGATGGTTTGCATGGGAAACTTTGATGCCCTAGGTCTGTAGTTTATTCAAAATTCTAGAAATTGACAATGTACAGTCAAGATCTTATGTTTTGATGATGGAAATTGTGTTCATCTTGGATAATAGAGTTTTAAAAATATGCTTTGGTGTATTGAGTTTCTTTTCTTGACAGGGTTTGGTGATTTTATAATTGATGGAGCCTATTCTTGATATTATCCTATGATGACAGTCTTATAACAATCATGTTTTGCAGTGAACAATGAGGGTTTTGAATAGGTGTTTGCTGAAATACCATGTATAAAGATTGGGAAATGGTTCCTTCATGTTGTACAGGTATATTTATACATGTTTGAAGCATCAAGAAGTGAAATAGGCTTGGAAATGAAAAGTTGTTTATTGATTGTTCTTTATTGGTAGAGTTGTCACAATCCTAAATAGGACAATAATTTTTTAGTTAGTTATCATCCTTGTTGAAAGGCCAAGAAATCATTTGAGGGGTTTTTGAATTGTAGATTTTTATATGTCTTTCAATCTAGTTGATAAAAATTGAAAGTCCTTATTTTTTGTATGTTAAGATTGAATGAATATTGGAAGCTCAATTAGGTTGGTTGGGTTAGTCCATTTTGGAAGTTCTTATATTTGAGATATCAAGGTTGGGAATTGGTTTTGAGTCTATCAATTTGAAGTTGTTTAAAGAGTTTTGAGGAATATTCAAGAAGCTTTGTGCCTTAATCTTAGTTTGAATACTTTGAAACAAGGTTTTGTGAAGGAAAATAAAGTCCTAGTTGCAAGGACAAGGTTTGGTTGTGTTCTTGTCAAGTTGAGTTTTGGTGGAGAGTTTTGTGGTCCTACGTTGTCATCAATATGATATTTGAGCTCAAAAAGGTCTAGGTAGAGAGAGAGAGAGAGAGAGAGTTTGTGTTTGTGGTTGTGTTAGTGGTTGTGTCTTGTGTTGTGTAGGTTGAAGAGATAACTTGATTGCCTAGGTAAGGAAAAGTGAAGTGGAAGCAAGGAGAGACTGGCTTGTGAAGATGGGTATTTTGAGAAGGCATTTGCAGACAATAGAGTTACAAAGGAAGAAGAAACAAGAAGAGAGGAAAATAAAAGAGGAAAATATAAAGAAAAAGAAGAAGGATCAAGAATTGAGGCAAGCACTAGAGGAATTTAGTGTGAGGATAGAAAGATTAGAGGCTAAGATGAAGCAGTTGTATCTAGGTAACCCAGAAGTCAGCATTTGATAGTGAAAAAGAAGATGGTATGGACCATTCAAAAGATTGTAAAAAGGAGACAAGCAAGGATGGAAGCCAAAAGGAAAATGAAAATAAAAGAGAAGAAGAAGAGTTTTAAAATGAAGAAGAAGAATTCAAGGATGAAGATAGTGTAGTCATTCCCAAGAATGAAGGTGAAGATAAAGCAGAGATAAAGAACCTAATTTTAGAGGAAGAAGATATTGAGTTGATGTCAAGATTGGATGAAGAAATGATCAAGGATGAATTGGTCTTGGAGATTTGTAAAGAGTTGAAGAAAGATGGAGGTATTGTGATAGAAATAATATACCATTTCTTTGTTATGCTAATGTTTTGGATAGAGAATAATTTGCAGATCAAGGTGCAGTAGATTGAAGAAGGACAAAAGGAGATTGGAACATTTCATGGCATGAATGAGCAGATTCATAGAGATAAGGCACAATGGAAGAAATTTTCCATATAACAACTCAAAAAAAGGTGAATATGAAGGTTGAAAGGCATGAAATACTACATGGAGGAACATTTGATGATCCAAGAGGACTTGGAAGATTTTATTTGGTCAGGAGAATGGTGCAGGTGCACCCTAGCATAAACATGCCTCAATAAGGAAAAATTTGGATTTTTATTTTGTAAGGTTTCTCTCATGTTTTCATAAGGTCTAAATGACCATAATAGGCTTGTTTTAGGTCATTCATAGCTATTTTGGAGTCATTAGGCATTAAGAGTTAAAATTTGTAGAATTTGACAAAATCTTGTCATGTTAACATTGCAAAAATGTAACTAATTGTAAAAAATTGGAAGATGAAGAGATAGGTAGTTGTAGAGTTAGTTATAGGCATTGGTTTTGATTATTTAAATCATTTTTAATAATCACAAATCTTGAGGAAGGTTGGGGAAAGATCATATAGATGAAAATTTAATGAAAAATACTATTTTTAGTTAATTTCCTACATTTTTTGGGTTTTCAAGCCATTGTATAGCCATATTCTATGTTGAATCCAATCCTACTCCATTTTAAATCATATACCTATGAATATACTTTATGTTCCATTTTTTTCATGTAAATTCATTTAGATTTAAGAAAGTTATGTGCAAAATACTCTTGGCAAGTCAAAACCCTATTCTAGGGTACCAGTGGGCAATCTAAATTGTGTTTCTCCCATTTTCAATGGTGGAAAATCCTAAATTTTGGTAAGAAGGCTTATCTATACATGTTATTTCAAATTCCAAAGTCTTAGTTTGAATTATGATGGTTAGCATGGGAAAATTTGATGCCCTACATTTGTAGTTTATGCAAAATTCTTGAAATTGACAATGTACAGTCAAGATCTTTTGTTTTGATGATGTAAATGGTGTTCATCTTAGATAACAAATTTTTCAAAAGATTCTTGGGTGTATTGAGTTTATTTTCTTGATATTGTTTGGTGAGTTTATAATCGATGGAGCCCATTCTTAATATTGTCCTGTGATGACAGTCTTATAACAATCATGTTTTGGAGTGAACAATGAGGGTTTTGAATAGGTGTTTGGTTAAATACCATGTATAAATATTGGAAATGGTTCCTTCATGTTGTACAGGTATATTTATACATTTTTGAAGCATCAATAAGTGAAATTTTCTTGGAAATGAGAAGTTGTTTATTGACTGTCATGTATTGGCAGAGTTGTCACAATCTTAAATAGGACAATAATTGTTTAGTTAGTTATCATCCCTATTGAAAGGCCAAGAAATCATTTCAGGTGTGTTCAAATTTTATATTTTTAGATGTCTTTGAATCCATTTGAGAAACAATTAAAGTCCTTACTTGTTGTATGTTAAGATTGAATGAATATTGGGAGCTTAATTAGGCTAGTTGGGTCAGTCCATTTTCGAAGTTCTTATATTTGAGATGTCAAGGTTGGGAATTGGTTTTGAGTATGTCAATTTGAAGTTGTTTAAATATTTTTGAGGAATCTTCAAGAAGATTTGTGCCTTACTCTCAATTTGAATACTTTGAAACAAGGTTTTTGTGAAGGAAAAGAGAGACCTAGTTGCAAGGACAACAAGGTTTGGTTGTGCTCTTGTCAAGTTGACTTTTGGTGGAGATTTTTGTGGTCCTCTTTTACAGATTCTATAAAACCTAGTAGGTTATAATTGTTGAGGATTTTTATAGGAAAATTAAAGAAAAATAGAAAAGTACTAATAAGACTATGTTATAATTAGATCCATGAGTGTGCCTTTTGGACCACATGTTACAAGATTGAGTTGAGAAGTATGTAGAAGGATTTATGAAACTCAAGTTGAGTCCCCTTAAAATTTCACACTATATATAAAATTAATATTTTCATATGTCCAATCCTTTGTATTATTCTTATGTAACGTCTCTCTAAAGATATTTTTGATAAAGCAATGCATTACAAATGTGAGTTGAATTCCTATGTGGATATTCCTTTTAAACATTTAATTCAAATTTTATCTTACTTTAGATTTTACATGGGTTATAGGAATAAATTAAGTTAATTACAATGATCCACCATACAAAATAAATATAAATACCCCAACCTTAATCATTTGTAAAATTATGTGATGTATAAGACCTTAGATAAAAGAAAATATATTAGAAAATAATAATAAATAGAAATTAATTGATAAACCATATGTTGAGTTTTATGACCATTTCCCTTATCTAGCTAGTAAAATGCATAAGTAGATCTAATTTAAAAATAAATTAGTGAAAAAGATGAGACTTTATACTACGAGAAAGAGTGCATCAAATAGACCCTAACACATTTTATAATCCCCACATAGAGTAATCAAATATTATAATACTACATTGGTAAGTGTGCTCTCAAAAATAATTATATCATGCATATCCCTTAGAAACACCATAGTAATCATGGAAACATCTGTACTACATAGATAATTCTATATTCAATGCATTCCCTTGAGTTTACATGTTTGTAGAAATAAATATAGGAAACATGAACTATAGTATTTGATACCTTAAAAACATCTTGACCAATGGAGAACACCTTTTTAGTAGGATAGTGCACAAAAATATCCACCCATAATTATATCACTAATGTTTGCTAATATTGAAGTATAAGTTCAATTATTTAGAGTATGGAAGTACATACAAGTGACACATTATAGAGTCATGAATTGTCACCCTTGACAATTTCACACTAGGTTTAGTTCCCTCATATGTGCCTAGACCCAATTGTGCATTTAATTTTCCCATTTTGTAATAATCCTCATAAAATTAGAAGTTGAATTGGGAATAGAGATTCAATGTTTATTTTTTGATTTTTATGCCCACAAAATAGTTTTGGTCTAGGCTTCTAGCCTCCTTGTACAACTTAATTTGGTTCCAATTCATATATATCAGTGTCGACATTCCAACATTTGGAAATTTAAAATCAGTTGTTAGCTATAAGTAATTAATTTATGAAAAATTAAATAATTGTATATAAATACAAGTATTTCTCACCATTTGAAATCTCAACAAAAGCTAGACAATTTAGGAGAGAAATTGAGCATCCAAAAAATTGTCAAGAGAAGAATTGGAAAAATAATACAAAATAATACAACATTATTTCATTCAAGTATGATTTTAGCAACACATCATGGGTTTCATATAAGTTTTCTTATGTTTCATGTTCATTTTTTTTGTGAGTAATAAAACTTGTGGGACTTAAAATCAAGCATCCAATTATCCTTGAAGGTGATGAGCACAATGAATTTAGCCCATCAAGGAATACAAATTTTTGTGGTGAGTTATATCAATTATCAATTTATCACTTTTTTATCATTTAGCATATGCTCGAGTGAGGGTAAGCTCTATTTTACATCATCATAACCATTGTGGGGGTATAAATACCAAAACAAGGTTTGACTTAGGAATGCCCCTATATGGCACAACCATTTCCCCTCTTTCTTGTGTGTAGGTTACATATTTGAAGTGAACTGGGAAAGGATTCAAGACCTAATTATTCATTCAAGAATTCAACTCCTACAGATCAAAAAATTAGGGAAACTGGATGTTATACATGAAATGAAAAGCTTTAACACTAAGTCCAAAGGAGAAGAAGCTATAGATAAAGACCAACAAAGATCTAAAATTTCATTCTAAGTATCTAAACTTCTGTGTCGAGGGTGCCTGGGGCCCTTTCTAGCCATTTCAAGTTCATATTTATATTCAAATTTCCTTTGTGTCTTATCTCTACTCTTCTAAATTATGTTTTTGTCTTTCAGTTCCTTTTTTTCTATAAATCATAATAGTTCACTATATTTTCATATTTAACCTACGTGCATCATTTCATTATCAAATCAAGTCAATTAATCACCAACCTACAATAACCCCCATAGGACTAAGACCCTAATCCATCATTCTAGCTCTTCCATAGAGGTTAGTATCCAAGAGGGTATTTGAGATCAGTTTTAGTCATTTTCCATTATGATGTTGTAAAGAGTGTGGTTTAGGCCCTAGATCCATTTTTCTTACATGAAATTTTGGTGAACCCTAACATTTGTGGATTTTAAAAGCTTCTAAAATCTTAGTTAGGTTATGTTGAAATCTAAATACAATTGTAAATAGTTTGAATTTGTGACGTATGAATGAAAATTATCGTAAAAAGGATTGAAAAAGTAAAATTTGAATAACATTTTCAATTTAAAAAGATAAATAGCGTTAATTTCATTTTTTGCAAGGTAGATCCAATCAATATTTTCACTAAAAAAATAAGTAATGATAAAGTCTAAAAATAATATAAAAGTGTTTGAATTCATGATATGTTGTTGAAATTTTGAAGATTCACATAGTTGTAGTCATTTCACAAGATAGAAAATTTTCAATTTCTACATTTTCCAAGCTAATTTTAGTTGATTACCTTATTTTACAATCTAAAAACTAGCTTTCAAATACATTGCATTATTATAAAAATCTAAAATTGTATGGATAATGATGTTTTACATATTAAAAAATTTGAAATATGTACATTTCTAAAAATATGCCTATTGCTAGACTTTAACATATACGTATTAGGATCCTCAGATACTATAGCTCATTTCAAAAATTTGAAGTTACCAAAAATCAACCTCATTAGTCTAGGGTGCCAACACCCTGGTCTAGTCATTTTTGACCAAGATTTGTATCAAAATTCTATCTCTATGATTCTTATGTTGTTCTAGGTTCTATGTTTTCAAATTAATTTAGTTTCTATGAGTGTGCTATGTTTTCCCTTCATTGTATGGACACTATTTTTTTTTAATCCCATAATAAATTATAAGATTGATGTGTTAGTGTAATTAAATTAATTATTACACTAGCATAAGTTAACTTAGGTCATATATCATTTAGTCATAGGTTGCATTTTTAATAAATCATTTAATAAATGAGGTAATATTCCCTTCCATGTTTGTAGGGATAATATTCCTTCTAGAAGATGAGTTATCCTTCTAGAACTTATCTCAACATTTAATAATTTTCTAGATAGGGTTCACATGTTGTCACATGTTAGATCATGACACATGGAAACATCTCATGCATCTTAGGTTTTCTCTCTTGCCTATATAATTAGGCAACTTGTACATTTGTAATTATCAAATATCATAATGTAGATCAATATAGAATCTCCATTGTGCATGCCTAGTTGCAACACTTTATGTGTGGTTGATTATCTTTCCTGGCAAGGGTCCTCCATTGAGGACTCCAGAGCTTCACGGACTGTGCATCCATAATCTCAACATGGTATCAGAGCATGTTGAATTTTAACATGGTATCAAACACATAAATTTAGAAATACATCAAACATATAAACTGAGAAAATCAATCACACAAATACATAAATATTGTTCAAACGTGATGTTGCACTACTAATATTAATCCATCAATTGATTACATGATGTTGCATTCTCATCTTTCTCCACATGACCACTTGGTCATCTCAACACTTGAGCTGATACAACTTGATCTAATCATAAGCCATTACAAGTGCCTCAATATATAGAGGTCTTAGAGATTTCAAAGAACATTCTAGAACTTAGGCCGACTTGTTATCACTTGACAAATATTTAATATTTTTCATATTTATCCTTATCACTTAATTACTCTAGAACTTTCTTGAACTTTACATTTCATTCCATTTAATATCGGTGGTGTGGGAGAAATTACATATCCCAACACTCCCCCTTAATTTCGACCAAACATTTGTGAACTCAAATTTTTCTTCCAAGTATATTGACTTACTCAAATCTTTTTCTTGCTTAATACCTTCAAACTATCTTTAAGATCTATTGATCTCTTTCCTAAACTCTTTTCAACTCTCATCCCACTGTTGCAGCATTCCTTCAAACCTTGATTACCAAATCTTCAAATCTTCAAACTAGAAGTCTTCTTCTCTACAAATTCACTATCTGTAACTTTCCACCTTCTTTGATGTCTTGTTGGACCAACAAACCTCTCTTGATTTCTTTCATCTTTGACATAGGAAATTTTATACTTGAACAACTTTTTGATCATATTTGGCATCCTTTGCCAACTTGATCCGTAAATCCATCCACAATTGAACTTGATGGATTCTACATTTGTCTTCTCTCTTTTCCAACACATCTCTGAATGATTTATCAAACCACAAATTTTGCACGGATGTAGATCCCAACATGTATGCTTTGTATGACCTTTTCTATTACAATGAAAGCATTGCACACATTCCATTTCTTTAACAAATTTGGTTAAACCTGTATTATTTCCTTTACCTATCACATATCCAAAACCTTCATGCTTTGGCCTCATTATTGGCTTAATTGGCTCTCTCATCCCTTGATCATTCCTTCCTAAACCTTTACCTTTGTATCCCATTCTTTCCATGATCTTTACACCAACATTTTTATCATTGCCATTACGTCTAACAACATTGTCATTTTGACAATTTTTATCACAAACTTCTTTAGCAAAACCACACTTATCAAATGACGAACTCAAATCTTTTGTAATACATGAAACATTGCATGCCTATTTCTTTTTCTTCAAACATTCATTCTCTTCATTCAATCTTGATATTTCATTTTTGTATAAACTATTCTCTTCTTCTAATTAAGTCATATTTTCTTCTAAATCATCTACCAATTTCACTCTTTGTACTAATTCCCCATTCCTTGTATCAAAAAAAATTATTTTTTCTTCTAATTCTTTATTTTTCTCTCTAAGTTTGCATGATTCCTTCACTTTCCAATAAAATAATTGGCATTTTATTTTGATTTTTGATTTCTTTTAAGCAATATTAAAAATCCACATGTATATATCTTTTTTCGGTTATATTTAAAAAGTCTGTAGGGTTCTTTGTTTTGTCGGTCCCATCCGGTCTTGTCTGCCACATCGCCATCACATCATCCTCTGTCTCCGGTCCCATCCACCGTCTGGCTATTTGTGCTTGTTCTTTGGCTCCCGCCGACCGCCATCCATTGGTTTATTTTTTGGCTTGTCCATCCCTTCACCAGTGTTGATCTCCCATCGCTCACTGCTTATTTCCACCGACTATCAGTTTTTTCCTTTGCGGTCACTCCAATAACCGCTGATTGTTTGTCACCGTCGGTTGACCGACTTTAGTCACCAAACCCTCTCCCGCTGGTGGAAACCTTCACCATCAATAGTATGCCACACCGCAACATGTGAACACATTAAGTGTTGTCGCTAGCAATTTCTACAAACCACCCATTTTTTTGCAAGTTGCCTAGCACCGGTCATATTAGTGATTGTGTTTTAGTGCTTGGGGGCTAATTTTTTGCCCCTCATTAGCCTACAAAGTGCCAAATATAGGCATTTTTTTAATTGTATCATAACTTTTACCCACAGTGTCAAAATTCAGCAAATGAGATACTGTCAGAAAGGGAATTCAGTCTACTTTCCAGTGGTGAGATTTGTTCTATAAAATTTTTCTCATAGAAAATTCTACAGTCAACTGAAGTCAAAACCCTAATCTAGACTTAGAGGCTCATATCTTTGCAACCATTCATCAGATTTCAGTGATTCCAATGGCATCAGGAATTTTTTTTAGATTTTTTTTCATCAGTCTAGACCCTTGATCAGTTTCAGCTCTAGGTACTCTTGCATTGATTTTTTCAGTTTGGTGCATTTATTTAATAACTTGGACATCCTAAAGCTTGGGGAAAGATTTTTTATCTAGGTAGCATCACCTTCAGTTGTACATCATACTTGGAAGTCTTTATTTTTTGTTGAAGGTCATTTGTCTTTGTATTTTTTGGAGAAAGTTCATTATGGGGCTTACATATACTCCTTCTTTGATTATGTTGCACAAGGGAAACTATTCACAATGGTGAGATGGGATTTTGCACCATCTCCAATCCTTGATTTTTTGCCACATCTATTTGGTATAGTTCCTCATCTAAGTGAAGGTATTCTTGAATTTTCTTGGAGTTGCAGTAGATACGCTTTCTTGGAGATCATTGAAATGGAAGTTGATTCTGATGTTTTGAGTACTATTGATCATTGTGATTTTCCTCATATCCTTTGGGCTAAGCTTTGGGATCTATATGGAGATTCAAACACTCCACCATTCCCTGATGGTCATGATTCAGAATGTCATTCTTCAAATTAGGTACCCCATGATGATATTGTTGTGCAGGAGGTTGATTTCCTTGAATCTTTTGAAGAGGTTGACAAGGTTCCCTCAGATGCTTCTTCTCCATCAGAGACAACTGGTATCACTTCACATTCAGTGATTCTTTGTCCAGATTCATTGATTGAGGCTTCCACTATCATCATTCATCAGGACACATTCTATTTTCCAGACTTGACATCACAGGATGGCTTCATTTCAGGTATCACTAACTTGGCTACTTCTATAGGTTTGAAGGACATTCTTGAGGGGATATCACTCCTCTATTGAGATCCTACTTTGGAGAGTTTTCTTGAGTCTCCTCATCCTTTTATCTTAACCTTGATTGGGGATCCTAAGACTATCTTGGAGGAACTTGGTTTCCCTTCAGATATTTCATGTATGAGACTTCTTCCTTGTCATTCCATTTAGGATTTGAGGTTTCTTCAGCATCTACCGTTGGATTGGATTTAGCCTTCTTTCATTGGTTTTGAGCACACTTCATTCAGGGGGGCCAATCAAGTCTCCATCATATTCATTCCATCTCAGTCTTTGGATATTGTTCAGCATCAGTTTTTGCATTGTCCTAGTTTGTCACCCTCTTCATTTTTTGGGACTATGGCATCTTCATCATCAGGTAAGGAGACACATAAGCAGAGTTCAGAGACATCATCGACATCCACCTTCATCCTTCCTTCCTTCAATTCCTATCTGAAATGGGAAGCATCTCTGCACTTGCACTTGGTTTTGTTTCTTCCAAAAGGAAGACAAGTTGTTTGTCAACATTGGATCATGTTTTGTCTTCAGACACTTACCATTTTTGTAGGTGATCACATCTCCTAGGGGGGCTATTTAGTCTCTATATTTCCTCCCTATGGGGGGGATATTGTATTGTATCCATGTGATGGATGGTGTACTTGGGGGATATTTGGGAGTCCTCCATCCTTCCCATTCTCACATTTTTTCTTTTTCATCTCCTTTTTGGAGAGGGGTTTTGTTCCCACTAGGTTTTCCCCTTTCTCTGGTTGTGGGAGATTTTTTTCATATATCATGTACATGGGTACCTAACATGGCCTTGTAGCATGGACCCATCATCATCATCTTCTTGCATAATCATTGCATTTTCCTCCCCAAGTTGAACTTATGGGGAGGTGTTAGTGTAATTAAATTAATTATTACACTAGCATAAGTTAACTTAGGTCATATATCATTTAGTCCTAGGTTGCATTTTTAATAAATCATTTAATAAATGGGGTAATATTCCCTTCAATGTTTGTAGGGATAAGATTCATTCTAGAAGATGAGTTGTCCTTCTTGAACTTATCTCAACATTTAATAATTTTCTAGATAGGGTTCACATGTTGTCACATGTTGTTAGACCATGACACATGGAAACATCTCATTCATTTTAGGTTTTCCCTCTTGCCTATATAATATGGCAACTTGTACATTTGTAATTATCCAATCTCATAATGTAGATCAATATAGAATCTCCATTGTGCATGCCTAGTTGCAACACTTTATGTGTGGTTGATTATCTTTCTTGGAAAGGGTCCTCCATTGAAGAATCTGGAGCTTCAGGGACTATGCATCTATAATATCAACATGATGACCTGGTGTCCCTTAGCTAATACCCCATGAGGTATAGTTTGGGACTTATGGCTTCTCATGCTGCAATAAAAATTTGTGTTGATCCCAACTCTTATAACTATTTCAGGGTATGTGCAAGATCATCATGGAAAAAATAAGCCCTAAAGTGGCAAAAAATTAAGAAAAATCAGAGTTACGCAACTTGATGTAAAATTTGAATAAGTTATCTATATTATTTCAAAAATATGTAAGAATAGAATTTGTAGAAAATTGAATGTAGTTTCTAAACTACTAGGTTTATTTTAAAAAACAAATCTATTTGGTGAAATTTTGAAATTTCAATGCAATAGTACTTAAATTTCAGGGAAAAAATAAGAAGGTGTATGTCTAACCACCCTAACCACAATAAAATGATAATATTTTTTTATAATATTTTAGACCTAAGTAGAGGACTCATGTCCAAATGTGATGCAGATTTTTTTGTAATTTTTTTCCAAGTAAATAATTAATTATGAATTTTTTATTACAACTTTTAAAAAATATAAAAACTCGTATGTCTAACCACCTTAACTTGGTCAAAACTTCATGAAATTTATTTTTTCTTTTTTTAATCCTATAGTATGCGAAGCATAGAATGTGATGCATGTTTTGGATTCAAAAATTGTGATACCATTTGAAAGCTATAGATGTTTTTCAATCAGCCTATCAATCAACACTTTAGTCATAATTCAAATAGAAAACGAATAATAAATATTTATTAAATTCAAAGTAAAGCATAATTTATATTGGTGGAAAGCTGATAATCTCCTTTAAAAACCCTTTTCATTTTATCAATTTTGGGTAAAAGAAAATTCGTCAGCCACATACCCTACAAATAGCCATCATATTGCCACATTTTGGCCCATCATGATCTTGCACATACCCTTCACTCAAGGTATTGTGTCTAACCAGTCCATCTTGTACTCCCTTCCCAGCCCTATGTTTCCAATGTCTTCATCGCAACCTAACATTTATGTGGAATTGTTGAATGTTTGTTCCCATGCCCCTAATCATAAACTAAAACATCTAGAAAAAGAACTAGAAGGAATTCAAAAAAATTGAAGTGTTGAATCTTTGGCTATAGAAATAGTCCCTCTTTTAGATAAGCTTAGGAAGTTGGTAAATGACTAGCAAGGGATAGAAGTGTTGTGGAGAATAGTTCATATAGTGGATGCTAATTTTTATATGACAATTAGTTTCTCTCAAGCTTTCACTAACGCTAAAAACCAATAAGGAAAGCAAGTTTCCTCTCCCATAATAATGTCTTCTATTCCCACCTTTATACCTCTAGTGGTAGCAACAACAAAAAATATAGCAATGGTGTTTTCTCCTTCACTTATAATACCACCAATTTTTTTGCCCCTCCAAAATTTATAGAATAATAGCTTTCCAAACATACATATTAGTTCACAATACTCAACAAACTCTCAAAAAATGTCAACCGATGATCCTATAATAAATCAAATTTGCAAAACATGATATAATTACAACAAAAAAATTCAAATTAAACCAAAATCAAACCAATAGTAAACCATCAACATACCTTACATGTAGCCCATTTTCATTCACTATCTTAAAGATACCTATACCACAAAATATCAAAATAACTTTCTTTGAAAAGTATAATAGTAAAAGTAGTACTCATAAGCATGTGTTAGATTTTAGTGCCTTGTGTAGTGACTTCATTTTTGAGGATGTGCTCATAGTGAGGCTCTTTCCTAGATCATTGAAATGTATGCCCTTGGATTATCTTTTTCAATACCAAACAACTCAATTACTTCCTTTACCCAACTCATTAATGAGTTCCTCCAACACTTTCAAGTGAACCTTGGTCCTCAAGTTACATTAATGAATTTATTTATTGTAAGCAAGGACATAAAGAGAAAATAAAAAACATTATACTATGATACCAATCACTTTATTTCAAAATCTCCTATAGTCTTCCAAACAATAACATTAAAAGGGTGTTTACAGGAAATTAATATCTTAATATTTGAGATAAGATATTATTTTTGAAGTATCTATCCTTCACACATTTGTGTATGACCCTTCATGATTGTTAGATATTAGTTAGTCAATATGGAGGTCTACCTTCATCACCTCCTACTTTTCAATTCATGCATACCTCGAAATAACTACCAATAATTTAAAAAGAAAAATTTCATAAATTTAAATATTCCTCAAATTGCTAATAACATTGAGACATAAGTCATTTCTATAAATACAACTCCATGTCGATTTACGACCATAGATAGGAAACTTTCACCATTACCCAATTATCCCTATGTAATCATGTTGCATTTGTTAAATAATAATCTGATTCAAATTCCTCTAATTATGCCTAATGATTCAACTAAACCATTACCATTGAACTTTAAGGTAAAAGCATTTTGTTAATATCATTGTACACTTACATGCGATACAAAAATATGCATGCATCTTAAGCTCCAAGGGCAAGACCTATTTGACTCTAATAAAATCCAATTGGATAATGTTAATGAAAAAGGAAATAAATTGGTCTCACCATCTAATCAAAACATGTAAATATTTACAAACCCATTACGAAGTCATTCAACAAACATTGTTCAATACAATTAAACTGAAGAATATGATAATGATCTATTGAACTTTTCAAACATGATTGAATTTCAACCTTGTAAGGGTAGAATGAATATGGTACCTGACATTCCTTTTAGACATATTTATGCTTCTATAACTACACACAATGCTCCTCTTTCTATCACTACTAGAAATAATGATAAGCCCACAAGGGGAACACTCATTCATCCCATATGTATAGTGAATGTGATCACTGGAGAGTTCGTATATGTACATGAACTTTATAAAGATGATTAATAACAAATGAAATCATGGTTAAAGGATCATGATAGTTCTATCCACCCTATGATTTCTTTGATAGTGCTCATAATAAAATTTTGACCTTAATAATTGGATGTTTTATTACCATAATTTTGACATTGGACCAATTATGTGTGAAGTTAGATCATCCAAGAATGAGGTCTTGTCAATTATTAGTAAATGACTTAAATTTTCATTTGAAGAGAAGATAAATATTATTTATCATAATGGATTTAAGCCTTTTGCCTCTCATGGAATTTTTTTGCTAGGTTATTTTTTGCCTTAAATAGTAGAACTTATTAAACCTCGTGATAAATTTTTATTTATGTCATATAAAAATTTTAAAGCTAAGAATATGGCCAAGTTATCCTGTAGAACATCCCACTTGATGCTCCTCAGTCTATGGTGACTTCGATGGTTGTTCCTCCTATCCCATGGGTAGTGGATCAATATTAGTTTGAATAGGGTATACTCCCCTAGCCACCAAGCATGTATGTTGTGGTTCCACCACTGTCAGCTTATAAAATACCAAGAGATAACCATGTAATTAACTTCATGGATTTGAAATAAAAACATGTCTTTAGATAAAAATCTAAGAACATAGTGGTCTCCCAACCAGTATTGGTCCCTTTAGTTCCTCCTCCAAAGAAAGAAAATAAAATCATAGTGGGAAACACCTTAATTACCCCTTCATATGTTGAATGAGAAGAAATATAGGTCACCTAGCAAAGTTTAACTTTGTTAGCCTATGATTCATGAACACCTTGGGTATAAATATTAGTGGTAATTTTGTGAGCATTTCTACTCCATTATTGTCATACCCCTTTGCATATTTGCATTGTGTAGTGTTTACACCATTCTTTTTTCTTTGTATTATGTTTATGTTTTTTTTTCATCATGTATGCTTCATTTTTTAAATTTTTCATTGCACCTCATGCATTCATGTTCTTTTTATCTTTACATTGACGTGTCATTGGATCTTGAGCCTAGGGGCTAGTGCATTCCCTAGATTTGATGTTTTCCTATTTTTCCAATGGGGATAATTGAACCCTTCTTGGCTTACAATCATTGCTTTAATGTGAGCATGATCGTAAGCTCATACTCTCATTAAAGTGGGGGCTAATTGTAGCATTGTAAATTGTCACCCTTGACAATTTCACCTTATGTTTAACTCTTGCTTATGTGCCTGGACTAAATTGTGCATTTAATTTAACCATTTTGTAATAATATTTAAAAAAAAAAGAATTTGAATTAGGAATACATATTTAATGCTTATTTACCAATTTTTATGGCCCCCAAAAAAGTCTGGTCGAGGGTGCTAACACCCTTGTCCAGCCTATTTTTGTCTCAGTTCACATATGTCAATATCAGCATTTTAACATTTAGAAATTAAAAATCATGTAAACTATTGGTAATTAATTTGTGGGAAATTAAAGAATTACATATAAATACAAGTATTTTTCACCATTTAAAATAATAACAAGAGCTACAAAATTTAGGAGAGCAATTGAGCATCCTCAAAAGTAGTCAAGAATAGAATCAACCTAATAATAACAATATTAGTATAGTTTTATGATAACAATGCATCATATATCTATGTGACTTTGTTTATGTTTTATGTCATTTGTTTTGTGAGTACTAAAAATTTTAAAACTTCAAATAAATCATCAAATTCTCCTTGAATTTGATGTGTACAATGGCTTTAGTCCATCATGGAATGGATATTTAAGTGGTGTGTTGCAACAATAATCAATTTTTCACTTTTTAATCATTTAGCCTCTACCAAACCGAGGGTGAGATCTCTTTTACATCATCATATTTGATGTGGAGGTAGAAATGTCATAATGGGGTTTGAATTAGGTAAGGCCCTATATAGAATAACCCTTTCCCCTATTTCTTTTGTGCAGGTTATAGATTTGAAGTAAACTAGGAAAGGATTGAAGACCTAATTATTCATTGAACCACTCAAGTCCTACACCAAATTAGGGAAAGTGGATTTTATTAATAATAGATGAAGTTATGGCATTGAGTCTAGAGGAGAAGAAGCTATAGGTAGGGACCTACATAGATATATAATTCTATTTTGATTATCTAAACTTCTAGGTCTAGGGAAACTATGACATTGTCCAACCATTTCAAGCTCAAATTTATATGATAGGCTCCTCTATGTCTCCTCTCTTCTCTTCTATTTTTTTTCTATCCTTGAACTCTATATTTTAATAAATCATAATAGTTCATTGCATTTTCATAGTTAACATAGAAAAATCTTTTCATTCTTAAATTAAGTTAATCATCAACCCAAAACAACCCCAAAAGGACTAAACCTTGATCCACCATTTTGGCTCTTCTATTGAGGTTAGTAACCAAGTGGGTATATGAGATCAATTTTAGTCATTTTCCCTTGTGATAGTGGAAAGAGTTTGGTTTAGGCCATAGATACCTTTTTTCAATATCACACACACCATATGAAATTATCATTTACACCTTTTCATAGTTAACATTATCATACAAGAAATCCTTTACAATTGTATCATAATAAATCTACATACTGATATTTTATTTTGGGTACACTAGAGTAAGAAGGAAGAAAATACAATCCTATATAGGTCAAAACATTGTTATTATGTTCTTGCAATATTATGAAATATTACCTATTATTCATTTCATTCCTATACCAAGCACTTGTAGTAGTTCTTAATCCTTTTAAATATATATATAATATGTTGGAACTTTTTGTGTTCCTCATTTCATAGATAGATTAACACTTAGTTTGGTGGAAGTATTTTTTATGCCCTTAGATGGTACGCTAGTACAAAATTTTTGGCATTAAAATCTCAATATTTGGAGCTCATATCTAAAATGTGTTTGGAAAATATCTTGATATTTAATAAAATCCTCCTAGTTTATATTTCATGAAAATTGAACTATTTGTGTGCCCAAATTTAATATTCCAACTATTATGATTGGGTCCATAGAGCAATATAAAAGTGAATAAATGTCTCAATTCTAGAAAAATTACAAATTTTGGTACTTATAGATGAGTCCCTAGATTAAGTTTTATGACCATTGGAGGATTTTTGAGGTCATAGTACGATTTTTATTTATTATAGTACAAATTAGTTCCCATTAAAAAGGAACCCAAAAAAGTTGGGTTTCAATTCAATTTTTGGCAATTACATAATATTTTCAGGAATTATAAATATATCTATCAATTTTTCATGCCTTACAAATTTCATATAAGCTTTAGCATATTTTCCATCATTTTTTTTCTGAAATTTTTAGTTTCTAGTTTATTTTTTCAAATGGGGTGATATTAAAACATTTATCTAATTTTTTATTTGTGTCAAAAGATTAAAATATTTATTATCTTATATCATTTTATCCCAATTGAAGTCCTAGGCCGATGTAGCATTAAGTGACTTCCATGATCCAAAGAAGTAAGGACAAATGGAAAAAGTATTTTGGTCATTTCTAACCTTGTCCACTAGAAAATAATATGGTTATCATGTCTAAAATATCTCTACAATAATTTTAAATACTCTGGCACTATAATAAACACCTAATATTGTAAGAAGCAACTAAACATGGAGATCTAAATCCCTAACTCAATTGTGAATGTCCAAAATATGTTCCAAATTTCATAGAAAGCTGGAAAATACCCAAGGATGTGAATAAATGCATGTTTGCATGATGAAATTTTTGGACACAATATTCCTCTATACCAATTAAAAATAACCCATCTAATTAACTAAATAGAGATAATTTCAATGAAGAAGGAAAGCATGAATACAACCATAAAATCACATGACACATGAATACCAATATTTTTACATTGAAAACCCAAAAAGGGAAAAACCATGGTGAGGGTTAGCTCACAATATATTATATCCAGATATAATATATTACAAAACTATCACTACCAGGATGAACTATCTAGAAAAAGAGCTCACAACCCACTGAGTAAGAAAAAAGAAGGGTTGGCAACAATTCCTATTTGAACCGATACAATAGCATGTATCATATGCTAGATTATAGTTCCATTGAAGTAAAAAAATGATCTTCACACTATCTAAGTTGATACTCTTCTTTGTTCATAATCTACTCAATGTTGCATCGAACACATGTAGTGAATCACCATACATGTCATAACTCACATGCAATCTTTTCTACTCTACAAAATTCACATATCATACACTTATTTACTTTTGTTCTCTCTGCTACCTCACTCTAAAAACATCGGTGATGATCTCATATATATAGCCACATCAGGTGTAACTTTAATTTAACGATCAACCTAATTAGAAGTAAAACACAAAATTAATCATGTTAGCCTCAAAGCATTCTATCCACACTTAGAGCCTAAATTAAAAATAAAATTTACATCAAGATAGGTCAGCATGGACCTAATATACATCCCACATAAGATATAGTCAGTTATTCTCCACAAAACATAAAATGTGTTAGGTCAACCCAAAATAGACCTAAACATAAAGTCTTCAAGATTTCATGCAATTCATCTATCATGCAACTTCAAAAATCAATCTCTCATTGAATTCCCATTCAAATGACATTTATTAGCTTATCTTCATCATCGTAGGAAAAAATAATTATTTGCAAAGAAGTGCAGAATCTTCAACACTAGTACACTATATAAAGGATAACTATGATATATAGAGCTACATGTTGTCATTAATAACTGATTGGAAACTACACAAAATGTCATAAAAACTTGAATGTTGTTTCATCTAAAGAACATAAAACTATAGTTATGACTATAGAAGATTATACCATCATGTGGTGAAGTGCGGGCCCAAAAACTGACGCATTGAACCATGATATTGTCAAAGGAAATACTTAGCCAAATTCTTGATAAACCATACTTTTTGGACTTTCTTGCACTATAAAAAAGTCACCAAAAATACTTCCCCACTATGCTAGGATGATCATAACAATGTTGAAATCAATATCAACACTAGATTAAATGATGTATATACACTTCATGCTCATGTTGCAAAACTGCATAATCAGTGACAAACAAGTACAAACTTCCAACAATCTCCACCTTTGTCATTGATGACAACATCCATTTCAAAAACACTTTTGGAAGCTATTCAAAACTTGTGGCCCCCTTTCATATACACTTGTCTCTCCAAGCATTTTTACCAAAAGTTTTTCCATCCATCTTTCCCAAAATGTAACTATCACTTCCCAAGTACTTTGACAAAAAAAAAATTCATCTATTTCTCCCCCTTTGACATCAATGGAAATGATCATCCAAAGGCTCGATATACTTCCCTTATATATATATATATATATATATATATATATATATATATATATATATATATATGTTGACTCTCCCTAAAAAAAAAATCTTTTATGAAAGTAAGGGATTCTAAAAGTAGCTTATTAAAATGTACAGAAGTAAGGCTTATCAACCTAAAGATGGTAACCCTTTGAGCTCCTTCAAAATTTCCTACTAAGTGGATCTACTTTCTTCCCAAAGTATTTTTGCTTCTTCTATATTCCTACACTATAGTTCAAGCTCCATTACAATCGCTTCTCCTTCTTCCACAGTATTGGGGTTGAGTTGTATTTATGAGAGTTTATCAATACTAGAAAGGGAACTAGATATAAGAATATGCTTTATCTTCACCAGGTCCCTTAACATCATATATTATTTGATTGTCTCTTTTCTTTGATTTTGTAAGGAAAAGAAATTGTCATGCAGTTGCATAATGCCAATACATTTATGATTGTTCCTTTCTTTTGCTAAATCATAAATATATGTTGCACAACTTATTTGAGTTTCAATTGAATTGATGGCATCTTTTATATTTTGTTTGTTTTTCAACCATTTCAAGCAGTATGAGAGTAAGTTTTGTTCTTCTTCTTCACTGGTTTAGTATCCTTCAAACATTTCATAGCTCTATGATGTGCATTTGTACATTTCCTTGTAATATCCTCTAGACACTTCTCTATAGTCCTTGCCTTTGATTCACTTCTACGTTCTCCTCTTAATTTGGAGACATATACTTACAATGAATCAACCAAGTTTCTAAACTTTTCTATAGTAGACAATGATGCATCAATGCTTGCTCCAAGGGTTACCTCTTGTAGAGGTTTCATGGCTTCATCCATGTCTTGTGCTCCTATAGTTTTGATTCTAGCTTCATGCTCATGTTGAGCATCATCTATGTGTGTCCTTCCTTTTATGCTAGTATTTTCTTGCTCTACAATGTCTTGTTTAACTTTACCCAAGGAAATAACAATGATCTTCCTTTTCTTACCTCTTCTACTAGAGTTTCCAGAGGCTTCAAATCTAGTCCCATCTTCTAATCCATATCTTTTAATTTATTTAGGGCTTTAGAAGCACTTCTGCATAATGAATATCTTCTTCCTCAACCACCTCATAGTCTAATTCAAAAATCCAAATAGTTTGGGACTGTAACGCCCCGCCGTGCGAACCCCAAAGGACAACAACACAATAAATACCGCACAATTTTTTCTTTTTAAAATGCACATAACATACATGTAATACACATTAAGTCATAACATGAATTTCATTTAAGTAAACTCACTAACACAAACATCCTTTGAGGTACACGAAGAGTCATTACGCAACTTAGATCCATACAACATCAATAAAGAATAAAATCCAAAGATATAATCATTAACAATAACAAATATAACACATACATGAAAATTCATTGATAAGAAGCCATCTGCACATAAATACAGCATATGCATGATTACATAACACATTGGATAACAACTACCATGGTCAATATCCACACCAAGTTTAACATTTCATTACAGTACAATGTTTAAGAAGTACAATGATACAAGAGTGTTCCAAATATGACTGGAAACCATACACAAGATACCATGATACAAATGAATAGATGAATACTAGCATCAAAACAAGCTCCAAGACAAATACAACTCTGGAGTCGCTGCAATAGCACCAATCCGCACCTCTCGATCCTCGACTGGGGACCCAATGGGGTGCTTAGCACGTTCCACCCGACCATGTGAGTCCGAAGACCCACCCCCCGTGCTAGGAGCTAACAAGAAAGAGACCTCAACCAAGAACATCCAACAGAGAACCACAAGACTCAACGTCATACAAAAGTATCATAACACTCAAGGAATTACAATGACATAATCAACCACATCCAAGAGTCATAAATCTCATCACATAATTCAAGGCAATAGCCAGTAAAAAGGAACCAAAGGAAGATCATAAAACACTTTCGAATCAAACTGAATTAATAAACGTAACACAATTCTGAATCACAATGACACAATACAATAACATCATATCACAGTACCATAAGAGTACAAGGTCAAAACCCAACATCCACAAGATTTATACAAGACCAAAGAATACACCAAAGATCAAATAGGGTAAACCATAAATCAATTCAAAACAACTATGTTTCATCAGTTCAAGACAAAGAACCACTTCCAGAGGGTTTCCAAAGAAGCAACATAATAAGGAGTGTTAGAGGAGAGTGTCATCGCATGGCTTACATGGATTATCCAGACTACTACTAACGCAAGGCGCCGCCTCCATCTACTGATGAATTATCCAGACAAAACTGAGTGCTAGGAGCCGCCTCCATCTATGGTTATCCAGACTACCTGTCTCAAGGCACTGCTCCATAGGGTTGCTCATGCGGATCCGTTACCCTTCACGAAGACAAGGCAACGAACATGCCAACCACGGCCTTCTCAATCCCCATTAGTCTGTGGTAGCACTAAAAGGTGGATGAGGCATCAATTATCTTTTTAATGTGATTCTACCCACCCCCTAATTAATTATTTAAATTATCACTTTTTAATTTCACTCTAACGAGGGCTATCCTGGCGCCCCTTTGTGCGCCGACCACCCACTTAGAGCCACTCCCACTCTAGACACTCAAAACATAAAAAAAACAAATCCAAGAGTTGTACAACATAACAAGTACATTAGATCACAACAGAGAAGCATGCAAGGCATTACCCATCTTGCCATAAATACATAATCAAAATCTCAACGATTCATGTACAACCCTTTAAAATTCCAAAAATCAAGGCACTTGCCACATCAAGGCACATAAAAGGAGAAACATTAACCAACAATAAAAATAAACCTCTGGAAGATTCACAAAAAGTTACACTAGGGTTTCCCCATCAAGGAACTGACAGCAATAAAAGCAAAACCTTGAAGAACTATTTTCAATTCAAATATAATAAGCAAATACACCAAAATAAGATCCACAACTCCATTCAACAGCACCAACAACTTTGATATGAACTAAATCGGGAATCCAAGGGAAACCTCTATTTTCTCCTCTCGGAATACCCATACTTCAAAGAACCTTTCAATTTGACTCATCAAGTAGAACCATCAATCATGACAAAGTTAACATTAACCAATTTGCCACTTAGGTAAAGAACAAAAGAACACATACTGGTTCCCAACGAATAGCAACATACATTAATTGAGAGAACATTCCCAACTCAAAATCAACTCACGAAAAGTCACATCGAAAGAATCCATAAAACCACACAAAGAAAGCTCTGTCAACCCCCAGCAAAATAAAAATGCAATCCACACATCAACAAAATCGCTCAGTATCCAAAAGCCACCAACTAGATGTTCCACGAGAGACCTCAATTTTCTCTTCACAAAAACCCCTTATGGTGGCACAAAAATTACATTCAAATAACTAACAACAGGATAATGATAACAACTACCTAATCACATTCCCAATTAAAAGAAACCAACCTACTCAAAACAATTACAATCTCAAGGTTCTAAATAAGTATCCATATAAGACAACATTTATTAGAAACTCGGATCATCATAAAGTTATCCCCTAATCAACAATCCAAGAGAATTTAATTAGAAAAGAAGTCTCCATTCAAGAACAATTTATTTCAACGTTTATGCAAGTTTATAAAACTACCAGAATGAAGACAAAATAAAGTTTACATCAATATTTAACCATGACTAAAAATAACGATTAATTCTAGCATACACAATTCCTCAATGAAATAGTTATTACAACCACCAATTATAAGACTACCAAATACAACCATAAACCAAACTCCCAAAGGATCAATATACTATTTTCCTTCTACACATTACTCCCTTGATTAATCAATTTATCGCAACCATAAGATTAAATAACTAACAAAATACAACTTATGTCCCAACCACAAATATATATACATTTTTCTTAAAACTACTATTCTACTATGACAACTACCAAGTGTAGACTCCTAATATACTACAAACATTCACGGATAAATTTAACCACTAATAGTAACAAAAGAAACATTCTATTTATCTTATCCAAAACAAGACATTTGATTGAAAGGAGCCTAAAGCTATCCAAACGTATATTTACCCTTAAAAATTTCTCCTTTAATTACCATTCAAATATCCTTTTTAGGGTACTCTCAAAACAAATCAACTTACATTATAATTATGCACTTATTATGTAGTTATATAAAATATTTTTAAACTTTTATTTATATTTCACATCATTATAATTTTTTTTTATTCTTCTTATTATTACTACTATTTTCTTTTATTCCAATTTAGGATTTATAACCATTCCTATGACTATATACATTTATATAAATATAATGAGCCAATTAATACTCTAATTGTGTTCTAAAAAGATAACTAATCTCATGAACACTACACTACAAATATACTATTCCAAACATAGATTAAAACAAATATATTCCAATTGATTACATTCACCATTTATCTCATTCTTGCTTGAAAAGACATATCGTTGCTCTACTTGAAATAACATTGCCTATCATTAGTAATTTTTATGTCATGAAACAATAGTAAGAATGCAATAATTAATTATATAAATTGAAGTAATTACCCATAAACAACAATCACCCTAACTGAGAAAATAATCAATATTAACATTTGCGTCAAATTCTAAGTGCCCCTAATTTTCAATTTTAATTATTTACCCAATTCATTTTCTAAAGCGAATTAAATAATTTATTTACAAATCAACTATCTAATTACAATTCTCTGTAACATTTTATTACTTCACCCAGTGACCAATCCTTTACTATTTATCTTCATATAACATGATACAATTATACACATATATCCAATTATCAATTAAAATGTATTTGTAACAAACAATTTATATAATCTATATATATATATATAATCACACAATAGCAATAAACATCATCAATATCCAATCCATTTAAATCTTATGATAGAAAAGAATCCCTAAGTCAATCGATATACATTATATTATAGTGGAATTATAATTTAAATTATCTATGCCCAAAATCTTGAAACCTAAACTCCAAACATGCTGCAAAGGAAACAACAGACGCTCAATGACTGGGCGCGATGAACTACTGAAAAGATGCCTCAATAAGAACTCATTCCAAGGCGAAAGGGCGGCAGGTAGGGTGCAGCTTGAATTTAGTGAAAAGCCCAAGAAACTTCAAAGATGATTGCAGGATAGGCACAGAGAACTAGGGGTGCTATTTTAACTATTACACCCTTCTATGTTTGAGTGTTGCATCAATGATAGATTGTCAACAGAATCAAGGAGGCCATTTAAACTTTTAAACTTCCTATTTTGTTCAAGGGCTGCGGTTGCGACAGGTTACAAACAGCAATCACAGAGATTAGTTAATTTACTACACTTTGCAAGATGAAAAGTTGTAGTTATGACGGGTTGCCAATGGTTTCAGTGAGACTATTTAATTTACTACACTTTTGCACGTCTGAGGTTGCAGCTGTGCTGGGTTTGCCTATGGTTCCAAGGAGATTTACAAATTTAGATTACCAGACTGTGTGAAGGAGCTCATCTAAGCACTGTATCCAATAACATCAATTTCTCTTAGCTTCAACTGAACGGAGGTAATTGGCAAAGGTTTGAAACATTGTGCAGACCAAGAGAATTAAATAATCTGCTCATTGGTCCTCAATTTCTTCACTTGAACAATTTTCTCATCGACGATATTAGAGAAGACACCCGAACCAAGCTTCCTCCATGTTCGAGATGGTTACGGTTGCAAAAACGTGAGAAGCCACAGTCTTGCGCATCACATTTGGGGTTTTGATAATAAAATCTGAGAGAGTTTATTTAAATCTATACACCCTACCATGTTCAAGCGTTGCGGCTGTGACAGGTTGCCAAGTATATCAGAAAGTGAATATTGGAGTTTGGAATACCGCCATCTACTTGCATTGTTATCAAATCCAAAATGTTATTCACTAGTTTGAAAGGAAGGAGAAAGGTGAGGTGCAATACGCGACTTAAGAGTAAGAGGAATAATGTGCAACATTTCTGTTTTGAACCAACGCATTACAGTTTAGAGCTAAGTTTCCAGAGACGTGCCCAAGACTTAACAACATGTTCAAGGCAAGGATTGACAGAGGCAGATTCAATATCTGTTGCGGCAGAGAGAACTACACCGGTCACTAAATCCCTTATATGCAATTGCAATATGTATTTAAATAAATAACATCAAATTCTTGATATGCTCAACACGCAACGTTGCAAACACAAAACATTAGGAATCAACATTTAGATTCAATACGCACTCACTCTACATTCAATAACCAACCAGCCGCCGAGCACAAGGTAAGGAGGAATTTGCAGCAAAAAGGGAAACAAAATGCGAGCAGTTTATAAGGTACTACGATTTGCTTGCAACCGACTGGCAACATAATCATAGAAAAGACAAATAAGTCTAGTAAGAAATTACCAGACAATCAATTCTAAGGTTAACAGAGAGAACCATCGATACCAACAATGCCAATGCATGATAAACACAATTCAGAAATAGGGGACCTGGCGCAGGGAAATAGGCACACAATATAGCCTTAAGATCAGAGGAAATCCTAACGAAACAAACATAGATTCCAAAAGAATTCGGATTGAGAAAAATTAGACACCCAACAAAAGATGTTAGTCTCATGTGTTCTTTATTGCTTGCATTCATAAACCAAATGCTCAAGCAGAAGTCATAAAAATGGATTTTTATTTTATTTTATTTATTTATTATTTTTTTTTTATTCACGATTTCCAACGAAAATAAACAAGGGCAGTTGAAGAAAACAAAATGTGAGATTATTAAAGGGGTTGAAAGAAATGACATACCATTCAAGCCTGAATCTACGCTTGGCTGCTTGTGGAATTTTAATCTTCTTTGTGCCAGCCTCCCCTTCCGGATGCATTGCTTTTCCCCTTTTAAGTTCTTTCTTGGTTAGTTATAAATCAAGAACCGATTCCCAACCACCGAATGACTTTTCACCTTCCCCATAACCGAACTTGAATTTCAAAATAATATTTATTGCATGTTTATTATTTATTTAATTATAATATTCAAGTTTGATTTATTTAATTCGGTTTAACCATTAATAATATTTTATTTGCCAAAACACAAAAGTATCATAACTTTTATTTCAAATCATGCTAATCAGTTAAAATCTATTGGCAATAATATTTACCCTTTTACGCCATTGGGATAATTACCTTGGGGCAACAAGAAAATTATTAATTATTATCAATTATCGTTAAAAGAATGCTTTTCACAAAAACAATTAATTAATTTATTTATTAATAATTCTTTACTAATTTATCTAATTATTTATTTTCTTTTAATTAACCACTATACCTTTTAACTTTATAATCCCATTTAAATGTCATAATTTGATCAAAAACATTTATCGAGCAGAATAAATCAAATACACTCAAAGTCCAACAATACTTGACCTCACAACGAGTTGAAGTGCATTACAGAGCCAACGCAAAATGGAGGGCACTACATCCTCCCCCCCTTAGGCTTCGACTTACTCCTGGAAGTCGAGCTCAAGCATAACCATGGTAACACAACAATAGCAATTATCATAAGCACATCAATGAAAAACATCAATCAAACGTCATCAAGCAAGCAATGAAAATTAAACAACCCAACATAAGGAAAAGATACCAAAATGATAATAGTAACGGGGTTGCAACCAAACTAATTTCCAAACACTAAGACGGAGTGGACAAACTAAGTCGAGGAAACTTTCTGGTCAGCTCCTATGTTCAACGTCAAGCCCATTGGGTTTTTATGATGCTCGCCCAGTCCTGACAATGCAGGTGGAATCGAGACTTAATTCCTGCAATCCTGCATGCAAACAAACGTTGTGCACAATACATTGTGAGAGGAAATCCCAGCATAGTAGGGCACTCGCGAGTGAGTGATACCACACTGTCCCTCCCACTAACTACACATAATAGTCAAAACAATTCTAGTAACTCGTAAACAGTTTACTTCTTACTAGTTAGGCAATATTCGCATAAAGATACTAACCATGACCTAATTCATCTATTATATCAAAAGGAACTACTACTTGAAATAATGAGTATCTATACCTACATATTACAATTACTTTACCTTCATCACTACATTTCTGAAGCCAAGTTCCTGTAAATCAAAAGCTACCATAGAACATTGCTCATTAGCACCAATCATTCAAGTTGCATCTTAACTTAAAAATACCATATTCTGCTAAAAATCATAGTATAATTCTCTACAAAACCTCACATTTTCGTTAAAACTCATAATTTTCACACAAAGGACTTCACTTTAACCATTATTCAACACCAAATCTCAAATCAATTTCAATAAAAAGGCAAAATTTTACACCTTCACAGATTCAAGGACAACAAAATCGCAAATTCCACTCAAACTTGACATATTCACACACATAACACATCACCAAGAAACACATCACACTAAAACTCAAGGGTCCATAGAGCATCCCCGACTGGAAGGATATCGGTGCATTGCGCACTACACCGCGGGTCCTATCCTTTCATTCGATTTCCTGCACCATCGACCCGACACTGGTTAACAGAAGAAACTCAGGTTCACAACAATGACAACAGAAAAGTGAAACTCAAGACGCACGGGTCTAAGCGCAAGGTTACATAGTGAGCACAAATAGTGCCCAGTGTATGAACCTATGCTCTGATACCAATGTTGTAACGCCCCGCCGTGCGAACCCCAAAGGACAACAACACAATAAATACCTCACAATTTTTTTTTTTAAAATGCACATAACATACATGTAATACACATTAAGTCATAACATGAATTTCATTTAAGTAAACTCACTAACACAAACATCCTTTGGGGTACACGAAGAGTCATTACGCAACTTAGATCCATACAACATCAATAAAGAATAAAATCCAAAGATATAATCATTAACAATAACAAATATAACACATACATGAAAATTCATTGATAAGAAGCCATCTGCACATAAATACAACATATGCATGATTACATAACACATTGGATAACAACTACCGTGGTCAATATCCACACCAAGTTTAACATTTCATTACAGTACAATGTTTAAGAAGTTCAATGATACAAGAGTGTTCCAAATATGACTGGAAACCATACACAAGATACCATGATACAAATGAATAGATGAATACTAGCATCAAAACAAGCTCCAAGACAAATACAACTCTGGAGTCGCTGCAATAGCACCAATCCGCACCTCTCGATCCTCGACTGGGGACCCAATGGGGTGCTTAGCATGTTCCACCCGACCATGTGAGTCCGAAGACCCACCCCCCGTGCTAGGAGCTAACAAGAAAGAGACCTCAACCAAGAACATCCAACAGAGAACCACAAGACTCAACCTCATACAAAAGTATCATAACACTAAGGAATTACAATGACATAATCAACCACATCCAAGAGTCATAAATCTCATCACATAATTCAAGGCAATAGCCAGTAAAAAAGGAACCAAAGGAAGATCATAAAACACTTTCGAATTAAACTGAATTAATAAACGTAACACAATTCTGAATCACAATGACACAATACAATAACATCATATCACAGTACCATAAGAGTACAAGGTCAAAACCCAACATCCACAAGATTTATACAAGACCAAAGAATACACCAAAGATCAAATAGGGTAAAACCATAAATCAATTCAAAACAACTATGTTTCATCAGTTCAAGAAAAAGAACCACTTCCAGAGGGTTTCCAAAGAAGCAACATAATAAGGAGTGTTAGAGGAGAGTGTCATCGCATGGCTTACATGGATTATCCAGACTACTACTAACGCAAGGCGCCGCCTCTATCTACTGATGAATTATCCAGACAAAACCGAGCGCTAGGAGCCGCCTCCATCTATGGTTATCTAGACTACCTGTCTCAAGGCACCGCTCCATAGGGTTGCTCATGCGGATCCGTTACCCTTCACGAAGACAAGGCAACGAACATGCCAACCACGGCCTTCTCAATCCCCATTAGTCTGTGGTAGCACTAAAAGGTGGATGAGGCATCAATTATCTTTTTAATGTGATTCTACCCACCCCCTAATTAATTATTTAAATTATCACTTTTTAATTTCACTCTAACGAGGGCTATCCTGGCGCCCCTTTGTGCGCCGACCACCCACTTAGAGCCACTCCCACTCTAGACACTCAAAACATAAAAAAACAAATCCAAGAGTTGTACAACATAACAAGTACATTAGATCACAACAGAGAAGCATGCAAGGCATTACCCATCTTGCCATAAATACATAATCAAAATCTCAACGATTCATGTACAACCCTTTAAAATTCCAAAAATCAAGGCACTTGCCACATCAAGGCACATAAAAGGAGAAACATTAACCAACAATAAAAATAAACCTCTGGAAGATTCTCAAAAAGTTACACTAGGGTTTCCCCATGAAGGAACTGACAGCAATAAAAGCAAAACCATGAAGAACTATTTTCAATTCAAATATAATGAGCAAATACACCAAAATAAGATCCACAACTCCATTCAACAACACCAACAACTTTGATACGAACTAAATCGGGAATCCAAGGGAAACCTCTATTTTCTCCTCTCGGAATACCCATACTTCAAAGAACCTTTCAATTTGACTCATCAAGTAGAACCATCAATCATGACAAAGTTAACATTAACCAATTTGCCACTTAGGTAAAGAACAAAAGAACACATACTGGTTCCCAACGAATAGCAACATACATTAATTGAGAGAACATTCCCAACTCAAAATCAACTCACGAAAAGTCACATCGAAAGAATCCATAAAACCACACAAAGAAAGCTCTGTCAACCCCCAGCAAAATAAAAATGCAATCCACACATCAACAAAATCGCTCAATATCCAAAAGCCACCAACTAGATGTTCCACGAGAGACCTCAATTTTCTCTTCACAAGAACCCCTTATGGTGGCACAAAAATTACATTCATATAACTAACAACAGGATAATGATAACAACTACCTAATCACATTCCCAATTAAAAGAAACCAACCTACTCAAAACAATTACAATCTCAAGGTTCTAAATAAGTATCCATATAAGACAACATTTATTAGAAACTCGGATCATCATAAAGTTATCCCCTAATCAACAATCCAAGAGAATTTAATTAGAAAAGAAGTCTCCATTCAAGAACAATTTATTTCAATGTTTATGCAAGTTTATAAAACTACCAGAATGAAGACAAAATAAAGTTTACATCAATATTTAACCATGACTAAAAATAACGATTAATTCTAGCATACACAATTCCTCAATGAAATAGTTATTACAACCACCAATTATAAGACTACCAAATACAACCATAAACCAAACTCCCAAAGGATCAATATACTATTTTCCTTCTACACATTGCTCCCTTGATTAATCAATTTATCGCAACCATAAGATTAAATAACTAACAAAATACAACTTATGTCCCAACCACAAATATATATACATTTTTCTTAAAACTACTATTCTACTATGACAACTACCAAGTGTAGACTCCTAATATACTACAAACATTCATAGATAAATTTAACCACTAATAGTAACAAAAGAAACATTCTATTTATCTTATCCAAAACAAGACATTTGATTGAAAGGAGCCTAAAGCTATCCAAACGTATATTTACCCTTAAAAATTTCTCCTTTAATTACCATTCAAATATCCTTTTTAGGGTACTCTCAAAACAAATCAACTTACATTATAATTATGCTCTTATTATGTAGTTATATAAAATATTTTTAAACTTTTATTTATATTTCACATCATTATAATTTTTTTTTATTCTTCTTATTATTACTACTATTTTCTTTTATTCCAATTTAGGATTTATAACCATTCCTATGACTATATACATTTATATAAATATAATGAGCCAATTAATACTCTAATTGTGTTCTAAAAAGATAACTAATCTCATGAACGCTACACTACAAATATACTTTTCCAAACATAGATTAAAACAAATATATTCCAATTGATTACATTCACCATTTATCTCATTCTTGCTTGAAAAGACATATCGTTGCTCTACTTGAAATAACATTGCCTATCATTAGTAATTTTTTATGTCATGAAACAATAGTAAGAATGCAATAATTAATTATATAAATTGAAGTAATTACCCATAAACAACAATCACCCTAACTGAGAAAATAATCAATATTAACATTTGCGTCAAATTCTAAGTGCCCCTAATTTTCAATTTTAATTATTTACCCAATTCATTTTCTAAAGCGAATTAAATAATTTATTTACAAATCAACTATCTAATTACAATTCTCTGTAACATTTTATTACTTCACCCAGTGACCAATCCTTTACTATTTATCTTCATATAACATGATACAATTATACACATATATCCAATTATCAATTAAAATGTATTCGTAACAAACAATTTATATAATCTATATATATATATAATCACACAATAGCAATAAACATCATCAATATCCAATCCATTTAAATCTTATGATAGAAAAGAATCCCTAAGTCAATCGATATACATTATATTATAGTGGAATTATAATTTAAATTATCTATGCCCAAAATCTTGAAACCTAAACTCCAAACATGCTGCAAAGGAAACAACAGACGCTCAATGACTGGGCGCGATGAACTACTGAAAAGATGCCTCAATAAGAACTCATTCCAAGGCGAAAGGGTGGCAGGTAGGGCGCAGCTTGAATTTAGTGAAAAGCCCAAGAAACTTCAAAGATGATTGCAGGATAGGCACAGAGAATTAGGTGTGCTATTTTAACTTTTACACCCGTCTATGTTTGATTGTTGCATCAATGATAGATTTTCAACAGAATCAAGGAGGCCATTTAAACTTTTAAACTTCCTATTTTGTTCAAGGGTTGCGGTTGCGACAGGTTACAAACAGCAATCACAGAGATTAGTTAATTTACTACACTTTGCAAGATGAAAAGTTGTAGTTATGACGGGTTGCCAATGGTTTCAGTGAGACTATTTAATTTACTACACTTTTGCACGTCTGAGGTTGCAGCTGTGCTGGGTTTGCCTATGGTTCCAAGGAGATTTACAAATTTAGATTACCAGACTGTGTGAAGGAGCTCATCTAAGCACTGTATCCAATAACATCAATTTCTCTTAGCTTCGACTGAACGGAGGTAATTGGCAAAGGTTTGAAACATTGTGCAGACCAAGAGAATTAAATAATCTGCTCATTGGTCCTCAATTTCTTCACTTGAACAATCTGCTCATCGACGATATCAGAGAAGACACCCGAACCAAGCTTCCTCCATGTTCGAGATGGTTATGGTTGCAAAAACGTGAGAAGCCACAGTCTTGCGCATCACATTTGGGGTTTTGATAATAAAATCTGAGAGAGTTTATTTAAATCTATACACCCTACCATGTTCAAGCGTTGCGGCTGTGACAGGTTGCCAAGTATATCAGAAAGTGAATATTGGAGTTTGGAATACCGCCATCTACTTGCATTGTTATCAAATCCAAAATGTTATTCACTAGTTTGAAAGGAAGGAGAAAGGTGAGGTGCAATACGCGACTTAAGAGTAAGAGGAATAATGTGCAACATTTCTGTTTTGAACCAACGCATTATAGTTTAGAGCTAAGTTTCTAGAGACGCGCCCAAGACTTAACAACGTGTTCAAGGCAAGGATTGACAAAGGCAGATTCAATATCTGTTGCGGCAGAGAGAACTACACCGGTCACTAAATCCCTTATATGCAATTGTAATACGTATTTAAATAAATAACATCAAATTCTTGATATGCTCAACACGCAACGTTGCAAACACAAAACATTAGGAATCAACATTTAGATTCAATACGCACTCACTCTACATTCAATAACCAACCAGCCACCGAGCACAAGGTAAGGAGGAATTTGCAGCAAAAAGGGAAACAAAATGCGAGCAGTTTATAAGGTACTACGATTTGCTTGCAACCGACTGGCAACATAATCATAGAAAAGACAAATAAGTCTAGTAAGAAATTACCAGACAGTCAATTCTAAGGTTAACAGAGAGAACCATCGATACCAACAATGCCAATGCATGATAAACACAATTCAGAAACAGGGGACCTGGCGCAGGGAAATAGGCACACAATATAGCCTTAAGATCAGAGGAAATCCTAACGAAACAAACATAGATTCCAAAAGAATTCGGATTGAGAAAAATTAGACACCCAACAAAAGATGTTAGTCTCATGTGTTCTTTATTGCTTGCATTCATAAACCAAATGCTCAAGGAGAAGTCATAAAAATGGATTTTTATTTTATTTTATTTATTTATTATTATTTTTTTTATTCACGATTTCCAACGAAAATAAACAAGGGCAGTTGAAGAAAACAAAATGTGAGATTATTAAAGGGGTTGAAAGAAACGACATACCATTCAAGCCTGAATCTACGCTTGGCTGCTTGTGGAATTTTAATCTTCTTTGTGCCAGCCTCCCCTTCCGAATGCATTGCTTTTCCCCTTTTAAGTTCTTTCTTGGTTAGTTATAAATCAAGAACCGATTCCCAACCACCGAATGACTTTTCACCTTCCCCATAACCGAACTTGAATTTCAAAATAATATTTATTGCATGTTTATTATTTATTTAATTATAATATTCAAGTTTGATTTATTTAATTCGGTTTAACCATTAATAATATTTTATTTGCCAAAACACAAAAGTATCATAACTTTTATTTCAAATCATGCTAATCAGTTAAAATCTATTGGCAATAATATTTACCCTTTTACGCCATTGGGATAATTACCTTGGGGCAACAAGAAAATTATTAATTATTATCAATTGTCGTTAAAAGAATGCTTTTCACAAAAACAATTATTTATTTATTTATTAATAATTCTTTACTAATTTATCTAATTATTTATTTTCTTTTAATTAACCACTATACCTTTTAACTTTATAATCCCATTTAAATGTCATAATTTGATCAAAAACATTTATCGAGCAGAATAAATCAAATACACTCAAAGTCCAACAATACTTGACCTCACAATGAGTTGAAGTGCGTTACAGAGCCAACGCAAAATGGAGGGCACTACAGGGACTCAACTGCTTCCATGAAGAAAATTCAATATAGACAATAAAATTAATGTCTCTTAAGTACCTTTCAAACACACTCTTAGGTATTCTTACTCTTTCATTCATTCTCATTTGATGTGATATCTGATGTGTAACCAATTCTATATTTGTCCACTCTACCTTCCCAATTACTAGTACTTCATTCATGAAGTAGAAAAGAAAACATATTACCAATGTACCATACGTGAATGTATGTTTTTTTCTCTTTTCTATTTTCTTCAAGTTCTTCATCAAATTTTTTTAAAGTAACTCAATAAGATCATAATCAACACCATTTTCAAACATGTCATGTGCAATGTCAACAAAAATGGTAGAGACTATATAGTCATTATTTAGGTGAAATTTTTTGTGACCAATAAGCATTGTAGCATACTGGATAGTTGGATTCCTAATTGAATTCAAGGTGAGTTCCTTTTCTTCAAGAGTAGCACTAGTCTTCTCCATTATCTCCTTAACCTTAATAGAGTTTTGGTCTAGAAATGGTCTGGAGGACCACAAATAATTTATATCTTTAATATATTCCTTGGTTATTGAGTACCCACCATCAATCCATATGGATCCATCATGAATTATGCTTAATACCATTAAGGTGTACTTCCTCTTAACTTCAAATAGTGGAAAATTTTGCCACACATCCAATCTCTTCTCATTTAGGTTCTTGTATTCTAGTTTTATAGTGTAATCATTTCCTTCCAATTTTGCTACCCATTGAACACATAAAATGGTATAGGAAATTTCTTTTATTTCCCCATGAGTGTATGCATTGATATCCTTAGTCAGTAAAATTCCAAAGGGAGTGTAAGAAAATGCACTTGCTAGATCTTCCAATAAAACTTTCCTAGAATGTCTCTTAAGTTTATATTGCAGTCTCCCTTAGAAGTCTACAATTTGTATTCCTTCCATTACATATAAACTGCTTTCAAATAAAAATTCTAGAAAAATAGAGTACACAAAATACCTCTTAAATCACTCAGTGAAATTAGGGTTTTGATGTTCTATTATCGGAAGATGCATCAAATTCTTCCACTTCTTCTTCTTCTTCACCTCACTTCTCCTTCACATTTGTTTAATTAAATGAATTTGTCTTCCCAAGCACAGTTTTAACTCCTTGATTTGACCCATTTCAACAATAAATGCTTTAGATAAAAATCTAGTAAAATTTGAAACCTTGTATGCATAATCAACTTTTAGAAGCTTTAGAAATTTTAACATTAATTTTTTTTCTCCTGTAGTTTTCACTAACAAATTCATAATATTCATCTCCATCTTATATCTTCATGTCATTCCATGACACAACATGTCAGCAAGGGGGTTATATGATTTTGATAAAGCTCCCCCTAAGCCATAGCTCTAGGATTAGTTACTGGAGGAAACATCTACATCAAAGATAGGTACATATTTTCCCTTGTCCTTAGTCTATTCTTTCTTTCTCCATAATTTTTTTGTTTCCTTCTTCACTTCATTCAGATCAAATTTTTATAACCAAGATAACCTCCATTCAATCTTGATCTACACTGGTTAGACTTATGTCCAAATATATTGCATGTATAATAGTAGCCATTGAAAGATTGAACCATTCTACCAGTATTAAATCTATTTATCATTTGACTTCTACACTCAATAGCTCTATATCAAAATTTCTTGCATGAAAAAAATTGTCTAGTAAAAGATGAAACATTATAATTCATTCTACTACATTCCATAGCTTTTAGTCTAAATCTATTACAAAAATAACAAAGAAAATTGAAGGATTAGTACCTTTGAGCATTTGGTTGTTTGATGGGGGTCCTTCTAGCATTGCTTCTATGATTTTGGAACTTACCATAGTTCCTCTTTCCTTCATATTTTCTAGGTTCACTGATCTTCTTTGCATTAGAAGTCTAATCTACTTTAGATCTTTCTCCTCTTTCAAGTCCGAAACCAAATTTATCTTTAGATGCTTTCTGTCTAGTAATTAACTCATCAAGCATTGTAGAAATTTTCTTAAACATTTCCTCATGAATTCTTTCTTTCTCCAAATATTCTCTTAGATTTACTATTTCTTGTTCAAGTCTAGTGCATTCATTATTCTTGCTTTGTATCACTGAATTTAGACATTTCTCAATTGGGTATGTGCAGGATCATGATGGGCCAAAAAGTGGCAATATGATGGGTATGTGGCTAATGTCCCTTTTTCTACCCAAAATTGATGAAACAAAAAGGGTTTTTAAAGGAGATTCTTAGCTTTCCACTAATATAGATTATGCTTTACTTTGAATTTAATAAGTAATTATTATTCATTTTCTATTCAAATTATGACTATAATCCTGATTGATAGGCTGATTGAAAAACATCTATAGCTTTCAAACGGTATCACATTTTTTGAATCCAAAACATGCATCACATTCTATTCTTCATATACTAGAGGATTAAAAAAAGAAAAATTGAATTTCATGAAGTTTTGACCAAGTTAAGGTGGTCAGACATAAAAGTTTTTTATATTTTATAAAAGTTGTAATAAAAAAATCATAATTAATTATTTACTTGGAAAAAAATTACAAAAAAATATGCATCACATCAAGACATGAGTCCTCCACTTATATATAAAATATTATAAAAAAATATTATCATTTTATTGTGGTTAGGGTGGTCAGACAGACACCTACTTATTTTTTCCTTGAAATTTAAGTACTGCTGCATTAAAATTTCAAATTTTCACCAAATAGATTTTTTATTTTTAAACAAACCTAGTAGTTTAGAAACTACATTCAATTTTCTATAGATTATATTCTTACATATTTTTGAAATAATATAGATAACTTATTCAAATTTTTATGTCAAGTTTCCTAACTCTGATTTTTCTGAATTTTTTGCCACTTAAGGGCTTGTTTTTTCCATGATGATCCTGCACATACCCAATTCTTTTATTTTCTTACACTTGTACTTTTAATATGATAATTTCTTCATTGTCTTTCTTCAATTGTTGATTGAATTCCTTATTCCTTTCTCTTAATTTCTTGATCCACTCTCTCAGCTTCTTAATGCATTTGTTTGCCTCTTTTAAATTTTCCTTTAGATCCTCATTCTCATTTTTAATTTTGTTAACATATTCAAATGCAACTTTGAGTTCTTCATCTTCGTATAACATACAATCTTCTTCTATATATTCAATTACAAAAATTCCTTCTGAAGGAGTAGGATACTTCCTATTAGCATATTCTCAAACTCTAAGATCTTCCTGAAGTGATCAAGCTCCTTCTAGGGAACCAAGCTTTGATACCAACTGTTGAACACCTAGAATACTGAGAGGGGAGTGAATTAGTATTCCTCTAAACTGATTAAACACAACCCATCCAATTAATTGAATAGAATTAACTGCAATGAAGAATGAAAGCATGAATACAACCATAAAATCACATAACAGGGTATGTGCAGGATCATGATGGGCCAAAAAGTGGCAATATGATGGGTATGTGGCTGACGACTATTTTTTTACCCAAAATTGATGAAACAAAAAGTTTTTTTAAAGGAGTTTCTTAGCTTTCCACCGATATAAATTATGCTTTACTTCAAATTTAATAAGTAATTATTTTTCATTTTCTATTCAAATTATGACTAAAGTCCTAATTGATAGGCTGATTGAAAAAAATTTATAACTTTCAAATGGTGTCACATTTTTTGAATCCAAAACATGTGTCACATTTTATGCTTCACATAATATAGGATTAAAAAAAGAAAAATTGAATTTCATGAAGTTTTGACCAAGTTAAGGTGGTTAGATATAGGAATTTTTATATTTTTTAAAAAGTTGTAATAAAAATTCATAATTAATTATTTACTTGGAAATAAATTACAAAAAAATATGCATCACATTGGGGCATGAGTCCTTTACTTATATCTAAAATTTTATAAAAAAAAATTATCATTTTTTTGTGGTTAGGGTGGTCAGACAAACACCTACTTCTTATTGTTTCCCTAAAATTAAGTACCACTCATTGAAATTTCAATTTTTCACCAAATATATTTTTTGTTTTTTTAAACAAACCTAGTAGTTTAGAAACTACATTCAATTTTCTACAGATTCTATTCTTACATATTTTTGAAATAATATAGATAACTTATTCAAATTTTTATGTCAAGTTGCCTAACTCTGATTTTTCTGAATTTTTTGCCACTTAAGGGCCTATTTTTCCATGATGATCATGTAGATACCTAACACATGAATACCAATATTTTTACATGGAAAACCCAAAAAGGTAAAAGCCATAGTTAGGGTTATCTCACCATATATTATATCTAGATATAATATATTACAAAAGGATCACTACTAGGATGCACTGTCTAGAAAAAGAGTGCACAACCCATTGAGTAAGACAAAAGAAGGGTTGGCGATAGTGCCTATTTGAACTGATACAATAAAATCTATCATATGCTAGATTATAGTTCCATTGAATTACAAAAATGATCTTCACACTGTCTGAATTGATACTTTTCTATGTTCATAATCTACTCAATGGTGCATCTCACATATAGGTGAATCACCATACATGTCATAAATCACATACAATCTACTCTTCTCTACCACATTTTCATATCATTCACTTATTTCCTTTCACTCTCTCTACCACCTCACTCTAAAAAATTTGGTGATGATCTTATATATATATAGATATATCTATATACATGTATATACATATATACGTATATGGGTATATATATACATATATGCATACATATATATATATATATGTATGTATGTATGTATGTATGTATGTATATGTATATACATGTATATATGTATATATATGCATATACATACATACATACAAACATACATACATATATATATATATATATATCGACATCAAGTGTAACTTCAATTAGGCTAGCCTAATTATAAGTAACACACAAAATTAATCATATCATCCTCAAAGAGTACTATCCACACTTAGCACCTAAATTCAAAATACATTTTACATCAAGATATGTTGTCATGGACATAATATAGATCATCCCACATAAGATAGAGTTACTCAATTATTCTCCTCAAAACATCAAACATGTTAGGTTGCCCCAAAATAGACCTAAACAAAAATTATTCAAGAGTTCATGCAATTCATCAATTGTGTGACCTCAAAACTCAATATCCCATTTAATTCCCATTCAACCAACATTTTTTAGCTTATCTTCATCATCCTAGGACAAAATAATTATTCACGAAGAAGTGCGGAGTCTCCTACACCGGCACACTATAGAAAGGATAACTGTGATATATAGAGCTACATATTTTCATTCATAACTTACTAGAAACTATACAAAATTTCACAAAAAACTTGAAATTTTTTAATCTAAAGAACACAAAACTATATTCAAGACTATATAATATTATAGGAGCATGTGGTGAAGTGCGGACCTAAAAATTGATTCACTAAAGCACAATATTTTCATAGGAAATACTTTGCCAAATTCTTGATAAACCATACTTTCTAGATTAGCTTGCACTGTACAAAAGTCACCAAAAATACTTCCCCACTATGCTAGGATGATCATAACAATGTTGATATTAATGAAAACAATCGATCAAACAATGTATAGACACTTCATGCTCATGTTTCCAAACTGAATCATCAGTGACATACTTCCAAACTTCCAACAAAAAATCTTTTTAAAGATTTCCAACACCTAGCTATGGAGGAAATGTTTTTGGAATAAGGAAAGTGGGTAGGCTCATGGTACAAATATTTATTTTAGAAAATTATATAGAAAAGGGGAAATATAATGCTAAAAAATACAAAAAAATGGTTACATCAATTATTTTTGACAAAATGTTAGAGTGGGTGAAGGAAAGAATGTGAGAAATTTGAGGGTGTTATTCTTGATGTAAGTTGTTTTTTCACTTTTCATTGAAGGGTAAGTATTTTATGTTTTAATTTATCACCTATAAGGTGAATATAAAACTAAAAAATTAATTTCACCACAAGGGTAAAACCTTACATGGGAAATACAAGTGAAAATGTGAAAATGATTTTCTAGTTTTATTTAATAAGAATGAATGTGATGGTTTTAGGAATCTTGTGGCGTATTCCGTAATTATAATTCAATTGCACATCAAGGATTCTTGACTCTTGGATTCTATCTTATTTTCCTTCTTCTCTTTTATTATAATATTTTTGGTATTGTAAGGAGCTACTAGATTGTAGGGTAGACACTACAAGAAATCTATATACCAACCATAGGTTCATGTTTATAGCTATTGTGGAATTTTTAATGTAAATTTGATGTAAAATTATACTTAATAAGGATATACCATAATGTTAAGTATAATTTCTCCTATCATCTTACAATATTTGTTTGGTAAATAAATGTAGGACTCATTCATGTTTTCTTTGCATTCAATCTCCATTACATATTTTAAGCTTTAGCAAATTTGATAACTTTCTATTTGCACATTTATTGCACTTATACTAGATTTTAAATAGTTTTGTTTTCGAAGAATACAATAAAATATTGAATTGTGAATTATTTTAGTAAGGAGTCTTTTTTAACTTGAGATGTGGGTTTTTGAGTTTAGAATGGATTATTAGGAATGGGTCATATTATTTGAAACATGAAGTCATTTGATATTTTAGGCTTTATAAGGGTAAGTTGTGTGATATAGGCTCATCTAAAATATGATTTGGTTTATGATCACTATTATATTTTTATGATTGAATGTGTTCCTATAGAATAAGGCACTAATTTCATATGGTTGCAGTTAACAAAACCACTCAAATATTCAAATAATAAACATATACAAAAAGCTATAAATTATTATGGTGTTTTCTCTTTAGGGGGTTTAGAGGCTATAAATGAGAGGTCTAGTTTATTAGTCATTTGTCACTCATTTTCCTATTTTTTATATACATCATGGTTTGTCTAATATATTTACTTACAATGTTGGTATGGGTATAAATAATCATACCTACACTTGGTAATTAAAAGAAATCATTCCCTTATATATCTATGAATATGTAATTATCCACAAATTTGAGGTTTGTAATTACAAGTTGGTTTGTAACCAACAAACTCTAAGTTAGTGATAAAATGGTCTTATGCATTATTTTGACTAAACTTAGTTTTATCTTCAAAAAAAATATGTCAAATGCTCTATTATTATTTAGGAGCCTCATTACAATTACCCTCCCAAGTCTTGTAGATCTCAAAGTGTTGAATCTAGGGTCTAGTATTGTCTCATTGGATTTTTCTTATCCTTGGTTTAATAATAGGGATATAAGATTGGATAGATGAACATGATTCCTAGGTATAGGTGTTGTGCCATCTCTTAGAGCTAAGGGTGTAAAGAAAAATAACTAAATAAATGAATTCATTGTTGGGGAGTTAAGGGTCTAGTTCATATATTGAGGAACTTCATATTTTAATGAAGAAATTATTGCAATTCTAATAATTGTTTGCTATAACTTTTTTGTAAAGAGAGAATCATTATTGAACTAGTATGTAGACACTAATAGAGACTCTAACCCAAGATAATTTTTTAACCTTGAAGAAATGATGATGTGTTAAAAAATTTAGTCATCCTTAAGACGTGGTTGATGATCAACATTTGCTTTATTTCCTTTCAGTAATTAACTTTCAGTGTTGTGTTTCTTAGCTGTAGAATGCAATGACTACTTGAGCCCCTAGTGCACATATAGTGTTGACCCATTTCAAGTTCACATCCTTGGGTTGAAAAGTTAAATGCACCTTCATGATGATTGAATGGCTATTCAGGTTAGATGTCTAGTGTCTGAATCAAGGTTATAAAGGCTTAGTTATGAGATCATTGTAGGTGTAACACCCCGCCATGCAACCCTAGAGGAAGTTGCAATTAACTACACAAACACACAATTTTTTTTTGTTTAAGTATAAATAACTTGCAAGTTCACTACCCATTGCCAACAACCTCTAAGGTTACGAGAATGAGATTACCTTAAAACCCAAACAAGAAACATGAATTGAAACCATAACATTTAATTACCTAATAATTAAGTACACATAAATTCCATACATGATAAATTACATCAAAGAATATGAGATACCACATGAATTCCCAATAATATAATTGAACAATAAGATTACAACTCTCATTCCCCAAATGAGGTAAATCCTGAACATCATGGCTATAAATTACATCTTCCACCTCAATACAAATGAGGGGTAATAAATTACAAGATTCAACTGAAATGAATAAAGCATGAAATGAAATTGGATCCCACGAGCTCTCCAACTAGAAATCTCATCCACACGAACAAGAAGAAAACCCAACAGAGTAAGGTGCACGTTCCACCCAACCAAGTGATACCCGAAGGCTCACCCACTGTACTAGGAGATAGTAACAAGGAATTCCTATACAAGACCATCTACCTCTAAACATAGGCTAATACATAATTGAACTGAATCAAATACAAACACAATATCACTTAACACAATGGTTACAATGCTTCCACATACCAATGAGCCACTACACAGTACAACAAAACTGACTTATGGTTGTCATAGAGAGAGTGTCACACATCATTTACTATGAGTTACCCTAGCTCAACCTTCCTAGGCTACCGGACCCCCATCCTGGGTTACCCTGGCTTGCCTCTACCAGCCACCGGACCCTCATACAAACTGTGCTTCTTGTCACATCTCAAGCCTTAAGAAGCGTATGAGTCATGAGAGAGGCATTCATTATCTTAATTAGTCTAAAAGTTTTTCATTAATTATTTTTAAGTTATCACTTACTTAAATCCTAAGTGAGTTACCCTAACGCCCCTCTATGTGTCGGACCCCCACCTAGAGACACTCTCCTATCGACAACACATACAAACCAATCACCAAGGGAATCCCAAGTGCATACAAACTAGATAAACAATCACTCCAACTCTAGGAGTTGACATATAATGAAACTCACTCCAAACAATTGGAGGCAACAAAACACATAATCCACTCCTAATCCAAAGGAGGCACAAAACATCCTCATTCGTGAAAACTGGGTAAAACAACAGGATACAACTATATGCACTACCCAAGACAATACAAAGGTTGACTAACACATTACGACAACCCACACAATTAAATGAAAACCCCATCTGGAAGATTTACATAAACAATTCACTCCATTTTCCCAACAACGACAATGATAGAAAACACATAACAAAAAGACACTTTTGGCAATTAAATAACATACTTTAGGATTTCCTAAATCCAAGCAAGGCGATAACATATTGCATGTAATCAAATAGAATAATTAACATTATTAGAAGGAATAAGCTTAAACTAACTATTTTATTTTAACTTCCCAATGACAATTAATGTTTAAAAAACAAATTTCCAATAACATCCTTTTCCTATGAAATTAATATTTGCATCAATAATAAAATCATTATAGAAAACTATAATTAAAAAAATTATTTAAACATATATATATATAACTATATGTTTACTGAATATATATAAATATATATATATATTTATTTATTTATTTATAAAAAACTATTTAAATTTCCAATTACAATTGTTTTCCAAAATTTAATTAAAACCAATTATCTAAAAATACATAATATATACATTATATATATATAATATATGCATATTATATATATAAATAATAATAATAAAATTTATTTAAATAATAATATAATATATATACATATAATATATATATATATAATATAATATATAAATATTATATATATAATATATATATAATATAAAATAAAATAAAATAAACGATTTTCTTTTGTTGACCCACGGGCCCCCAAAAGGGAGGAGGACGTAGCCATAGGCTGTGCCCAGTCTCCCCTATGGAGGTTGCATTGCCTGTGGCAACGCTTCACCCACAGTCTATGGGGAGCGCTTCCACAATAGTGCCCTCCACTGGGGCTTGGTTGTGGCAGCCATGGCTGCGCCCCCCCCATAAAAATACATATTTTTCCCAATTAAAATATCAAACAAAATTTTTTTCCTAAGATTTTTTTGACGAATTTGTTAGAATCTGAAAAGATTATAAACCCAGAAAACTAGTGCAAAAGAATAGATATTAAAATATGAAAGCAACTGATATGAAATCAAAATAACAACATAGAGTCAGTTTCCGAGAGTAATGCAAATGCTAGAAGCAAAATAGCATTAAGAGGATGCAAAAGCAAAAGATGCAAAATACAAGCCAGGTAGCATGTTTTTATAGATGAGGGAGAGTGAGGAGGTGGCAATACCGACCAATCAGAAGCAACCATCTATCGGACTAAAGATAGTGAATTATCTTCCCAAGATAGCTAATGGATGTTCACATGTAGGAAGATGACACCTCATAACCACTCACCTAATTAAGCATGATTTATTAACCTAAGCAAGATTAATAAAAGGTGTAGGAAAAACCTAGGAATAATAGGGAAAATAAATAACCCAACTAAGAAATAAAAACCTACACTAACACCCCCCCTTAAGCGAAGCTTAGGTGGATGTAGAAATGGGTCCCGGAAAGTCAAGCCTGATGAGGTACCCATGAACAATGATTTCCCTCCAAAAGAGAGAAAAGCCCTCCCCAAATAGAGAGAGAAAATACCCCCCCAAAGTAGAGAGAGTCATGACTCCGAGTGAGAGGAAGAAGCCCCCTAGAAGATGAAGCATCTCGCACCCCCAACAAAGCTCGCAAATGAAGGAACTTTCTCTCAGTGAAGGGTTTGGTGAATATATCAGCAACCTGCTCGGAAGTCAAACAGTAGTGAAGGTTGATGACATGACCATGGATGAGCTCCTAGATGTAGTGCATGTGGACCTCTATGTGTTTGTTCTGCTGATGATGGACCGGATTCTGTGAGATCTGAATGGCACTCTGGTTATCACAAAATATGACCGATGGCCGTCTGATCTAAATGCCAAACTCAGTGAGAAGATTTTGAAGCTAGATGGCCTTTGTGGCACCATTCACAGCCCCCCGATACTCAGCCTCAGTAGAAGATAGAGCAATAGCAGATTGCTTCTTGCTCGACCAACAAACAGGACTAGAACCAAGTGAGAAGCTGTAACCTGAAGTAGACTTGCGATCTTGAGAATCGCCTGCCCAATCTGAATCTATGTAGCCCACCAAGTCAAGAGCAATACCCGCTGCATAGTGAATCCCAAAACTATGAGTACCCTGAATGTAGTGAAGGATCTGCTTGGCTGCTTTCCAGTGCAGCTCATGAGGCTCTTGCATGAATCGAGAGACCATGCCTACAACATATGAAATGTCGGGTCTTGTATGAGTCAGATAAATGAGACTCCCAACAAGTTGTCGGTACAAAGTGCCATCAACAAGGGGTGAAGAAAACTGAGCCTCAAGTTTGACTCTAGAAAGAAAGGGAGTCAGAGCAGGCTTACAGTTAGCCATATGAAACCTTGAGAGAAAATATAGAGCATACTTGGACTGTGTGATTGTGATCCCAGAAGAAGACTGGTAGATCTCAATCCCGAGAAAGTAGTGCAACAAGCCCAAGTCAGTCATCAAAAACCTATCATGAACGGCAGTTTTGACAGCCCTAATGGTAGATGAAGAACTCCCTGTGATTAGCAAGTCATCAACATACAGAACCAGAAATAGGAGTGAATCATCCTGCTGCAAAATGTAGACATTGGGATTTGAATGGCACTGAGTGAACCTAACTGATAGAAGGAAGGAGTCCATCTTGGCATACCAGGCCCGAGGAGCCTGTTTGAGGCCATAGAGAGACTTCTGAAGATGGCACACAAGTGAAGAATCCTAAACAAACCCCTGTGGCTGCTCCATGTAGATCTCCTCCTGAGGGTCACCATGAAGAAAGGCACTCTTCACATCCATCTGGTGTACTTCCCAACAATTGGTTGCAGCAATGGCAAGAACAAGTCGGATGGAATTCATTCAGGTAACTAGCGCAAAAGTCTCAAAGTAGTCAATCCCAGGAACCTAGGAGAATCCTTTAGCGACCAAGCGAGCCTTATGCTTGTCAACCAACCCATCTACTATAAATTTTTTCCAATAGATCCACTTACATTGAACAAGTTTTCTTCCCTTAGGAAGAGGGACAAGATCCCAAGTGTGGTTCCTCATCAAGGAACTATACTCTTCCTGCATAGCTATATCCCACTCGGGAATACTAGAAGCCTCGTGAAAAGACTATGGATCTGAGGCAGTGGCAATGAAAACATGTGGAGCATCCTAGAATTGTGAGCGAGTCCTCCTAGTGTCTAATGGATCCCCAACCCAATCACCTGCAGACTGCAAAGTTTGTCTAGCCCAAAGTGGACCGAAAGATGGAGAATGTGGAGGAGAATCATTAGCCTCTGAATGATGACTAGGAGAGGAAGGAGGTGAGTCCTCTGAATCACTCTTGTCATTAGAAGAAGACTGCTCAGGTGAATCTGACTCATCAGAAGATCTATCATGTACTCCAAGTGACTCCAATGTCAATGTAGAAGGAGGTGGAGAAGTGATAGAAAGTGAGCTCGAAGAGTCCTCCTCAAACTGAACACTCCTCTCAATGAACAACTCATGTGTAGTAGGGTGGAGCAACCGATAACCCTTCACACCATCAGGGTAACCTACAAATATGCAAGGTCTACTCTGTGGATCCAAGGCCTTGCGTTTCTCTGTAGGAATGTGGGCCCATGTAGGAGAAACAAAAACTCGAAAGTGCTTAACTGATGGTTTCCGACCGCTCCAAGCTTTAAAAGGAGTAATTCCCTTCAAGGCTCAATGAGGAACATGATTCTGGATGTAACAAGCACAGTTAATGGCCTCTGCCCAATACCGTGGTGCAAGAGATCTCGAGTGAATCATGCAGTTTTCCATTTCCTTCAAGGACCTATTCTTTCGTTTTACAACACTGTTCTACTGAGGATTGTATGGGACTGAATGCTGCAAATCAATGCCCTCTGAAGTGCAAAACTTCTCAAACTGATGGTTGACATACTCACCACCATTGTCAGTGCGCAAAACTTTGATGACATTCCCAGATTGCTTCTCTACAAAAGTTTTGAAGTCCTGAAAATGATCAAATACCTCTGACTTTTGTTTGAGAAAGTACACCCAAGTATAGCGAGAAAAGTCACCAATGAATGTGAGAACATATCTAGCCCTGCTGAATAAAGGATGTTGGAATGGACCAGCCAAATCATTGTGAACTAACTCCAGTATCTGTGAAGCTCTCCATGCCTTCCCTTTGTCAAACTTTTCCTTAGGATGCTTACCAAGTATGCAACCTTGGCAAACACCACCTAAAAATTGAACTGAAGGCAACCCTATGACCATGCTCTGCTGGTTGAGCTGCTGCAAGTAGTGGTAGTTAAGATGTCTGAACCGCTCATGCCATAGTCTACTCACATCATCAAAATGAGTGAGCAAAACAGTCGAAGGAGGATCAGGAACAAAGTGAGAAAACAGATAGAGCCTTGACTGATGATCTGCTCTCCCAACTGCAACTATAGAACCACTGTGCAATTCACGAATCTCCACTGAATCAGGAGTGAACTCAACCTGCTTGCCTGAACCTGTGTGAGTGATCTGGTATACCGATAGGAGATTAGTTGATAATGAGGGCACACAAAGAACATCATGGAATGTTCCATCCCCCACATCAACAGACCCTCTCCCACACACCTCAACAGGAGTGTCATCACCCATCAAAATGGAAGGCATAGTACATGTCTCCAAAGATGTAATCTCTTCCTTAGATGAAGCCATGTGGTGCGAAGCACCCGAATCAAGAACCCAAGTGGATGGTGAAGAAGCACTTGCTACAAGGGCCTTGCCCTTTCCTTTCCCCTTGTTTTTTTCTTTTGCCTTGTTAGACCCCTCACTAAAACTTTGTTTGATTGACTCAAGAACACTAATATTATTCTTCTCAAGAATGTGTGTCAAGTGATCAATTTGTTTCTTCAAACATTTATGTTCATCATGATCTGGTCTTTTACAATAGGCACATTGGACCTTCTCTTTCTTAGGCTTGTCGACCTTGGAAGATTGGGTCTCATTGGTTGCTTTTGAAGCAACTGGTGTCTGATCCTTCTTCTCCTTGCTATTCTTTTGTTTCTTATCCTTATTCTTGTTGTCACTACTTTGTCCTTTCTGTTCTTTTGTGCCTCGGTTGGCAGCTAGGGCATGTGACTTAGAGGACTTAAGAGTGCCCATCTGGATTAGCTTATCTTGTTCCCGAGTGAGAGAGATAGCAAAATCATCTAAAGATGGCATGGTGAATTGAGTACCAAGTGCACCCTTAGTAGAATAGAAGGTAGAAACAAATACAGAATATTCTAAACTTAGCTTAGAGAGTATGTTGAGAATCAGTTGTTCATCTTTCTTTTCTATTCCACATTGTTTTAACTGCAGCTTTAGTGATTTCAATTTAGTGAAGAAATCTTGGATTGTGTTGAAATTGCCTGGACTTAAACTTATTAGTTCATTTTTCAACATGTGACCCCTCATTGAATCTTGTGTGCCAAATAGATTTTCTAACTTTGTCTAGATTTCATTTGGTGAATTTAAAGACTCAATGTGAAAGAGAAAATCAGGAGAAACAAACAAACACAATGTTCCATATGTTTCATCACATTTGTTAAACCACTTAGGCTTATCTTCATCTTTAGCAAGTTCAATTTTAAGTCCCATAGTTATCCTATGTAATCTAGCTTTCCTCAAGTAGATTGTCATGCATGATTTCCAATCAAAGTAGTTGTATGGAGTTAGGATGGGCACTATTGTTTGATCCATGATGAAGAAGTGCAAAAAAGAAATGCTGAAAAGAAGAGAACACAATCAAGACAACCCCCCCTTTTCACTCAATCAGAGAACCCCCCCCCCCCCAAGAAAATTGATTTTGGCACTTTATAATTAGTGTGTTTACAATGATGGAGTTGTTTTCCAGAGTTTTACAAATGTCCAAAAATGGACCCAAATACTAAAGGTACAAAAATAATCATTGAATGAAAACTTCAAACCTACATAAATGTGTAGTGATCAGAAAAATATCCACTTTCAAAAAAAGAATGACCTCGATACGAGATCATATGAGAAAGTTACAGCAGTTTGAAGTTAAAAAAACGAGGACTGTCCTTTAGATCTAATGAGAAAACTTAAATTCTGGAAAAATGGGATCATTTGAGAGAAAACGGATTTTACCACTGCAAAGAGCATGAAATTATAACCACTTTCAAAAAAAATTCGATGAGAAATACCTCTGTATGACTGAGAACAAGCCGTTTGAATGTCAGTGGTAAGAATGAAAACTGCAATGGTGAAGGGTCCAGCTGAAGCTTTCTGATATGATTTTCTCACGATTTATTGATGACATGAAAAAAGTAACTAATACCCAGATGGTTTTTTTATGCAACGAACAAAACCCAGATGGCATTTTTCTTTATCACTTGCAGAGAATGTGGCCACAGTGTAAAAAAACATCTTTAGCAATAAAAAAATGACATGCAGAGCTTCAAGTGTCCAATCTGGACGAAATTTATATGGAAATGGAGGTTTTTGGGCCTTCCAAAAATAATGGAAATGTTCTTTTGGCCTGAAAAAACCCTGTTTGAAAGATGCTTCACAAAATGTGAGTTTCAAACCCCCATTTGCAACTTTGTCTGCCGATCTCTGATTTCTGGTGTTGAGTTCCAATTTCCACTTTGCCAAAATCTTTCCAAATCTTCACTCCAATCCAAGTGCATCCATAGCATGAGAAAATCCTTCCTTCCTTCTTCACAACTAGATTTTTTAAGAATGAAATATCCTTCTATTTTTTCCCAAATTTGGTCAATATACCCTAAAATATCCCATCCACCATAGTTATTACTCCCTCTATGCATTTTGGAGACATTTTTCTTTTTTTGAAAATTTAAAACTAAAATTTCTATTCAACCAGAATTTAAAACTTTTAATAGTTTATTTTCAAAAGGCATTTGAAATTTTTTTAATAATTTCTCTTCAAAAGAAATTACAACTTTTTAAAATTTCCTTTTCCAAAAATAAATTAACACTTTTAATTTCATGCATTTTTTTAAAACCACATGAACCGTTTAATTTATGCACTCCACAAATAAGTTTAATTAATCATTTCAATACAATTAATTTAAGTAATCAACGAAACAAATCTAATCCAATATTAGATCATTTTATTAATTAAATTAAATTAATTAATAAATTAAATAACATTTCTAGCATTATAACTAGATTAATTTAATAAACAACTTAAATACATAGAGCCATTTATTTACCTTTTTCCAACTTGCAATTAAATGAAATCAAGGAGAGATGAACAAGAAAGAAGCAACATAACCCGACTAAAACCCAACGACACACTATGACTAGCATGATGACTTGGCATGGAAAACCTAGCTACTATCTCGCAATCGAATACCATTGGCCAATGGACACACTCAAACCTGTGAAATCAGATGGAGTCGATGTCCTGTACCTATCAACCTACATACAAAGAGTATATCGAACATGCATATATATAATATAATAAAACACACTGTGAAAAGGAAATCTCAAAATCATAGGGCACTTGCAAGTGAGTGGTGCAATCCCATCCCCTTCACCAATACAATATTACTAACTGATGAATCTAACATTAATAATATAATCAAAAGCATAAAGCATCATTAATTCAATATCTGCTAAGCTAATCCAAAGCATGCCATAATGATAACATCAGAATAAAATACCATCACATCAAAATATAACATTTACATCGCTTTATAGTTTGCTATGAAATAGTAACCAAGTACCAAAGTCAAAGTAAAAACAGAAACAACATAACAAAGAAAAACACTGTACGATCAAAAGAGCCAAAATGGAGGGGTGCTACATCCTCCCCCCTAGGGTCAGGCTTACTCTTGGAATCCTGCGAACACAAGTGATAGAGCTCCCTCAAAACCAGCTAGACCCTAACCTACTCAGTATCTCAATCCCTGAGGATTAACTCTTGAAGCCGAAGGACAAACTACACCCAAATTCTCAGCCTAACAGTTATCCACCGTAGTAAATGCCCTATGTGATCTTCCCACATCTCCTACTATCGGCTCTGAAGTTGCCAACCTCTGACTAAAACTAGAAGTGCCCTGCTGAGGACACTGTTGAGCAAAGTGGTCCTGCTAACCACAAGCGAAACATCATGTCCCTCTACTGAATCCCTGAATAGTTGGAGATACACTAGGTCGTGGAAAACCACCTCCACTAAACGCCGACTGAGAACTCTGAGCAGGCTAATCATAACGATCACGATGAGCTCACATCCAACTCCAATCTCTCTTCTTCTATTTCCAACTTCTATCGTGTTGGGACTGAGGATTTTGTTGCCTTGAATATGAAGGTTGTTGTTGCTCACCCTTAGCGGGTGAATGATGCCCCCTAGAAAATCTTGTAGCCTAAGATCAGCCACTCTGAGATCCAACACCAATGGAAGGTGCGCTGCCAAACTGAACTCATGTCTGACCACCTAAAACCAAAGCTAAATTCTCCTCAACAATACGAGCCTTATCCATAGCTATCTCCATGGTCTTCAGCTCAAATACCTAAACTCCACCACTGATTTGGGTGTTTAAGCCCCTAATGAAATGATGAACCAACATACCCTCATCATCACCTATGCCCGCAAACTATTTGAGCTCAAAAAAGTGATGCTCAAACTGTTCCACTGACATATCCATTTGTTGTAAGGAATGGAACTCATCTCCACGACGTTGATGCCAATGATCAGAAAGGAATCTGGCCATGAACCTCTCCAGGAACCAATCCCAAGATACAATACCGATATCTATATAGAGCTTCTGCTCCTCCATCCTCCACTAGGCAGATGCAAAGTCCCTCAAATGCATGATTGCACACCTAGCTTTGGTGTTGCTACCATAAGGATGCATAGCAAAACACCTATTCAGATCAATCAACCATGTCTTGGCCTCTTATCCACTATCCAAACCATCAAAAGTGGGTGGATGAGCTCTAAGAAGGTCTCTCATATGAGTATCCATGACTGCCTTAGATGGAGCTAGAACCTGATCTCTCTCACCTATAACCTCCTAATCTTTATCTTGCCTAGGGCCCATACGAGCAAGAGTCTCCTCTAGCAAGCGATGCAACTGAGTGTGCCCGATCCCTGGGGGATCTTGATGTTGATTACCGACCTCTGGTACATACTGAGAAGCATGTTGCTCCTCATGATCTAAAATGTGGGGAACAATGGGAGGTGTATCCTGCTGATTACCTCCTCGACCACCTGCATGACCACAACCTCTACCACGACCTTTCCTAGGTGGCATGATCTTGTACAGATACACACCACAACATAATACAAGGTACACAAACTTAAATTCTATGCAACTAACAACTTAATGGGTTCCACATTATCCTAGAGCACACATTTTTTAAACCTAGGCTCTGATATCGTGTGTAACGCTCTGCCACGCAACCCTAGAGGAAGTTGCAATTAACTACACACACACAATTTTTTTTTGTTTAAGTATAAATAACATGCAAGTTCACTACCCATTGCCAACAACCTCGAAGGTTACGAGACTGAGATTACCTTAAAACCCAAACAAGAAACATGAATTGAAACCATAACATTTAATTACTTAATAATTAAGTACACATACATTCCATACATGATAAATTACATCAAAGAATATGAGATACCACATGATTCCAAATAACATAATTCAACAATAAGATTACAACTCTCATTCCCCAAATGAGGTAAATCCAAAACGTCATGGTTATAAATTACATCTTCCACCTCGATACAAATGAGGGGTAATAAATTATAAGATTCAACTGAAATGAATAAAGCAAGAAATGAAATTGGATCCCACGAGCTCTCCAACTGGAAATCTCGTCCACGCGAACAAGAAGAAAACCCAACGGAGTAAGGTGCACATTCCACCCAACCAAGTGGTACCTGAAGGCTCACCCCCTGTGCTAGGAGATAGTAACAAGGAATTCCTATACAAGACCATCTACCTCTAGACATATGCTAATACATAACTGAACTGAATCAAATACAAACACAATATCACTTAACACAATGGTTACAATGCTTCCAGATACTAATGAGTCACTACACAATACAACCAAACTGACTTATGGTTGTCATAGAGAGAGTGTCACACATCATTTTCTATGAGTTACCTTGGCTCAACCTTCCTAGGCTACTGGACCCCCATCCTGGGTTACCCTGGCTTGCTTCTACCAGCCGCCAGACCCTCATACAAACTGTGCTTCTCATCTCATCTCAAGCCATAAGAAGCGTATGAGTCATGAGAGAGGCATTCATTATCTTAATTAGTCTAAAAAAAATTCATTAATTATTTTTAAGTTATCACTTACTTAAACCCTAAGTGAGTTACCCTGGCGACCCTCTATGTGTTGGACCCCCACCTAGAGCCACTCTCCTATCAACAACACATACAAACCAATCACCAAGGGAATCCAAAGTGCATACAAACTAGATAAATAATCACTCCAACTCTAAGAGGAGACATTTAATGAAACTCACTCCAAACAATTGGAGGCAATAAAACACATAATCCACTCCTAATCCAAAGCAGGTTAAAACCATCCTTGTTCGTGAAAACCAGGTAAAACAACAGGATACAACTATATGCACTACCCAATACAATACAAAGGTTGACTAACACATTACGACAACCCATACAATTAAATGAAAACCCCATATGGAAGACTTACATAAAAAAATCACTCCATTTTCCCAACAACGACAATGAGAGAAAACACATAACAGAAAGACACTTTTGGCAATTAAATAACCTACTTTAGGAATTCCTAAATCCAAGCAAGGCAATAACATATTGCATGTAATCAAATAGAATAATTAACATTATTAGAAGGAAGAAGCTTAAACTAACTATTTTATTTTAACTTTCCAATTAAAAAGTTCTTGCAGCTCAAGTTGAAGAAAAAGATGAGTGGGCCATTGACATTGGATGCTCACATCATATGATTGGTGAAAAAAGAAAATTTGTGAGTTTGGAATAGTATAATGGTGCAGTTGTAAGATTCAAAGATAATAATTCTGGTGTGAATCATGGCAAAGGATCCATTTTCCTTAGTGGTAAGGACAACAATGATGATGTCCTCTATGTTGAAAGTCTGAAGCATAATCTGGTGAGTGTTGGACAAATGGGTCACAAGCCCGATATGATCTATTGTTCAAAGATAGAAGATGTAAGATACGTGGAAGTTCTAGAAACTTGATTGCAATAGGAAAACAAACACAAGGTAACATTTTTCATTTGAATACTGCTAGTGGAAGCTATTTGATTGCTTAGATAGATGAAAGATGGTTGTTGCATAGGAGATTGTGTCATGTAAATTTTGACAACATTATCAAGATAAGTTATGCTCAAGCAATAAGAGATCTGCCTAGATTAGTAAAGCCTGCTAATGTAATCTATAAGGAATGTTAGATGGGTATATAGACTAGAGTCTCTTTCCGGAGCAATCATTTTCATTCAATTAATCAGTTGGAATTACTACATATTGACCTTTGTGTTCCTTCAAGAGTCAAAAGTATTCATGGAGAAAGGTATTCCATGTTGGTTATTGATGATTACTCTAGAATGATTTGGGTTTCCTTTTTGAGAGAAAAATGTGAAGCTCTAGAGAAATTCAAATACTTCAAGACTATGGTAGAAAATGAGAAAGGATTGAAAATCAAGTGCCTGAGATCTGACAAAGGTGGTGAGTTCATTTCTAAAGAATTCAACTCTTATTGTGAAGAACATGGAATTAAAAGACAACTATCTGCTCCTCAAACCCCTCAACAGAATGGAGTTCCAAAGAGAAAGAATAAAACAATTCTAGATGTTGCCAGAACCATGATGATGGAAGGAAATGTGTCTCAAATGTACTGGAGTGAAGCGGTAAGTACTGCAATGTATACCTTGAACTGAGTAAATGTGAATGACAATTCTGGTAAGACCCCTTACGAGTTATGGTTTTGTCACAAGCCTACTGTTAAGTATTTCAATATCTTTGTAAGTAATTTTTATATCAAGGGAGATAACGATATAGGATAATTTTATGCTAAAAGTGATGAAGGGATTTTCCTAGGTTACTCTACTAAGATCAAGGCATACCAATGCTATAATAAAAGACTGAGAAAGATGGTTGAAAGTGCAAATGTTAGAGTTGACAAGGACTCTATCAAGTCATCCATACAATGTAGCTATGATTCAGATGAAGACAACACAAGTCAAGTGAAAATCTCTCAGACACTAAATCTACTTCAGATTATTCCATATGTTCTGGTGAAGCAACCTCAAATTGTTCTAATAAATCAAGTCAGTCAGGAATCTCACACAAGTGGAAGTGTAGAAGATAGATCTAAAAAATTAGAAGTCCAAGTAAGTCCCAAAACTCCAAGGTATGTAAAGACAAATCATTCTGAAAGTCAAATCAGAGGAGATAAGAGTAAAGGAGTGAAAACTAGAAGAAAAATTGCAGAAGAATATTTTATGATATCCAAGATTGAACCTAAGAGTGTCATTGAAGCCTATCAAGATGAATACTGTCTCAAAGCTATCAAGGAAGACTTGACACAGATTGAAAATAATGACACATGGCTATTGGGTCCTAGGCCCAAAGACAAAAATGTGATTGGTACCAAATGGGTATTCAGAAACAAGTTGAATGAAGAAGGTGAAGTGGTCTCGAATAAAGCAAGACTCGTATGTAAAGGCTATTCTCAAATGGAAGGTATTGATTTTGAAGAAGCCTTTGCCCCTATAGCTAGAATTGAAGCTATGAGATTATTTCTTGCTTATGTTACACATAACAATTATAAAGTCTATCAAATGGATGTGAAGTTTGCATTTCTAAATGGAGAATTAGAAGAAGTGTACATTGAACAGCTGAATGGATTCCAAATAACATACAAGGGAGATATGGTTTGTAGATTGAAGAAAGCTCTATATGCAATTAAGAAAACCCATAGATCATGCTACACTAGATTGGAGAAATATCTACTGAAGCTTGGATTCAGAAAAGGTAATGTTGATAGCAATCTATACTTAAAGTTAGATCATGATAAGAAATTGATTATAGATTTTTTTGTTGATGATATCATTTTTGGAGGAGATGATAATCTATGTATGAAGTTTGCTGATAAAATGAAGAGTGAATTTGAGATGAGCATGATTGGTGAAATGAAGTTCCTTCTGGGATTACAAGTTACACAATTGGACCAAGGGATTTTCATATCTCAGTCCAAATATGTGAAAGAGCTACTAAAGAAGTTTGGAATAGATGATTCCAAACCTGTTGGTACTCCCATGGTAATCGAATGTAAGCTATCACAGAATGATGATTCTCCAAAGGAAAATCAAACTTGGTACAAATCAATGATTGGTGGATTGCTCTACTTGACATAGACTAGACTAGACATTATGAATGTTGTATTATTGGTTGCTAGATTTCAAGCTGACCCAAAGGAATCACATGTGACTGCTATTAAGAGAATCTTCAGATATCTGAAAGGAACAGTTGAATTTGGACTTTGGTATCCAAAAGATGATGATATTACTTTGTGCGCATATACTGATGTGGATTGGGCTAGTGATGTAGATGATAGGAAAATTTCTAGTGGAGGTGCTTTCTTCCTAGGGAAGAAACTGATATCTTGGTTGAGCAAAAAGCATAACTCAATCTCTCTATCCACTGCTGAAGTAGAATTTACATTCCTACTCCAAATAATTGTACTCAAGTGATATGGATGAAACAGATGGTGAGAGATATCATAGTGATATACGAAGAGCCTATTGCCATATACTGTGATAATTCAAGTGCAATAAACATCTCAAGGAATCCAGTACTACACTCTAATATTAAGCATATTTCAATTAAGTTTCATTTCTTGAGGGAGAAAGTGAATGAGAAAGAAGTCAGACTGGAATATGTGCCTACCAAAGAACATATTGCAAATATATTTACCAAGCCTTTGCCGAAGGATACTTTTGAGTATCTTAGAGGGATGCTAGGGGTAATCACCCCTCTTGATAAGAACTAAAAGATGCATTTATTTGCATCAATCTAAAAGATTCATTTCTATATTCTAATCAAAATTGATGTTTTCATGGTAGCTACTCAGGGGGAGTAGTCAGATGTATGGATATGTGGTTTAGAGCGGGTGCATGGAAAGGTCATGGTTACCTTTTCTATTGATGTCAAAGGGGGAGAAGTGTATTGTGAAAAAATATTGTGAAGCATAGTACAGAAGAAGTTAGTGTGTTGGATTGATGGTATTCTTTTTCACATCTTGTGTTGCCATCAATGCCAAAGGGGGAGATTGTTGGATGTTGTTGATATGGCTGTTGATATGTGGTTGTCATTCATGTCAACACTATTAGCATTTGGTGCATTGAAGACTGTATATGTCGAGGATATTGAGAAAATAGTAAAAGAAAGTATTTATGGTTCCGAGTGGAACTATGCATGTCAAGAAGGCGATGTGTTCTATACATTGAAGATTAGATGATGTGGATTAAAGGGTTTATTGTTGAATGTTTCTAGATCATCTACTAGAATTTTCATAGGTCTGCGTCAATTTTTTAGTATGTTATGGACTGACAGTATGTTTTTGGTCTGGGTTAGTGTTCCTGAATGAAGTTTGTGTAATTCTCTTTCTCTTAGTTGTTGCAAACACTTCTCTATTATTTCTTGGTGTTCTATGTTGTCTCTAGATCATTCTCTATCTTTGTGGTGTGTCCACATTATTCAGAGAGTTCATGGCTAAAGATCTTTGTGTGCATGTTTAGTTTCTCTTGTTTCTAGCTAACATTTTGGTGGTAGTGTGTTGTGGATCTTCGAGGTGCAATTAATTAAATTATTTTTGTGTTGGAATATTAATTTGGGTCCCCACTATGTTTTGGCTGACCTTGGTGGATTCACATTAAAATTTTATTTGTAAATTTGGGACGACATTAAAAATATATATTATTTTTCTCTGGCTGACGAAGTGGTAATGAAATCTCCTGTAGCGGATATATAAGAGTGATTGTGTGATCATAGGAATTGATGCTTCATGTGCTCCTATGTGTGTATGTGTGAATATAATTTCATTGCTAAGAAGAGTATGAAGAAGAATTTTTGAAGTGTGAAGAAGTGTTGAGCTTAATTGGAACTATAACTAGGCTTGTGAAGAAGCTATTTTCTCAGTTCACAAATCTTGGATGGTTTAAATCCAAACCCTATTGTGGGATAGTGAGTCCTCTTTTGTAATTGAGCAGTGAGCTCTAGGAAATGTGCCTGAATGCATGTACATTCCCCTTATTATTATTTGTATACTTCTAGTAGAGTATAATCTTGTGGACCAACATCCACCATGGTTTTTCCCCAACAGGGTTTCCATGCAAAAAAATCTTTGTGTTATTTGTCTCTTTGATGTGTTGACTGTTTATGGTTAATTGCTTATTCATCATATCTGAGATTAAGTTAAGGTTAAGAAGGAGCATTTTATTTTTAGTTACAATTGATTCGCCCCCCCTCTTAGTTGTGTGTCCTTGTTTTTCCAACAATTGGTATCAGAGCTAGTTCCTCTAAAGAAAGTCTAATAGCTTGAGGAGATCTGAGATGGAAACTACATTCAAGAAGGACGGTCCTAGATTTGATGGCTCTAACTATTCACTATGGAAAGTTAGGATGCAATGTTACTTAATGTGTATTGGTGATGTTATCTGTAAGATTACTAAAAATCAGTATGTCATTCCTCAGAATGGTCTCTCCACTGCTAATGAGATCAAAGATGTAAAAGAAATATCAGGGCTATTGAAGCATTGGTGACTGCCTTGACATATTCGAAGATGGCTAATGTGGTAGGTCTAAATACAGCTCATGAAATGTGGATGAAACTAGAAACTTTGTATGAAGGAGATGCACAGGTGAAGATGGCTAGGCTACAATGCTTGAAACGAAAGTATGAGAATCTGAAGATGGGTGAAGATGACAATATCACTTCTTTTATGCAGAGAGTAAATGAAATAGTGATGGGTATTACATGTGTTGATGGTTCTGTGGATGAGGATGAAATTGTGGCTAAAGTACTTAGATCCTTGCCTCCCTCCTAAAAAATGAAGGTTCATGCTATTGAAGAATTCGAATTAGTAAACACGTTGACAAGAGATACGCTGATTGGGAAACTTGTTGTTTTTGAAATTAGTGAGTTTGGTGAATCCACACCAAAGACTAAATCTGCATTTAAGGATATTGTGTCTAGAAGCAACAGGCAGAGATATAGTCTGGGAGAAAGTTCTAGGAAGGTATCAAAATATGATGAAGAACTGAAACAACTTGAAGATAAAGAAAGAGAAGTAGAAGAACTAGAAGCATTGATTGCAAAGAAAGAAGGCAGAGGAAAAGGTAAGTATGAAAATGTATTACCTATTAAATGTTTTTCATGCAGTAAAATAGGTCATTTTGCATCAAGATGTCCTGAAAGAGTTCCTAGATGCAAACCTAAGAAGTCTAGATTTCTAAGGAGATGCTACTTTGCTAAAGAAGTAGTGACTGTTCAAGAATCTAATAAAGATAATGGAAAAGAAGATGATTGTGCTTTCATTGCTACCATTGAAAATAATCCTATGGCTACTAAATATAGTAAAGATGAAAAATCTCTTACATCTCAAGTTGAAGAAAAGGATGTGTGGGTCATTGACAATGGATGCCCATATCATATGACTAGTGAAAAAAGAAAATTTGTGAGTCTGGAATAGTATGATGGTGGAGTTGTAAGATTTGGAGATAACAATGCTGGTGTGATTCATGGAAAATGATCCATTTTCCTTGGTGGTAAGGACAACACTGACGATGTCCTATATGTTGAAGGTCTGAAGCATAATCTGTTGAGTGTTGGACAGATGGTTCACAAGGGATATGATCTATTGTTCAAAGATAGAAGATGTAAGATACGTGGAAGTTCTGGAAACTTGATTGCAACAGGAAAACAAACACAAGGTAACATTTTTCATTTGAATACTGCTAGTGGAAGCTATTTGATTGCTTAGATAGATGAAAGATGGTTGTGGCATAGGAGATTGTGTCATGTAAATTTTGACAACATTATCAAGATAAGTTATGCTCAAGCAGTAAGAAATCTTCCTAGATTAGTAAAGCCTAATAATGTAATCTATAAGGAATGTCAAATAGGTATATAGACTAGAGTCTCTCTCCAGAGCAATCATTTTCATTCAAATAATCAGTTGGAAAATTACTACATACTGACCTTTTTGTTCCTTCAAGAGTCAGAAGTATTCATGGAGAAAGGTATTCCATGCTGGTTATTGATGATTACTCTAGAATGATTTGGGTTTCCTTTTTCAAAGAAAAATGTGAAGCTCTAGAGAAATTCAAATTCTTCAAGGCTATGGCATAAAATGAGAAAGGTTTGAAAATCAAGTGCCCAAGATCTGACAGAGGTGGTGAGTTCATTTCTAAAGAATTCAACTCTTATTGTGAATAACATGGAATTAAAAGACAACCATCTGCTCCTTGAACCCCTCAACAGAATGGAGTTCCAAAGAGAAAGAATAAAACAATTACGGATGTTTCCAAAACCATGATGATGGAAGGAAATGTGTCTCAAATGTACTGGAGTGAAACGGTAAGTACTGCAGTGTATACCTTGAACCGAGTAAATGTGAATGAAAATTCTGGTAAGACCCCTTATGAGTTATGGTTTGGTCACAAGCCTACTATTAAGTTTTTCAAGATATTTGGAAGTAAATGTTATATCAAGAGAGATGATGATATAGGAAAATTTGATGCTAGAAGCAATGAAGGGATTTTCGTAGGTTACTCTACTAAGAGCAAGGCATACTGGTGCTATAATAAAAGACTGAGAAAGATGGTTGAATGTATAGATGTCATAGTTTATGAGGACTCTATCAAGTCATCCGGACAATGTAGCTATGATTTAGATGAAGACAACATAAGTCAAGTGAAAAGAACTCAAATACCAAATCTACTTCAGATTATTCCATATGTTATGGTGAAGCAACCTCAATTTGTTCTGGTAAATCAAGTCAATCGGGAAGCTCAGAAAAGTGTAGAGGCACAGACAAGTGGAAGTGTAGAAGAGAGATCTAAAGAATTAGAAGTCCAAGTAAGTCCCAAAACTCCAAGGTATGTAAAGCTGAATCATTCCAAAAGTCAAATCATGGGAGATAAGAGTAAAGGAGTGCAAACTAGAAGAAAAATTGCAGAAGAATTTTGTCTGATATCTAGGATTCAACCTAAGAGTGTCACTGAAGCCTGTCAAGATGAACACTGGTTGGAAGCTATGAAGGAGAGCTAACACAGATTGAAAATAATGACACATGGCTATTAGTTCCTAGGCCCAAAGACAAAAATGTGATTGGTACCAAATGGGTATTCAAAAACAAGCTGAATGAAGAAGGTGAAGTGGTCTGGAATAAAGCAAGACTGGTATGCAAAGGTTATTCTCAAATGGAAGGTATTGATTTTGAAGAAACCTTTTCCCCTATAGCTAGAATTGAAGTTGTGAGATTACTTCTTGCTTATGCTACACATAAGAATTATGAAGTCCATCAAATGGATGTGAAGTTTGCATTTCTAAATGGAGAACTAGAAGTGTACATTGAATAGACGGATGGATTCCAACTAAGAGATAAGGGAGATATGGTTTGCAGATAGAAGAAATCTCTATATGGACTTAAGCAAACCCACAGATCATGGTACACTAGATTGGATAAATATCAATTGAAGCTTGGATTCACAAAAGGTACTATTGATAGAAATCTATACTTCAAGTTAGATCATGATGAGGAATTGATTATAGAAGTTTTTGTTGATGATATCATTTTTGGAGGAGATTATAATCTATGTATGAAGTTTGTTGATGAAATAAAGAGTGAATTTGAGATGAGCATGATTGGTGAAATGAATTTCTTTCTAGGATTACAAGTTACATAATTGGATGAAGGTATTTTCAAATCTCAGTCCAAATATGTGAAAGAGCTACTAAAGAAGTTTGGAATGGATGACTCCAAACCTATTGGTACTCCCATGGTAATCAAATGTAAGCTATCACAGAATGATGATTCTCCAAAGGAAAATCAAACTTGGTATAGATAAATGATTGGTGGATTGCTCTACTTGACACAGACTAGACCAAACATTATGAATGTTGTATGGTTGCTAGATTTCAAGCTGACCCAAATGAATCACATTTGACTATTGTCAAGAGAATCTTTAGATATCTGAAAGGAACAGTTGACTTTGGACTTTGGTATCCAAAGGATGATGATCTTACTCTATGTGCATATACTGATGTGGATTGGGTTGGTGATGTAGATGACAATAAAAGTACTAGTGGAGGTTCTTTCTTCCTATGGAAGAAGTTGATATCTTGATTGAGCAAAAAGAAAAACTCAATCTTTCTATCCACTGCTGAAGTAGAATACATTATTGTTGCAAATAATTGTACTCAAGTGATATGGATGAAACAGATGTTGAGAGATATCAGAGTGTTATACGAAGAGCCTATTACCATATACCATGATAATTCAAGTTCAATAAACATCTCAAGGAATCTGGTACTACACTCTAAGACTAAACATATTTCAATTAAGTTTCATTTCTTGAGGGAGAAAGTGAATGAAAAAGAAGTCAGATTGGAATATGTGCCTACCAAAGAGCATATTGCAGATATATTTACTAAGCCTTTGCCGAAGGATACTTTTGAGTATATCAGAGTGATGATAGGGGTAATCACCCCTCCTAATAAGAACTAAAAGATGCATTTATTTACATCAATCTGAAAGCTTCATTGCTATATTCTTATTTGGATTGATGTTTTCGTGGCTGCTACTGAGGGGGAGTATTCAGATGTGTAGATATGTGGTTCATAGTGTGTGCATGGAAATGTCATGGTTACCTTTTCCATTGATGTCAAAGGGGGAGAAGTGTATTGTGAAAAATTCTTGTGAAGCATAGTACAGAAGAAGTCAGTGTGTTGGATTGATGGTATTCTTTTTCACATCTTGTGTTGCCATCAATGCCAAAGGGGGAGACTGTTGGATGTTGTGGATATGGTTGTTGATATGTAGTTGTCATTGATGTCAACACTATTAGCATTTGGTGCATTGAAGATTGTATATGTCAATGATATTGAGAAAATTGTAAAAGAAAGTATTTTTGGTTCGTAGTGGAACTGTGCAGGTCAAGAATTCGTTGTGTTATGTACATTCAAGATTAGCTGATGTGGATTAAAGGGTTTATTGTTGAATGTTTCTATATCATCTACTAGAAGTTTAAGAGGTTCGTGTGAAGTTTTGAGTATGTTATGGACTGACAGTATGTTGTTAGTCTCGGTCAATGTTCCTGAATGAAGTTTGTGTAATTCTTGTTCTCTTAGTTGTTATGGATGCTTCTCTATTATTTCTCAGTGTTCTATGGTGTCTCTAGATCATTATATATCTTTTTGGTGTGTCCACATTATTCAAAGAGTTCGTGGTTGAATATATTTGTGCACATGTTCGATTTGTCTTGTTTCTAGATGACATGTTGGTGGTAGCGTGTTGTGGATCTTTGAGGTGCAATTAATTAAATTATTTTTGTGTTGGAGATATTGATTTGGGTCTCCACTATGTTGTGGCCGACCTTGGTGGATTCAAATTAAAATTTTATTTGTAAATTTTGGCCAACATTACAAATATATGTTATTTTTCTTTGGTCGATGAAGTGATGATGAAATCTCCTCTAGCAGATATATAGGGGCGATTGTGTGATTGGTGGAATTGATGCTTCGTGTGCTCCTATGTGTGTATGTGTGAATATCATTTGATTGCTGAGCAGAGTATGAAGAAGTATGTGCAAAGTGTGAAGAAGTGTTGAGCTTAATTGGAATTTTAACCAAGCTTGTGAAGAAGCTATTTTCTTAGTTCACAAATCTTGGATGGTTTTAATCCAAACCCTATTGTGGGATAGTGAGTCCCCTTTTGTAATTCAGCAGTGAGCTCTAGACAATGTGCATGAATGCATGTGCATTCCCCTTATTATTTCTTGTATACTTCTAGCAGATTATAATCTTGTGGACTAACATCCACCATGGTTTTTCCCCAATAGGGTTTCCATGCAAAAAAATATTTGTGTTATTTGTCTCTCTGATGTGTTGATTGTTTATGGTTAGTTGCTTATTCATCAAATCTAAGATTAAGTTAAGGTTAAGAAGGAGAGTTTTAGTTTCTGTTACAATTGATTCACCCCCCCTCTCAATTGTGTGTCCTTGTTTTGCGAATAGAAGGGATGCTTATGGGAGATTCCTTCCTAACAATCATTGACCATTCGAGCTAGTTGAGTACTAGAACCTAACAAAAGAAGAAGAAAAATAAGATCCACACCCCTTTGCAGATGCATATCCTGATTTGAAAAGCTCTAATGTCTTCTCAAAAGATCAAAATTAGTTTGAGAACCCCTTTGTCTTAGAACCACATCAATCAGCCATGGGTGATGAAAATAGGAACAATCAAAATCAACCAACTTTTCCTTTCCCCATTTCTCATCAAAATGAAGTTGACAACATCAAGAACATTCTTGCCTTGACACTCCCCAAGTTTTATGGACTTGTGATAGAAGATCCTGATACTTTCTTATTTGAGTTTGACATACTCTACAGGAGTTATGATTATACTACTTATTCCCATAGGCTTAATTTATTCCACACCACTTTGAAAGAGGCTACATTAAGATGGTTCATTAGCTTAGGTAGAGATACTATGGAAACTTGGGAAGACATGAAGACAAAATTCCTTGAGAAGTACAAGGAATACTATAGGGGTAGTGACATGAGAGGAGGAGACATTTTCAGGATGCAATAGAAGGAAGATGAGAGCTTGGAAGATTACATTGCAAAGTTTTTATTTTTCTTGCAAAAATCTCCACACCATGCACTTAATGAGGACTCACAAAAGTTGCTCTTCTTGAGAGGAATCAATGACATTTGCATTGATGCTTTGGACCTCATGGAAGGAGGAGATATCTCCCAAGTTCCTTGGGAGGATATCAAGAAAATATGCTAGAATTACTCTAGGGAAGCTTCAAAGTTAGGGAGAGCTTATCAATATTCCATAGGTAAGTCAACTACTAGTGGAGTTTCAAGAATGGAGATCACTCATTTGCTGGCAGACTTCAAGCAAGAAATTATCAACAATCTAGCTACTCAGCTAGATACACTTCAGGCCAAAAAGAAGCAAGAGGAGGTAGAGATGATGTTGACAGAGTACTATCCCCACTGTAGAAAAAATAAGGACTATACATGTAAGATAGTAGCTAACCTGGAAAGAAAGTAGATTCCACCCGACTTCAAGCCAATTTAGATTGAAGAAGACCAAGTCTACTATGTTGCACAAAGAAATCCTTGGGCTCCAAGACAAGGTATGCCACCAGATCCACTATCCTATGCTAGACCATATTTTAACTCTTATTTATCTGGTAACCAATGGTAGCCCCCATATCCACCCAGTTATGGAGGCTATCCATCACAACCTTGGAGTAACCCTCCAAATGCTTGGCCTAGCCATCAGAGTCCTCCACCTCAGTGACAACAACCTCAAGGGAATTGACAGCGATTTCAAGGGCATTGCAACCACCTCCAAGAAATTGGAAGCAAAAAAATCAATGGAGAGGAGGATAGTAATAGCCTACACAAAACACCAGCTACATGCAACCACCTTCTCAACCCCAACAACCTACTGCAATGCACCTAAACCAACTCAGCTACCAGCTCAGCCCACACCCAATCCTAATAACAAACCATAGCAACAACCTACATATTTTTTTGATTCAAATCAATTCCCTGCATATGCTATGAGTGTAAGTGACATCCATTTTTGTTTAGGAACCAAGCTACCAGCCCATTCCAAGCCCATCATACCTGAGATTCCTGTGGAAGAGCAAGAGGAGCCTCTGAATGATCATATTCATCCAAATGCACGTAAAAATCATGAACTAATCCGAGCTAAGCAGATCAAGCAAGAACCACCATTTCATCAACGACTGGAAGTTGCTAAGAATAAATAAGAAAAGGAGGATACCACTTTTGAAATCCTAGATCAGCTAAAGCATATATGTGTTCAGATATCCCTATTTCAGGTCATAAAATATGTTCCAATCTACAACAAAGCTATCAAGGAATCTTGTCTTAAGAAGCCAGGAAGGAAGAAGAGAGACCCAACTATATTTCATGTGGTGAACCAACTAGTTGATATCATGTTGGGAAAAGTGACTATTCCCAAGTATAATCACCTGGGTAGTCTAGTGGTAGTAGTTGTCATAAACAAGATTCAAGTGAAGAATGCTCTGATTGATTTATTGGAAACAATCAATGTAATGACCAAAGACATCCTATAGAAACTAAATATTGCAAGTATGAGATCTAATCCTACTGTCTTATAGCTTGTTGATAGCTCTACTGTTAAGCCTGATGGTGTAGTGGAGGATCTTATGGTAGTTCTAGAGTCCTGGGAATATCCAGCAGATTTTATGATTCTTTCTCCTAAGGCTACACTGGGCAAGTATCCCATCATTCTTGGAAGCCCTTGGTTGGAAACTGCAGATGCCTACATTGGATTTCAGTCAAGTGACATGAACATTTAAGATGGAAGGACTACTAAAAAGTTTTTTCTTTATCCACCTGCTCAGCCATCTCATGATGAAGAAAATTATGTATGGCCACAAGTTGGTGAAGAGGTTGAGGAAGTCAATTCTGTGGCACATCTTATGATGCTAGGAAGAAGATCTTTCATGTAGTTCCAAGATGAGGATGAAGTGTTAACTAAAATAGTTAAGAACCATTATGAAGTGGGGGAAGAATCATCTTCTACCTCAGTCAGGACACTTCTGCCAGTTCTTCCTACAACCACTGTTCTTGTAGACGCTATTTCTGCAGATGTTCTTCGTCTAGCCACTCTTCTTGTAGATGTTGTTCCTACAGACAGACTTCATTTAGTAATAGGTACACTCCATACATTGCTTCCATATGAACTAAAGGTACCATGTGTTAATGAACGAGCCATGATAGAATTAACTACACAAGTATAGATATAATAGGGAAAATGTCTAAATGTTAATAATAAATTGAATGAAGAGAAGCAACTATTATTGGAAAATCTATTAAGGGCCCATCAGCATGCATTTGAATGGGATTATCATGATATGAAGGGACTAGATCCTAAACATTGTACCCATATAATTTATATTAGAGATGATTGCACTCTAGTAAGATAGCCACAAAGAATGATTAACCCTACACTGAGAGAAATTGTGAAGAGAGAACTGTAGAAATTGCTAGATGTAGGATTTATCTACCCCATTTCAAATAGTCAGTGGATGCCTCCATTAGTGATTTTTCCCAAGAAAGGAGGGAAGTGGCTGTTTTGTGTTTATTATAGGGAACTTAATACTGCCACCAAGAAGGATCACTTTCCTTTATCCTTCATCAATCAATTTTTGGACACACTTACATGAAAGCAATACTTCTCTTTTCAAGATGGATTCAACAACTACAAAAAAATTCAAATTGCACTAGAAGACTAGGATAAGACCACATTTACTTGTCCATGGGGGACCTATGCCTATTATGTACTCCCATTTGGCTTGTGCAATGCACTTGCAACTTTCCAGAGGGTAGTCATTAGTATATTTTTAGACATTTCTCATGATTGCATAGAGATTTATATGGATGACTTGACCACTTATGGTGTTGATTTTGATCAAGCATTGGGAAATCTCAAGAGATTCTTATAGAGGTGTGAGGATCAAAACTTGTCCTTAAATAGTGAAAAATGTTTCATGATGATGCAAGAGGGTGTAGTTCTCGGCCACTACATCTCCCACAAGGGAATTCAAGTAGATCCTGCAAAAATTGAGGTAATCAAAAATCTTCCTACACCTGCAAAACAAAAGGATTTTAGGAGTTTCTTGGGTCGTGCAGGATATTATAGGGGTATGTGTAGGATCATGATGGGCCAAAAAGTGGCGATATGTAAGTGATATGATGACCCATGTGGCTGGAAAAAAAAAATTTACCCAAAATTGATGAAACAAAAAGGGTTTTTAAAGGAGATTCTCAGCTTTCCATCAATATAAATTATGCTTTACTTTGAATTTAATAAATAATTATTATTCATTTATTTGAATTATGACTTAAGTCCTGATTGATATACTGATTGAAAAAAATTTATAGCTTTCAAACAATATCAAATTTTTTGAATCTAAAACATGCATCACATTCTATGCTTTGCATACTATAGGATTTAAAAAAATAATTTGAATTTCATGAAGTTTTGACCAAGTTAAGGTAAGACATACAAGTTTTTATATTTTTTTAAAGTTGTAATAAAAAATCATAATTAATTATTTACTTGGAAAAAAATTACAAAAAAATATGCCTCACACCGGGACATGATTCCTCTACTTATATCTAAAATCTTATAAAAAAATATTATCATTTTATTGTGACTAGGGTGGTCAGACAGACATATACTTCTTATTTTTTCCCTAAAATTTAAGTACTACTGCATTGAAATTTCAAATTTTCACTAAATATATTTTTAAAAATAAAAAATAAACCTAGTAGTTTAGAAACTACATTCAATTTGCTACAAATTCTATTGTTACATATTTTTGAAATAATATAGATAACTTATTCAAATTTTTATGTCAAGTTGCCTAACTCTAATTTTTCTGAACTTTTCGCCACTTAAGGGCATGTTTCTCCATGATGATCCTGCACATACCCATAGGTGATTCATCAAAGATTTCAGCAAGGTAGTAGCACCATTTTATATCCTTCTCAATAAGGATGCTAAATTTTAGTGGACTGAAGCTTGTGACAAGGCATTTTCTTCCTTGAAGGAAACTTTGAATCATGCTCCTATAATCAAGAGACCCAATTGGGAGCTTCCTTTCCACATTCACACTAATGCATTAGATTATTCCATAGGAGCAGTCTTAGGATAGAAAAAGGGAGCTATTGAAAATGCTATTTACTTTGTCAACAAAAATTTGCAAGGAGTTGAATTCAATTATACAGTGACAGAGAAAGAGATGTTGGTAGTAGTCTATGCACTGAACAAATTCAGACATTGCATAATAGGCTACCAAATATTTGTGCACATTGATCATGCAACCATTCAATATCTCATGAATAAACCCTTGATCACAGGTGGATTTGAAATATGGTTATTGTTGATGCAAGAGTTTGATATAACCATTGTAGATAAGCTAGGGAAGGCTAATGTTGTTTTAAATTTTCTTTCAAGGCTAACTACATCAGAAGACAATCAACCCATAGATGACTCTTTTCCTGATGAGAATATATTCTCTCTTAGTGTACAAATACCCTGGTATGCTGACATAGTCAATTACTTGGTTACAGGTAGAGTTCCTTCTCACTTCTCCCCAAAAGAGAAAAGAGAACTCATTGAAAAATATTTTCCTTTCTCTTGGATTGTTGGATGTTTGTTTTATACTAGACCTAACCATGCCATGAGAAGATTTGTGAGAGAAGATGAGACTTATGAAATTTTGCATGCATGTCATAATGAACCATGTGGAGGACACTTTACAGCCAAAAGGACAATAATGAAGGTTTTGAACATAGGGTATTACTAGCCAACACTCCATAAGGATGCATAAAGGTATACTAGAAAATGTGATAGATGTCAAAGAATGGGTAGACCAACCAGATCTGATGAGATGCCATTGTGCCCTTAGGTAGTAATTACTCCCTTTGACAAGTGGGGATTGGATTTCGTGGGACCAATTGATCCTCCATCAAATGGTAAGTCCTATATATTGGTATGCATTGATTATATAACAAAATGGGTAGAAGTTAAGGCCATGAAGCATGCAAGAGATAACAAGGTTGTAGAGTTTCTTTATGAGGAGATTTTCACAAGATATGGAGTTCCAAGAGAAATAGTGAAGTTGATCAAGGGTCACAATTGACATCAACTCTTGTTTCAGCACTAGTGAATGAGTACAATATAAGGCATAGAAAGTCTACTCCTTATCACCCCTAGGCTAATTACCAAGTTGAGGTGAAAAATAGAGAAATTGAAGCCATTTTGACTAAAACAATAGTTATCCAAAGGAAATATTGAGCAAAAAAATTACTCGAAGCTATTTGGGCCTACTGGACAACATGGAAAACAACTATAGGCTTCACCCCATTTGAGTTGTTGTATGGAAAGATAGCTATGATGCCAATTGAATTTGAGCATAAAACTCTATGAACTACAGTGGATTTATGGATGGATATTTCTAAAGCATAGAGAGAAAGAATCATGCAGTTAAATGCTTTGGATGAAATAAGGAGAACAACCCTGCAACATACAAAAGTAGTGTAGAATCAGAGAATCAAATGGAATGACAAATTTATTAGGGAAAAGAAGTTCAAACTAGGATATTGGGCCTTGTTCTATGATTCAAAATACCAGGACAATGCAGGAAAATTTTAGATAAGGTGGCTAGACCATACGAAGTTGTTGAGGTCTTTCCCAATGGAGTTGTTCATCTTACCACCATTGACCCTATTAGGTTTAAATTACTTGTCAATGATCATCACCTTATATTATATCATAAGCCATCTTCTAAAGAGGAGTTCTTGTAGCAATTCACCCAGGACTCAGAGCTTTCTGCAACCAAAGGAGGTGGACCTAATGTCCCTCCTTCAGCATAATTGAGGTACGTACTTTCCATAATAAAGACTTTCACTTGCGTGGAAGTCCATTTCTTTGTCATCCGCCTATCCACCCATCCATCACCACCTTTCTCTCTCTTCCATCACTTCATTCCACCTTGGCTCATTCCACCTCATCTTCATGTATTGCTCAATTCATTTTCCAAAGAGGGGATCATTACTTTATTCGCGTTCTTTGTAGTAAATCTTCCACACATTCAAGTATGTGTGCATTAATTTCTATATTTAATCATCTTTTAAGTATGTTCATTTAATCATTATACGTTAGTATAGGTATTCACATAGATGTCATCATTGCTTGTCAATCACCACTCCCATTTCAAATGTGTGGACACATGTCCAAATTTAGGTTGGAGGAGGGGAACAAAAAAGATGCAAATATTTTATTGTCCATGTGTCAAATCATATTAGGTTGCCTCAAAAATTTTAAAATGAGCTTATTTGAAATCCAAGCAAGAGAATAGCTTGCATGCATGAAGTGACAATAACTGTAGTCCTCATTTCTTCCTATCATAATTTCCCTTTATTACTCCTTTTCTTGCCATTATTTCCCTATCATAATCTTGAGTTGCAAGAAAAAAGGCAAAAAAAAGAAAGGAAGTTCAGTCGACACTGGAACTAGAAATTTAGTAGGAACTGCAAGGAAGTGCATTTTATTTTCAAAAGGGGAATTGCAGGAAAAGAAGTTGTAGAGAATTTGTTTGATTACAGACAATGGGAGGTGGGTTAATTTAAAACAAATCCACAATGCATGAATCCTCCTACAGTAGAGGAAACCATAGAAACTATTTCTTCTAAAATAGAGCACTCAAAAAAACAAAGCTCTTCCTCGGATTCTGATGATGAAGTTCCACTTGAAAACCTCATGAAAACTAGGGCCCAATAGAGAGAGGTAGAAATAAGAAAAGGGAAAGCTAAAACACAACCTGTAGAAATAAAAGTGTCAAGTTCTAAGAAGAGGAAGGTTGATACTATTCATTCTGCATCCAAAGGAAAATGTGAAAGACCTCCTAGGAAATCAAGACCAGTTGGGCCTGTGACTAGTACACTTCTACAGGAAAGCCCTAAACCTGGTGAGACCTCATGTGAGGACCCTGAAGCTCCAATGGAGTAGGAGCATGTTGAAGAAGAAGAATAATACATATTTAAGGAAGCAGAAAACATAAAACTAACTGATCTTGCTAGAATTGTAGAAGAATTGGAGGAAAATTAGGACTTCCTACAACATGAAGTCCTACAGCGTGAAGTCCTGCAGCAACAGCCAAAACCAGAGTAGGAGTTCCTACAAGAACAAGAGTCCCTGCAACAAAAGGAAGAAGAAACAACACCCTTATAGCCAAAGATAACTGGACAACCTGAGTCCATGCAAATAGTACCATATGAGGAGCAACCATCGACAAAAAGACTGGTAGGCATTCATAATCCTCCTAGTTTTATAGTACATGCAACAATTTTGAATCTATGGAAAGAGATACAAAGAAGGGAGGAAGAATGGAAAAAGTAAAAATGGAAGTTAAAGGAGGAAATTCAAAAGAAGGATGAAGAGATTAAGGAAAAAGATGCAGAAATTGCTACCCTGAAGCAAAGGGTTGATGATATGGAAGCTTTGGCGCCAAAGATTCTAGAATGTAGAGAACCCTCGAGGGTCTATGATTTGCTCCTGAAAGAGAAATATCTCTCCTTTAAGATGTTGAGACTTACCTTAGGATTGAATCCTTCTATTGATACCCCTATGGAATTTTTCAATGCTTATCGAATTCCCTCCCCTAAAATGAAGAATTTGCTATGTGAATTTCATTTACATAATTATGTTGTCACAAAAGACCATGATTGGAACCTGCTGCTATATGTTGGGGATTTTCAATTGAGAGCATTCATGTCTTGGGTACAAAATGAGATTGGTTGGGGACAACAACATGGTGCTTATAAACAATTGAACTCTAATATCCCTCTACCTATTAGAGCTAAATCAAGCAACTCAAGGGATATTTACAAAGAATGGCATAGAATGTTGCTTAGACCAAGTTATGGCAATAGGATTATTCCTTTGATTGAGGCAATTTACACTGAGTATGAGGTAAAAACAACAACAAATGAGGAAACTGTGAGGAGATGTTTATCCTAGAGATGGAATAATTTGACTGATGAGCTGAAACAGGCTGAGCCTCATTCCATCAACAATTATGCTACAACATTAAAAAGAATTGAGAGACATATTTAGATTGGGAGAACACAAGGATGACATTGGCTTCCCCTAACTTCTTAACCACCCATGCTCATGTGGCCCGTGCCAAATTTTAGATTCTACCAGTGTGATATTATTGTAGAAAGGCAGAGATGGGACAAGTTTGATAGATTAGGAGGATTCTATTGGGATCTTGACTCATGTACTGCAACCACTGATGTTGGACAAATCTCTGTTGCAAATTTTAGAGCTTTAACTAGGAAAAAAAATAACTCTTCCCCTATTGAAGGACGAACAAGATGTTAGGTTGGGTGGAGTGATGAGCCTAGTTTTTGGTCTAGTTTTGGGTGGAATCTATAGTCTATTTGTTCATAGATGACATGGACTTTAATGCTTAAGTGTTGGTATTGGCTTAATGTTTCCCTCAAACCATTGACATTTGACATTATCCTATCTCTGCAAGCTTTAATGATATTTGGCATAATATGTGGGTCATCTATATTGATTTTGCATGTGATTAATGGATGTTTCTTATAGTGGCTATTGATGTGTAGTTGTTATGCGTACTAACCTTAGCGTGCAGATTTAATATGCCAAGTTAAGGAAGACACTACCAACTGGGCATGCACCATAACATCTAGCTGAGAAATCACTCTAAGTCAAGGCAACCAGTAGTAAAGATTCTCCATGCAACTAAATGTAACCATATTTTAGTGGACCTTAATGATCGAGCATGCATGGGTGTTACTGTTGTGTTGGGTTTGCGCTTGAATTGCATGTCTGACTAGGTTCGATGAATGTGTAACCACCATCGCTTCACTTTACCCTATTTTTCGCTAAATGGCATCCTCCCAATCGTGGAGTTGACTACCTTGTTTAGCTATAGTATAAATAATGATTTGATGCTTCTTCTTCAAGAGGTTTCATGATTTGACATTGTACTCTCATTCTCCAATTTCAGTAATACATATACATTACTCTTTGTATGCATGATTTATAGTGAATAAAATAAAGTTCTAAGTTCAAGCATTTGAGTTCTTATCAGTTTAGAGGATACTTATCCAAGGGGGCTCACTTGGTGAGTAATTTGTCTTCTTATTTTAGCATTAGCTTAGTATTACTTATTGTTTGATACTTAGTTAGAAATCTAGCATTGACTATTCCTGTAGCCACTAGAATTCTATTTTGTGACTATTCCTACAGCCAAAGCAGATAGAGTAGTCTCTTGTTTGTCACACAAATTTTCATTCCTTCTATGCATTTCAGCTTAAGCATAGTTGTTGGTTGATGTTCAACATTTTCTTTATTTCCTTTTAGCAATTTACTTTCAGTATTGTGTTTCTTAGCTATTGAATGCAATGACTATTTGAGCCCCTAGTGCACATATAGTGCTGACCCATTTCAAGTTCATGTCCCTAGGTTGACAAGTTAAATGCACATTCATGTTGATTGAATGGCTATTCAGGTTAGATTTCTATTCTTTGAATCAAGGTTGTAAAGGATTAGTTATGAGATCATTGTAGGAGGCCAATAGGTGGTAACACTATTAAAATAATTTCTTCTTTTTGTGTAAATATAGGGAAATTTTTTAATAATTATTTACTTATAGTAAGAATTTGTGTCAAGTTTTAAATATTTTCAGATTTAAAATACAAGGCAGAAGATTAAGGAATAGGAGGGATAAGTGGTTGTTTGGTAAACAATTAAGATCTTGTTAAGTTGAAAGAAGTTGTGAGCACATTATGACTAGGGGAATGGGCCTTCTTTGAGTAAATATTAAAAAATAAAATATTAATTTGGCTTTCTCCTTACACATTCAAGTATTATAATGCATGGTAAAAAATGAAATTAGTCATACCTTGGGGGAAAGGATTTCTCTATTGGAATATATAGAACACTAGATTTTATTTTCATGCCAAATTATCAAAATCCAATTTCTAATGAGTTTAAATACCATTTTCCCATGTTCAATGTAAAATATTCTTAATGAAAAATAAAATACTTGCAAGAAATCAATGATATAATGGGAAACTATGAGATTGTAGAAGAGGATGTCATAATGAAACTGATTGTGTAATCCCTAATATATTATGTAAGGAATTGCTTCGTTAATTTGCCTATGCTTTCTATTGCTCCATAGCAATAATCCAAAGTAGAATTTATAGATTATTTTGGTTAAAGAGGATATGTGAACTCATTAATTAACAAAATTATTTACATTCAAAAGGATGAAGAGGAATTGGTACTTGTTTTTAATATGATATTTCTAAAGACTATGAGAGACATTCTAAACTTTTTAAACCAAATTATTAATGTGTCTACATTAATATTTAGGTACATTTAATGAAGATATGACTTTACTAATAAGAGTTAAAAGTCCTACATCATTCCAAAAGTTATATGATATGAAAATAAATGTGTCTTGTAGATGGGCTCTAATTCATGGATTTATGACTCACATACCCTTGTGATATATAAAGGATATTTGCTAATTATCTTGTAAATTATATTAGTTCATACTTTTTTTTCCATTTTTTGTGGTGCACCCATAAGTGGTTATTCTTGAGAAGTTACTCACACCATACTTGGTAGTTATTGAGATATAGTTTATTATGAGAAAGGTCTTAAAATCCATGGTAATGGATGTGAATATGATAACATACCTTTGCATTCCCTAGCTAACCCCAACTAGGTAGATAGTATATTCATCATCCAATATAAATTTACACTCCCACATTAATAATCGTAGGTTGTATATATGATTGGTATACCTTTTCATAAGGAATTCATAAATTTATAATAAACCAAAATTACAAAATTAAAAAATGGAATTGACATTTTTTTATTTATTTTACAACTCTTTGTATGTTTCAAACTTAGACCATTGAAATATTGGTAAATAATTTTTTTTCCAACATCAGAAGGAGAAAGGACTAAATTGATCTCAAACACCCACTTGGATACTAACATCAATGAAAGAGACAAAATGGTGGATTAGGTATTTAGTCCTTATGAGAAAAATGTGTGTGATGATAGTGATTTAATTGATTTATTTTGATAATGAAAAGATGTTCCTAGGTTGAGAATGTATCGAACTATTATGATTTTTAGAAAATAATAAATAGAGAGATAAAAGAATATTGGAATCTATAAGAGTGCAAATATAGATGAACCTAACATATAAATCTAGGCTTGAAATGGTTGGAAAGGTGCACTTGTACCCTACACCTAGAAGTGTAGATACTTAGAATTAGAGCTTAGTGTCCTATCAAACTATATCTATAGGTTCTCATGCTTTAGACCTAGTTTCAAAAATTATCTATCATTGATAAAATCCACATTCCCTATTTTTTTTACTTGTAAGACTTGAAAGGTTGAATGAACAATTAGGTCTTCAATTCTCCCCTAAATTGACTTCAGACCTATAGCCTTCACACAAGAAATAAGAGAAAGGGTTGTGGCGTATAGCGGCTTTCCTAAGTAAGACCCCATTTTAGTATTTCCACCTCCACAACACCTATGATGATGTAAAAGAGAGATTACCCTTGGTTGGGTAGAGGATAAATAATAAAAAAGTGATAATTTTTTTGCATGTTGTTGGTGTTATTATTGATGTCAACACTTGTCGATGTTGGTCATTGATGTCAACTATATGGAGATTGTGTGTTGAACTTGTTGGAAGGATGTTGAAATTGTCATAGTTAGGGATATTTTTGTCAAGAACTTGTTGTGATTTGATAAGAAGGTGTTATGGTGTTGTCATTAGTTTTTTCTTTGATTTCTTGATGAATAAGAGTTGTAGTTAAAGTAGGTTCACTTTGTTTCCAAGCACTTTTGAGAAAAATTTAATAAAAGAGATTATAGTGTGACATAGTGGTGTTTAGTGTTGTGTTCCACATTTCTTCATTATTGAAGTTGTGATTGTGTGGTTTAGATATGTTTATCAGAGGTGTTTATAGTTTTTATATATAGAGTTGCAATTTCTAGATAATTCTACAATGAAGATTTTGTTTGACAACTTATCTTTCTATGAAGAAGGTTGTTTGAGAGAGATGAGATTGCTCTGCATTTATTCACAGTAAGGTTTCTTGTAATGTGGTTATGGGAACATACTTATAATATCTATATCTACTTTCTCTTAATGTTTCAAGTACTAAGTTGTTCCATGAATTTGGTTAGTGAGTTGGATATATATGTCAATGTGTTTGGTTGCATAGAATGATGGTGTTCTCAGTTTCAGGTGGTTGCAATAGAGTTGCAAAATATTCTAATGATGCTAGAATATTCTAAGATATTGTATGGATATTATGAAGTGTTGGTATATGGTCCCATGAATTTGTCTTTATACTTGGTTAAAAATGTACTTATTAAGGATGTTTATATAGGTTTGGTCAACCTGGCATGTTAGCGCTAATTGTGGAAGTGGTGAGTTGTTTGTGGAAACTTTGAAAAGCATTTCGGTGTAGATTTGGGTCCTTGAGAAGTTAATCACACCATACTTGCTAGTTATTGAGATATGGTTTATTATGAGAAATTTCTTGAAGTACATGGTAATGGATGTGAATATGATAACATACCATTGCATTCCCTAACTAACCTCAACTAGGTAGATAGTATATTCATGATCCAATGTAAATTGATACTCCCACATTAATAATAGTAGCTTGTGTATATGATTGGTATACCTTTTCATAAGGAATTCATGAATTTATAATAAACTAAAATCCCCTGAATTTTAAAATGAAATTAACAATTTTTTTTTGTATTGTATACCTCTTTGTAAGTTCCAAACTTTGACCATTGAACTATTGGTAAATCATAGTTCTTCCAACGTCACAAGGGGAAAGGACTAAAATTTATCTCAAACACCCACTTGGATAATAACATCAATGGAAAAGCTAGAATGGTGGATTGGGTTTGTAGTCCTTTTGGGAAAAATGTGTGTGATGATAGCGATTTAATTGATCTAATTTAATAATGTAAATATTCTCTTAGGTCAAGAATTTAGTGAACTACTATGATTTTTAGATTTAATAGTAAATATGGGAGAAACGTGTGTGATGATAGTAATTTAATTGATCTAATCTAATAATGTAAATATTCTCTTAGTTCAAGAATTTAGTGAGTTGCTATGATTTTTAGATTTAATACTAAATAGAGAGATTAAAAAAAAGCTCAAAATAGAAGAGTGCAAACATAGAGGAACCTAGCATATAAATCTATGCTTGAAATGTTTGGAAAAGTTCACTAGTTCCATAGACCTGGAAGTGTAGATACTCATAATTAGAACATAGTCTCCTATTGGTCCTTATCTATAGGTTCTTCTCCATCAGACTCAATTTCAAAACTTCCTCTATGATTGATAGAATCCACTTTCCCTATTTTTTTGACTTGTAAGACTTGAATTGTTGAATAAACAATTATCTATTTAATCCTCTCCTAGATTGATTTCAGATCTATAACCTACACACAAGAAAGAAAGGAAAGGGTTGTGGAATATAGGGTCTTTCCTAAGTAAAACCCCATTTTGGTATTTCTACCTCCACAACACCTATGATGATGTAAAAGAGAGATTACCCTCAATTGGGTAGAGGCTAAATGATAAAAAAGTGACAAATTTGTTGCAAGTATGTTGGTGTTGTTATTGATGTCAACAGTTGTTTGTGTTGCTCATTGATGTCAACTATATGGAGATTGTGAGTTAAAATTGTCGAAAGTATGTTGGTGTTGTCTTATTTGGGGAGATTGTTGTCAAGAGCTTATTGTGATTTGATAAGAAGGTGTTATGATGTTGTCATCAATATTTTCTTTGATGTCTTGATGAATAAGAGTTGTTGTAGTAAGTTTAGTTGGTTTTAAAATGATTTTCAAAAAAATTGAATAAAAGAGTTTTAGTGTGATAGAGTGTTCAGTTTTATGCTCCACATTTTTTCATTATTGAAGTTGTGCTTGTGTGGTTTAAATATTTTGACTACAGGTATTTAAATGTGTTATTTCCAAAGTTGCAAGTTCAGGATCATTTTGTAGTGAAGATTGAGTGTGACAGTTTATCTATCTGTGAAGAAGGTTGTTTGGGAGAGACGATATTGCTCTGCACTTCTCTATAGTAAGGTTTATTGTCTTGTGTTTTTTGGAAAATTCTTATAATGTATATATCTATTTTCCCTTGAGGTTTCAGGTACTAAGGTGTTCCATGAAGTTGTTTAGTGATTTGGATGTTTGTTCTAGTGTGTCTGGTTGCATGAAATTATGGTGTTCTTGTTGCAAGTATAAGTAGTTAGTGTTGTCATTGATGTCAAAAATAATGTATTGTCATTGATGTATATTTATGGGATAAATTGTTGTATCAATGTGAGTAGTTGATGTTATCCATGCTTTGATTAGTTACATTATGTTGTCATTAGTAAAGCTACTAGTGTCAACCTCTAGTGTTCTTGTGATAAGATTTTGTGATATATGTTTTAGTTGCTATGTTGTAGTTGGTTCATTTTTGTTAAGGAAATACTATAGATGATGAGGATGTGTCTCTAGTGTTTGGTTTCCAAATTATTTTGATAAAATTTGATAAAAAGAAGAAATAGTGTGTTGTTGTAGTGTTTTGGGTTGTAGGGTTATGTGCTCGTGTTTCTCTGCATTTCTTCTAGGTTGAAGATCTACTTATGCTCTTTAGATATGTTGATCAAAAATTTTTATAGGTGTTGTATCTAGAAGTTGGTGTGTTGGATCATTTTGTAGAAGTTTTGTTCACCAGAGTGTGAACTTTTTATTATAGAGGTGTTTGGGAGAAATGTTTACATTTTGTGTTTCTCCATAGTTATGTTTCAGGTTTTGGGGATCTAAGGGAGTATTGATAGTGTTTGTATATTTCTTTATTTGAAGTGGTTTGAGGTTTGATCCTTTGAAAGTCATTTTCTTGGGTTATAGTATATAGAAGAGTAGTCAGGATGTACTAGGTGTTTATATTCTTTAGGTGAAATTTATTGGTAAGGAGTTTTTTGGATTTTAGGGTGCTTATAGAATATTATAGAGTGTGCTTAGGTGAAATTTATTTTCTACAGGTTATGGATAGACAAAATGAAGATTGTACTTAAAAGCTTAATGTTGTTTACATGGGTAATGAATGACCTCAGTGTTTACACTACTTATGAAGGTTTTTAGTTGTTTTTGGAAGCATGGTGTAGCATGTAAGGATGGATTTAAGTCCTAGATAAGGATTTTTATGGTCCACCTTAATTCCTTTCCATCATGGGAATGTTTTGGTGCTGACCTAATTTTAATTTCCATGTTTGAGGTGCATAGCGAACCTTGAAGAAAGTTTCTATGTTGAAGATGATTTAAATATGAGTTAAGTTATTGATGTATTGTGTGATAGAAGAGATAAATAAGTATGATGTGAATTGAAAAGTGTTAGAGTGGGAATTAGAGAAGTACAGTGGGAGATTTCATTTGATAGATTACTTGATGCAATGAGCAAAAGATGTCTACAATTATTTAGACATGTTGTGAAGGTGTTGATGATATTGTCTTGGAATCTCTATTGTATTGAGATAGTTTTCTCTATGTAACATTTGTTCTCTATCTTCTTTCCTATTATAGTAGTAATGAGCCTTTCTTTTCTGGCTAATGAGCCCTCTAGTGGTGAGACTTTGGAATTGGTCTTGTTATCACTTATAATGTGAGCTAATCCTCACCTTGGTTTCTCCCATCTTGGGTTTTCCTTGTAATTATGGTGTTCTCTTATGTATGATGTTGTTGTATTTCATTTTATGTTATCTAATTTCCATGATAAATAATCATACTAAATTTCAGGTTTTATTGAATTAATATGGATCTGAATGTGTATAAGGGTTTTGATGTTTTAAGGCACAACTAATTCACTCCCCCCTCTTAGTTGTCTTGTGCATTCAAAAATTAGTATTAGAGAAAGGTTCCTTAGAAGAAATCTTAACCTCTTGAGGTTGATCTGGGATGGAAAATAAGAAGGAGATCCCCATTTTTTATGGCATGGACTATGCATTTTGGAAGAAAAGGATGGAAGGTTATTAGTTTTATCTTGTATTTAACATCTGGAAGGTAATATAGAATTATTATACTATTCTGAAAAGTGTTCTAAGAACTAATCTATTATTGAGGCCTATGGATGCAATGGTAAAGCAAGGTATGCTCTCTTGTGTAATCCTAAAAAAATTGAATTAGTAAAGTTATGGATCTAAAAACTGCTAAAGAAATATGGACAAAGTTGGAAAGTATTTACGAAGGAGATGATAAGGTCAAAAAAGCTAAGATGTAGAATTTAAAGATCACATTTGAGAACCTACATATATTTGAGGATCAAAATATTATAAGCTACATGTAGAGGGTAGAAGAAGTGGTCAGTTCCATTAGAGGTCTTGGTGCAAAAGTTTAAGAATTAAAAGTGGTAAAGAAAAATATCATAACTCTTCCTAAAGAATATAGTCATAAAGTTTTTTCTATTGATGAATTTTCAAATATAGATTTGTATACTAGAGATCAGTTGTATGGCTCCCTAACTACATTTGAAATGAGATAATTTTCCACAAATAGTGGTGCAAAATTTGAGATTACTTTTAAGGCTAGAAAATCGGAGAAGACTGAAGAATTGAATTAGGAGGATCTTGATGATGTGGAAGATAACTTTATGAGAAGGATGAAAAAGGGTACTAGTAAGTACAAAGGTAAGTTTCCTTTTAAATGTTCAAGTTGTAGAAAGATAGGTCACTATGCTTCAAAATATCCAAACAGGGTTGTGAATGACAAAAACAAGGATAACAGAGGTAAGATGATTAATAAAATCTATTATGTTAGAGAAGATGCAAGTATTTCTGACGATGAATTTGATTATGTCTGTTATGATGATGGAGAATGCTTGTTTATGGATTTAAAAGATGAAACCAATTCTACTAACTTTGAAAGATGTGTGAAGGAAAGCTCTCTGGAGACAAGGGACAAGGGAGAGAATAAGAAATATTAGATCATTGGCAGTGGATGTTGGTGGAAATTGAGAGGTTGTCATTGATGTCAATAGATAATGGAATTTTGATGTTTTTCAGTATTCAGCTGCTCCGGTAATGGAAGTCTATTGATTTGGTATTTTGATCCGAACTATCCTATTTTGTAAGATCTTCTTAGAAGTTGATAACATGTTCTATCTTGACACCTGTTGCATCCACTAACATGGTTTCAATTGACTAGGTTGTATGATTAGAAAGGTATAGTAACCAGTAGGTTGGGAAAAAATGTTATACTTATACACTGGCTCTGTATGATGATTTCTTGGTCTGGATTCTATCTCAATAAAGATATCACTACAAGGCTTTGTACATAGGTTTGAACCTACAAGATGCATTCTACATTGGAGTTCCATAATGATATGTGAAGGCATTTGGAAGATATGAATGATAGTATTTCGATTTGTAGACTACAATGAGTTTTCATATAGTACATTGATGTGGATGATTAGACATTTTCTCATATTTGATTATCATACCATGTAGTGTTGAAGATAAGTAGTTTGATGTCATCTAAAGGATAGTTCAATGTGTTAACAAGTTCTTATTTCAAGCACATTTCATGGATTGCATATATTAAGTAGTTGTGGTCTAACTCTGGCCAACCTAATTATATATTAATATTGAGATGTGCTACGAATGATAAAGGGATTTATCTTAGGTCCACATTGACTATTTATATACAAAAATGAATGTGTTTTAAGGATAATGCCAACTAATTTTTTTTTTTTTGAAATAATATTTCTCTAATTAGGCTGACCTTATTAGTGAATATGGATATATATATATATATATATATGTGTACATATATATAGACATACACACACACACACACATATATATATGTATATATGTGTGTGTGTGTGTGTGTGTGTGTGTGTGTGTGTGTATACATATATATATATATGTAAGACATTTTTTAGAAGGAAAGTAATGTGTGTCAAATAGAAGGAAGTAAGTGTGAGATTCATGAAGAAAGATAAGAGAGTGTGTGAAATTGTATAAGATGAGTAGATATGTGTGTTGTTTATGTATTGTTCTTCACCGGAACTGAACTATAGCACAAGGAAGGTGCATTCTTTATTAGTTCATACTTTTGGTAATGACCCATACCATTTTGTATCTTGGTAGTGAGTCATATCATTTTGTAATCGAGTTGTGAGCCCTTTAAGGACAATGAGTCCTGGTAGTGAGCCATTTTAATATTCTATATCTAGATATATTATATTGTGAGCTAATCCTGACTATAGTTTTTCCCATTTTTGGTTTTCCACGTAAAAATATTGGTGTTCATATATGTTGATACATTGTCTTGATTTTATGTTTTCTCTTGTTGACTTGGTCAAATATGTGATATTATTTAGATGGATTTTAAGTAAACAATATTCTAGATGTTCAACAATTTGTATTAGAGTCTAGTTCCTTTGAAGAAGTCTAACAACTTGGGTAAGGTTTTGAAATTTGAATTTATGGAAGACAAAGAAATATTTTTCCTCTGAAAGTGATCTCTACTGAACATATAGATGAAAATGAAGATTTGAAAGATAGGCTGAAAGAAGAAAATGAGTGTATTAAGAATCTAAGGGGAAGATATGAAGAAGTCAGTAATTAGTTGAAGAAATTATATGAGGACATCACTGGACTAAAAGAAAAATTGGAAGAAAAGAGAAAGATTGAATATTGTGAGAAAGATGAAATTCAAAGATGGATGAATGTGCAAAGCTTGAGGAAGAAGTGGAAATCCTAAAATCATATCTAGAAAAGGAAAAAAGATATGAGGATAAATTTACAACAAGTTCTACAATGTAGGAGAAATTGATTGCAAGACAAAAGTCTTGTATGGATAAAAGTTTCTTGGGATTTGAAGAAGGAGAGGTTTCAAAGGAGAACCAATCTCTTGATATGAAGATTCAATGCAATAATGGATAATTCAAGAATCTAAGGAGAAATATCAGAAGGATTCCCAGCAGACAACCTAATGCTCAAAGGTATTTATCTTTTAACGATGTCTATTATCTTTGCAATATGTTTGGACATAGGGAAAAATATTGTGAAAACAAATGAAGAAGAAAGATGGAATGCATGAAAATACCCTATCATTCTTTGGTCAATGTTTTGAATGCAAGAGAATTGAACAAAAAACTAAAGAATTCAAAAATCAGAAGTTGAATAAGATAATTTTTCCATTCAATGGGTATTTTTATCACTATAATTCGCAGAAGTTGAATAAGATAATTTATCCATTCAATGGGCATTGTTATCACTATAATTCATTTGTACATAAGGCTAACCAGTGTAAATATAGATTGAAGAAAGGAAATTTTGGATGCAAGAATGGTGTTTGCAACAATTCAAAACATTTTGCTAGAAATTGTAGAAGAAAAAATATGAGAAGTAAAAATCTGATAAAGAGATATGAACCAATCATTAAGTTTGATCTAGCATAAGTTAAGGAGATAGGAAGGATCTGGAGAAAGGGAGAAGAATCTGGAAAACAAGTAGATTTAGAAACATTAGTTTCCATACCATCCTTTGGTGCAAATAGTCCCATCAAAAATTAATTCAGGCATTCACTAAAGGGGATCAATAATCAGAAAATTTATGAACCCCTCCTTTAATATATGTAACTTTTATATCATGACAAAAGTGAATTTATTAAGGTTATGAATTCAAGAATTTATGCGAAAGGAATTTGCACACACGTGTGAAGAATAAATTCCATATAGTTTGAAAGGATGAAATTTTATATGAATTTTGAGGTGATCTACTTACAATTTGAAGCATTTATTATAGAATCAATTGGAATGAAAGAAATAAATTCAGATATGTTAAGAAAAATGTATTCGGTGTAAAGAATTTGTACAAGAAGAGAAGCATGCAAAGGAAGATTGAAGAAACCAGAGCAATTTCATACTATAGAAATTCAAAATTTGGCTTTGGTGAAAAGATAATTCACTATTTCTATATACACTATTTCATCTGAATTATTTGTCAATTTTTTTTGAAAGCAATGGATATGCCTCGAATCATAGAAAATTTAGTGAGACTAGAACTAGAGATCAAAATGTAACATGTTAAAACTTTAGAACTTGATCCATTGGGTTCTATTTCTAATATTCCTCTTGGTGTTATACCAATTGAAGATGTTGGAATATACATTCACCAAAAATTCAAAGAACCTACCTATAGAAAGGATTGCAATTGTGGGTTAAAGTATTAATTGAAAATGATCTAACTCTAAAACCAAAATACAATGTACTTATGGAAATGAAATTGGATGTATGGAACATTTTTTAAGACTTTAGTAATGAAGAAAGATGTCTCATAATGGCTCTGAGTAGATTTCACTATGATTATGTTTGGATTAATGAATCATATACAATATCCAAAGATGTAATCAGGGAAGTTACTGGCTTATCTAGTGTAGGAGCACCTTGGCAATATCACATTTCCATGAAGTAATTTTTGAAGAGTTGATCAAATTTCATTGTTTCAACATAGTACAAGGGTCATTCAAGTCATTTTTCCATGTAAGAGGTCATTAGAAGGGTCAATGTTCAACGATTTGTGTCAAATTTGAGAAAATGTAAAAGTTGTCAAACAAATTGCAAAATGTGCAAAATTGCTAAAAAGCAACATTGGAAGGTGAAGGGTCATTTTGGCTCTTGGGAATTAGTAGGTAGCGAGAAGGTGATAATTCAGTTTTAAAATGACTTTAAAAAGGCCTTGAATCCATTTTGTAACATGTGGGTGATTGAATAAAGGAAATAGAACAATGAAAGTATTATTTTTAAGCATATTTCTTCATAAATTCATTGTTTCTAGTCATTGTATGGCTTTGTACCGGCTCATGTGTAGGTTTAAGTGTTTGTAAGTGTTAGAACCATCAATAAACTTCCATTTAATTTTTTTTTCATGAAAATTGGTGAGGATTTGAGTAAGTTATTCTGATTTATTTGGAAACTATCAAAACCCTGATTAGGGTAAACAATAACTTAATTTTCTATGTTTCTCATGTTTTAGTCATTGGAAAGTTCTCATTTTTTGTGGAAAAAATATTGGTAGCATATATTTTAATATTCTTGGAGTTTTAGATCAAAGGATTAAGATTGATGTGTTGAAGAATTGATGTTTCTTGACTATAATTTTGAGCACAGTCAAGAAACAAGACAGTTAAGGGGAATAATCCTAGGGTTTATGTAAATATCTATGCAAAAGGAATTTTGGCGTTTTCAATAGAATATGAAGGTCTAATATAACCTATTCCAAGCATTGGTTGAGTTTTTTTAAGTGTGGAGATAAAAATGAATAAGCCTAGGTCTGTAAAATATGAAAAAGACTGGTAAAAGCGACATATAGTAGGGTTTTATGAATTTTGCACATGGTTTTTGTGTCCTCCAAGAGTTATACTATTTTGAAGAGATGTTTGGATGTATTTGAGTCTACTTATTGATGGGGTGTAATGAACTGATAATTTGTAATCATTGTTTACTATCTTCCCTGGAAGAGTATTGGAAACAGTTAAGGTTTTGAGTTTTGATGAGATAGAAGATTGTTCTTATTGGGTAATACTGATTTTATATGTTGGGTTGGTGTATTTTAATTCCCTTTTGATAGGTTTTGAGAAGTTTATAATTGTTGGAGCCCATTCTTGATACTTTCCTATGATGACAGTCTTAGAATAGTCATGTTTTGGAGTGAACACAAAGGTTTTGAATAGGAGAACACAGATTTTGGAATGATCTAATTCTATCTTGCAAACATATTTGTGTATGTTGATACTATTGGTGAAGGTATTTGGGCTTGGAAATGTGGTTATTTCATTGTGTGGTCTATATAGGCCTAAATGTTGATTTCAATAGGCTATTTTTGAAAGTTTTCTTTTGGGAGATGGTTCAGTTGATGGAAGGGATTGAGATAGTCCTCTGATATTGTTAAGAGTATTTTGAGAAATATGTAAATGGTTTTGTGTTTTGGAACTCAGTTTTGTCTCTTGAAATCATGGTTTTTGTGAAGGGAAATGAGTTCTAATTACAAGGACATGTAAGATTTGTTAGCATTTTATTAAGTTGAGATTGCGAGAGTGATTTTCTTCCTCTAACATTGCATCATTATCATGCTTTAGACCAACTCTTGAATGCAATTTCAATAGGAGAAAAGGTTTAATAAGGAACACACATGCTAGAATCTCTAACCTGATAGTTTAGTTTTGCAAGTCTAGTTATTTCAAAGCTGATTCTTGGTGGACAACAATGTCTCCACTACTGCAATTGATCTTGCATTGAATATGGTTGAGTAAAAAATTGAATATGACCTCTATGAGCTACTCTCACAAAAAATATTAGAGAATTAGAGAGATATCAAGAAGAAGAAAGGTACATTTAGATATGATACATTGATTTTATGTCTGATTTGGGTATGTGCAGGATCATCATGGAAAAAGCAAGCCCTTAAGTGGCAAAAAATTAAAAAAAATTAGAGTTAGGCAACTTGACGTAAAAAGTTGAATAAGTTATCTATATTATTTCAAAAATATGTAAGAATAGAATCTATAGAAAAATGAATGTAGTTTCTAAACTACTAGGCTTGTTTAAGAAAACAAAAATCTATTTCATGAAAATTTGAAATTTCAATGTAGTAGTATTTAAATTTTAGGGAAAAAATAAGATGTAGGTGTATGTCTGACCACCCTAACCACAATAAAATTATAATATTTTTTTATAATATTCTAGATATAAGTAGAGGACTCATGTCCTGATGTGATGCATATTTTTTTGTAATTTTTTTCTAATTAAATAATTAATTATGAAATTTTTATTACAACTTTTAAAAAATATAAAAAACTCGTATGTTTGACCACCTTAACTTGGTCAAAACTTTATGAAATTCAAATTTTCTTATTTTAATCCTATAATATGGGAAGCATAGAATGTGGTGCATGTTTTGGATTCAGAAAATGTGATATCATTTGAAAGCTATAGATGTTTTTCAATCAGCCTATCAATCAGGACTTTAGTCGTAATTTGAATAGAAAATGAATAATAATTACTTATTAAATTCAAAGTAAGGCATAATTTATATTGGTGGAAAGTTGAGAATCTACTTCAAAAACCATTTTCATTTCATCAATTTTGGGTAAAAAGAAAGTCATCAGCCACATACCCATCATATCGCCACTTTTTGGCCCGTCATGATCCTACACATACCCATTTTCTATTTTATGAAGGATATTCCTAGGTTAGGTGAAGTTAGTTGGTAGAATACCAAACTAGTATCTCCTTAGATTGAAGAACTTATGTGAAATATTGGGGACTTTGATGCAGAAGGATATGCCCTTGGTGCATTCTTTGGAAAGTTTTAGAGAAAAATGAATAGGTGAGTTCCAAGAGAATTGGTTATAAAATGTAAGAATTATATAACCTTTTTGGTGACCACTGATAGATGCATTATAAAGGTAGTTGAACCAAGGAATTAATAGATACATGTGTTTGGATATGATATTGAGAAGGAATATGCTGCTAGCTACATTGAATTGTTGATTAACAACCCTTGAGACCTCAACAGAACTAGGTTTGGAATCTACACTGAAGTAGCTAAAGCTCTTGAAGAGTTTGAATTAGTATTCATTAAATCAATTCCTATCATTAGAGAAAAGAGGAAATTCATTGAGGTTCATGCATTAGTTGCTCAAGTTCAACATACTCTAAGAAGACTTAAGCAACTAGCTAGAAGAAGGACACATTTTCAGGTAGCTCCTAGTGCACTCTCTAGTTCTTCACGATACACTAAAGAAAGCACAAGTGCATTAACTAATAGATTCAATGAATTAAAGAGACGAGTAGTAAGTGAAATAGTCTCTTGGGTTGAAGATAAAGGATTGTTGGAAATTGTAGAGAAGTGCAATTCTACTCACAAAATGGTACTTGAAAAGCTCAAGTATGTTCAAGAGTGTGAGGAAGAGGTAAAGATTTTATTCACACTATGTTGGACTTGGCCTAATGCAATTAAAAGACTAAAGGATGTTGAGAGCACAATTAAAACCTAGATTAAGTTTGCATCTATCACATTTGATGCTACTCTTGATTTGGATGATCAGACCTAATATGGATTGACAAAGATGCATGAAGAATACCTTGCATCACATAAAGAGAAAGGAGAGATGATTGAGTTGTATGGGAAGCTCAGAGATTTAATCAAGATTAAGTTTACACATGCCTATTATGTTCTTTCAGTAGCTGACAGGATCCTAAAATCTAATATTACTCTCAGAACTGTGGTTGAAGTAAAAGATATCTTAATTGATCTCAATTATCTATGCAGTGCATTGTCTGAGGAAAAAAGGCTTTGGGATGAAGGGGGATCCTCATGGATGGGGATCCTAACTTTTTTTTATTATACTCCTTAGGGAGAGTATTCAGGTATGCAAAGGAACTATTAAAGAATAAAAATTATTTTCCTTTTCCATTGGTGTCAAAGGGGGAGAGAAAGATATATCATGTGGAAATAAGAAAAATCTTAACATGACAAATTTTGTAAATAATTTTTGGAAGAGAAGTATCATGTGAATAGTTTTTGGGGGAGAAAATTAAAAAATGGGAAGAACTATTTTGATGGTTTTCACGTCATGTGTTGCCATCAATGAAAAGGGGGAGATTTTTGGAAATTGAGAGGTTGTCATTGATGTCATTGGATAATTTCACATTTTGATGCTTGTTAGTATTCAACTACTCCGATAATGGAAGTTTTTTGATCCAGTATTTTGATCTAGATTATCCTATTTTGTAAGATATGCTCAAAATCTGATAACATGTTCTATCTTGATACTTCTTGCATCCACTGACATGGTTTTCACTAACTAGGTTGTACGGTTTGAAAGGTATAGTAACTAGTCGGTAGGGAAACAATGTTATACACTAGCTCTATATGACGATTTCTCAGTCTCGATCTTATCTCAAAAAAATATATGACTATAGGAATTTTCACATAGGTTTAAGCCTACAATATGCATTCTACATTTGAGTTTCATAATGATATGTGAAGGCATTTGAAACACATGAATAATAGTATTCTAATATGTAGACTACGAGGATTTTTCATATAGTACATTGATGTGGGAGATTTTTTATTTTCTCATATTTTATTATTGATGTAGAGCTTGTTGGCTTCCACCTAAAGCAACACAATTCAAGTTATTCCAATCAACTAACTAATCCACAAAACTCTTACAAAGCACCTTTTCAGTCTAACTCTGCCCTTTCACAAGTAGGTCTGCAAACCCAAATTTCTCAACTTTTCCTCACAAAGAACCTCAAAAAACCCAAACTCTTGACACATTCAAACACCCTTCAATGCATTCTCAAACATAGCCAAAAATCTCCATAGGTCACCTTTTGAACATCTCATTCAAATTCTTGAGACTACGCTAACCTAGTAGACTAAATAGCTCTCTTTTTCAAAGGAAGAGTTCTTAAATCCCACAACCAACCTTGAATAACCTCTCAAACCTTAATTATAGGTAACAAAAATCCCTTTTCAATAGGTTTTAGAGTCACCAACTCTCATCTAGCTGTTGTTCTAGAAAACCCTCATTTTTCACTCATTTGGGTAGGGTTATTTGAAATTAGTGGTTCCCAACCTCATAAAATCTTGCCACCACCTCCAACACTCTCTAATATTCCTTCTCAAACTCACAAAACCTTCACATAACCTCTACATTCAATATTTAATCAAACTCTCACTTTTCCATCATTTTCATACCCTAACTCATCAATTTTCCTCAGGATAGTCATAAATTCTCCCCCAAATCCCTCATATAAATCAAACCTAACACACTACCATCCTAAATCTAAAATCTCAGGCCCATTCCACTTAGAGAAATGGATTACAGAAGGTGTAATGGGCTTTACTCCATGATTAAAGCCTTAAAACTTTAAATCTACACCTACAGGCCTAGTTATATAAATCTAGTGATAAATCTCTTCAAATTCAAGAAACAACCTCAAAAATAGATTCTAATGAAATTTAAGGCAGGTATACACAATTTCCATAGTTCTTTGTACCAAGTGCTTGTTTTACAATCACGTACAAGAGTGTGCAACTTGATAAATTGAGTGAAAATACATAAACTAAAGCAAAATAGGGGTTCTCTTTATTGTTTCTTCTCAACAAACCTTTCAACAACCTTGTACAATAATGGAGTGCATCTATTTAAACATTTCCCCACTAAAAATTCCTTCCAACTGACCAACCAACTTTCATATCCCAACTGACCATTGGGTTTCCTAAAAATTGCACTTTTTTTGCATTTACAACATTTGACAATTTTTTTGATAATTTTGTCAATTTTACAAATTTAACCCCTAAAACCTCCTAATGAACATTAAAAAGACTCAATACCACATTAAATGGTCCAACAAGACCTTATTTATCAAAACCTAAGACCTAACACACTAAAACCCTTCAAAAACCCTTATCTACACATTCTTGCATTTTGTTCATCATTTGACAACATTGCATATGTTTACATAAATGAACTCCTAAACACATTCTCATGGTCCATTTAGACCTTATTGACACACCACAAAACCACAAACCCCTAAGATAACCTATCACCAAGCAATCTTAACCAAATTTAGATGAAATAGATTGGTTCTCCTGCAACATACAACCTCCCTTAAAGCTTTTCCAAGTCTCTTGGAAATGAACTATAGATTGCTCTAACTTGTCTTCTGCATCTCCTTGCTCTTCATTTTCTCTTTTCCTTTTCCTCTGGACCACAGTCTGCTATCTTGTAACACCATCTCTATGATCAAACTACTTATCACCTAACTTTTCTTTCTTTTGCATAGACTGCCCTGATAAACGCCTCTTGACTATCCCTTCATTTGTGAATAACCTTGCACTTGCTTTAACATCTGCAAATACACTTTTCCCACTTTGGAGTTCAACTACTTCTTTCTTATCTCTGGCTTCACACTTAAAACTATTCACTTGTCCTTGAATCACCTTTTCTTTTACATGCAACTTTGTGTTCAGATTTTCCTTCTTAGTAACCTCTACCTTGACAGACTTATTTACCATTGTATCATCAGTACTTGGTTTCCTCTTCATTTCCTTAGAATCTATAGGAAAAAACACTATCCCAACCTCAATTTCTTCTTTCCTTTTCAACTTATTTTCAATATTTTCAGGGATTTCACCCTTGTCCTTCTCTAACTCAGTTTTAGTCACCTTTCTTTCACCTTCTTTATTTATTTTCATGACTATATCAATCTACAAATTCACTATCCTCCCATTTCCTTTCCTAGAAGTGGCTGCAAATTATTTTCTCTCTTCTTGTTTATCTCCCACAAACTCCTCAACCTCTTTTCTTACCAAAAGTGATAACATTGGATGCATTGTTTTTCTCTTTTCCACCCTCCTACAATGGGGTTAGTATAAAAGTGATACCATCTTTCACAATTTGATAAGTGTTAGCTCTTCCATCATATATTGAGTTCCTATCAAATTTCCATGATCTTCCAAGGAGTAAATGGCAACAATTCATTGGAAAAATATCACAAAGCACTTTATCCCTATATTCTCCAATCTGAAGCTCAACTAGTGCTTTCTCTTTAATAAGAATGGATTAATAATCACTCACCCATGAAACTTTGTATGGTGTTTCAAGAGGGATTATTTCCGACTTTAACTTATCAACCATTTCACAAGACACTATGTTATTTGTAGATCCTAAATCTATCACTATTTTACACACCTTACCTTTACACTTGCAAGTTTTCTTGAACAATTTCCTTATCTAAGCCATCTCCTCCTCCTTGGATGCTTGAAATAAGGTTCTTCTCACGATCAAACTTTCTCCAACTTCAGGAGAAACATGTATAGGGTATGTGCAAGATCATGATGGGCCAAAAAGTGGCAATATAATGGGTATGTGGCTAACAACTTTTTTTTACCCAAAATTGATGAAACAAAAAGGGTTTTTAAAGGAGATTCTCAACTTTCGACCAATATAAATTATGCTTTATTTTGAACTAAATAAGTAATTATTATTCATTTTCTATTTGAATTACGACTAAAGTACTTATTGATAGGCTGATTGAAAAACATCTATAGCTTTCAAACGATATCACATTTTTTGAATCCAAAACATGTGTCACATTCTATGATTCACATACTATAGGATTAAAAAAAGAATAAATGAATTTCATGAATTTCTTACCAAGTTAAGGTGGTCAGACATACGAGTTTTTATATTTTTTAAAAGTTGTAATAAAAAATCATAATTAATTATTTACTTGGAAAAAAATTACAAAAAAATATGCATCACATTGGGACATGAGTCCTCTACTTATATCTAAAATCTTATTAAAAAATATTTTCATTTTATTGTGGTTAGGGTGGTCAAACAGACACCTACTTCTATATATATATATATATATATATATATATATATATATATATATTTAAACAAACCTAGTAGTTTAGAAACTACATTCAATTTGCTATAGATTCTATTCTTACATATTTTTGAAATAATATATATAACTTATTCAAATATTTACGTTAAGTTTCCTAACTCTATTTTTTCTAAATTTTTTGGCACTTAAGGGCTTGTTTTTTCCATGATGATCCTACACATACCCTATACTATTTAAATTAAAACTCTCACCTTCATCTTCTTGGACAATCTGAGCTCTTCTTTCATTCTTCCTTTCTCCACTGGCTTGATCAAGCACCAAATTTTTCAGGGCATTTGTAGAAGGGATTTCCAAACTCATCATAGTTGTAGCACCTTCCTGAGAATATATTTGCATTCCTACCACCTCCAAATCTACCTCTTGATCCCCTAAATCCACCTCTAAAATATGCAATTGGTTCTTGTCCTTTATGTGCATCACCTTGGCTTTCATTGGTTTGTCTTGAAGAAGAAAATGTACCTCTACCCCTTGAAGTGTTGCCCCTACCTCTTGTTGACTTTTCTTGTCTCCTTTTCAATTTTTCTTCTGACCTTATAGTCATCTGATAACATTCTTCAATTGTCTTAGGATTATACAAAATTATTTCATCTTGGATGTTTAATCTTAGTCCACTAAGATACTTGGTCACTTTCTCAACATCATCAACCATTTGTCATACCCTTATTCTCAGTTTATAAAACTCATTAGTATAGGTTTTCACATCCATCTCTCTTTACTTTAAATATTGAAGTTTTTTTGACATTTGTATAGCATAATCATTTGGCAAAAATTTACCCTTTAACTTGGCTACCATCCTATCCCATGAAAAAAATTTAGACTTACCTCTTCTTCTCCTCTCTACTTGTCCATAATCCCACCAAACTAATGCATGCCCCTTCAATTTAGTCTTGGCTATCTTCAATTTTTCCTCATCAAATACATACTCACATTCAAAAAAGTTGTCTAAAGTAGCAATCCAATCTAGTAGTGCTTCTTCATCTAAAGTACCATCATACATTGGAAAATCAACTCTTACCTTATGCTTGTTTCCTTTCACTTCCTTCAATAGATTGGCCATTCTTTGGTCTTCAAGATCCAACTCTTCATCTACATCTTCATATTCTTCATCTTCTTCATCTTTAGTCTCACTTTCCTCACTCACAATCATTCCTCTCTCTTGTCATGTCTCAACATTCTCCAACCTTGTTGCAAATATATTTTGCAATTCTTGCAACTTTTTGATCTCCCTCTAAGTCTTCTCTTCCATCTCTTGCATCCGTCTTACCACATTATCTCTTTTTGGAGGCATCTTAATATTTTGACTGTTCAACTTCCTACTTTCCTCTCTTCAATCAACAACCTTAAACCTTAAAAGACCTATTCCATGTTCTCTGATACCAATTGATGCAGAGCTTGATGGCTTCCACCTAAAGCAACACAATTCAAGTTATTCCAATCAACTAACTAATCAACAAAACTCTTACAAAGCTCCTTTTTAATCTAACTTTTCCCTTTCACAAGTAGGTCCGTAGACCCAAATTTCTCAACTTTTCCTCACAAAGAACCACAAAACACCCAAACTCTTTAAACATTCAAACACCCTTCAATGCTTTCTCAAACATACCCAAAAATCTCCACATATCACCTTTGAACATCTCATTCAAATTCTTGAACCTACGCTGACCTAGTAGATTGATTAGGTTTCTTTTCCAAAGGAAGTGTTCTTTAATCCCACAACTAGCCTTGAATAACCTCTTAGACCTTAATAATAGGTAACAAAAATTTGTTTTCAATAGGTTTTAGAGTCACCAACTCTCATCTAGCCGTTGTTCTAGAAAACCCTCATTTTTCACTCATTTGGATAGGTATAATGTGAAATTAGTGGTTCCAAACATCATACAATATTGAAACCACCTCCAAAAATCTCTAATATGCTTTCTCAAACTCAAAAAACCTTCACATAGCCTCTACATTCAATATTATATCAAACTCTCTCACTTTTCCATCATTTTCATACCCTAACTCATCACTTTACCTTAGGATAGTCATAACTTTTAGACAAAATCCCTCATCTAGATCAAACCTAACACACTACCATCCTAAATCTAACATATTATTCTCAATACACTTAAAAAAATGGAGTACATAAGGTGTAATGGGCTTTACTCCATGATTAAAGCCTCGAAACCTTAAATCTACACCTACAGGCCCGATTATAGAAAAATCTAGCCATAAATCTCTTCAAATTCAAGAAAAAACCTCCAAAATAGATTCTAATGAAATTTAAGATGGGTATACACAATTTAAATAGTTCTTAGTGCCAATTTCTTGTTGTACAATCACGTACAAGAGTCTACAACTTCAGAAATTGAGTGAAAATATAGAATCTGAAGCAAAAAAGGGGTTCTCTTTATTGTTTATTCCCCACAAACCTTTCAAAAAACTTGTACAATGATGGAGTACATCTATTTAAAAATTTCCCCACTAAAAATTCCCTCCAAATTGACCAATCAATTTTCATATCGTAACTAACTATTGGCTTTCCTCAAAATTGCACTTTTTTTGCATTTACAACATTTGACAATTTTACAAATTTAACCACCAAAACCTCCTAGTGACCATTACAAAGACTCATTAACACATTAAATGGTACAAAAATACCTTATTTATCAAAACCTAAGACCTAACACACTAAAACCCTTCAAAAACCCATATCTACACATTCTTGCGTTTTGTGCATAATTTGACAACATTGCATCTCTTTACAAAAATGAACTCCTAAACACATTATAATTGTCCATTTAGACCTTATTGACACACCACAAAACCAAAAACCCCTAGGAAATCCTATCAGCAAGCAAGCTTAACCAAATTTAGATGAAATAGATTGGTGCTCTTGCAATTATCATATTGTGTAGTGTTGAAGATAAGTAGTTTAATGTCGTCTAAAGGAGAATTCAATGTGTTAACAAGTTTTTATGTTGCACATTTCATGGATTGCATATATTTTTAGAGTTTTGGTCTAACTCTAGCTGACCTAATTATATATTAGTATTGATATGTGCTACGAATGACAAAGGGATCTATATTAGGTCCACACTAACTATTTATATGCGAAGATGAATGTGTTATGAGGACAATGCCAACAAACTTTTTGATTTGAAATAAGATTTCTCTAATTAGTTCGACCTAATTAGTGAACATGGATATATATATGTAGATATTTAAGATTATTTTAGAAAGAAAGTAGAGTGTGTGTGAAAGAGAAGTAAGTGTGAGATTCATGAAGATAGAGAAGAGAGTGTGCAAAATTGTATAAGATGAGAAGATGGGTGTGTTATTTATGCATTATGCTTCACCAAAATTGAACTCCAACACAAGGAAGGTGCATCCTTTATTAGTTCATACTTTCGGAAGTGAAGCATGCCATTTCGTATCTTAGCAATGAGCCATATCATTTTGTACTTCGACTGTGAGCCCTTTAAGGCTAGTGAGTCTTGGAAGTGAGCCATTGCAATATTTTATATCTGGATATATTATATTGTGAGCTAATCCTCACAAGGGTTTTTCCCATTTTTTGTTTTCCACGTAAAAATACTGGTGTTCATATATGTGTTGATGCATTGTCTTAATTCCATGTTTTCTCTTGTTTATTTTGTTAAATTAGTCATATTATTTAGATGGATTTTATGTGTATGTGAATCATCAATTTTGTGATGTTCTATGGACTTCTCTTGCACTCTTAGGGTTTTTCACCTAAAAGGAGAGAGATAGAACCCAAAAAATCAAGTGGTTCACTCAAACTAAGGTATGGAAGATGAAATTAAGACTAAATGCAATGATCTAAATGCAACTAGATGATGAAATTGATTGATTATTAATGCAAAACTAATGAAATATGCAATGTTTGAAAACATATTTTGTATTACAAAAATGAACTAGAAATGAATACAAACTGCATAGAAATGGATGAAACTGAAAGTGTGCACCTGAGATATTGATGAAGACTAGAAATGACATCTAGAATGCTACTAATTCTAGAAATTTTGTCTACTGGGACTCATTCGCCATTCTGGGTGAATTAGTGCCAGATCTGTGAAACTATTCTAGTGCCTGTTTCGGACAAATGGGTATCCAAAACTACAGAAAACTAAAATTAGGCCTAGCAGTGGGACTCATTCACCACCCATGGTGAATGAGTCCACTTTTGAATTTTTGAAGATTTAAAGGTGGAAATTGAAGTCTGCGACCTTCACTTCTATTCCTGATAGGTGTCTGCCTTCAAAAGTCTAATTTTTGAATCTAAAAGTGACATTTTGTTAATATTTTACCTTGCATAATGAAGAGAAGAATTAAAGAAAATTGCAACTTGATTTTTAATTATTTCCAAGCTTCTAAGATGCGTAAATTTGCAAACACACAAGAAGAGAAGGAAAGATGTTGGATGTTAGGGCATGTTGGTTTTCCTTGGTCAAACCCCTTGGTAGGTAATTAAACCAAAATGATGAAAGAATGTAATGAATCATGAAACAATGAAGTCAATGCCTTGCCATGATGCTTAATCTTGAACTTTTGTAGCAATGGAGGAATATTCTACCCTTGAATGTCTTAGAAAGCTATCATGATGACTTGCAATGATGAAACCCTAACTTGCTTGATTTGATAGAGAAGATAGATGATGAATGAATGATAAGGGATGTGTGAATGAGTTATGAGATGTAAATTATGGTTTAGAGACTTGATTTTATAGACAATTTACCTTATTTTCCTATAAATTCAATCCCCAAGGCTGACATGAAGAAAAATTAAACTTAAAACCTAATTTTTCCCACTCAAAAGTCAAAATTGACTTGAATGAGACTCATTCACCACCTTTGGTGAATAGTCCCACCTGGTAGGGACTCATTCACCACAAATAGAAAATTAGTCCTAGAGGGGTCCATTTGTCAACTGAGTTGTTGGGGAATGCATAAACTAGGTTTAAATGATGACTTTGTCAGTTATTTGATCAATTTATACCTTGGGATGCACAACATGGGGTAATAGGGGCCTACTAGTGATGATATAAAGGTCAATCAGGGCTTAGGACATAGAATTCAATGTGAAAGTGTGATTAAATACACTTTACAACACTAAAATGAGGTCCACATAGCCTAGAAAGGCACAAGAACCAAAGTGAATGTGTAAAACACATTACAACACTAGGTCAAAGTTAAGTTTATTTTACAAGCCTTCTAGATTAATGTGAAGATGTATTTAAATACATTTTATAATGTTGAATTAAGGGAATATGGGTTCATTAAGTCTAGAGAGGCATGAAAGTCTTTTACAACATTTTACAACACCTTTACAAGACATCTTTAAATGCACTTTATTTAGTTTGCAAGGGTTCATGACCTAGTATGGATATGTAAAGCACCTCACAACACCAAATCAAGGACTCATTAAGTCCAATTTGTCATCAATTATTCCCAAATCAAGCAAGTTGTCTTTTTTCTATAGTACATTTAGCCCCCACTTTAGTGAGAGGATGGACTTGCTTCAAACTCACACTAAAGTATACATTCAAGAGAGATTCGAGTGTACGAATGCAAATGATAAAGAATGACAAAGATAAAGAAGGTATTCAAGCCCCCAGGATCCAAGATCCTAAGTCAAACCATCAAGATACATAATCATACAATGGCAAGAACTAGAAGAAAATAAGAATGGGGTGGAAAAGATGCGTTCACTTTGGGGCCACAAAACATCAGGTCATCCGTGGGGTGAGATGTCCAAAAGAAGTGGTTTAGTGAGAAAGTCATGCCAATGTGTCAGCTTCCCACTGTATAATGAGAAATTCATGCTACTGTCTCAAATTTCATGCTACTGTCTCAAATTCCCATTATACTAACCATACCAAAGTTATGCTCCTGATAACATTGATAAGGCATCACAATGTAATGCTTTTTGCAATTTTTTTTGAATATGTGAAGAATTTTGTTTAAAAGGGATTTTTCTTTGTTCAAGTAAGGTCTTGTTCTTAGGGAGAATTGTGCCTAATGTCTCCAAGAGAGGACAAGTCATGGTGTCAGATTGTTATCCATGGGATGCCTCGTTTGCATCAGATGGTCACTTTAGTTGATCGTACACTCTTGGAAGGCATCAAACCAAATGACACCACCAAGAAGAGGACACATCACAAGAAAAAGAAAAATCACATCATGAAATTTGCACAAAGATCTTGTCTATGTATGCCCCTACTTTAAAGTGGTTGCTACACCATTACTATGAGCAATTGCTTTAAAGTAGAAGAGAATATGAGAGCTTATTCAAAAATCCCTATGCCAAGTCATATGTTTTCGATAAGTTACATCATGAAGAAAGGGAGTATGTCACATGTGAGTCAATTTGAATACATTTTATCCACATCCCAAGCTTTCTCTTATACATTCATGAAAGGTTAATGACTAGTGAAAAGAGACAATGACAAGTGACATACAAGGACAAGGCTATCAAACCCCTTGCCCCCACTTAGTGCAAGAAAAATGTGAGCCTGGAATGGATGATGGTATGTTGTCCCTTGCAATGGATACAAAACATGCAATAGTGAGAATGTTATTATCCTACAACTATTACATGGAAAGGAGCATAAACTAATATTATTTATTTGAATAAGGAAACAAAGTTTCTACTTGTTACATGTTTAATAAGATATCTATCAATTTAGGATGTACCAAGGTTAGAATTTTCTTGGAAGATTATTGTGTGATAGTATTGATGTTGAATGAAGGTTTGTTGGATGGGTTGATTTTGATGAAAGTACAATCACAAAGACCATGATTTGGAAGAATGAGGTTGGGTGTATTATGAGCTTGTTTCTTGTGTGATGGTGGGTAAAGAATGATAGGATTTTTTAGGTTTGGCCAAAATAACTTCAGCACACATAGGGGGATGATTAATGGTTGGATTTATTTGAGTATCAATAGTGGTTATATGAAAAAGCTCTATTTGGTTGTTTTTTTTTCTCTAAGGTATCATTCTTATGTGTCATAATATCAACCCTAGGAGGAGAGATAATATGTTCATCACATATCATAGTTGGATTTGGCACAATAGCTTCATCGCTTATAGGAGAGGCATCAAGAGAAGGATAACTAGGAGTTTCATGGTTACTAGTGATTGGAATTTTTTGTTCAAATATATCTGCCATTATGATATCTTCTAACACTAAAATATCTTCTTCATGTGTAGAGAAGATATTAGGAGAAGAAAAGGGTGGATTGTCATGATTATCTATACTTACATCCTCATGTCCTAAAGTGTCACCTTGAGTGGCAGAGGTAGGATTTTCATAGCTCTAAATTATATCCTCTACATAAATGTGTTTGTCATGATCGTTCACGAGTTTACCCTTATTCACTAAAGGATTTGCACAAGGGACATGTTGGGAGATGAATGAGGACTTGGTAAGGTAGTGGCAATGATGTCAGCTTTGTGTGTCATAATTTCTTTGCTTGGGGGAGGAGAAGGAAGACAAGCAAGACTTTCATGATCTTTAATGATTGTGTCTTCTTTCATCAAGATACCTTCATCACCAATCAAAGAGATATCAGGAGAAGAACAATTATGATTATCATGATTATTGATGCATGCATCCTTTTGTGTCAAATCTTTAGTGGATGATCTTAGTGTGAAGAATTCCTTAAGGGATTCATCTAACATGTCTAAATTATCACTACTAAAGGGCTTGGATGTTATGGTTTTTCAAAATTGAATCATTTTTTGAATTGGATTGTTTGATGTTGTTTTTTGTTTTCATTTGCTAATGAATCTAATCTAAAAGAACTAGTAACTAATGCTGAAAATGAAAATTGAAAAAATCTAAGTGCCATGAATGTAAAAAATGATCATTTCTAATGATTTAAATGTAATAGAAGCTATGCAAAATTAAGATGTAATCTAAAGACATAGGATGAAATGCAACTTTTTTGATTTCAAACAAAGTAATTTACTTATGACACTATGCAATAATATGAAAGATGAAAGATTGGAAAAGACACTATGAATTTTAACAATGCATGGAATGAGATAATTTAAGCTAAATATAATGAAATGCGTGATACAAAAATTTAGGCAACTGATACAAATAACTAATGGTAGCAAACAGAAGCATAAAAATAGAGTTTTCAACTCTGTAAAAGGTAGTTTCAGGGGTCAAAAGGGATTGATTTGCCCAGGGTGGCGAATGAGTCCCAGTGGGGATTTCTTTGAGATTTTTTAGATTTTTCTAAGGGATTTTTATGTTTTCTATGTTGTAAGATGCAGACCTAAGATGAAAATGCAAAATTTTTTTAAAAATAAATTATTTTAGATGCCAAAAATGCAACCTAAATACACTTTTCAGGAATGCAAAATTTGAAACCTAGTATGCAAATTAATCCATGCAAACCCTAATGCATGGTCAATTTGATGCTAGATCTATGATGAAGGACTCCAAATTAGACAAGAAGGTATTCGAAAAGAAGCTTCACCAAAATGAACCATCAATTTTTGTTGTGTCTATGTACTTCTCTTACACTCATACAGTTTTTCACCTAAAAGGAGAGAGATAGACACAAAAATTGAGGTGGTTCACTCAAATTAATGTATGTATGATGTAATTATACCTAAATGCAACTAGATGATGAAATCAATTGATTATTAATGCAAAACTAATGAAATATGCAATGTTTGAAAACATATTGTGTAATAGATAAATGAACTAGAAATGAATACAAACTGCACATAAATGGATAAAACTGGAAATGACATCTAGAATGCTGTTGATACTAGAAATTTGGCCTATTGGGACTCATTCACCATTCTGGGTGAATTAAGTCCTAGATCTGGGAAACTGTTATGGAGCCTATTTTAGACAAATGGGTATCCAAAACTACAAAAAACCAAAATCAGGCCCAGTAGTGGGACTCATTTTCCACCCATGGTGAATGAGTCCACTTTTCAATTTTTGAAGATTCAAAGGTGGAAATTTGAGTCCCCGATTTGCTCTTCGGTTCATGATAGGTGTCTTCCTTTGAAAGTTTGATTTTTGAAGTTGAAAGTGATGTTTTGTTGATATTTTACCTTAGATAATGAAGAGAAGACTTAAAAAGCTTTGTAACTTGATTCTTAATGATTTCCAAGCTTCTAAGATGCATGAATCTACAAACAAACAAGAAGAGAAGGAAATATCTTGGATGTTAGGGCATGGGGGTTTTCCTTGGTCAAACCCCTTGGTAGGTAATTAAACCAAAATGATGAAATAATGTAATGAAGTATGAAACAATGAAGTTAACACCTATCCATGTTGTTTAATCTTTAACTTTTGCAACAATGGAGGAAGATTCTACCCTTGAATGTCTTAGGAAGCTATCTTGATGACTTGCAATGATGAGACCCTAACTTGCTTGACTTGATAGAGAAGATAGATGATGAATGAATGATAAGATATGTGTGAATGAGTTATGAGATGTAAACTAGGGTTTAAAGACTTGATTTTATAGGAAATTTACCTTATTTTCTTCTAAATTGGATCCCAAAGTCTGACATGAAGAAAAATTAAACTTAAAACATAAATTTTCCCACTCAAAAGTCAAAATTGACCTAAATGGGAATCATTCACCACCATGGGAAAATCAGTCCCACCTAGCAGGGACTCATTCACCACAGATGGTGAATTAGTCCTACAGGGGTCCATTTTCTAGTTGGGTTGTTGGGGAATGCATAAATTAGGTTTAAATGATGACTTTGTGTTGGCAATACAAGGGCAGACAACTTAGAGGGGGGCGAGTGAATCAATTTTCACATAAATTCAAAACTTATTCAAATTATTAACCTTATTCTCTGATCTGATTAATAACCATGAAAAAATAAATCATCAACACATCAAAAACACACATAACACCAAGATTTTTTTTGTGGAAACCTTGTTAGGGGAAAAACCATGGTGGAGGTCAGTTCACAAGATTATACCCTATTAAAACTATAATGATAATGAAATATGGGGAATGCACATGCATTCAGGCACACTTCCTAGAGCTCACTACTCAATTACAAAGGAAGACACACTTTCTTACAAAGAGATTCAGATTAAAGCCATCTAGATTTTGAACTGAGAAAATAGCATCTGCTAATGCCTAATTACAGTTCCAATTAAGCACATGAACACTTCTTCACAATACTTCACACTCTTCTCTTCCTTTGAATGATTTAAAACATTATTTTTCCACACACATATAAGAACACCTTTTTCACACTTAAATTTGAATAAACAATCACTCTTATATATCTGCAACATGAAATTTCATCGCTACAAGTCAGCCACAAAGAAATAATAAAATGACTATAAACTGTCAGCCCAAAACTTTAAAGATTATCAATACAAATCAACCAAGGTCAGCCAAAACTTAGTGAGGACCCAAATAAACATCTCTAACACAAAGAAACTTCAATTAATTTCTCCTCAAAGATCCACAACATGCTACAAACACTATATCGGCCAAGACCAAGAAAAAAATGAACACGCAAGAGAAAATAGCCAACCATGATCACAACGATCAATGCAGAAATGCAACAAAGATAAAGCATGATCTAGAAACATCTACAAGCATCATGAATCACAAGAGAAGCATATGCAGCAACTAAACTAACTAAAATAGCATCATCTTCAATCAGGAACACCAACTGAAGAAATAAAAAAACTGTCTAAATGGAAATCTTCATAAATTAATCAAATCTTCATCTGGATCTCTGAAAATCGGTGTGGATAAACTAGATACACTTAGAAACAAACCATTTAGTCCACAACCTATGATCAACAACATACAAAAATAACCACCATATATAACTTCACTTCACCATTGACAACCCGAAACTCATTTATTACAATTTTCTCAATATCCTCAACATATACAACTTCAAATACATTTATGCTAATAGTGTTGACATAAATGAAAACTACATATCATCACACACAACCACAACATCCAACAATCTCCCCCTTTGGAATTGATGGCAACACATGATGTGAAAAACACCATCAACACAACTAACTCCTGCTTAGGTTTTGAGTCATCTTCTCTTCAACACTTTCCATAATCTTTCTCCCCATAAGGCTCTTCTCCTTATATAATCACTAGTTTTTCACATGACTCCTATCCCCCTTTAACATCAATGACAAATTTCTCTAAGCTCTAAACCATATATCTAAATTTCTAAACATTTGACTACTCCCCATGAGTAGTAGCCACCACAACATCAATCTGAGACAAGATATGATGGTGAAATGCATGATCTAATGCAATGCAATGCATCCTTAGTTCTGATTAGGAGGGTTAATCACCCCTAACTTCCCTCTGAGATACTCAAAAGTATCCTTAGGCAATGGCTTGGGAAATATTTATGCAATCTACTCCTTAGTAGGCACATACTCCAATCTGACTTCCTTTTCACTTACCTTCTCCCTCAAAAAGTGAAACTTGATAGATATATGCTTTGTTTTTTAATGCACCACCAAGTTCTTAGAAATTTTCATAGTATTTGAGTTATGGTGTAGAGCACCATCAACAACCTTCATTCATTAGAGGATTTCAATCCCAAATAGAATCAGGAGAAGATCAAATTACCAATTCATCCAATAATCACTCATTCTTTCAACATTAATGTCACAAGAAACTCACCATATCAACATCTATAAATTCTCTCAACCTTTCATAAGGAAACCATCAGTAACTTAACACAAAAATACTATATCAATACAAATCTGATCAAAAACCATTTATTCCATACCTTCATTCTTCAAGAACTCTATTACCAAGGAAAAAGTAAAACCAATCAATCATAATCACCATGACAATCTTCATTCCAATTGCTTCTTTTAAGAAAAAATAACCACAATCTATTCTTAGACTTGAATACATCTCAGGCATCACAAATTTGACACAATCAAATCAAAATCCTAATTAAGTTCCCCAAAAAAACCCATTCTTCCATTATTCATAAAGGCATCCTTCAATGTAACTTAATTCTCATAGAAAAATAACATCAATTAGGAATATTCTTTTCCTCAAACCCCCAAGACTCTATCATCATCATATTTTGAATGAAACAAAATAGTGCATTCACTTACCAATGCTATCCCATTAGATCAAGACACCATTCCTACACAAGGTTCTCACTGTTCATTTCATAAAAGTCAACAAACTAGTCCCCTAAACTATTACCAAAACTTTAAGCATCTTTATCAACATTGTTCTATTAGATACAACACAAGACCACTTACTTTTATATGAGTTTCTCAGACTTACATTTTCTTGCAAACTTGGAGCATAACCCAAGTAGAACTATCATATGGAAAAAGTGGGTGTATCAACAAATCTACATTGAACCCCTTCTAATCAAGAACATCCACACAGACCCATTTTAAATCCATGTAACATATCAAATCGTAGAGTACTATTGTTTTGACAAGAACATTAGAATTAAATGACTGTCCATTGGTAAAAGCCTCCAACTAGCCCATTTTATCAAAGAAAGTAATCTTTAAACATCACCCAAATACCAATTCACTTAAAAAAATCCTTGTACAAGTTTCAAAACCATAGAATCTTCAACTTTCATGGATTAAAAGGCCCATTAAACAACCGAACTACCAAACCCTTCTTCGTAGGCTTTTGAAGCACAAATGAGTAAGGGTTTTTTATATTACCATACTCCTTACCTTATTCCTCTTAGAAAGAGACTCTAACATGTTTGTTTAGGTCTATACATGCTCTTGGAATGTTTATTAGACCTCTGCAAATATTATTTCTTCTTGCTCATGACTGTAGAAACATTTTTGCTTGGAAAACCCTACAAATTTCCTATAACAACTCTTCTTCAATGTATTCTTGTTTCCCTACACTCACAATCATCAAAACATATAAAAAATCCTATCCTTAACCTACTCCATCAATCTACTTGATCTACATCGATGGAGTAGTGGTGAAATACCCTATTAGACTCTCAAAACCCAATATGTAGGGTTGCAGGCCATATTTTATGTAATGGTTCAAAAACAAACCATCAACTCACTAAAGCTTCTTAAAATCAACTTAATTTGAATACTCACATATTTCTATATGGAACCAAAACAAGTTGGTAACCTAAGAACTACTAGGCAGTCTGTACAGAACTAAGAAATAAGGAAAAACTCAGAAATTTTCAAGAACAGGAAACTTTATTTCCAGGGTTTGATTCAAGAATACAAAAACTTGTTCTTTCCTCATGAATAGCATGCTTTTTATAACATTTCCAATTGATAATTGACTTTTCTAACTTCTCATCTGGTTGTAACTACCTCTCATCTCTTAATATGTTTATTTATGCCTTTTGTTTACATAATCACATTTTAACAACTCTTCCTACCATTTTGACAAAATATGACCACCTATTGATTATTTTATGACTTTATTGCATTGAAATTAGCCTCATCATGACCTTGATACACAATTTTAGACTTGAACATATAAATTGGATAAATTATCCTTTTAAAGGCATTACAAGATCTAGGTGCTCCTGCACCAAGTTATCACAAAATATAGCAATAGGCTCATCATATATAATTTTTATATCCTTCAACATATGTTTCATCCATAGGAATTGAGTACAATTATTAGTAGCAACAATGTATTCGGCCTTTGTAGTAGACAAGGAAATGACATTTTGCTTCTTGCTTAACCATGAAATTAGTTTCTTACCCAAGAAAAATGCTCCACCACTAGTACTTTTTTTGTCATTCACATCTCCTACCTAGTCAACATTAGTAAAGGAACTCAAAGTAAGATCAAAATCTTCAAGATACCATAGGCCAAGATCAGTAGTTCCCTTCAAGTATCTGAAAATTCTCTTCACATCAGTCACATGAGATTCTTTTGGATTAGCTTGAAATCTTCCAACAATACATACAACATTCATGATATCAGACCTAGTTTGAGTTAAGTACAATAATCCACCAATCATTGATCTGTATCTTATCTGATTTGCTTTCAGAAAATCATCTTCTATTGTCAATTTGCATTCAGTCACCATGGGTGTACTAACTAGCTTTGAATCTTCCATACTGAACTTTAGCAATTCCTTCACATACTTGGACTGAGATATGAAAATCCCTTTATCTAACTAAGTAATTTGCAATCCCAAAAATAATTTCATCTCACCAATCATAGATATCTCAAATTCATTCATCTCATTAGCAAACTTCATGGAAAAAGCATCATCTCCTCCAAAAATAATATCATCAACAAAGACTTCAACAATCAAATTTTTATCATCATTCTTGAAATACAGATTACTCTCAACAATACCTTTGTTAAATCCAAGCTTCAACAAATACTTGTCCAATCTTGTATACCATGCTCTATGGGCTTGCTTGGGTCCATACAATTCTTTCTTCAACCGAAACACCATATCTTCTTTATCAGTCAACTAGAATCCATCAGGTTGCTCAACATACAATTCTTCTTCTATTTCACCATTTAGAAAAGTTGATTTTACATCCATCTGATAAAATTTGTAGTTCTTGTGAGCAACATAGGCAAGAAATAATCTTATAGCTTCAATTCTAGCAACAAGGGCAAAGGTCTCTTCATAATCAATTCCTTCCATTTGTGAATATCTTTTAGATACCAGTCTTGCTTTGTTTCTAACAACTTCACCTTTCTCATTCAGTTTGTTTCTAAAGACCCATTTGGTTCCAATGACATTCTTATCCTTAGGTCTAGGAACAAGAATCCATGTATCATTCTTTTCAATCTATTTTAACTCTTCTCTCATTGCTTCAATCTAATGCTCATCTTTACATGCTTCATTCACACTAGTAGGCTTAGTCTTTGAAATCAAGCAATACTCTTTTGCAATATTTATCCTAGTCTGGATACCTTTGTTCTTATTACCTATAATTTGACCTTCTTAATGATTCAGTCTTACATACCTCAGAGTATTCTTAGGATTTTCTTCAACTTCGGGCTCTTCTAATCTTTTTTCTGCCCTTTCACCAGTTTCTCCTTCTTCTTAATTTTCTTGATTTACTAGATTGATTTGCACTTGATTTGTAGTCTAAACTTGCTTTCCTTTGTTTGTACTATCATCTTGATCATCAAATTCATATCCATAGGTTCTAGATAGTGTACCAAAGTCTTCATCAACCTTAACATATGCAATTTCAACAATTTTATTCAATCTTTTATTGTAACATTGGTAGGCCTTACTTTTAGTAGCATAACCTAGAAAGATACCTTCATCACTCCTAGCATCAAACTTTCCTATGTCTTCATCTCTCTTAATATAAAATCTACTTTCAAATATCATGAAGTATTTAACAGTAGGCTTTTGACCTGTCCATATCTCAAAAGAGGTCTTACCAGTATCACCTTTGATTTGTACCTGGTTGAGTGTGTACACAACAATACTCATGGCTTCTCTCCAATAGATATGAGGAAAATTTCCTTCTAGCATAATAGTTCTAGCAGCATCTTCAATTGTTCTATTCTTCCTTTCCAGAACTCCATTTTGCTGAGGGGTCTACGGTGCAGATAATTGTCTCTTTATTCCATGTTCTTCACAAAAAGTATTAAATTCACTGGAAGTGAATTCACCACCTCTATCTAATCTCAGAAATTTAATCTTCAAACCAATGTATGTCTCAACCATAGCTTTAAAGATCTTCAACTTTTCTAGTGCTTCAAATTTCTCCCTTAAGATAGTAACCCATACCATTCTAGAATAATCATCAATGAGTAACATGAAATACCTATAACCCTATAAAATTATGACCTTAGAGGGACCACATAGATCAGTATGCATAAGCTCTAACAATTCATTTGAACAATGCTTTTTACTCCAAAATGAAATCCTAGATTTCTTTCCCAATTGACATTCCTTGCATATGCATTTGCATTGGTAGGTTTCACCAACTTAGGTAGATCTCTCACAGCCTTAGTGGAACTTATCTTGACAATATTATCAAATTTAACATGACACAACCTCCTATTCCATAACCAACTTTCATCAACTTGAGCAATCAAACAACTTTACTAGCAACACTCAAGTGAAAGATATTACCTTTTGTTTTTGTACCTGATGCAATTTCATTTTTGGAACTCAATATTTTGCACTTTCAATCCTTGAACTAAAGATTGTATGCCTTATCAACCATTTGACCAACACTCACAATATTATGCTTCAAGCCTTCCACATACAAAACATCATCAATATTATGTGTACCATCAAGAGAAATGCAACCTCTTCCATGGATCATGCCATCTGTATTATCACCAAATCTCACAACACCACCATCATACTTTTCCAAGCTTACAAACTTACTTTTGTCTCCTGTCATATGATGTGAACATCCACTATCAATTACCCATTCATCTTTTTCTTCAACTCGAGCAGCCAGGGCTTTCTCCACATTTGTACAACTGGTAGATTTAGTAGATACAAAATTATTTTCCTTGATAGCAATAAATAACCACTCATCATCTTTCACGCCTTCATCAGTAGCATAGTAACACTTCTGAAATCTAGTCTTGTTATGTCTTCGTTTAGTAGCTCTTTCTAGAAACCTTGATGCAAAATGACCTATCTTATTGGAAGAAAAGCATTTAAGAGGTAATTTTCCTTCATACTTACCTTTTCCTCTTGGTACTATTTTGATAATAAGTGCTTCTAGCTCTTCTAGCTCTCTTTCTTCTTCTTCAATCTATCTAATTTCATCCTCATACTTGAATGTCTTTCTAGATGAAAACTCACCCAGATCATATCTTTTTCTATCTCTTTCGGAAGTAGTAACCTTAAATTCATATTCAACCTTAGGAAGGGCATCACCAAATTTTCTCAACTCAAAAGAAGTCATCTTACCAACCAATGTATCTATGGTTATGTTTGTTATAGTTTGGAACTCTTCAATAGCACTAGCTTTGACTTTGTAAGAATCAAGCAGGGATCTAAGCACTTTAGAAACAATATTAGATTCATCTATCTTTCCACCAGCACATCTAATACCACATACAAGTTCATTCACTATTTGCATGAAAGTATTAATGTTCTCATCATCACCTATTCTCAACCTTTCATATTTCCCTTTCAAACTCTGCAACTTAGCAATCTTCACATTAGCATCACCTTCATACAAGGTTTCCAACTTTTTCCAGATCTCATAAGCAGTCTTTAGATCCATAAAATTTGTCATCTCAAAATTAGTCAAAGCACTTGTTGCTCAATTTTCACCTACGGGCTCAATTGGGCAGGATTAATTATGTTTCAGATGTTCATAAGGGGCAAATGGGACATTTGCATCAAGGGTTAGGTCATGCGTCTGATGAAATTTCACAAGGAGCTCATTTGAAAAGCATGCCTCAATCAGTTTTGGCACAAAACTTATCAGAGAAGAGAGTCGGCAAGACCCTCTTGTTGTCTCGCTCACTAGCATTGCCCTCTATTTGTTCGAATGCACTAGTCATTAGGACATTCGAGTCCCCATGACTCTTTATGTATCTCTCTACATGGGATGTCTCACCAAAGGTAGCTCACAAGGTTGGCGTCAGGGAGAGTGGTTTGTGTTCGGCTTGAGGTCTCGACGACCAAGTAGAGTCTAACCGAAGGGATTGTTCCTTTGATATAATGTTTTGAGCTTGGCGAAGGGTCTCACCGAAATAGGAGCTCGGCGAGAGGTCCGCCAACCATTGGTGGTCTCCCCGAATGAAGGTTCGAGCTCACCAGGAGATGAAGGCCTCATCATAAAGTCTGGCCGAATGGGAAAAGTCCCACCGAAAGAATGGAGCCCTTAGTGAGATGTTGAACATGAGGAGGTCTCGGCGACAAGATGAGAGTTCGGCAAAAGGTCTCGCCAACCAGGCAGTGTCTTCCTGACTAAATGGGCTCTCACCAAGACAAGACATCTCACCATGAGGTCTCACCAATAGCGAATGTCTCGCTGACAAATGGATGTCTCGCCAAAGCGAATGGTGTCGGGGAGATGTCTTCCCGAAAGGATAGGTTCTCGGCAAAAGTTGGTGCCTTTGCTATAATGTCTCCCCAACCAATGGAGGTCTCCCCAATATGAGAAAGGTCACCCAAAGATCTTGAGCTTGGCGAGAGGTCTTCCCGACCCGATGAGGTCTTGCCGACAGATGATGAAGTGAGCTCACCAAAGGATTTTTCCTTCAGCATAAGGTTCTGCCGATCAAACGAAGTCTGGCCAAAAGACTGGAGCTCTTGGGGAAAGGTTTTGGGTGCACCATGAAGTCCCAGTGACTATGGTGGTCTTGCCAAAACTACTAGCATCGGGGTGATGTCTTGACAACCTGGTAAAGTCTCACCAAAAGGGTAGGATCTTGATGCAATATGGGGGCTTCACTGTGAGGTCTTCCCGAACCGATGAGGTCTTGCCGACAGATGATGAAGCGAGCTCACCGAAGGATTTTTCCTTCGGAATGAGGTTTGACTGATAATGAAAAGGTCCTGCTGAGAAAGTTTGACATCGGCGTAATGTTTGGCCATCAGAAGTGATGTCCTGCCGATTGCTGGAGGTCTCAACGAAATGAAGTGAGCTCGGGGAGAGAAAGGGAGCTCGCTATGAGGTCCTGTCGAGAGAATAGTGTCTCGCCGATAGGGAGCTGGCTGTGGTGGGACTCATTGCTGAGATGAAATGGGCTCGCCGAGAGATATTTCCTTCGGCATGAGCTCTCGTCGACACATGGATGTCCTACCATTGAAGGAGCACAGCGGTATAACTCACCAAGATCAGTATGACCTCCTGCCGACTGAAGGAGCTCTTGCCGAATGCAGATGACTAAGCGATGGAAAGGGATATCGGTATGACTCCTGAGGGCTCGCCATGAGGTCTTCCCAAAAGTGAAAGTCTTGCAGATGGTCTGGGTGACAACCACTGTGGATGTCATTATAACTTTTGAACTTGCTATGTGGTCTTTCCGATCGTCATGAGCTATGCCAATAACCGCTAAAGGGTCTAATCCCATCGGGGAAACATGATTAGTGTCTTAGCGACATGTGATTTTAATGGAGCGACCTTTGACCACCTGAAGACCTATGTGGCATGAATTCAACTAATCTGAATGAACTACAGGAGAGTCATGGCAGTTTGACCCCTATGAAGAAGACTAACTAAATGAATGCAACATGGATTTTCTCTGAGCCCGGGAGCATTCAAAGCAGCTTGGCAGGGACGTTCGAAGGTGGACACGAAGACCAGGAAGTTAATGTTGTAGTTGTGAAAGATCAAGAGGGCCATTCCTGGAGCAACTCTTCACTGACATAGACAATAGGGATGCACTTGAATGCAACATTAACTTCATTCAAAAAGAGCTAAGGATATATCTTTCTGAAGACTAATATTTTTGTAAGCCCTAAGGGGCCAACACACTTTTGTATGTATGGCATTTTTTTCCTTCTTGTAAAGAGTTCTCCTTATGCATTTCTGAAGTTTGTGACTTTTGCAGTCCTTTCTCAGATTAACAAACTTTTGTAACTCATTTTGAAGCATAATATACATAGCTTACCTTGATCATTGTGGATGTTTTCAAATTACCATCTTGTTCTTGCAAAGTGTTGTGCATTTCAAATTAATGATCAAGTTATTTTGTGAATTTCTTTCATTCCTTTATAACTTTATCTTGTGTTTTCATGACTTCCTTTGCAAAAGTATCATTATACAAATCACAAACTGTGTTCACTTAGTCACACATGGATTCTAATCTATGAAAATCTTTTTCCTTTTTTGTAAAAGTGTGTGAATCGAACCTGTTTGTGAAACATTAATGCAAATATTTTATAGAATTTGATGTGTGATCTTATGTTCATTGTCAGTATTCAAGTGTAACTCGAGTGTCTCATTGTTCTTGTCAATTTGGTGCATTAGCATAGGGTTTAGTTTTATTTTTTATGCATTCCTTCTCCCTTTTCCTTACAAAATCAATAGTTTTAGGTGATAGCACAAAGGAAGCCGGCCTTCTCTAGAGGTTGACCTCTGTTTACAAGAAACCCACATCTTTAGAGGTCTTCCCATGTTACACTAAGGTGTTGAACATCAAGTTCAACAAGGGTACAATTTCAGGTAATAACAGCACTCAACAAAGCTTCCTTAGCCCAGGTATTATACTCAACATATGTAATATTCAGTGGAATAACATACCTATTACTTGTAATGCTCCAGTAGGGTTCACCAATGCATCTTAGGATGGCACTCTATTCGAGTCTTCCCCAAAGAATAATTTGTTCCATCAAATCTTGGACTATCCTTGTTGTAACTTTCCATCCCAGATCACCTTAAGCTATTAAACTTCTTCTAGGAATCTGCTCTGATACCAATTGTTGGCAATATAAGGGTAAACAACTGAGAGGGGGGGTGAATCAGTTGTCATGGAAATTCAAAACTTATTCAACTTAATAACCTTAATCAACTTATTAACCTTATTCTCTTATATGATTATTAACCATGAAAACATAAACCATCAACACATCAGAAACACACATAACACCAATATTTTTTTTCATGGAAACCCTGTTAGGGGAAAAACCACGGTGGAGGTTAGTCCACAAGATTATACCCTGCTAAAAGTATAATGAAAAAGAAATATGGGAAATGCACATGCATTCAGGCACACTTCCTAGAACTCACTAGTCAATTACAAAGGAAGAAACATTGTCTTACAAAGAGATTCAGATTAAAGCCATCTGGATTTTGAACTAAGAAAATAGCATCTACTAATGCCTGATTACAGTTCCAATTAAGCACATGATCACTTTTTCACTCTTCTTCACTCTTCTTCACACTTCTTCACAATACTTCACACTCAGCTCTTCCTTCAAATGATTTAGAACATTATTAACACACACAAAAAATCATACCTTTTTCACACTTAAATTCAAATAAACAATCACTCTTATATATCCACAACATGAAATTTCATTGCTACAAGTTGGCCAAAAAGAAATAATAAAATGAATATAAAATGTTGGCCCAAAACATTAAAGATTATCAATGAAAATCAACCAAGGTCAGCCACAACTTAGTGAGGACCCAAATCAACATCTCCATCATGAAGAAACTTCAATTAATTTCTCCTCAAAGATCCACAACACACTACAATCACTATGCTAGCCAAGAATAAGAAAAACATGAACACGCAAGAGAAAATCGCCAACTACGATCACAGTGATCAATGTGGATGTGCAACAAAGATAGAGAATGATCTAGAAGCATCCACAACCATTATGAATCACAAGAGAAGTATCCACGGCAACTAAACTAACTAAAATAGCATCATCTTCAATCACAAACACCAACTAAAGAAACAAAAAAACTATCTGAATAGAAATATTCATAACTCAATCAAATCTTCATGCAGATCTCTGAAAATTGACGTGGATAAACTAGATACACTCAACAACAAACTTTTTAGTCCACAACCTCTTATCAACAATGTACAAAAATAACCACCATACTAAACTTCACTTCATCACTGACAACCTAGAACTCATTTATTACAATGTTCTCAATATCCTCGACATATATAGCTTTAAATACATTTATGCTAATAGTCTTGACATTAATGACAACCACATATCATCAACATAACAACAACATCCAACACTTTGTCAGTTAATTAATCAATTTATACCTCGGGATGCACAATATGGGGCAATAGGGGCCTACTAGTGATGATATAAAGGTGAATTAGGGCTTGAGACATAGAATTAAATGTGAAAGTGTGATTAAATGCACTTTACAACACTAAAATGAGGTCCACACAACCTATAAAGGTACAAGAACCAATGTGAATGTGTAAAAAAAATTACAAAACTAGGTTGAAGTTAAGTTTATTTTACAAGACTTCTAGATTAATGTGAGGATGTATTTAAATACATTTTATAATGTTGAATTAAGGGAATATGGGTTCATTAAGTCTAAAGAGGCATGAAAGTATTTTACAACACTTTACAACACATTTTCAAGACATCGTTAAATACACTTTATTTAGTTTGCAAGGGTCTAAGACCTAGTATGGATGTGTAAAATACCTCATAACACCAAATCAAGGCCTCATTAAGTCCAATTTTCCATCAATTTTTCCCAAATCAAGCAAGTTGCCTTTTTTTATATGGTACAGTATGGTTTTATTTCATCCCCCCTCTCAGTATTCTAGATGTTCAACAAATGATGTAACCATATGACCAGTGACAAGAGTAAGTTTGTTAGACTTGAAAAGTATGATGGAGGACTTGTTAGATTTGTTGATGATTTAGGTGCTAAGATGTGTGGAATAAGTTCAATAAGTTTTGATAGCAAGCATAATATTGATGATGTTTACTATGTCAAGGGTTTAAGGAATAATCTTAAGTGTTAGAAAAATATGTAGCAAAGGGTACAATATCGTGTTTCAGGATAATGGATGTGAGATAAGAAAAGGGTTTGAAATTGTGATTGTTGGAAGAAGGAAAGACAAAAATGTCTATCAACTTAAGGGTGTTGATGGTCATGGCTCTATGACTCAGATTAATGAAAGCTAGATATGGCATAGGATGATGTGTCACATCAATTCTAATTACCTAATAAGAATCAGTTTAGTTCATGAAGTGAGAGATCTACCAAAGATTACAAAGCCTTTCAATGTTGTATGCAAGGATTGTCAGATTGGAAAGCAAGCAAGAAGTTTCATAGGTAAAGAAAAATCTACTACCAGATTGTTAGTGTTGGTGTATATAGATCTTTGTGGTCCTACAAGAGTAATAATTCTTCAAGATGGTTGGCATTTCATGCTATTGATTGATGATTATTCTAGAATGACATGGGTTACTTTTTTCAAAGAAAATTTTGAAGCCCTAGATAAGTTTAAAGAATTTAAAGTCATGGTTGAGAATGAAATGGACATTAAAATCAAGTGTTTGAGGTTTGAAAAAGTTGGAGAGTTCACCTCCAATGAATTTAACATGTTCTATGAGAATCATGGCATAAAGAAGCACTTGTCTGCCCCTAAAAATCCTCAACAAAATGGAGTGGTTGAAAGGAAAAAGAACTATTTAAGAAGCTTAAAGGAATATGATAAAAGAAGAAAATCTACTAGAAGTATAATAGAGAGAAGCAATTCATATTGTTGTTTACATACTTAAAAGAGTTCAAGAAAAAGGAAATAGTGAAAAGAATCCCTATGAGCTATGATATGGAGGGATTCCTACACTCAAGTATTTAAGGGTGCTTGGAAGAAAGTGTTGCTTTAGAAGAGATAAAGAAAATTTGGTAAGGTTTGATGCAAAGTATCTTCTTTGGATACTCTACTAGAAGAAAATCCTATCAATGCTACAACAAGAGATTGAGAAAGATTGTTGAGAGTGCAAGTGTCAAAGTTAATGAATATTTTTAGAATTTAGTAGTGATAGATGGATATGAATCAGATGAGCCTATTTCCAAAGAAGAGGAAAAAGCTAAGGAAAAGGAAGTATAGATTGAAGAGGAAGAAGAACTAGAAAAGACCCCTAGAAACCCTAAGTATGTGCAGAATAATCATTCTAAAGAATAAATAATTAGAGATAAAATAAAATGTGTATTGACAAGAAGGAAATTGGTTGAAGAAGAGGTAAATTTGTGTTTAATTTATGAAGTTGAACCTAAAATAGTAATTGAGGCATGCAAATATGAACATTGAATAAAAGCTATAGAAGAACTATTACAAATTGAGAAGAAATGGAGTTGGGAACTTGTCCCAACACCTCCAAGTAAAATTATAATTGTAACTAAATTGGTTTTCAAAAACAAACCAAATGAGAATGGAGAAGTGGTGAGAAACAAGGCAAGACTTGTGTGTAACAGATACACACAAGTTGAAGGAAAATATTTTAAGGAGAAATTTTATCAAGTGAAAAGAATGGAATCTATCAAGATGTTTTTGGATTTTGCAACACATAAGGAGTTCAATGTTTATCAAATAGATGTGAAATCTTCCTTCTTGAATGGAGAGTTGAAAGAAGAGGTATACATAGAACAACTAGAAGGATTTCAGTTATCAGTTAAACCAGATATGGTCCACATATTGAAGAAGGAATTATATGGATTGAAGAAAGCTCCTAGAGCTTGGTATGCAAGGTTGGATGGGTATTTGATACAACAAGGGTTCAATAAAGGTATGGGTATGTGTAGGATCATGATGGGCCAAAAAGTGGCAATATGATGGGTATATGGTTGACAACTATTTTTTTACCCTAAATTGATGAAACGAAAAGGGTTTTTAAAGGAGATTCTCAACTTTCCACCGATATAAATTATGCTCTACTTTGAATTTAATAAGTAATTATTATTCATTTTCTATTCAAATTACAACTAAAGTCTTGATTGATAGGTTGATTGAAAAACATCTATAGCTTTCAAATAGTATCAAATTTTTTGAATCCAAAACATGCGTCACATTCTTGATTTGCATACTATAGGATTAAAAAAAGAAAAATTGAATTTCATGAAGTTTTGACCAAGTTAAGGTGGTCAGACATACAAGTTTTTATATTTTTTAAAAAGTTGTAATAAAAAATTCATAATTAATTATTTACTCTGAAAAAAATTACAAAAAATATGCATCACATAGGGGCATGAGTCATCTACTTATATCTAAAATATTATAAAAAAATATTATCATTTTATTATGGTTAGTGGTCGACAGACCCTACTTCTTATTTTTTTCCTAAAATTTATGTACCACTGCATTGAAATTTCAAAATTTCACCAAATAGATTTTTTTCTTTTTAAACAAACCTAGTAGTTTAAAAACTACATTAAATTTGCTACATATTCTATTCTTACATATTTTTGAAATAATATAGATAACTTATTCAAATTTTTACGTCAGTTGTCCAACTCTGATTTTTTTGAATTTTTTGCCACTTAAGGGCCTGTTTTTTCCATGATGATCCTTCACATACTCATATCACAAATAGTAATATTTACCTTAAATTTGAAAAATATCATATTTTGATTGTGGTTATGTATGTTGATGACATAATTTTCTGAGGCAATGAAGCTATGTGCAATAATTTTACAACAGAGATGCAAAATGAGTTTGAATTGTCGATGTTTGGGAAGATTAATTTCTTCCCTGGGCTACAAATCAATCAAAAAGATCAAAGGAATTTTTATTTCACAATCAAAGTATGCCAAATAAATGTTGAAGAAGTTTGTAATCGAAGATTCTAAATCGGTATGTAATCCTAAGGTTACTAGTTTCAAGTTGAGCAAGAATGATCAATATCCTAAGGCTAATATCAGTAAGTATAGATCAATGATTAGTGGACTGCTATATCTAGTTGCTACTAGACTGGATATTATACATGTAATTTGTCTTGTGGATAGATTTCAAGAAGATCCTAGAGAATCACATGCTACGACGACAAAATAAGATATTCAAATACTTGAAGGGAACTCTGGATCATGGCCTGTGGTATCCAAAGGAGATTGTTTTCACTTTGAGTGCTTACACAGATGTAGATTAGGTTGGTTGTGTAGATGACAACAATATTATAAGTGGTGGTGCATTTTTTCTTTGATGTTGATTATTATCATGGCTAAGCAAGAAACAAGATTCAATTTTCTTTATCTACTGCAAAGGCTAAGTACATTGCAATATCTTGTTGCACACAAGTGTATGGATGAGACAAACATTGAAGGATATCAGAGTGGTATATGATGAGACTATCTATATATTCTATGATGACAAAAGTGCAATCAATATTTCAAAGAATCTATTAATTCATTCAAGGATAAAGTATATCTCACTTTAGTATCACTTTCTTAGAGAAAAGTTTGTGGAAAATGAAATAAATCTTGAATATGTGCCTACAAAGGATCATATTTTCTAATATATTCACTAAGGCTCTTCCTCAAGATAATTTTAAGTATCTCCAAGAGAAGTTGGGGGTTATTTCCCCTCCTTTTGAACTAGATGCACAAGAAGATGCATCAGCCTAGTGAATCTCAAGATTAATTCTTTGTTCTAGATTGATGTTGGTGGCTACCTCTTAGGGGGATTAGGTATTAGTATTTCTAATTGTTGCAATCAGAAGGGTGTGTGTTTGTCATTATGGAGTGGTAGCTAATTTGGTACACTTTGGTGTGTGCTCCTAAGGGTGGAATATAGAGTAGTAAAGGAAATATTGTTACGTAACAATTTTGAGAAGGTTGGTTAATGTCAAAGGGAGTTGGTAGATGTTGTCCTTTACCATTGATGTTAAAGAGGGAGAGAGATTCATGTGAAAAATACAATTTATTTAGGGGGAGAGAAAATAATGTGGTAAAGTTGTCAATGGAGAAAGAGTAATAAGCTAATTGAGAAAGAGGGAGAAGTAATGTCAAAAGTTGTTGATTTTCAGAGAAGTGGTGTCTTTGATGTTTTTTCACATCATATGTTGCCATCAGTGACAAAGGGCGAGATTGTTGCAAGTATGAGTAGTTAGTATTGTCATTGATGTCAACAAGCCTCTATTTTTATTGATGTTTATTATTGGGATATATTTTTGCAATAATGTGATTTGTTGATGTTATGCATGCTTTGATTAGTTACATTATGTTATCATTCTTAAAGATACTAGTGTCAACCTCTAGTGTTGTTGTGATAAAATTTTTTGATCTATGGTTGAATTTCTATGTTGCAGTTGGTTTAGTTGTGTTAAGGAAGTATTGCAGATAATGAGGGTGAGTGCAAGATCATGGTGGTCCAAAAATTAGTGATATGGCAAAAAAGTGGCTGACAACTTTTTTTTATCCAAATTTGATGAAATGAAAAGGGTTTATTGGGAAAAATGTCAAATTTCCAAAAATATAAGATATTCCTTGTTTGGAATTAAATAAATAATTATTATTGATTTTATACATACATTCTGACTAAAGTCCTGATTGATAGGTTAATTGAAAAAAATCTATAGTTCTTAAATTATTTCACATTTTTTGAATCTGGAAGATGTAGCACATTATATGATTCCCATACTATAGGATAAAAAAATTCATAAATTTTTGACCAAATTATGGTGGTCAGACAAACACTTTTTAATAATTTTGAAATGTTCTAACAAAAATCATAACTAATTATTTACTTGCAAAAAAATTACAAAAATAAAATGTGACACATCTGGGCATGTGCCCTCTACTTATATTTATAGTTTCAAATAAATATATTATTTTTTCTTGTACTTTGATTGGTCAAACATATGCTTGCTTCTTATTTTTTCTTGAAAATTTAGTACTACTACATTGAAATTTCAAGTTTTCACCAAATAGATTTAATTTTTTTCCAAAAAAGGAATAGTATCTTAGAAACTACATTCAATTTTCTATAATTTTTTTTCTTACATACATTTCAAATTATGTTATTAACTTATTCAAATTTTTATGTCAAGTTGCCTAACTTTGGTTTTTGAATTTTGATTGCCGCTTAAGGGCCTAGTTTGGATCCCCATGATTCTGCATTGATCCTTGAGAATGTTTCTTTTGTTCTTGGTTTCTAATTTATTTTGAGTCTAAAATTTGTTGAAAATAAGAAATAGTGTGTTATAGTAATGTTATGGGTTATAGGGTTGTGTTCTTGTGTTGTTCCACATTTGTTCTAGGTTGAAGATCTACTTATGCACTTCATATATGTTGATCAAAGATGTTCAGAGGTGTTCTATCCATAATTTGGTGTGTTGGATTGTTGTGCAAAAGAAGTTGTGTTCACCAGAGTGTGAACTCTATATTGTGGAGGTGTCTAGGATAAAAAAATTTCTCTATGTTTCTCTATAGTTATGTTTCAGGTCTTGCAAATCTAAGGGAGTGTTGATATTGTTTGTATATTTCTTTAGTTGAATTAGTTTGAGGTTTGGTCCTTTGGAAGTCAGTTTCTTGAGTTATACTATATGGAAAGGTCATCTGGATGTATTGGGTGTGTACATTCTTCAGGTGAAAGTTGTTGTGAAGGAATTTGTTGGATTTCAAGTTTCTTATGAAATATTCCATGTTGAATGAACAAGACAATTCAGAGGGGGTGAATCATTTGTAGAAAATTAAAACTTCAAAACCCTCAATAATAATCAAATCCACATGAATTCAGTAAACCCTTATTCTGTTAATGTGATTAATCATGAAATGTAGATAAGAAAAACTGAAATAACAACACCATACACAAGAGAACACTAGATTTACATGGAAGACCCAATGAGGGAAAAAACATGGTGAGGATTAGCTCACAATATAAGTAATTGCAAAATTGGTACAAGTGCTAACTTCCAAAATAGGACACACTTTCCAAAAAGGCTCACAACTAGGGATCACTATTGTAAAAAGAATATTTATAAGAAGATAGAAGAGAAATGTTACATGGAGAACAATTTCTCAATGCAACAAGGAATCTACCACAATGCTCCAACAATCTCACAATATTTTATGAAATATTTTGGACACGTTCAACTCACTACCTTTAGGAATCCAAACACTTGAAATTTGCACTACTCTACTCAAACTCATATCACAGACATCACTCACATTGATCTCGCATATATCTTGCTTCTCTCTTGATTCTTCCTTACATATCACAACATCGCCACTCTTATTTATATCAGCCTCAACCTTGAAAACCTTCTCCAATGCCAACAACTATTCATTATACATACAAATTCAAAATAGGTTGTCACCGAAGCATTCCCACAGTGGATAGGAATGATGGAAACCCAAATAGATCCTAACACACCTCAACATGCTTCCATAAACTTCACATGTAGTGATAACACAAGCTCAACCAATACTCATATTAAACACCATAAACATTAAGTACATGCTTCCTTAAATCAATCTTTAAAATTTTTGGAAAACAATATTTTCTTGAACAAAATATAGAATAATCTTAAAAATACTTTAGATTCAACAAAGACTTTATCCAAGTTGGCATCATATTAATACTTCAGCTTAGAACAATTGATAAACCTTATTCATGCACTGACATATGAAACTCACTTTGTACTACATCAAATCAAATAAAAACTTGAATACAAAAAGATACAAACATTATAAGAAAATTCCCAAATCTGTACAACCTAAAGTCAAATAGTGGAGAAACACAGAGAAAATACGTTTCTCCCATGCCACATAAAATATCACTAAAAGATTGGTTCACACATCTGTGAAAATATCTTGTACTATACAATGATCTAGAAACCCAAATTTTGAATATAGAAACCTATGAAAACCATAAAAAATATATTATATATGCATAGAAATAGCCTCAACATAGAGGAAACATGGAGCACAATACTAGAGCATAGACTAAACACTTGCACAACACTATTTACTCTATCTATCAAATTTTCTCAAAAGCACTTGGAAACCAAGTGCCAAAGACATCATCTCAGCTCATTACTTCATTCCAACTCATCTTTAGACAATAAAAAGATAGCTCCATGTACTCACAACACTTCCTCAATATCTCAACTATACATGCACAACCTCCAAAAACCTCTTTTCCTCTTTTTCTTAATTTTTTAAATATCCTCGACATGCAACAAACTTCCTTAACACATAGTTGACATTAGTGACAACACCAATCAATAGACTTCTTATTGAAATCAATGACAAAAACTTCATACTTGCAAAAATCTCCCCCTTTGTCATTTATGGAAACACATGATGTGAAAAACCATCAAAGACAACACAATAGCTCTAAACACACTTTCTCATGTTTTCCTTTCTTTTCTCCCCCTCAGTAGATAAGTTTTTTCACATTATAATTTCTCCCCCTTTGATATCAATGGAAAAGGACATAAATGATTGTTGTTGTTCTCACTAAACCAAATTACTTGCTCTTAATACTCCCACTTAGGAGTACACCCAAATAAATTAGCAATTCAATGACAACACATGACACTAACTACTCCCCCTGAGTCATAGCCACCAAAATTAGTCTAGAAAAGAGATAGATCCATAGATCCACTAGAATGACGCACCTCCATATGAATCTATTTCAAAGAAGGGGCAATAACCCCCAACTTCTCTTGAAGATACTCAAAAGTATCCTTAGGAGGAGCCTTAGTAAATATGTCATCAATCTAATCTTTTGTAGGTACATACTCAAGTTTTACCTCATTCTCCATAACCTTGTCGCTCAAAAAGTGATACCTAATTGATAAATTCTTTGTACTTTAATCCATCACGAAATTATTTGAAATGTTAATTACACTTGTGTTATCACAAAATATAGAAATAGGTTCATCATATAAAACTCTGACATCCTTTAATGTATGTCTCATCTATGAAACTTGTGTACAACATCATGCTACTGCAATATACTCAGCCTCTATAGTGGATAAGGAAACTGAATTTTTCTTCTTACTAAACCATAACACCAATCTACATCCAAGAAAGAATGCACTACCATTGGTATTTTTTTTGTCATGAACAAAACCAGCCCAATCCATATCTATATAAGCACTTAATGTGAAATTAGTATCCTTAGGATACCACAAGCCATAATTAGGAGTGCCTCTTAAATATCTAAATATCATCTTCACTACTGCAACATGTGTTTCTTTAGGTTCTTCTTGAAATCTAGCCACAAGACAAACTGCATGCATGATATCTGGTCTAGTAATAGTTAGATATAGCAACCACTAATCATAGATCTATACTTGCTCCGATCAACCTTAGGTGGATAATCATATTTTCTCAATTTACAACCAGTCACCATAGGAGTGCATACCAGTCTGGAGTCATCATTCCAAACTTCTTCAACATCTCTTTGACATACTTAGACTATGAAATGAAAATCCCTATATCTATTTGGTTAATTTGTAGCCCAAGGAAGAAATTCATCTCCTAGAACATCGACATTTCAAACTCTTTCTGCATCTCTTCAACAAATTTCTTACACATAGCTTCATTTCCAAAAAATGTAATATCATCCACATATACAACCACTATAAAGATTTTTGTCTTCCTCTTTTTCAAATAAATATTACTATCTATGGTTCCTTTACTAGATTCTTGTATCAAATATCGGTCCAATCTTGATATCAAGCTATAGGATCTTGCTTCAATCCATATAGTGCCTTCTTCAATCTACATACCATATCTAGTTGATCTGATAACTAAAATACTTCTGGTTATTCCATGTAAACCTCTTCTTCCAATTCTCCATTTAAAAAAGTAGACTTCACATGCATCTGATAAACTTTAAAGTCTTTATTTGTTGAAAATGCCAAAAAAATTCTGATAGCTTTCATCCTATCCATAGGAGAAAATATCTACTCAAAGTCTATTCCTTCCATTTGTGAGTAACCGTTACACACAAGTCTTTCCTTGTTTCTTACCACTTCTCCATTCTCATTCAACTTTTCTCTAAATACCCACTTAGTTCCAATTATGTTCTCATTTTCCAATCTAGGAAACAATTCGCAAGACTGATTTTTTCTCAATTTGCATAATTCTTCCTCCATTTTCTTCATCCAATGTTCATCTTTACATGCTTCACTATTGTGATGGGTTCAACTTTAGAAAGTACACACAAATTTACATCAACTTCAGTAGCTTTTCTTCTTGTCATTACACCTTTCTTCTTGTCTCCAATGATTTTGCTATTCAAAATGATTCTTTTGCACATACTTATGGGTCTTAGGGGTCTTCTCTATAGCTTCTTCCTCTTCATTCTACACATCTTTGTCATTATCCTTTTCTTCTTCTACTTTTTTGCAATCAGGCTCATCTGAAACTTTTCCATATACTACAATTAAATTCTACAAATTATCATCAACCTTAACATGTGCACTTTCAACAATCTTTCTTAGTCTTTTGTTGTAACATTTGTAAGATTTTATTTTGGTAGAATATCCAAGGAAAATACCTTTATTAGGCCTTGCATCAAACTTTCCTAAGTTTTCTTCATTTCTTTTGATATAACATTTGTTTCAAATTGTCCAAAGTACTTCATGGGAGGATTCCTTCCATACCATAGCTCATAGCAAGTATTTGTGATGTTAGCTTTAGCTTGAAATTTGTTTAGTATTTAAGCAATAGTATGAACAACTTCTCTCTAGTAGACTTTCAGTAGATTTGATTCTTTCAACAAAGTCCTAGTAGCTTCTTGAATAGTCTATTTTTTCCTTTCAACAACCATTTTGCTAAGGAGTTCTAGGCGTGGACAAGTACCTCTTTATGCCATGAACTTTAGGTAGAGGAGGGGGACCAACTACTCAAGACCTCAAGTCATGGGAGAGTCTATAGAAATCAGCTTCCCTAATCTACCTAATGGTAAGGGATTGTTTAAGATAGGTTTGATGTTTAAAAGGGTGAAAAGGAAGCACAACGGGGTTCCTCTTAACTTCTACTAACCTGAGAGGTTTGGGAAGTAATATGAGCAAGTTTCTAGATCCTAAACTACAAGTTAGGTAGCTGAAAACCAAAGGACTCCAACACGGGACAAATACAATAGGTGTGTTAGAATATCAGTTGGGTACTGACGTCTGTATAGACAACAAGTGTAAAGTGTAATCTAAGAACTGAAGAAACCTACTAATGACTAGACAAATACAATATAATACAATAACAAAAAGTAGGAAGCAACTAGATAACTGAAATAACAAGAATACTTTAACTTGGTCTAATCTACGAATTGACAAAAGAGGGGGTGAGGAAAGTGTAACTTCCTACCCAAAATTTGATATATTCAAAGTATTTACTCCACAAGCAACCTACACACACAAGGCATAAAAATGTTGGGACTCTGTATAAAGGAATTCCATAGTTAGTCCCCTTCTTTGGTGTTTCCACCTCCATGGACAACCAATATAACAACGATAGAGAAATATGATAAATAAAGGTATTGGAATGGAAGTACTATGCACTATGCTAAATAACAATATGCTACATAAACAACACAATGATGATATGTGAAAGAAATATGAAATAATATCACATTCAACCACATGCATTCAAGGAAAATGGGAGAAGGAGCAATCTTGCAAGATTGTAAATGTCGACATTGGTGCACTAGAAAAGAGGTTGGTTCCACTAAAATCCAACTTGTTTTTTGAATGGAGGTGAGAAAGCTATGAAAATGTTGTGAAGAGAGAGAAGAAAGAGTTTTCAAATGTTGGAATGATCCAAAAGTTGAAGAGCATCAATGAGATAGAAATTTGAAGATGAAATTGGAGGAAAATGATCCATTTGAGGTTGGTCAAGGGAATAGAAACATTACACTTCATCATCAATGGAGAGTTGTAACGCCTTTACAGATTCTAGGGGCTAGAATCCTGTCAGGATGACAACACGTTGTGTAGATGTCTGTGTGTTGCACTATCATATTTGACAGAATATCCTCCACCAACACTGAAAACAACTACCAAATGGATGGGAAATGCATGAAGGACGTAGAATAGCATCATCAGATTTAATTTATCTAAGGTAGGAGGTGCATAAATGTGGAATTTACAAGGGGTGCAAATTCACTCCATTATTTTTTACCCCCACTTTAGTGAGCATAAGTGTCAATGAATGCAAGGTATAGTAGAGTGAAATTTGAGAAATGTATACCTCAACCTTTGAGGAAGCACACCACAATATAACACACCCAAAAGCACAAGAATACAAGTTGGCTCTATAGGTACTCAGTCTTGAGGATAGTTGAAAAAAATGTGCTGTAGGTTTATAGACCTATGGAAGGTGAACAAAAGGCTCTACATGTGCTCGATCCTATAGAGGAGGCACCCTAGGTGCTCGATCCTGGGGGAGGCCAAATTTGAAAGGATCTGTAGAGTCTGATAGGCCCTTATAGGTGATCAGCCTTGTAAGGAAATCTTGAGGTCCTCAATCCTCCAAGATTGATTGAAGAGGAAGCTTCACAGGTCCTACAAAGCAACATGTTAATCCACAGACAATACATGTTAGATAGAAAAAAGCCATGTAGGCAGACATAAAATCATGCAAACAATCAACAATTGAAGGAAAATATTTCGAAGGGGATCCATCAGGAACCCTTCAAAAGAAAAGGGATCCACTCAAGGGATGCTCTATTTGAAAGGCAATGATAATTTTTCACAAATTATTCTAGCATCAAGGAATCCTTTGAAAAGACCTCTTTCATCAAGGAATTTGAAAGGAAGAATACTCCCTCACAAGGTCAAGTTTTCAAAATTCTTCATCAAAAAAACTACTCCCCCTGTAGAGGAATTTTTTGAGATTCTTTCTTTATGAATCAGTGATGAAAGAAAAAATTCTGCTAGGGGTCCTTATTAAAGAATACATTTTTTATAAAAAAATAAGAGATTTTCAATGAGGGATTCATTGGCTACTGAATACACCTTTTTAAAATTGAATCAGTATGATAGCCACCTTAAGATGGTGTGTGCTAAAAACAAAGGCACGTGACATCCTAAGGAGAGAGAGGAAAGTGATGTTGTGGACTAAGATACATGACAAGATGTAAATGTGGAAATTTTGTTGCACACATGAGGGACAAAAATAGGCACCACAACATCACAAAGCAAGAAAAGAAGAGAGAAAGGTAAAAAAGATAATGTTAGCAAGAACAAAGAAATCAAGAGACATGGGGATCTGAAATTTTAGGCTATTCATAGATATAAATAGATAAATATAATATAATATGTATGAACTATCATCAATCCCCTACTATATCAGACCATGTGAAGTGAAAATAAAAATAAAAATTTTGGTCAACATGGAAAGGAGGCCTAAATTCCCCCAACACTTTGCATTGTCCCCAATTGTTGAAAATCAAGGCACAATAGAAGAAGAATGATGTAACAAATAGAATAAGTTTATGACAAAAAACACACCTATTTCCAAGCACGTACGAGGGTGGAAAGGGTCCTCTAGGAACACATAAAACAAGCACAGGGGAACCAAAATGTACACAATGTAATCTATAGACAAAGAAGAGGTGCCATCCTAGTCCTCACTAACAAAGAGGTCATACTTCTCCCAATCTATATCATTTTAAGGGGAAGGTGAATGAGCTTGCAAGGGTGGGATATCAAGGGGAGCACCCTATAACTCTCTTTTGAAAAGAGCCAAGGAAAAGGGCCCCTTGAGGTCTTCTTCGCTCAACTCTTATGAGGTAAACATCATTGATTTTGAAAAAATCACTGATAGAGCTAGGACATCATCCACTGAGTTAAACATACACTTGACAAGAGTGTCATGTGTCAATTGAGAGGGTGAGGAAGGAGTCACCCAAGATCCAATATTGACCTCACCAAAAGACTTGGGGGTAGTGAAAAATTCTAAGGATGTTGGGGTGGCCTCCATCACTAGGACGACGTAGGCCAACATAGAACCAACTTATAAAGAAGGTGACCCCTTCTTCAAGCCCCCATTAGAAGCAGGGTCATCCTCTAACTTATACTTCATTGGAGGATGTGAGAAAACCACAATAGATACCACTAAGGTATTTGGCATATCCATGAGCTTATGAAAAAGGCAAGATGTCTAGAAGGGATATCAAGAGAGGAAGCTCAACCAAGGGAGTAATGAACACTTGCACCCTTTTAGGTTGAGGGTCATCCACGCATGCTGAGGGAGATGGAAGTAAGATCGAGAGGATGGGAAACAAAGCAGAAGGGGAGGAAGAGGAGGACATAGTAGAAGACACTAAAACAAGAGTTGTTGGCTCCCCTTCTTCCTACAAAGAATCCTGCTTAGCAGCCAAAGCCTTCCTCCGATGCTTATGCTCACATGCAAGGAGGCTTCTTTAGCTCCAAGAGATAGAGGCTACAAATTGAGTAGGAGCAAAAGGATTTTCTTTTTGTCATCAGAGTGCCCATTGTAGCCATTTTTTGAAAAGGGAGTGACTCCTGGATAGAAATAGAAGGGATGTAGGAATAGATACTGCAATTAGTGGAGAAGAAAAATAAAGCACATCAACAATGGGCCTCTTCCCATTTTCCACCCTAGGGGTAGGAGTAGTAGGAGGTCATGGAGGTCGAGGTGTAGATGTGACTCCATAGGGACACTTCCCCTTACTATATAAGATGGGGCGAGGCACCGTTGGAAAGATGTGAATTTTGACACCTGATGCTTGGCCTTCTGCCAAGAAGGCACCATCAGACTCCCCAAGAGATGCATAGGGGTGGAATTCAAGGGTGCTACAATAGGATGGGATGTATAAGTGGGTTGAACTACAAAGGAATAAGGCTCTTGGGTGGACTTCTCCTTTGCTTTTTGAGAGGAAACAATAAGTTGATGTTGCACTATCATAGAAGCCTTAAGAAAAGTAGCATAGGGAGGAGGATAGGTCACCTTTGACACCATGTTCCCATTCATGTATTTTACATAGGTGTGATACAAGAGGTACATCCTTAGAGGATGCTGAATGATAGGGGCAGACAAAAAGTGATCTAATGAATAAGCCTCATGTGACACCAAGGGTTTGTACCCAATGTTGTGCACAATGTGCATGGAGCCCTCAAGAGAGAATTTCAAGCATTTATGGATTGCCAAAGGGATTGCATTCATGGAAAGTAGCTAGGGAATGCATAGCTTCACTCTAAACAAGTTAGACTTCAGGATAATGTCAAAAAGGGCATTCACAGTCCTAGTCCTAACTAGGAGAGAAAGGGTGATATAACTGATGGGAGGGATGGAAAGCCCATCATGTATATGTATAGTGCTTTTAGACTCATCATACCCATCCTCATGTAAAAAATTTATTAACATAATATCTTATGTGATAACATTAACCTAACATAGGATAAAAAAATAGTAGTAATGGTATTCCTGTTGATACGAATGGGAATGTACAAAGGAGAGGGTCCCAATTAGCATTCATCATCAAATCCTACAAGGTAAAGGTTATAGAAGGACACCCACTCATAGGATACACAAATAGGATGAGAAGAATCACGAAAGAAGTCATATTTTATGTAAACTAGAAAGGACTTTCTTAGGAGCCCCAAAGGGTTTAACAATCAAACAATGACCTATTCTAAATTTTTCTTCACAATGTTTAGGAACTCTTCTAGCTAGGCTACTAGGGGTCATAGGTTGGGTTGCAAGGCCAGGATCCCTACAACACACACACCTACAACACACCTAAAAGGTGAAAGAAGAATCCTTCAACACTACAAAAGGAAACCAAAATAGTTCACATCGTGTTCACCAAAATGTAGAGGGGGACTGACTGCTCAAGAACCCAGGTCATGTGAGGGTCTAGAACAATCAGTTTCCTTGATCTAAATCACATTAAGGGATTGTTTAAGATAGGGTTGATGTTTGAAAGGATGAAAAGGAAGCAAAAATGGTCTTCCTCTTTCCTTCTACTAACCTGAGAGGTTTAGGAAGTTAGATGAGAAAGTTTCTAGAGTCTAGACCACAACTTAGGTAGCTCATTGCTATGGGACTCTAGTGTGGGACATAAATGGCAGTGTCACACACTAGCATCTCAGTTGGGCACTAGCATTCGTATGGACAACAAGTGAAAAGTGCAATGTAATAATTGAAGAAACCTACTAACGACCTGAAAAATACAATCTAATGCGATTACAAAAAGTAGGAAGCAACTAGATAGCTGAAATAACAAGAATAATACTTTAACATGGTCTAATCTACAAATTAAAAAAAGAGAGGGTGAGGAAAGTGTACCTTCCTATTGACAAGTTGATATCTTCAAATTCTTCACTCCACAAGCAAGATACACACAAAAGGTAGAAAATTTTTGGGGTTGTTTGTAGAGGACTACCATAGTTAGTCCCTCGCTTTGGTATTTCCACCTCCATGGATAGTCAATATAGTGACGATAGAGAAATATGATAAAGAAAGGTATTGGAATGGAAGTACTGTGCACTATGCTTAACAACAATATGCTATGAAAATAAAAGAATGATGCTAAGTGAAATAAAGATGGAACAATATCACTTTCATCCATGTGTACTCAAGGAAAATGGGAGAAAGAGTGAGCTCGCAAGCTTGCAAATGTCAACATTGCCGCAACAACAAAGAGGTTGAGTCCACAAAACACTAACTTGATACTTCAATGGAGGTTATAATGTTGTGAAATTTTTTTAAAGTGAGTGAAGAAAGAGTTGTCCAATGTTTGAATGATCCAAAAGTTCAAGAGAATTAATGAGGTAGTAATTTGAAGATGAAATTTGAGGCAAAGGAGTTGTTCGAGGTCAGTCAAGGGAATATAATTGTTACACTTGATCACCAATGGAGAGTTGTAATGCCTCTATGAATTTTAGGGATAAGAATCTTATCAAGATGGTAGTGAGCTACATAGATGTTCTCACATCACACTATCATCCCTAACAAAATATCCTCCATCAACACTAAAAACAACTGCCAAGTGGATGTGAAGTGAATGAAGAATGTGAAATAGCATGATTATATTTAATTTGTCTAAGGTAGGAGGTGTGTAAATGTGAATAGGGGTGCAAATTCACTCCACTACACTTCACAAAACATGTTAAACTCATTGGAGGTGAATTCACCACCTCTACCAAACCTCAAACATTTGATTTTTAGATCCATTTCATTCTCAACCATAGCTTTAAATTCCTTGAACTTATCTAATGCATCTTTTTTTTCTCTAAGAAAAGTAACCCATGTCATTATAGTATAATCATCAATTAAAATCATGAAATACTTGTCACCTTGAACACTTCTCACTCTTATAGGACCACAAATATTTGTATGTACTAATTCTAGTAGTCTAGTAGTAGACAGTTCCTTTCCTTTGGAACTAATCCTTTTTTTTTCCAAACTAACAAGCATCACAAACAACATTGATAGGATTTTTGATTCTTGGTAGATCTCTGACTGCATGAATTGAATTTATTCATGCCAAATTATAAAATTTCATGTGACACATCCTTCAATGTCATAACCAACTATCACTAATCTAAGACATAAAGCAATGCCCATCAACACCCTTAAGCTGATAAATTTTTCCACATTTTCTCTTACCAAGAGCAATCAAAGTTTCAGACCCTTTTCTGATCTCACATGTTTCATTCTTAAACAGAAGATTATATCCTTTGGTACAAATTTTTCCTACACTCAAAAAATTATGCCTCAATCCTTTAACATAGTAAACATTATTATTATGCTTGCCACCAAAACTTATTGAACCTATTTCACAAATCTTAGCTCCTGAATCATCTCCAAATTTAACTAATCCTTCATCATATTTTTTAAGTTTAATAAAATTAGTTGTCTTTGGTTATGTGATTAGAGTAGCCACTATCAACAACCCAATAATTCTTATCCTCTTTAACATGAAAAGTAGATACCATAGTACCTTAAACCTTATCCTTCTTCTCTAGATCACTTTCCTTCACACAAATTTTAGAGTTATCAGAACTAGATTCTTATTTTATAGCAAAGAAAAATAATTTATTATCATCAAAATATCCATAATCAAATTCATCATCAGAAATGTTAGCATCTTCTCTAACATAGTAAGCTCTTTTAATCATCTTTTCTTTGTTCTCCTTATTCTTATTGTTTGCAACTCTTTTCAAACATCTAGAAGCATAATGACCTATATCACCATAGCTAAAGCATTTGAAAGGTAGTTTACCTTTTTACTTACGGATGCCCTTTTTCATCTTTCTCACAAAGTTAGTTTCCACATCATAAAGATCATCTGAATCTGAATCTTCAATATTTTTTAATTTTTCATATTTAAAAGTAGTCTCCACTATTGTACCATTCTTTAAACTAAGCTTTCCCATCTCAAAAGAAGTTAGTGTACCAATCAACTAATCTCTAGAATAAGTATTAAAATTTGCAACTTCTTCAATAGTAGATACCTTTTCACTATAAGCATCAGGAAGAGTTCTAAGAACTTTGTTTACCACCCTGGGCTCTTTAACTTGTGCACAAAGACATGTCATAGCACTTACTAGTTCATCAACCCTTTGCATGTAGGTTGTAATTATTTCATCTTCAAGCATTCACATAGTCTTAAATTGTACCTTCAAATTTGAAACTTTTCTTGTTTGAATTTTTCATCTACTTCATAAATAATTTCAAGCTTTTCCAAAACTTATTTATCGAACTTAAGATTCATAAATTTAACCAATTCATAATTTGAAACATTATTTGTAAAAATAGTATTTTCCTTAGCATTTACCTCTAGTGCCTTGATCTCATCACTTATGCTCGAACCATTTGTAGGTGGACTATATGCAATCTTATAATCCTTTTCAATCTCATATCCCTAACATGTAATTGTAAGCGTAGGAATGAGGAAAACAATCTAAACATGCTTCTACACCTCTAAATAAGACATTGCATCTAGGATTTAAAGAAATTGAACTAATTTAAACTAAAAATCTTCATAAATCTATCCTATTGCTCTCTAACTCTAAAGGATCTCTCTAATTTACTTTTCTCTTAGATTTAGAAGCTAATTAAACTATTGAAATGACATTTAGAGAATGAGAAATGAACTATTTTATTTCCTATGTGATTAAATATGCAAATCTACTGTAATGGAAACCATGACTGCAAATACTGGATGCTTGATTGCTGCTTGATGGATGCTGGATGAATGCTTGATGCTTGATTGCTTGAATGTGTGGATGTTTGGAAAACCTGCAGAGTAAGATTGCACAAGCTAGGATCCATTTCCTGTAGCCAAAGAGCTATATTTATAGCTTTCACGACAGTACATTGGCACAGGGATACGTGATAAGAGGCTGGGATTCAATCTGGAGAATTGAATGGCATGGGATGAGAAGATGGAGCTGATCATGGAGGATTGTTCCTCCCCATGAAAACACCAGGCAAGAAGAGAGGGAAGATTGATGGAAGAAGATTGAGAGGACTTCCTGCAAGTTTGTCCTTGAAGCTTTTCCCGTGAATGGAAGTTGCATTAATTAGATTAAAAAATCTAATTTTATTGGTGAGTGAATAATGATAAAGATTTATGCATAAATTTAAATATATTTAATTTATTTAATTTTAGCAAAAAGAGGATTGAATAATTTAATAAATCAAACTATAGGGTTTGTTTATTAAATTAAAATAAATAGGAAAAGTGATAATTAAATAAAAGATTTTTAGAATATCTTTATTTAATTAAGAAGCAATGTGATGAGGTAATTAAATAACACAAATTATTTAAGTTGTGCATTTAATTTATGATAGAAATATAAAAGAAGTAATAATGATAATAATTAAATAAAACAAAGTTTTTAATTTTGTTTATTTAATTAAGAGTGAAATAATATGATGAAAATGATAATAATTAAATAAAACAAAGTTTTTAATTTTGTTTATTTAATTAAGAGAGAAAATAGAAGAATTAATAATGAACTTAATATAAATAAATATTTCTATTTATTTACTAAGTAGATGAATTTACGATAAATTAATCAAATAATTCATATTTAATTAATTAGATTCTCCAGACCATTTTTAGGTGTCTACATTTTCCCCTCTTTGAAGTGATGTGTTTACGTATTGCTTCAAAGAATGATTTTGCCTTAGCTGTCAGTATTGACGAAAAGTTTAAAATATGCCCCTGATTTTGCCCCAGATGTTGAATTTTGAAATGATAGCGATATATGCCCCCATGGGAGATAAATTGATGAATTTTGGATTTGATGATTTTTCAAAAATTTTGAATTTTTATAATGATTTGATGATTTGATGATGATTTGATGAAAAAACAATGATGAAACAATTTATCTCCCGATAAAGAAATACTGATTCCTCCAGTTGATTATGATGATGATTGATGATCCTGATAGCTTAGAAGATTATTGATCTCATGATAGGTGAGATTCAATGATTGATTGATGATTGAGTAACCTCATGATAGGTGAGGTTGAATGATAGATTGATGATCACAAGATTTGAACAAAGTTGATTAGATTTGATTGATTGATAGACTTATTAATTGATGTTGATTGATTTGATAAGATTGTTGATTTGTGATTTGACTTCACTGATTGATTGATATGCCCCAGTATAAGATCAATTAATGTACTGGGACTTGATGATGCAAAATGATGAATAGAATAGGGGATGGGATGAGGAAGAGATGATGAAAGGAGAAGATGAAAAGTAAGAACAAATGAATTCAAGGATAAACGTGATGTTTCCCCAGTCAAGTTGCAAGCCAAGATTGATTGATGATGATGATGATGATAAGAGTGTTGTTGATGAGGGAAGGATACATCCCGAAACAACACAAAAGGATAGGGAAGGATACATCCCGATGATGATGATAATGATTGGATAAAGGCCTGTAACAAGGTTGGGAACAAAACCAAGGATGCAATTAAATGATTTGTGCTAGACTTAATAGATTAAGATTGGATGGAATTTGAGATGATTGAAATGAAAGAAAATGATTCAGAAAGAGGTGATTAGGAAAACAATTATATATTATCCTAAGAATTATTGAAGAGATAGTGATATGATGAGGAGAGGGCATACATGTAGCTTTTGAGATTGAAATTGGTAGCTTTGAAACAATCTATAAATGCATATGCAAGACTAATATGGATGCAATCTATTTTATCATGCAAATCTATTTTACCATGCAAATCTAAGTGTCATTTCAACAATCTTTTGATTTTTCTTTGTATCATCACTGAGCTTTAAAAATGTTGAAAGCGAATACAAGCATCAATGATATGAGATAGACCAATGATGACCTAAGTATTTCTTTCATGATTTTTGATATTGCAAGCAAACATAAGCATCAAGGTATGAGATAGACCAATGATGGCCTGAGCATTTCTTGCATAAACAGACAAAAATTAATCATTTTCTTAAGTGAATCAGAATGTCATCCGTGATACTTGGTAGAGCACTTCCCGCGACAATTCACAAAATAATAATGACTAACTCTCAAACAACAAACAAAGAAAAGGTATCATTCTCCTTCCTTGCTTCTCTAGTTCAATACATCATCGAGTAGCTCTAAAGAAATGATAAGCAAATGATAAAATAAAAAGCACAACAATTCAAATTCTACTTAATGTATTTTCAAATCATTATTCAGATTAGATCATCAGTGTTGAAATGTGTGTGCTGACGTTTGCATGATATTCCCAAATGTTTGACCAAATGATGTAACCTAAAGACCTATCCTAGGGGTCTCGGGGACTGATCAAAGATTAGTCTTTCCTACGTTATACACGCAGAGACCACGTAGTTCGACTGACACAGACTCCATTTTATGACTGATGTAGACTCTATTTTTGTGTTTTCTAATTTTATGAATGTTTTTTGGATTTTGATTTTTTGATGTTTTTGGATTTTGATTTTTTGATGTTTTTGGATTTTGATTTTCTGATGTTTTTGGATTTTTTCAAGTATCGTCACTTAGTGTTGTCATGTTTGACTGCCTTTTCATTTAAGCTAAAAGTCCATTGTACCAAATAACACTAGGATGTTGCCCCCAAGCCAGGGTAAAACATGATATCCTTGCTATGATATGGATAGTTATAGTGATTATCTCAAATGATAGATGGAAATGATATGAAAGGAAACAGTCGTAACAAAACTGTACCTAATAGATGGAAGAGTTGGTAAAAAAATCACAATTAGCGCCTGTTTGCCAAGTTTTCATCACTTGTTTTTATTGTGTCCTTTTTCTTTTTCTTTTGTATTTTTTTTAATTTTTTTAATTTTTTTAATTTTATGTTTTCCTATTTTTTCGTCATCATGACGCCTGTTTGCCAGGTTTTCAGCAAGACAACTTTATTGACCGTGCACTAGGTATCCTCAAGTGTAGAATCACCTGAGATGAATGCTATTCATGGGTTCCTCCAACATGTCTCCTTCTGGTGTAGACAGCTGGTATGCTCCTGATCCATAGACTGATATGATGACATAAGGCCCTATCCAGTTAGGTTCAAACTTGCCCTTCTTTTCTCTATCTGCTTGATTTCTAGGGTTTTCCCGTAGGACCAAGTCTTCGATCTGGAAGACTCTAGGCTTAACCCTCTGATTATAGTTCCTAGACATCCTTTATTGATAGGTTGTCAAATGATTGACAGCTTGTTGTCAACATTCATCAAGTAGCTCTAATTCTTGAAGTCTAGAGATCCTATAATCTTCATCTGAAATGAGTCCCTTTAGTGAAACTCGAAGGGATGGAATTTCTACCTCGATAGGTAATATTGCCTCTAATCCATAGACAAGAGCATATGGTGTAGCTCCTGTTGGTGTTCTGATGCTAGTCCTGTAAGCCCAAAGAGTAGGGTTAAGCTGAACGTGCCAATCACGCCCTACCTCATTTACAGTCTTCTTTAGAATCTTTAGTATTTTTTTGTTTGAAGCTTCTGCATGTCCATTACCTTGAGGGTAATAAGGGGTTGAAAAGCGATGTTGGATGTGGAACTTTTCACATAGCTCTTAGACGTCTTGGTTCTTGAAAGGCCTGCCATTATCTATGATGATTGACTAGGGTATCCCATATCTACAAATGAGATAATTAAGTATGAAAGATGATATTCTCTTCCTAGTGATTGTGGTTAAGGGAACTGCCTCCACCCATTTTTTAAAATATTCTGTTGCGATGATAATGAAATTGTGTCCATTAGATGAAGATGGGTTAATTTTTCCTACCAAGTCCAATCCCCACTGACAGAAAGGCCATGTAGTTGTGAATGGATGAAGCTCCTGTGCTGGTGCATGTATAAGATTGCCATGAATCTGACACTTTTGACATCTCTTGATAAACTTATAAGATTCTTGCTCCATGTGTGGCCAGCAATACCCCAAATGAAGGAGTTTCTTGGCTAAAGATAATCCACTTGAATGTGTACCACAAATTCCTTCATGGACCTCATGTAAAGCAGAAGCGAATTCATTATGTTCTAAACAATGCAAAAGAGTACCATCTAGGCCTCGACAGTAAAGGGTGTCAGCAATAATGGTATGTTTGGCGGATTGGCGTATGAAGTTGCGCTTTTGGTTGCAAGAAAGATCTAGTGGTAAGATATTTTCTTTTAGATAAGTATAAATGTCTCCATAAATGGAAGATTGGGCACTATCCAAAAGGCTTATGGTTTGGGATTTGGGATTTGTGTAGGCAAGATTTGACACTTGTTCCATAATAAATCAATAACGCTCTTGCGTTTCAGGCATTTGCAGAAGAGATGCTATTGTGGCCATGGCATTTGCTGTTTTATTCTCTGATCTTGGTATCTGCTCAAATTTGATTTCTATGAAATATTTTCTTAGATCATCTACCAGTCTTTTGTATAAAACAAGCGTGTCATCCTTAGTTTGGTAATCATTGTTGACTTGATAGATGATTAACTGAGAGTCTCCATACACCTTTAGTTCTATGATTTTCTAGTCAATAGCCACTTTAATTCCAAGGATCAAAGCTTAATATTCTGCCACATTGTTAGTGCAACGGAAGGTAAGCCTGTAAGATCATGGAATTGTGTGCCCAAGAGGTGTGACAAATAAAATTCCTGCCCCTGATCCATGTTGTGTGTAGGATCCATCAAAGTAGAGTTGCCATGGTTGTGTTGTAATGTTAAGGATATCAGCATTAGGAAATTCCATGGTCATAGGATGACAGTCTGACAATGGAGCTTCTACTAATTGGTCGGCGATGACTTGTCCTTTGATAGCTTGCCTTTCAACATACTGAATGTCAAACTCACTGAGGAGCATGATCCACTTTGCCAACCTTCCTGTTAAAGCTGCTTTGCTTAGTAAATACTTGAGGGGATCAATTTTTGCAATGAGCTTGACAGTGTGAGTGAGCATATAGTGTCACAATTTTTGTGTTGCAAATACTACTGCTAAGCATGATTTTTCAATGAAGGTGTAGTTTACTTCATGTCCATTGAGTGTCCTGCTGATATAGTATATTGCCTGTTCCTTTCCTTCTTTGTCCTCTTGTGCTAGAAAGGCTCTCAAAGAGATATCTGTTGTTGTGATATATAGCAATAATGGCTTGTCTTCACTAGGTGGTACCAAGATTGGTGGTGTCATCAAATAATGCTTGATTTGATTGAAAGTACTCTCACATTGTTCATCCCATTTAAAAGACACATTTTTATGCAAAAGATGGTTGAATGGATGACACCGATCTACTAGTTGAGAGATGAATCTTCTGATGGACTGTAGTTGGCCTTGTAGAGATCTTAATGTACTGATATTCTTAGGAGGTGGCATTTCCATAATGGCTTTAACTTTTGCTGGATCTACTTCAATTCCCTTTGTAGAAACTATGTACCCAAGGAGTTTTGTTGATGTTACTCCAAAGGTACATTTCTTGGGATTTAATCTGACTTTAAATTTTTCCAACCTGTCAAATATTTTGCCCAGTATCTCAAGATGTCCTTCTCTAGTGTAAGATTTGGCTAAGATGTCATCCACATAGTCCTCCATGAAGGTGTGCATCATATCATGGAAGATTGTTGTCATAGCTCGCTAGTATGTAGCTCCTGCATTCTTTAACCCAAAAGGCATGACGTTCCAGCAAAAGGTGCCCCATGGACATGTAAATGCTATCTTTTCTTGGTCTTCAGGAGCTATTTTGATTTGATTGTATCCTGAAAATCCATCCATGAGTGATAGCATTTGATGGCCAGCTGTTAAATCTACAATCATGTCTATGTTTGGAAAAGGAAAATCATCCTTTGGACATGCTTATTTAAATCCTGGAAATCAATACATATTCTGATGGTGTGATCTGGTTTTGAAATAGGTACAATGTTGGATATCCATTCAGCATAATCAATAGATCTGATAAATGCAACATCTAGTAGTTTCTTTAAATCATTTTTTACCAACAATGCAACATGTGGATGCATTTTCTCAGTTTCTGTTTTACTGGTTTAGTGCTAGCTGGTAAGGATAAGTGATGCATAATGAGATCTGTGTCTAAGCCTGGCATGTCAGAGTATGACCAAGCAAAATTGATGCATCGTTCTTCAAAGAATTTAATAAAATATGGCTTTTCTGTATTGTCATGGATGCTGCCAGGTGTAGTATTTCTTGCTTTTCTGTTGTGCCAATATCAATAGACTGTGTGGGTTCTATTAACACGATGATCTTTCATGGTAATGTTGTGGGAGGATGTCAAACCTTCCATCCTTTGGTGCCTCAATGAGGTTTTCACCATTGGATGCGTTCTTTGTTTTTACTATTTTAGGATCAAATACTGCCATAGAATGGTTTTCACCATTAGATCCATTTTTATTTCCATATTTTTGCAACTGGAAGGCTTGGAATCCTCCTGCCTGAAAGCATCATTAAAAGAAGCATTGGTAGAATAAGTATCAGTTTCCTCACAGCAAATGTAGTTAATAATAGCAGAGTCATTGTCAAAAATAGGGAGATTGATAGGGTGTTGGGGTTCCCATTCGATAAGCTCGGGATGTAGTAAAGGCAATGAATCATTAGATGGGTTGAGGTCAGCGATGGTGAAAGCTCGGACGGAAATGTCATCTAGTTTGTTAATGGTTATGTCGAGGCCTACGAAGGTATTTTCTTCCACATCATTTATCTCAATCGACGTCTATTCATCTTCACTTGAGTCATCAAAGTTTTGTGTTTCAAAGACAATAGGATTAAAATTCAAGCTTTGACCCTCCTCATGTTTGGGGGTATACTTTTTGATGACGTCGATCTGAATATCTTCATAGGAAACATTTGATAAGTTATCCCACTCATATTCATTTGAATCTGTTTCAGAGTTATCTCTCATTTGCAGAATACGCTCCATAGTTTTATTGGTGATTTCTGCTCTTGCTTCTTCTGTGTATCCCAGTCCAGTTCTGCCATTTTGCTGAATTGTGAGAACTTGGATCGGTTCCATTACACTTTGTTTCCCTCGGTCAAGAGATCCTTGTTCTGCTATATATCCTAGTCCAGTTTTATCCTTATGTTGGAGCCTAAGTGGCTAGATTGGTTCTGTTATGCCTTGTTTCCTTAACCCAAGAGGTCCCTGTCCTGAATATCCCATCTTCTCTAGAATAGTTTTTCCCTTTCCATATTGATTTGTTTCTATGATACTACTCATGGAAGTGGAAGCTTCCTCATCTCTATAAAGCCAATTTAGAATGGCCTTATCTTTTGATTCTTCATCTAAGTTCCCAACTTTTATAAATCTACCATCTAACGCCGTTGTAGATTGTGCTAATTTTTGGGTGGTTGTAGATGGTTGTCCATATGTTTGTAAGGAGGGTAACATTTGTGATAAATGAAATGAGTGTCCAACACCATATTCACTTATTCCTTCATCACTTATCTGTACTTCCTTGGTGAATTGATGTGAGAGTGAAGCCAATTGTTCTTCAACATTTGAAGGGTTAGATTGTTCTACCCTGATCTCTTGTATTTTTGTTGTTTTGGAAGCCACTTTGATATGAAACTTTGTTGTTTCTCACCATTAGATGACTCTGATGTGCCAACTTCTCTATTGTGAGGTATCAATGTATCCTGAGATGTTTTCAATGTATGACAAGCTTGAGTGTCGTTATAGTCTACTGTGATTGTTACCTCTGTCCATTGACGGGAAATTTTAGGCATTGATGATAGGTGGAAGGTACTGCTTGCATATCATGAATCCAAGGACGTCCCAATAGTATGTTGTATGTTAGTTCTCTATCTAAGACTTGACAAACCACATTTTGGACAATAGGTCCTACTTGAATGGGTAATATGATCAACCCTTTAGAGGACCTTTCTTCTTCATCATATGCTTTGATTGTGATTTTTCTTCTTGTATCAATGGCTTCATCTGAGTATCCTAGTGCACGAATCAACTTTAAGGTACAAATATTTAAACCAGCCCCTCCATCTATCAGGACACGCTTTACACGGTGTTTATGGATGAGGACTTCAATGTGAAGGGTGGAATTATGTGGATGGGTGAGTGATACATCATCATGTTCAAAAAATGAAAGGCAATGAGGTGCAGATAGATGTCCCACCATAGCTTGGAATTGACATACATCCAAATTGTTAGGTACCGTGGTTGATACAAGAGCTTGTTCAAGAACCTCTTTGTGTGATGGGGAAATTTTTAAAAGTTCCAAGATGGATATTTGTGCCGGTATTTTCTGCAATTGATTGATGAGATTATATTGATTAGAGGGAGGATCCACAGATGGGTATGATATTGATGCTCCTTTCAATACAACTTTTGATTGTGCCCTTGTTGTGGCATTAACTGGTTGGTACTCTTGTTTCCCTTTGAGTGTGATTACGTTAATTTGGTTTTCAGATTTGTCCATATGTTGTACCAAATCGGTAGATGTAATGTCCTTGTTCTGATTGATTTGATTGCATAACTCTTCATCCTCCTTGGCAGCAGAAAAACAAAGGATCGTTGTGTCATAAACATAACCGATGTTCTTACCTTTAGTGTTTGTGGAAGAGGATTCTCCCTTCTGATAATTAGGTAGAGGATTTTTGAACGTTGTATGATCTTTGTTTGTTTGGTTACCCTCTACAAATACTTTCTTTTGATCTATGAGGTCTTGTACCACATGTTTTAACTGCCAACAATTTTTAGTCATGTGGCCTTTATTTTGATGCTAGTGACAGTAATGTAAGTCATTCCACCATGATGGTTTGACTTGAGGGTCCCAATTTCTAGCCTCTTGTACTTGAATGAGTTTTTCATCTAAAAGTTCTTTGAGGACTGATTCCAATGATTGTCCTAATGGCGTGAATTTTCATTTATTGGATGGTCGTTGGAATGATTGGGTTTTTGTTTCTCCACTGTTTTGATTATTTCCTTGATCACTACTTTGTTTGACATTAAGACCATTGTTTTGTTTGTTTGTAGTTGTTGGCGTCAAGGTGAATACTAGTTTGGATATGTGTGTATCAATCATGGTATCAAGATTCTTGTTCTTTTCTCCAAAATCTCGCCATTGTTGTTGTTAGGAGAATTGTTATTGTTTTGAACCTTTAATGAAGTGTTTGATCGCTCCTCTTGATTAGAGCCTTCAATTTTGGAGTCCTTTTTGATAACTTGTTCGTACCGTGATGGACATTATAAGTCCAATTGCATCCATGTCATCTACTTCGCTATCAATGAACATCTTCATTCCTCCTCTTCGAAATAGATCTAGGGTATTTAGCAAATAGCCTTCTCCATCGTTGGAGAAAGGAAAGAAACTTTTCACCTTTTGTTTGTTTGGTGTTGTAGAGTTCTTTTAAGGTCACCCCATGTTGGATGTTGAATGAGAAGTGTGTTATGAACCTATTGATCAGTTCTTCAAAAGATTGAATCCCAGGTTCCAATTTAGAAAACCACTCCATGCAAGTGTTTCCTAAGCTTCTTGGAAATAATTGTAGCAAGCGTCCTCGTGTGTGAACTCTATGCTCATGGCTCAAAATTCTCATACGTGATCAAATGGATCGGTTCTTCCATTGTATTTGTTGTACGTCAGGTATTCATAATACCGTGGAAATGGTATCATGTTAATGCTTGGATCGAATGGATAAGGGCAAATGTCCTGTAGGGAAATATCTTTTTGTTGGCCCTTGTTGGATATTTTGGAACTGCAATTGTAATTGTTGGATTTGTTTTGTCAAAGCATCTATTTGATTTGGATTTTCTATACTAGTTGAGTTAAGTGTGGTCGTTTCCTTGAGTTGATTGACATCAAAGTCTTTAGGAAGCTTAGCACCCTTGTCAGCTAATAATAGAAGATACTTTTCCATATCTTGCTCTAACATCTTTTCCATAAATTTATGGAAATGAGGGTCTTGTTGAACTTTCTCAATTTCTTCTGTAGTTATTTCTTTCTCGTGTGAATTAAGGAGAGGATCAGTGTTGCTATATCATCCCCAAGGGTTTTCTTCAGCCATGGCTACTATTCTTTCATTTTTTTCTTGTTGTTGTCTTTGATATGCTGATCGTGTAAAAATAGGCATACAAACTTTTTACTCTAGACATTGATCTTGGATTTTTGATTGGATAAGTGTCAAGGTTTTTGATTTAAAATTTGATTTAGTCGTGTCTAGTTTCATGATGGAAGGATGATAAAAATCCTTGATAGGGAAACTTGGAAAGAAAATCTCAGATTTGGTGATAAGGACACTTTGCAAGATGTTTCAAGATCTAGGTGTAATGGTAAAGTTTTTATTTTGTATGACCCAAGTTTTTTTGGACTGTGAAAAAAATGTTTTGGACTAATGAAAACCTTGTTATCAATATGGGAAAACTGACAAACTGTCCTACCAACTCTCTGTTTTTCTGACTTTCTGGAGCGCTAAAATAGAGACCTAAAGCACTAAAATAGAGACCAAACACACTAAAACAGAGATCAGACGCGCTGGAACAGAGACTTAAAGTGCTAAAACAGAGACCAGATGCATTGGAATAGAGACTTAAAGCGCTAAAACAGAGAGCGGATGCGCTGGAACAGAAACTTAAAGCACTAAAACAGAGACCGGACGCGCTGAGATAGAAAACTATCTTATTCTATGAAACTCACTTGGTCTGGTGTCGTATTGGATGGCTGGTTGTGGGATGTATTTTGGACAAATTCTTTGACTGTGGTTGTGGTGTTGCCTAAGAGCCCTTCTTTGATAAAATGTTTGTGAATCTAAGGGAGCTACAACATAGTCGTCTGTATAACCTCTAGAGAAATCGTGATACCTATGAATAAAAGTCCTATGTTGGAGTAGAACTTTCCTGCTTTGATATAAAAATCGTTGTTTTCTTAGAAGTTGTTTGTATGCAAGTGTTTTCTTTGGTTTTCTGATTTGTTTGACAAGAGATTTCTTGAAAAATTTGGTGGATACCCAATCTCGAATCATGAGAATTTCACAAGTGTTTTGATTTTGAAGATTTTTGTGATGATCTTATCTGAATTTAATGAGAGAAAACACAGCAAGCAAGAATAAAATGGTTGACTTTAAAATCCTAGAATCTAAACAGATAGTGTATGTTCTTAAGAATCAATGATTCTTTTTTATTTTCACTAGTTTATAATAGATAAAACACTTCAGATAGACTCACTCCTAGAGACAAAAGGTCATCGTTATATACTCGAACGGCCCACAGCTTGGAATTGCGTCGACTCACATAGCCATGTCACCCCCTAGAGGGCGCCCGTGTTTTTGTCTTTTCTAGGTGTGTACTCAGAGTGACGAAAGTGGATACCAGATCCCCTGAGCAAATAGTCCTTAGAAATTATATGGTGAGTGCTTGAGGGTAGATTCTTCCCCACCCCTGCACCGCTGAGTATGACAATGTTTAGAAACTGACAAGCGTGCTTCTATTTCTAGGTTCTTAGATAGGGTTTCCGTTCAGAGTGGAAAATGGAAAAACTCCCTTGAGAGACCTCCCAATCTTTAAAACAAAGATTTTGGGGATGGTTATCCTACACACTTCCGTTGAAAGAGGGTTTCCCAAAATTCACATAAATTTTAAAGTGGGTTGGAATGCCATGGCTTTTGGCTGTCCCCACTTAGGTCGTTCCCATAGGGTGAGTACTTTTTCCCACTATGGCAGGCCTGCCTAAAGGTTTTAATGAAAGCTTGAAAATGCTTAAAGTAAAAGTGAGTCTGGTATTCTGATGCACCCAGTTAAGGGGAGAGCATAAACCTATCACCCAATCACAGCAAAGAAGTTGTTCTTTTTAAAACCCAAAAGACAAATGATCTAATCTATATGGAGATATTGCTCCATAATAGCATGATGTTCAATTTTAATCCAACAATAAAATATAAAGTTACTATCCTAGGATTGATCAATTTTTATCCATTTCTATCTTAGGATTGATAAATTTTATCCATTTCTATCCTAGGATTGGTAAATTTTAATTAAAAAAAAGAAAAATAGACAAAACAAGATCTGGTCGCGGATGCGTTGGATCCAAATAAAAAAAAATGATTTTAAGGACAATGGCCCGGCACACTGAAATAGTGACGTGGTGCGCTGTAACAGAAACCCTGTGTGTTGGAATAGTGACGTAGCACGCTGTAACAAAAACCCAGCGTGTTGGAACAGTGATGTGGCTCGCTGTAACAGAAACCTGGCGCACTGTAAAAAGTCACGGTTCCGCGAAAACTATCACGCCGATTCCTGTAAGACACTTTTCACAAAATTTTATTAGAATATGGGGTTAGGCCCCATGGTGGGCACCAATTTGTAAGTGTAGGAATGAGGAAAACAATCTAAACATGCTTCTACACCTCTAAATAAGACATTGCATCTAAGATTTAAAGAAATTGAACTAATTTAAACTAAAAATCTTCAGAAATCTATCCTATTGCTCTCTAACTCTAAAGGATCTCTCTAATTTACTTTGCTCTCAGATTTAGAAGCTAATTAAACTATTGAAATGACATTTAGAGAATGAGAAATGAACTATTCTATTTCCTATGTGATTAAATATGCAAATCTACTATAATGGCAGCCATGACTGCAAATGCTGGATGCTTGATTGCTGCTTGATGGATGCTGGATGAATGCTTGATGCTTGATTGCTTGAATGTGTGGATGCTTGGAAAACCTACAGAGTAAGATTGCACAAGTTAGGATCCATTTCCTGTAGCCAAAGAGTTGTATTTATAGCTTTCACGACAACACATTTGCACAGGGATATGGGATAAGGGGCTGTGATTCAATCTGGAGAATTGAATGGCATGGGATGAGAAGATGGAGCTGATCATGGAGGATTGTTCCTCCCCATGAAAACACCAGGCAAGAAGAGAGGGAGGATTGATAGAAGAAGATTGAGAGGACTTCCTGCAAGTTTGTCCCCGAAGCTCTTCCTGTGAATGACAGTGGAATTAATTAAATTTTTTAAAAATTAATTTTATTGGTGAGTGAATAGTGGTAGATAATTTATGCATAAATTTAAATAATTTTAATTTATTTAAATTTAGCAAAAAGAGGATTGAATAATTTAATAAATCAAACTATAGGGTTTGTTTATTAAATTAAAATAAAAGGAAAAGTGATAATTAAATAAAAGATTTTTAGAATATCTTTATTTAATTAAGAAGCAATGTGATGAGGTAATTAAATAACACAAATTATATCAAGTTGTGTATTTAATTTTTAAGATGAAGTATAAGAAGTAATAATGATAATAATTAAATAAAACAAAGTTTTTAATTTTGTTTATTTAATTAAGAGAGAAGTAGAAGAATTAATAATGAACTTAATATAAATAAATATTTCTATTTATTTACTAAGTAGATGAATTTAAGATTAATTAATCAAATAAGTCGTATTTAATTAATTAGATTCTCCAGACCATTTTTAGGTGTCTACAAAGGTAAGGGAAGGGATTGCAATAAAATTTAATACTTTTTTGACAATTTAGTAGGTTTTACTTTTGAAGCCAATGACCATATCTCAGTTATAACTATAGTCAATAAAAATATTGAGTGTAATGTTACTATATGATGAGGAAAAGTTACAATTTAGGGAGCGACACCACAAACTAAATATTTACCTAAGCCTCCATAAGTTGAGTATAACCTTATTGACCATTTGACAAAGACTCCCACACATATTTCCATCCTTGAAATTCTCAAAATATCCCCAATTCATAAAGAAGTTTTGGATAAATCCATAGTAGAGTCTTTTGTACCCAACAACATTGATACATAGAAGTTTTGAGTCATTGTAGGGCACATTGCTTCTACCCATCATCTTGTCTTCTTTGAAAGAGATCTTCCCTTACATGCATATCATAAACAAGATTTATACCTAGAAGTTTGCATCCTTAAACATAAAATCAATAGAGTATTGATAGGTGATGGCACGGGCTTAAACATTTGTACCTTAAAGCTTGTATAACAACTAGAATATTCTTATGAGGTTATTAAAAAGAAAAAGAACATTACTATTAGAGCCTATGATGACAATGAGAGATTTTTAAGGAACTATCAAACTTCTTGTTCAAGTGGGGCCAACAATAGTGGAAATAACTTGTCAGGTATTGGATCTTGAGCTACCATATAACCTTCTCTTGGGACACCCTTGGATTCATGCAATGCGAGCCATCACTTAGACCTATCACCAATTATTTAAGTTCCCCTATAATGACAAATAGGTCAGCAATTATGTTGATCTAGAACCTTTACATTATTGTAAGAAATTAGAAGAGAAATATGCAAAGATATTCCAGGTTCCTAGCAATGATATCTCTTTTCATTCATTTGACTATGTTGATCCATCATCGTTAGCCTCATCATCTCAAGCTTCATCTTCCCTTGATCCATCATCCTCAACAAACCCACTTAAGTCCAATATCAAGATCCAAGTACTAGAAAATGGTTGCAAGGATTATCCCATGAAACAATTCCTTTGCATTGGAAAGCTTCCACTATCTCCAAGATCATATGGGAAACCACAAGAAATTAAGGAAGTTCATACTACTACCATTGAATTTAAACCCACAGTCTTCTCTAAATAGGGAGACTTGAGCAAGGAAATAATAGAAGAAGATGTTTCCACTTGGTTATACAAGGAAGAAGAAGAATAATAGCTAGAACCTATCTCCTTTGATCTCAACAATAAGGGTTTTCAGATTGTTAAAAGCATGGGATTCACAAGAAAAGGTGGCCTTGGCATACATGAGCAAGGTATGAGGGAACATATTATCCCTAAAAAGTGTAAGAAGAATCAAGGACTAGGATATGGTTTGTTGGACAATGTTACTCCTAACATTGGAAGTATCATTTGTGAGAAAGGTGCTTCATTTTTGTGGTTAGGACATCTGATGATGATGATTCCATTGAAGACTCTTTTAGGTACATCACTAACCTATTTGAGAATTCTTTCATTAATACCATCATTACCCTATCATTTATCCAACCATCTCAGAAACATGAACTTCAACTTATCTATCCTCAATTAATTGATTGGGACGAATAACGAGCATTGGTTTTAGATGTATTCCAAAAAGAAAAAGCTATTGTTGAGTTTATGGTACTAAGAGACAATATACCACCTAAAGATCATAAGGAGGGATTTGACATAAAACTTGGTGAAGATGCATACTTTGGAGGAGAGATTGGGTCCTTTAGTCACAAAATTAAACATCTAAAAATCAAAAAGAGATCCCTAGTGAAAACCATAATATGGCGCTATTGGATTGAGGAAAGGAAAAAATAAAGGATGTATCTGAGGGTGAAAACATCTTTGAGGCACCCGAAGATGGAGGATTCAATCTCCCCGACATTGTTCAATGCCAAGAGAGATAAATAGTAGTAGTAGAAGACTCTGAGTAGATAAATGTGGGAACATCAAATGTGCCTAGAAGATCACCTTCTCTGTAGCTTCTTTGCATCTTGAAGAGAAACAAAATTTCACATCTTTCTTAGGAAGTTGTATGATAAAATTTGCTTGGTCTTTTGCTAATATGCCTAGATTGGACCCATCCTTGGAAGTTCATCACTTGACAGCCTTCCCTGGAGAAAAATTGATGAAACAGAAGCTTCACAAGATGCATCCACAAATAGCACTGTTGGTTAAGGTGGAGCTATAGAAACTCCTGTACGTTAGTTTCATTAGACTGATAGATTATCTTGAGTGGGTATCAAATATTGTACCTATTTCTAATCCCACTAGGGGCATAAGGATTTGTATTGACTTTAGAGATCTTAACAAGGCTTGTTTGGAGGATGACTTTCCATTGCCAAATATAGACATCATAGTGGATTTAATAGTAGGTCACGAAATGATTTCCCTCATGGATGGTTTTTTAGGATACAATCAAATCAAAATAACAAGTGAAGACTTGCACAAGACAACATTCACTTGTCCTTGGGGAACTTATTCTTGGAATCTTATGTCGTTTGGGGTTAATAATGTGGGAGCTACCTTTCAAAGGGTGACGATCACTATCTTTCATGATATGTTTCAAATTACTATGGAGGATTACATAGATGATCTTCTAGAAAAATACCTAACAAGAAAAAGTCACTCAGATATCCTGGCACACATATTTGACAGGTTAAAAGAGTATAGTTTATGCCTCAATCTAAAGAAGTGTGTTTTCAACATCACATCAACAAAGCTCCTAGGATACATTGTATCCCTAAGAGGTATAGAAGTGGACCATGCTAAGATTGAGGCCATCATGTAAATTCCTCCACCGAGGACTTTGAAACAACTGCGTAGCCTTCAAGGTAAACTTCAATCCATTAGAAGATTCATAGCTCAGTTAGCAGATAAATGTCATCCTTTCACACATTTTCTCCATAAGGATGTTTCCTTTAAATGGGAAGAGAAGTACCAACAATATTTTCAATAGATTAAAGACTATTTGGCATCACCACTTGCTTTGATGCCTCTTCTACCAGACAAACCTTTTATCCTTTATGTAATAGTAACATCAGTAGCCCTAGGTGCCTTATTGGCACAACATGATAAGAATGTTAAGGCTATGAACTAAACTACACACTTGTGGAGTAGATATTTTTAGTTGTTTTATTTGCATCACAAAAGCTTAGACATTACATGCTTAATCGAAAAAATCAAACTCATCTCTAAGGTGGACCCTTTGTAATATCTTTTGGCTAAGGTGGCCTTAACTGGCCAAATGGTGAAGTGGGTTATGATCCTTACTGAATTTGAGATAGAATTTGTTGAAAAAAAAAGCAAGGGACAAGTGATAGACAATTAGTTGGTTGAATTGCCTCTTGATGACCACTGCCCTTTGATATTAGAATTCCTCGATGAAGAAATACTTGTGGAAACTTAAGTAAACTGATGGAAATTGTAATTTGATAGATCTCACACCCAAGATGGATTAGGAGTTGGCATTCTCTTTGTTACAAACCAAGAAGACAACATACCCAAAGCATATAGGATTGATTTTCCCTTACCAATAATATAGCACAGTGTGAAGCACTGATCACTGGATTAAGAATGTTAGTTGAATGGCAAATCAAGGAACTACAGGTCTATCCAAATTTCATTTGTAAGTGGGATTTGATCATTTATTGATTTGGGTATTGTGAATTCTAACCCTTTTATTGATAATTATTGTTTCATTTCCATTTTCCACATCCCTATTTCAATTTCATTTGTTTGGATTATCGACTAAACTCAATTTGGTAGGTCGTTTCAACACTTTTTCGGGGCCAAATTCTTTCATTTGGGCCTTCAAAATAAGCTTTAGTGTTTTTTTAATAATTTGGAATTCGTGTTTCCAATTTGGATTGTAAGTTTACATTTAGTGTCACCATATTTGTAGAAATATTTTTTGGAAAATCCAAGCTCAAAGGGATAAGCATGCGAAATTACCAAAAACGAAAATTTTGACAATTGTCAAAAACTACCAAAAATGGTAATTTTCATTTTTTTTAGATTATTGGTTTTTCCTATATAAAGAGTTTTTTTCTTTCATTGTAGAGCCAAGAGGAATAATGAAAAAATATGGTTTGCAATTCTCAGTTTCCTGGATTTATTTCAACAATAATGGAAAAATATTGTTAATGGTTTGTTTGATTGCATTATGCCTTCATCATGAGATGCATCATCTAAAGAAACAAAAGGTGTAAGCATATCATGTGTGTCATTTTTAATGCATCATGTATATCACTCACGGTGAGAGATATATAATCAGTACAAGGTTCATCACTTGCATAGTCATCATAAATGGATATTGCCAAACTAAGAACCATATGTCTAGTTATGGAAGAAGGTGCATCACATATTTATCATATATGAGATGGGACATGTCATATAAAATGCATGGCTCTATGGATGTAAGATCATCACGATGTATGAAAGAAAGTAAATCTTGAAATGTAACAATATCATGAAAAGGTGAAACTACATCATCTATGTCCATCTTATAAGATATATAGGTATATCCTCATTGATCATTATGAAGCTCATCAATAAATGAAATAACCCTATTTATTAGTTATGGATGAGCATTAGTCATCTATATAAAAAGAAAAAAAATGAGACACAATAATAAAGAACCTTAAAAACATATACTCATTCTTATAAAAATGTCTTGAAAATATCAAAAATAGAGAGATGGTGTAATAAAAAAAAAGAATATATTAAAATTTGAAATGGATACGTAAATTCAGCTAAAGTACAAAACCTAAGTGGAGTCATCATTGTAGAGTAATCCTATTGCATATCACACCCTATGAAATAACAAGAGATGCATTGTGTTGGGTTCCTGCCAATAGTTATTGCTAGATAGAGTAGGCGTTGCATGATTTGATTTCAAACAATTACATGTGTCTATTATAATGTATGTTGTCCTATTTGTGGGCAGAGATTGAGATTAAAGGTATGAATACACCATAGGTAAATTAGATATGTTTCTTAGAATTTTGGTTTACAAAAAACATTACAAACAAAGTATTGTTTCACATTATTTAAAACAATTATTGAGTTCTTCTAGAAGCTATGCGACAAGATTTTTCTATATTTTAAGATAAGATTGTATATATCTTAACAATGAATTAATATTTTGTTGAATTTTTTAGGTGACATATCTGACCATAGATTTGCACATATTTTTAGATTTACACGTATTTTCAATATCATGATATATACAACATTATTCAAGACATTAGTATGATTGAAATTCAAAAATAAAAAATAATGTATTATAAATCCAATGGAAATATTTTGTCACCTATCATGTCTATAAACTAATTATAAATATTTTTCATTGTAAGTAGAAATACCTTTCAAATTAATTCATTATGTCACCTATCCTACCTATATAACACTATTCATTGTCACTCAAAGCATTAATAGGATTGACAATTTAACCAAAAAATTTAATGCATTACAATTACTTTCCAAAAATTGAATGATAATTTATTTTCATTGTAAGTAAAAATACCTTTGAAAATTTACTTTTTTGCAACCTATCATATCTATTGTAGTATTCCTTGTCACTCAAAACATTAATAGGGTTGACAATTTAGCCAAAAAAATTAATGCATTGATATCCTTTTTTACCTTAAAATAAAAGTTTGCCTTTTGCACTGATGTTTTAAAATCCCAACCACAAAATACACAATAATATCAAAATGCATGACATATACAATAGTGCTCATGTCATTCAAGCAATTAATATAGTTGATATTTGATTCAATGAGTTAGGTAAATATAGATATATTTAAAAAAAAAAAAGAATTTTGTACTGATTGTTCTCAATATGAATCAATAAAAAAAAGATAAATGAAATTTTTACAATTATTTAAAATAGAAAATTAAATACAGACTATAGAATTTTTGCTCAATTTTTTTTAATTCTATGTGATGATTGGCTAAGCTGATGATAGAAATTGAATGCAATGGATGCATAAGTATTCTTCCTTTGACATGAACTAATAAACTTATTTTGAAATACGTGTCATTGAGAGACTAATAATGCCAACATTCCTTTACACAAGAAGCTAAAATCAAACTAGCCTAAAACCTAAACTATTATTTTTTGATTGGTAGGAGTGGAGAGAGCCCTTACTGATGTAGGAGCATTTGAGCAAATTGGAAATCAACATCAACAAAAAACAAGCTTTAGGTTTGAATTTAGTTTTGGTGTGTTTTTGGGTTCATTTGACATCTTTTGGCTTTGGAAAGCTCTTAGTGTGTTCAAATTTGAATAAAATCATTTTTTATCAAATCGTGTTTTAAGGCTCTGCAGGTAGTTTTCAAAAATTATTTTTGGAAAAACTTATAAGGATTGGAGTAGAATACTTTGGTAGGGGCATTCATGGAGGTGGCATGTAGAATTTGCAAAAAAAAATCAAAGTCATACATTTTCTAGTTTGAGAGATTTTAATGCCAGAAGTTGGTTAAAATAATGTGAGAAATTTTTAAAAAGTTTAAAATTTTAAAATCTATGAAGGT
>VDFB02105785.1:512954322-512997865 GCA_007258455.2 Sequoia sempervirens
CAAATCAATTCCTTGCATATGCTATGAGTGTAAGTGACATCCATTTTTGTTTAGGAACCAAGCTACCAACCCATTCCAAGCCCATCATTACTGAGATTCCTATGGAAGAGCAAGAGGAGCCTCTGAATGATCATATTCATCCAAATGCATGTAAAAATCGTGAACTAATCCAAGCTAAGCAGATCAAGCAAGAACCACCATTTCGTCAAAGACTGGAAGTTGCTAAGAAGAAATAAGAAAAGGAGGATACCACTTTTGAAATCCTAGATCAGCTAAAGCATATATGTGTTCAGATATCCCTATTCAGGTCATAAAATATGTTCCAATCTACAACAAAGCTATCAAGGAATCTTGTCTTAAGAAGCCAGGAAGGAAGAAGAGAGACCCAACTATATTTCATGTGGTGAACCAACTAGTTGATATCATGTTGGGAAAAGTGACTATTCCCAAGTATAATCACCTGGGTAGTCTAGTGGTAGTAGTTGTCATAAACAAGATTCAAGTGAAGAATGCTCTGATTGATTTATTGGCAACAATCAATGTAATGACCAAAGACATCCTATAGAAACTAAATATTGCAAGTATGAGATCTAATCCTACTGTCTTGTAGCTTGTTGATAGCTCTACTGTTAAGCCTGATGGTGTAGTGGAGGATCTTATGGTAGTTCTAGAGTCCTGGGAATATCCAGCAGATTTTATGATTCTTTCTCCTAAGGCTACACTGGGCAAGTATCCCATCATTCTTGGAAGGCCTTGGTTGGAAACTGTAGATGCCTACATTGGATTTCAGTCAAGTGACATGAACATTTCAAATGGAAGGACTACTAAATTTTTTTTTCTTTATCTACCTGCTCAGTCATCTCATGATGAAGAAAATTATGTATGGCCACAAGTTGGTGAAGAGGTCGAGGAAGTCAATTCTGTGGCACATCTTATGATGCTAGGAAGAAGATCTTTCATGTAGTTCCAAGATGAGGATGAAGTGTTAACTAAAATAGTTAAGAACCATTATGAAGTGGGGGAAGAATCATCTTCTACCTCGGTCAGGACACTTCTGCCAGTTCTTCCTACAACCACTGTTCTTGTAGACGCTATTTCTGGAGATGTTCTTCTTCTAGCCACTCTTCTTGTAGATGTTGTTCCTACAGACAGACTTCATTTAGTAATAGGTACACTCCATACATTGCTTCCATATGAACTAAAGGTACCATGTGTTAATGAACGAGCCATGATAGAATTAACTACACAAGTATAGATATAACAGGGAAAATGTCTAAATGTTAATAATAAATTGAATGAAGAGAAGCAACTATTATTGGAAAATCTATTAAGGGCCCATCAGCATGCATTTGAATGGGATTATCATGATATGAAGGGACTAGATCCTAAACATTGTACCCATATAATTTATATTAGAGATGATTGCACTCTAGTAAGATAGCCACAAAGAATGATTAACCCTACACTGAGAGAAATTGTGAAGAGAGAACTGTAGAAATTGCTAGATGTAGGATTTATCTACCCCATTTCAAATAGTCAGTGGATGCCTCCATTAGTGATTTTTCCCAAGAAAGGAGGGAAGTGGCTGTTTTGTGTTTATTATAGGGAACTTAATACTGCCACCAAGAAGGATCACTTTCCTTTATCCTTCATCAATCAATTTTTGGACACACTTACATGAAAGCAATACTTCTCTTTTCAAGATGGATTCAACAACTACAAAAAAATTCAAATTGCACTAGAAGACTAGGATAAGACCACATTTACTTGTCCATGGGGGACCTATGCCTATTATGTACTCCCATTTGGCTTGTGCAATGCACTTGCAACTTTCCAGAGGGTAGTCATTAGTATATTTTTAGACATTTCTCATGATTGCATAGAGATTTATATGGATGACTTGACCACTTATGGTGTTGATTTTGATCAAGCATTGGGAAATCTCAAGAGATTCCTATAGAGGTGGAGGATCAAACTTGTCCTTAAATAGTGAAAAATGTTTCATGATGATGCAAGAGGGTGTAGTTCTTGGCCACTACATCTCCCACAAGTGAATTCAAGTAGGATCTTGCAAAAAAATTGGAGAGGTAATCACAAATCCTCCTACACCCAAAGACGTATGATTTTTAGGAGCTTCTTAGGCCATGCAGGATATTATATAGGTGATTCATCAAGAATTTCAGCAAGGTAGTAGCACCATTTTATATCCTTCTCAATAAGGATGCTAAATTTTAGTGGACTGAAGCTTGTGACAAGGCATTTTCTTCCTTGAAGGAAACTTTGAATCATGCTCCTATAATCAAGAGACCCAATTGGGAGCTTCCTTTCCACATTCACACTAATGCATTAGATTATTCCATAGGAGCAGTCTTAGGATAGAAAAAGGGAGCTATTGAAAATGATATTTACTTTGTCAACAAAAATTTGCAAGGAGTTGAATTCAATTATACAGTGACAGAGAAAGAGATGTTGGTAGTAGTCTATGCACTGAACAAATTCAGACATTGCATAATAGGCTACCAAATATTTGTGCACATTGATCATGCAACCATTCAATATCTCATGAATAAACCCTTGATCACAGGTAGATTTGAAATATGGTTATTGTTGATGCAAGAGTTCGATATAACCATTGTAGATAAGCTAGGGAAGGCTAATGTTGTTTTAGATTTTCTTTCAAGGCTAACTACATCAGAAGACGATCAACCCATAGATGACTCTTTTCCTGATGAGAATATATTCTCTCTTAGTGTACAAATACCCTGGTATGCTGACATAGTCAATTACTTGGTTATAGGTAGAGTTCCTTCTCACTTCTCCCCAAAAGAGAAAAGAGAACTCATTGAAAAATATTTTCCTTTCTCTTGGATTGTTGGATGTTTGTTTTATACTAGACCTCACCATGCCATGAGAAGATGTGTGAGAGAAGATGAGACATATGAAATTTTGCATGCATGTCATAATGAACCATGTGGAGGACACTTTACAACCAAAAGGACAACAATGAAGGTTTTGAACATAGGGTATTACTAGCCAACACTCCATAAGGATGCAGGAAGGTATACTAGAAAATGTGATAGATGTCAAAGAATGGGTAGACCAACCAGATCTGATGAGATGCCATTGTTCCCTTAGGTAGTAATTACTCCCTTTGACAAGTGGGGATTGGATTTCGTGGGACCAATTGATCCTCCATCAAATGGTAAGTCCTATATATTGGTATGCATTGATTATATAACAAAATGGGTAGAAGTTAAGGCCATGAAGCATGCAAGAGATAACAAGGTTGTAGAGTTTCTTTATGAGGAGATTTTCACAAGATATGGAGTTCCAAGAGAAATAGTGAAGTTGATCAAGGGTCACAATTGACATCAACTCTTGTTTCAGCACTAGTGAATGAGTACAATATAAGGCATAGAAAGTCTACTCCTTATCACCCCTAGGCTAATTGCCAAGTTGAGGTGACAAATACAGAAATTGAAGCCATTTTGACTAAAACAATAGTTATCCAAAGGAAATATTGAGCAAAAAAATTACCCAAAGCTATTTGGGCCTATTGGACAACATGGAAAACAACTATAGGCTTCACCCCATTTGAGTTGTTGTATGGAAAGATAGCTATGATGCCAATTGAATTTGAGCATAAAACTCTATGAACTACAGTGGATTTATGGATGGATATTTCTAAAGCATAGAGAGAAAGAATCGTGCAGTTAAATGCTTTGGATGAAATAAGGAGAACAACCCTGCAACATACAAAAGTAGTGTAGAATTAGAGAATCAAATGGAATGACAAATTTATTAGGGAAAAGAAGTTCAAACTAGGATATTGGGCCTTGCTCTATGATTCAAAATACCAGGACAGTGCAGGATTTAGATAAGGTGGCTAGACCATACGAAGTTGTTGAGGTCTTTCCCAATGGAGTTGTTCATCTTACCACCATTGACCCTATTAGGTTTAAATTACTTGTCAATGATCATCACCTTAGATTATATCATAAGCCATCTTCTAAAGAGGAGTTCTTGTAGCAATTCACCCAGGACTCAGAGCTTTCTGCAACCAAAGGAGGTGGACCTAATGTCCCTCCTTCAGCATAATTGAGGTACGCACTTTCCATAATAAAGACTTTCACTTGCGTGGAAGTCCATTTCTTTGTCATCCGCCTATCCACCCATCCATCACCACCTTTCTCTCTCTTCCATCACTTCATTCCACCTTGGATCATTCCACCTCATCTTCATTTATTGCTCAATTCATTTTCCAAAGAGGGGATCATTACTTTATTCGCGATCTTTGTAGTAAATCTTCCACACATTCAAGTATGTGTGCATTAATTGCTATATTTAATCATCTTTTAAGTATGTTCATTTAATCATTATACGTTAGTATAGGTATTCACATAGATTTCATCATTGCTTGTCAATCACCACTCCCATTTCAAATGTGTGGACACATGTCCAAATTTAGGTTGGAGGAGGGGAACAAAAAAGATGCAAATATTTTATTGTCCATGTGTCAAATCATATTAGGTTGCCTCAGAAATTTTAAAATGAGCTTATTTGAAATCCAAGCAAGAGAATAGCTTGCATGAATGAAGTGACAATAACTACAGTCCTCATTTCTTCCTATCATAATTTCCCTTTATTACTCCTTTTCTTGCCATTATTTCCCTATCATAATCTTGAGTTGCAAGAAAAAAGGCAAAAAAAAGAAAGGAAGTTCAGTCGACACTAGCACTAGAAATTTAGTAGGAACTGCAGGGAAGTGCATTTTATTTTCAAAAGGGGAATTGCAGGAAAAGAAGTTGTAGAGAATTTGTTTGATTACAGACAATGGGAGGTGGGTTAATTTAAAACAAATCCATAATGCATGAATCCTCCTACAGTAGAGGAAACCATAGAAACTATTTCTTCTAAAATAGAGCACTCAAAAAAACAAAGCTCTTCCTCAGATTCTGATGATGAAGTTCCACTTGAAAACCTCATGAAAACTAGGGCCCAATAGAGAGAGGTAGAAATAAGAAAAGGGAAAGCTAAAACACAACCTGTAGAAATAAAAGTGTCAAGTTCTAAGAAGAGGAAGGTTGATACTATTCATCCTACATCCAAAGGAAAATGTGAAAGACCTCCCAGGAAATCAAGACCAGTTGGGCTTGTGACTAGTACACTTCTACAGGAAAGCCCTAAACCTGGTGAGACCTCATGTGAGGACCCTGAAGCTCCAATGGAGTAGGAGCATGTTGAAGAAGAAGAATAATACATATTTAAGAAAGCAGAAAACATAACACTAACTGATCTTGCTAGAATTGTAGAAGAATTGGAGGAAAATTAGGACTTCCTACAACATGAAGTCCTACAGCGTGAAGTCCTGCAGCAACAGCCAAAACCAGAGTAGGAGTTCCTACAAGAACAAGAGTCCCTGCAACAAAAGGAAGAAGAAACAACACCCTTATAGCCAAAGATAACTAGACAACCTGAGTCCATGCAAATAGTACCATATGAGGAGCAACCATCGACAAAAAGACTGGTAGGCATTCATAATCCTCCTAGTTTTATAGTACATGCAACAATTTTGAATCTATGGAAAGAGATACAAAGAAGGGAGGAAGAATGGAAAAAGTAAAAATGGAAGTTAAAGGAGGAAATTCAAAAGAAGGATGAAGAGATTAAGGAAAAAGATGCAGAAATTGCTACCCTGAAGCAAAGGGTTGATGATATGGAAGCTTTGGCGCCAAAGATTCTAGAATGTAGAGAACCCTCGAGGGTCTATGATTTGCTCCTGAAAGAGAAATATCTCTCCTTTAAGATGTTGAGACTTACCTTAGGATTGAATCCTTCTATTGATACCCCTATGGAATTTTTCAATGCTTATCGAATTCCCTCCCCTAAAATGAAGAATTTGCTATGTGAATTTCATTTACATAATTATGTTGTCACAAAAGACCATGATTGGAACCTGCTGCTATATGTTGGGGATTTTCAATTGAGAGCATTCATGTCTTGGGTACAAAATGAGATTGGTTGGGGACAACAACATGGTGCTTATAAACAATTGAACTCTAATATCCCTCTACCTATTAGAGCTAAATCAAGCAACTCAAGGGATATTTACAAAGAATGGCATAGAATGTTGCTTAGACCAAGTTATGGCAATAGGATTATTCCTTTGATTGAGGCAATTTACACTGAGTATGAGGTAAAAACAACAACAAATGAGGAAACTGTGAGGAGATGTTTATCCTAGAGATGGAATAATTTGACTGATGAGCTGAAACAGGCTGAGCCTCATTCCATCAACAATTATGCTACAACATTAAAAAGAATTGAGAGACATATTTAGATTGGGAGAACACAAGGATGACATTGGCTTCCCCTAACTTCTTAACCACCCATGCTCATGTGGCCCGTGCCAAATTTTAGATTCTACCAGTGTGATATTATTGTAGAAAGGCAGAGATGGGACAAGTTTGATAGATTAGGAGGATTCTATTGGGATCTTGACTCATGTACTGCAACCACTGATGTTGGACAAATCTCTGTTGCAAATTTTAGAGCTTTAACTAGGAAAAAAAATAACTCTTCCCCTATTGAAGGACGAACAAGATGTTAGGTTGGGTGGAGTGATGAGCCTAGTTTTTGGTCTAGTTTTGGGTGGAATCTATAGTCTATTTGTTCATAGATGACATGGACTTTAATGCTTAAGTGTTGGTATTGGCTTAATGTTTCCCTCAAACCATTGACATTTGACATTATCCTATCTCTGCAAGCTTTAATGATATTTGGCATAATATGTGGGTCATCTATATTGATTTTGCATGTGATTAATGGATGTTTCTTATAGTGGCTATTGATGTGTAGTTGTTATGCGTACTAACCTTAGCGTGCAGATTTAATATGCCAAGTTAAGGAAGACACTACCAACTGGGCATGCACCATAACATCTAGCTGAGAAATCACTCTAAGTCAAGGCAACCAGTAGTAAAGATTCTCCATGCAACTAAATGTAACCATATTTTAGTGGACCTTAATGATCGAGCATGCATGGGTGTTACTGTTGTGTTGGGTTTGCGCTTGAATTGCATGTCTGACTAGGTTCGATGAATGTGTAACCACCATCGCTTCACTTTACCCTATTTTTCGCTAAATGGCATCCTCCCAATCGTGGAGTTGACTACCTTGTTTAGCTATAGTATAAATAATGATTTGATGCTTCTTCTTCAAGAGGTTTCATGATTTGACATTGTACTCTCATTCTCCAATTTCAGTAATACATATACATTACTCTTTGTATGCATGATTTATAGTGAATAAAATAAAGTTCTAAGTTCAAGCATTTGAGTTCTTATCAGTTTAGAGGATACTTATCCAAGGGGGCTCACTTGGTGAGTAATTTGTCTTCTTATTTTAGCATTAGCTTAGTATTACTTATTGTTTGATACTTAGTTAGAAATCTAGCATTGACTATTCCTGTAGCCACTAGAATTCTATTTTGTGACTATTCCTACAGCCAAAGCAGATAGAGTAGTCTCTTGTTTGTCACACAAATTTTCATTCCTTCTATGCATTTCAGCTTAAGCATAGTTGTTGGTTGATGTTCAACATTTTCTTTATTTCCTTTTAGCAATTTACTTTCAGTATTGTGTTTCTTAGCTATTGAATGCAATGACTATTTGAGCCCCTAGTGCACATATAGTGCTGACCCATTTCAAGTTCATGTCCCTAGGTTGACAAGTTAAATGCACATTCATGTTGATTGAATGGCTATTCAGGTTAGATTTCTATTCTTTGAATCAAGGTTGTAAAGGATTAGTTATGAGATCATTGTAGGAGGCCAATAGGTGGTAACACTATTAAAATAATTTCTTCTTTTTGTGTAAATATAGGGAAATTTTTTAATAATTATTTACTTATAGTAAGAATTTGTGTCAAGTTTTAAATATTTTCAGATTTAAAATACAAGGCAGAAGATTAAGGAATAGGAGGGATAAGTGGTTGTTTGGTAAACAATTAAGATCTTGTTAAGTTGAAAGAAGTTGTGAGCACATTATGACTAGGGGAATGGGCCTTCTTTGAGTAAATATTAAAAAATAAAATATTAATTTGGCTTTCTCCTTACACATTCAAGTATTATAATGCATGGTAAAAAATGAAATTAGTCATACCTTGGGGGAAAGGATTTCTCTATTGGAATATATAGAACACTAGATTTTATTTTCATGCCAAATTATCAAAATCCAATTTCTAATGAGTTTAAATACCATTTTCCCATGTTCAATGTAAAATATTCTTAATGAAAAATAAAATACTTGCAAGAAATCAATGATATAATGGGAAACTATGAGATTGTAGAAGAGGATGTCATAATGAAACTGATTGTGTAATCCCTAATATATTATGTAAGGAATTGCTTCGTTAATTTTCATATGCTTTCTATTGCTCCATAGCAATAATCCAAAGTATAATTTATAGATTATTTTGGTTAAAGAGGATATGTGAACTCATTAATTAACAAAATTATTTACATTCAAAAGGATGAAGAGGAATTGGTACTTGTTTTTAATATGATATTTCTAAAGACTATGAGAGACATTCTAAACTTTTTAAACCAAATTATTAATGTGTCTACATTAATATTTAGGTACATTTAATGAAGATATGACTTTACTAATAAGAGTTAAAAGTCCTACATCATTCCAAAAATTATATGATATGAAAATAAATGTGTCTTGTAGATGGGCTCTAATTCATGGATTTATGACTCACATACCCTTGTGATATATAAAGGATATTTGGTAATTATCTTGTAATTGGGTATGTAGGATCATGATGGACCAAAAGTGGCAATATGATGGGTATGTGGATGGCGACATTTTTTCACCCAAAATTGATGAAATGAAAGGGTTTTTAAAAGAGATTCTCAGTTTTCCACCAATATAAATTATTCTTTACTTTGAATTTTAATAAGTAATTATTATTCATTTCCTATTCAAATTATGACTAAAGTCCCTGATTGATAGGCTGATTGAAAACATTTAAAACTTTAAAACGGTATCACATTTTTGAATCAAAACATCGCACATTCTATGCTTTGCATACTATAGGATTAAAAAGAAAAATTGAATTTCATGAAGTTTTGACCAAGTTAAGGTGGTCATACATCGATTTTTATATTTTTAAAATTTGTAATAAAAAATTTATAATTAATTATTCACTTGGAAAAAAAATTACAAAAAATATGGATCACATCGGGGACTGAGTACTCTTACTTATATCTAAAATCTTATAAAAAATATTATCATTTTATTGTGGTTAGGGTGGTCTATTGACACGTGATTTTTTCCTTGAAATTTAAGTACTATTGCATTTGAAATTTTAAATTTTCACAAAATAGATTTTTTTATTTTTTAAATCTAGTAGTTTAGAAAACTACATTCAATTTGCTAGATTTTATTCTTACATATTTTTGAAATAATATAGATAACTTATTCAATTTTTATGTAAAAATTTTCTAACTCGATTTTTCTGAATTTTTGCCACTTAAGGGCTTTTTCCATGATGATCTGCACATACCAAATATTAGTTCATACTTTTTTTTCCATTTTTTGTGGTGCACCCATAAGTGGTTATTCTTGAGAAGTTACTCACACCATACTTGGTAGTTATTGAGATATAGTTTATTATGAGAAAGGTCTTAAAATCCATGGTAATGGATGTGAATATGATAACATACCTTTGCATTCGCTAGCTAACCCCAACTAGGTAGATAGTATATTCATCATCCAATATAAATTTACACTCCCACATTAATAATCGTAGGTTGTATATATGATTGGTATACCTTTTCATAAGGAATTCATAAATTTATAATAAACCAAAATTACAAAATTAAAAAATGGAATTGACATTTTTTTATTTATTTTACAACTCTTTGTATGTTTCAAACTTAGACCATTGAAATATTGGTAAATAATTTTTTTTCCAACATCAGAAGGAGAAAGGACTAAATTGATCTCAAACACCCACTTGGATACTAACATCAATGAAAGAGACAAAATGGTGGATTAGGTATTTAGTCCTTATGAGAAAAATGTGTGTGATGATAGTGATTTAATTGATTTATTTTGATAATGAAAAGATGTTCCTAGGTTGAGAATGTATCGAACTATTATGATTTTTAGAAAATAATAAATAGAGAGATAAAAGAATATTGGAATCTATAAGAGTGCAAATATAGATGAACCTAACATATAAATCTAGGCTTGAAATGGTTGGAAAGGTGCACTTGTACCCTACACCTAGAAGTGTAGATACTTAGAATTAGAGCTTAGTGTCCTATCAAACTATATCTATAGGTTCTCATGCTTTAGACCTAGTTTCAAAAATTATCTATCATTGATAAAATCCACATTCCCTATTTTTTTTACTTGTAAGACTTGAAAGGTTGAATGAACAATTAGGTCTTCAATTCTCCCCTAAATTGACTTCAGACCTATAGCCTTCACACAAGAAATAAGAGAAAGGGTTGTGGCGTATAGCGGCTTTCCTAAGTAAGACCCCATTTTAGTATTTCTACCTCCACAACACCTATGATGATGTAAAAGAGAGATTACCCTTGGTTGGGTAGAGGATAAATAATAAAAAAGTGATAATTTTTTTGCATGTTGTTGGTGTTATTATTGATGTCAACACTTGTCGATGTTGGTCATTGATGTCAACTATATGGAGATTGTGTGTTGAACTTGTTGGAAGGATGTTGAAATTGTCATAGTTAGGGATATTTTTGTCAAGAACTTGTTGTGATTTGATAAGAAGGTGTTATGGTGTTGTCATTAGTTTTTTCTTTGATTTCTTGATGAATAAGAGTTGTAGTTAAAGTAGGTTCACTTTGTTTCCAAGCACTTTTGAGAAAAATTTAATAAAAGAGATTATAGTGTGACATAGTGGTGTTTAGTGTTGTGTTCCACATTTCTTCATTATTGAAGTTGTGATTGTGTGGTTTAGATATGTTTATCAGAGGTGTTTATAGTTTTTATATATAGAGTTGCAATTTCTAGATAATTCTACAATGAAGATTTTGTTTGACAACTTATCTTTCTATGAAGAAGGTTGTTTGAGAGAGATGAGATTGCTCTGCATTTATTCACAGTAAGGTTTCTTGTAATGTGGTTATGGGAACATACTTATAATATCTATATCTACTTTCTCTTAATGTTTCAAGTACTAAGTTGTTCCATGAAGTTGGTTAGTGAGTTGGATGTATATGTCAATGTGTTTGGTTGCATAGAATGATGGTGTTCTCAGTTTCAGGTGGTTGCAATAGAGTTGCAAAATATTCTAATGATGCTAGAATATTCTAAGATATTGTATGGATATTATGAAGTGATGGTATATGGTCTCATGAATTTGTCTTTATACTTGGTTAAAAATGTACTTATTAAGGATGTTTATATAGGTTTGGTCAACTTGGCATGTTAGCGCTAATTGTGGAAGTGGTGAGTTGTTTGTGGAAACTTTGCAAAGCATTTCAGTGTAGATTTGGGTCCTTGAGAAGTTAATCACACCATACTTGCTAGTTATTGAGATATGGTTTATTATGAGAAATTTCTTGAAGTACATGGTAATGGATGTGAATATGATAACATACCATTGCATTCCCTAACTAACCTCAACTAGGTAGATAGTATATTCATGATCCAATGTAAATTGATACTCCCACATTAATAATAGTAGCTTGTGTATATGATTGGTATACCTTTTCATAAGGAATTCATGAATTTATAATAAACTAAAATCCCCTGAATTTTAAAATGAAATTAACAAATTTTTTTGTATTGTATACCTCTTTGTAAGTTCCAAACTTTGACCATTGAACTATTGGTAAATCATAGTTCTTCCAACGTCACAAGGGGAAAGGACTAAAATTTATCTCAAACACCCACTTGGATAATAACATCAATGGAAAAGCTAGAATGGTGGATTGGGTTTGTAGTCCTTTTGGGAAAAATGTGTGTGATGATAGCGATTTAATTGATCTAATTTAATAATGTAAATATTCTCTTAGGTCAAGAATTTAGTGAACTGCTATGATTTTTAGATTTAATAGTAAATATGGGAGAAATGTGTGTGATGATAGTAATTTAATTGATCTAATTTAATAATGTAAATATTCTCTTAGTTCAAGAATTTAGTGAGTTGCTATGATTTTTAGATTTAATACTAAATAGAGAGATAAAAAAAAAAGCTCAAAATAGAAGAGTGCAAACATAGAGGAACCTAGCATATAAATCTATGCTTGAAATGTTTGGAAAAGTTCACTAGTTCCATATACCTAGAAGTGTAGATACTCATAATTAGAACATAGTCTCCTATTGGTCCTTATCTATAGGTTCTTCTCCATCAGACTCAATTTCAAAACTTCCTCTATGATTGATAGAATCCACTTTCCCTATTTTTTTGACTTGTAAGACTTGAATTGTTGAATAAACAATTATCTATTTAATCCTCTCCTAGATTGATTTCAGATCTATAACCTACACACAAGAAAGAAAGGAAAGGGTTGTGGAATATAGGGTCTTTCCTAAGTAAAACCCCATTTTGGTATTTCTACCTCCACAACACCTATGATGATGTAAAAGAGAGATTACCCTCAATTGGGTAGAGGCTAAATGATAAAAAAGTGACAAATTTGTTGCAAGTATGTTGGTGTTGTTATTGATGTCAACAGTTGTTTGTGTTGCTCATTGATGTCAACTATATGGAGATTGTGAGTTAAAATTGTCGAAAGTATGTTGGTGTTGTCTTATTTGGGGAGATTGTTGTCAAGAGCTTATTGTGATTTGATAAGAAGGTGTTATGATGTTGTCATCAATATTTTCTTTGATGTCTTGATGAATAAGAGTTGTTGTAGTAAGTTTAGTTGGTTTTAAAATGATTTTCAAAAAAATTGAATAAAAGAGTTTTAGTGTGATAGAGTGTTCAGTTTTATGCTCCACATTTTTTCATTATTGAAGTTGTGCTTGTGTGGTTTAAATATTTTGACTACAGGTATTTAAATGTGTTATTTCCAAAGTTGCAAGTTCAGGATCATTTTGTAGTGAAGATTGAGTGTGACAGTTTATCTATCTGTGAAGAAGGTTGTTTGGGAGAGACGATATTGCTCTGCACTTCTCTATAGTAAGGTTTATTGTCTTGTGTTTTTTGGAAAATTCTTATAATGTATATATCTATTTTCCCTTGAGGTTTCAGGTACTAAGGTGTTCCATGAAGTTGTTTAGTGATTTGGATGTTTGTTCTAGTGTGTCTGGTTGCATGAAATTATGGTGTTCTTGTTGCAAGTATAAGTAGTTAGTGTTGTCATTGATGTCAAAAATAATGTATTGTCATTGATGTATATTTATGGGATAAATTGTTGTATCAATGTGAGTAGTTGATGTTATCCATGCTTTGATTAGTTACATTATGTTGTCATTAGTAAAGCTACTAGTGTCAACCTCTAGTGTTCTTGTGATAAGATTTTGTGATATATGTTTTAGTTGCTATGTTGTAGTTGGTTCATTTTTGTTAAGGAAATACTATAGATGATGAGGATGTGTCTCTAGTGTTTGGTTTCCAAATTCTTTTGATAAAATTTGATAAAAAGAAGAAATAGTGTGTTGTTGTAGTGTTTTGGGTTGTAGGGTTATGTGCTTGTGTTTCTCTGCATTTCTTCTAGGTTGAAGATCTACTTATGCTCTTTAGATATGTTGATCAAATTTTTTTATAGGTATTGTATCTAGAAGTTGGTGTGTTGGATCATTTTGTAGAAGTTTTGCTCACCAGAGTGTGAACTTTTTATTATAGAGGTGTCTGGGAGAAATGTTTATATTTTGTGTTTCTCCATAGTTATGTTTCAGGTTTTGGGGATCTAAGGGAGTATTGATAGTGTTTGTATATTTCTTTATTTGAAGTGGTTTGAGGTTTGATCCTTTGAAAGTCATTTTCTTGGGTTATAGTATATAGAAGAGTAGTCAGGATGTACTAGGTGTTTATATTCTTTAGGTGAAATTTATTGGTAAGGAGTTTGTTGGATTTTAGGGTGCTTATAGAATATTATAGAGTGTGCTTAGGTGAAATTTATTTTCTACAGGTTATGGATAGACAAAATGAAGATTGTACTTAAAAGCTTAATGTTGTTTACATGGGTAATGAATGACCTCAGTGTTTACACTACTTATGAAGGTTTTTAGTTGTTTTTGGAAGCATGGTGTAGCATGTAAGGATGGATTTAAGTCCTAGATAAGGATTTTTATGGTCCACCTCTATTCATTTCCATCATGGGAATTTTTTGGTGCTGGCCTAATTTTAATTTCCATGTTTGAGATGCATAGAGAACCTTGAAGAAAGTTTCTATGTTGAAGATGATTTAAATATGAGTTAAGTTACTGATGTATTGTGTGATAGAAGAGATAAAAAAGTATGATGTGAATTGAAAAGTGTTAGAGTGGGAATTTGAGAAGTGCAGTGGGAAATTTCATTTGATAGATTACTTGATGCAGTGAGCAGAACGTGTCTACAATTATTTAGACATGTTGTGAAGGTGTTGATGATATTGTGTTGGATTGTCTATTGTATTGAGATAGTTTTCTCTATGTAACATTTGTTCTCTATCTTCTTTCCTATTATAGTAGTAATGAGCCTTTCTTTTCTGGCTAATGAGCCCTCTAGTGGTGAGACTTTGGAATTGGTCTTGTTATCACTTATAATGTGAGCTAATCCTCACCTTGGTTTCTCCCATCTTGGGTTTTCCTTGTAATTATGGTGTTCTCTTATGTATGATGTTGTTGTATTTCATTTTATGTTATCTAATTTCCATGATAAATAATCATACTAAATTTCAGGTTTTATTGAATTAATATGGATCTGAATGTGTATAAGGGTTTTGATGTTTTAAGGCACAACTAATTCACTCCCCCCTCTTAGTTGTCTTGTGCATTCAAAAATTAGTATTAGAGAAAGGTTCCTTAGAAGAAATCTTAACCTCTTGAGGTTGATCTGGGATGGAAAATAAGAAGGAGATCCCCATTTTTTATGGCATGGACTATGCATTTTGGAAGAAAAGGATGGAAGGTTATTAGTTTTATCTTGTATTTAACATCTGGAAGGTAATATAGAATTATTATACTATTCTGAAAAGTGTTCTAAGAACTAATCTATTATTGAGGCCTATGGATGCAATGGTAAAGCAAGGTATGCTCTCTTGTGTAATCCTAAAAAAATTGAATTAGTAAAGTTATGGATCTAAAAACTGCTAAAGAAATATGGACAAAGTTGGAAAGTATTTACGAAGGAGATGATAAGGTCAAAAAAGCTAAGATGTAGAATTTAAAGATCACATTTGAGAACCTACATATATTTGAGGATCAAAATATTATAAGCTACATGTAGAGGGTAGAAGAAGTGGTCAGTTCCATTAGAGGTCTTGGTGCAAAAGTTTAAGAATTAAAAGTGGTAAAGAAAAATATCATAACTCTTCCTAAAGAATATAGTCATAAAGTTTTTTCTATTGATGAATTTTCAAATATAGATTTGTATACTAGAGATCAGTTGTATGGCTCCCTAACTACATTTGAAATGAGATAATTTTCCACAAATAGTGGTGCAAAATTTGAGATTACTTTTAAGGCTAGAAAATCGGAGAAGACTGAAGAATTGAATTAGGAGGATCTTGATGATGTGGAAGATAACTTTATGAGAAGGATGAAAAAGGGTACTAGTAAGTACAAAGGTAAGTCCTTTTAAATGTTCTAGTTGTAGAAAGATAGGTCACTATGCTTCAAAATATCCAAACAGGGTTGTGAATGACAAAAACAAGGATAGTAGAGGAGAGAATTAAAGATAGTTAAGAGAAAAGTCTATTATATTAGAAGATGCAAGTATTTGTAATGATAGATTTGATTATATATACATTGCCGTAGTGATGGATAATTCTTTTTTATGGATTTGAAAGATGAAACCAATTCTACTACTTTAAAAGATGATGTAGAGAGTAAGCTCTTTGGAGACAAAGGGAGAAGGGAAGGAGAATAAGAAATAACTAGATCATTTGGTAGTGGATGTTGAATTTAGAGTGGGGGTTATCATTTGATGCTCAATAGATAATGGAATTTTGATGGTTTCGATTCAGCTACTCTGGTAATGGAAGTCCCTGTGATTTTGGTATTTTTTATCTAGATTATATATTTTTGTAAGATCTTATGAGAGTTGATAACATGTTTTTTCTTGGCTTCTTGCATCCACTGCTTGCTTTGGTTTCAGTTGACTAGGTTGTATGATTAGAAAGGTATAGTAACCAGTAGGTTGGGAAAAAATGTTATACTTATACACTGGCTCTGTATGACGATTTCTTGGTCTAGATTCTATCTCAACAAAGATATCACTACAATGCTTTGTACATAGGTTTGAGCCTACAATATTCATTCTACATTGGAGTTACATAATGATATGTGAAGGCATTTGGAAGATATGAATGATAGTATTTCGATTTGTAGACTACAATGAGTTTTCATATAGTACATTGATGTGGATGATTAGACATTTTCTCATATTTGATTATCATACCATGTAGTGTTGAAGATAAGTAGTTTGATGTCATCTAAAGGATAGTTCAATGTGTTAACAAGTTCTTATTTCAAGCACATTTCATGGATTGCATATATTAAGTAGTTGTGGTCTAACTCTGGCCAACCTAATTATATATTAATATTGAGATGTGCTACGAATGATAAAGGGATTTATCTTAGGTCCACATTGACTATTTATATACAAAAATGAATGTGTTTTAAGGATAATGCCAACTAATTTTTTTTTTTTTGAAATAATATTTCTCTAATTAGGCTGACCTTATTAGTGAATATGGATATATATATGTACATATATATACATATATGTGTATATATATATGTATATATATATGTATGTATATGCTCTATATATATATATATATGTAAAGGCCAGTTTTAGAAGGAGAAGTAACATGTCAAAGAGAAGGAAGTAAGTGCTAGAGATTCAGCAGAGAGAATACTATATGAGGTGTATGGATGAGTAGATATACGCGTGTTGTTTTATGTATTATTCTTCTACGGAGACTAAACTCAACTACAAAGAGGAGAGGTGCATTCTTTGTGGATTCATGCACTTTGAAGTAGCAAACCATACCATTTTTATATCTTGAAGTATTGATTCATATCATTTTATGCCTCTAGTTGTAAGGCCCTTTTCGGGATAATGAGTCCCGGTGGTTATCCATTTAATATTCTACTCCCTCTAGATATATTATATTTGTGGGGATGAGAAATCCCTCACTATAGTTTTTCCCATTTTGGTTTCCACAAAGAATATTGAATTATTCAGCTATATGTTGAGTACATTGTATTGTTAGTTTTTTATATTTTTCTCTCTCTTGTTAGATTAGCAATTAAGATATGGCAGTAGTATTTGGATGGATTTTAAGTAAAACAATGTGTTCTAGATGTTAACCAATTTGTATGAGTCTAGTTCCTCTAAAGAAGTCTAACAACTTGGGAAGTTCTAAAATTTAGATTTATGGAGACAAAAGAAACATTTTTCCTCTTAGAAGTAATCTCTCTACAGACATCTAGGATGAAATGAGAGGTTAGAAGAGATAGGCTAGAAGAAACAAATGGAGTGTATTACAGAATCTAAGGAGAGATGGAAAGTCAGTAATTAGTTGAAGAAATTATATGAGGACATCACTGGACTAAAAGAAAAATTGGAAGAAAAGAGAAAGATTGAATATTGTGAGAAAGATGAAATTCAAAGATGGATGAATGTGCAAAGCTTGAGGAAGAAGTGGAAATCCTAAAATCATATCTAGAAAAGGAAAAAAGATATGAGGATAAATTTACAACAAGTTCTACAATGTAGGAGAAATTGATTGCAAGACAAAAGTCTTGTATGGATAAAAGTTTCTTGGGATTTGAAGAAGGAGAGGTTTCAAAGGAGAACCAATCTCTTGATATGAAGATTCAATGCAATAATGGATAATTCAAGAATCTAAGGAGAAATATCAGAAGGATTCCCAGCAGACAACCTAATGCTCAAAGGTATTTATCTTTTAACGATGTCTATTATCTTTGCAATATGTTTGGACATAGGGAAAAATATTGTGAAAACAAATGAAGAAGAAAGATGGAATGCATGAAAATACCCTATCATTCTTTGGTCAATGTTTTGAATGCAAGAGAATTGAACAAAAAACTAAAGAATTCAAAAATCAGAAGTTGAATAAGATAATTTTTCCATTCAATGGGTATTTTTATCACTATAATTCGCAGAAGTTGAATAAGATAATTTATCCATTCAATGGGCATTGTTATCACTATAATTCATTTGTACATAAGGCTAACCAGTGTAAATATAGATTGAAGAAAGGAAATTTTGGATGCAAGAATGGTGTTTGCAACAATTCAAAACATTTTGCTAGAAATTGTAGAAGAAAAAATATGAGAAGTAAAAATCTGATAAAGAGATATGAACCAATCATTAAGTTTGATCTAGCATAAGTTAAGGAGATAGGAAGGATCTGGAGAAAGGGAGGAGATTCTGGAAAACAAGTAGATTTAGAAACATTAGTTTCCATACCATCCTTTGGTGCAAATAGTCCCATCAAAAATTAATTCAGGCATTCACTAAAGGGGATCAATAATCAGAAAATTTATGAACCCCTCCTTTAATATATGTAACTTTTATATCATGACAAAAGTGAATTTATTAAGGTTATGAATTCAAGAATTTATGCGAAAGGAATTTGCACACACGTGTGAAGAATAAATTCCATATAGTTTGAAAGGATGAAATTTTATATGAATTTTGAGGTGATCTACTTACGATTTGAAGCATTTATTATAGAATCAATTGGAATGAAAGAAATAAATTCAGATATGTTAAGAAAAATGTATTCAGTGTAAAGAATTTGTACAAGAAGAGAAGCATGCAAAGGAATATTGAAGAAACCAGAGCAATTTCATACTATAGAAATTCAAATTTTGGCTTTGGTGAAAAGATAATTCACTATTTCTATATACACTATTTCATCTGAATTATTTGTCAATTTTTTTTGAAAGCAATGGATATGCCTCGAATCATAGAAAATTTAGTGAGACTAGAACTAGAGATCAAAATGTGCCATGTTAAAACTTTAGAACTTGATCCATTGGGTTCCTTTTCTAATATTCCTCTTGGTGTTATACCAATTGAAGATGTTGGAATATACATTCACCAAAAATTCAAAGAACCTACCTATAGAAAGGATCGCAATTGTGGGTTAAAGAATTAATTGAAAATGATCTAACTCTAAAACCAAAATACAATGTACTTATGGAAATGAAATTGGATGTATGGAACATTTTTTAAGAATTTAGTAATGAAGAAAGATGTCTCATAATGGCTCTAAGTAGATTTCACTATGATTAGGTTTGGATTAATGAATCATATACAATATCCAAAGATGTAATCAGGGAAGTTACTGGCTTATCTAGTGTAGGAGCACCTTGGCAATATCACATTTCCATGAAGTAATTTTTGAAGAGTTGATCAAATTTCATTGTTTCAACATAGTACAAGGGTCATTCAAGTCATTTTTCCATGTAAGAGGTCATTAGAAGGGTCAATGTTCAAGGATTTGTGTCAAATTTGAGAAAATGTAAAAGTCGTCAAACAAATTGCAAAATTTGCAAAATTGCTAAAAAGCAACATTGGAAGGTGAAGGGTCATTTTGGCTCTTGGGCATTAGTAGGTAGCGAGAAGGTGATAATTCAGTTTTAAAATGACTTTAAAAAGGCCTTGAATCCATTTTGTAACATGTGGGTGATTGAATAAAGGAAATAGAACAATGAAAGTATTATTTTTAAGCATATTTCTTCATAAATTCATTGTTTCTAGTCATTGTATGGCTTTGTACCGGCTCATGTGTAGGTTTAAGTGTTTGTAAGTGTTAGAACCATCAATAAACTTCCATTTAATTTTTTTTTCATGAAAATTGGTGAGGATTTGAGTAAGTTATTCTGATTTATTTGGAAACTATCAAAACCCTGATTAGGGTAAACAATAACTTAATTTTCTATGTTTCTCATGTTTTAGTCATTGGAAAGTTCTCATTTTTTGTGGAAAAAATATTGGTAGCATATATTTTAATATTCTTGGAGTTTTAGATCAAAGGAGTAAGATTGATGTGTTGAAGAATTGATGTTTCTGACTATAATTTTGAGCACAGTCAAGAAACAAGACAGTTAAGGGGAATAATCCTAGGGTTTATGTAAATATCTATGCAAAAGGAATTTTGGTGTTTTCAATAGAATATGAAGGTCTAATATAACCTATTCCAAGCGTTGGTTGAGTTTTTTTGAGTGTGGAGATAAAAATGAATAAGCCTAGGTCTGTAAAATATGAAAAAGACTGGTAAAAGTGACATATAGTAGGGTTTTATGAATTTTGCTCATGGTTTTTGTGTCCTCCAAGAGTTATACTATTTTGAAGAGATGTTTGGATGTATTTGAGTCTACTTATTGATGGGGTGTAATGAACTGATAATTTGTAATCATTGTTTACTATCTTCCCTGGAAGAGTATTGGAAACAGTTAAGGTTTTGAGTTTTGATGAGATAGAAGATTGTTCTTATTGGGTAATACTGATTTTATATGTTGGGTTGGTGTATTTTAATTCCCTTTTGATAGGTTTTGAGAAGTTTATAATTGTTGGATCCCATTCTTGATACTTTCCTATGATGACAGTCTTAGAATAGTCATGTTTTGGAGTGAACACAAAGGTTTTGAATAGGAGAACACAGATTTTGGAATGATCTAATTCTATCTTGAAAACATATTTGTGTATGTTGATACTATTGGTGAAGGTATTTGGGCTTGGAAATGTGGTTATTTCATTGTGTGGTCTATATAGGCCTAAATGTTTATTTCAATAGGCTATTTTTGAAAGTTTTCTTTTGGGAGATGGTTAAGTTGATGGAAGGGATTGAGATAGTCCTCTGATGTTGTTAAGAGTATTTTGAGAAATATGTAAATGGTTTTGTGTTTTGGAACTCAGTTTTGTCTCTTGAAATCATGGTTTTTGTGAAGGGAAATGAGTCCTAATTACAAGGACATGTAAGATTTGTTAGCATTTTATTAAGTTGAGATTGTGAGAGTGATTTTCTTCCTCTAACATTGCATCATTATCATGCTTTAGACCAACTCTTGAATGCAATTTCAATAGGAGAAAAGGTTTAATAAGGAACACACATGCTAGAATCTCTAACCTGATAGTTTAGTTTTGCAAGTCTAGTTATTTCAAAGCTGATTCTTGGTGAACAACAATGTCTCCACTACTGCAATTGATCTTGCATTGAATATGGTTGAGTAAAAAATTGAATATGACCTCTATGAGCTACTCTCACAAAAAATATTAGAGAATTAGAGAGATATCAAGAAGAAGAAAGGTACATTTAGATATGATACGTTGATTTTATGTCTGATTTGGGTATGTGCAGGATCATCATGGAAAAAGCAAGCCCTTAAGTGGCAAAAAATTAAAAAAAATTAGAGTTAGGCAACTTGAAGTAAAAAGTTGAATAAGTTATCTATATTATTTCAAAAATATGTAAGAATAGAATCTATAGAAAAATGAATGTAGTTTCTAAACTACTAGGCTTGTTTAAAAAACAAAAATCTATTTCATGAAAATTTGAAATTTCAATGTAGTAGTATTTAAATTTTAGGGAAAAAATAAGATGTAGGTGTATGTCTGACCACCCTAACCACAATAAAATTATAATATTTTTTTATAATATTCTAGATATAAGTAGAGGACTCATGTCCTGATGTGATGCATATTTTTTTGTAATTTTTTTCTAATTAAATAATTAATTATGAAATTTTTATTACAACTTTTAAAAAATATAAAAAACTCGTATGTTTGACCACCTTAACTTGGTCAAAACTTTATGAAATTCAAATTTTCTTATTTTAATCCTATAATATGGGAAGCATAGAATGTGGTGCATGTTTTGGATTCAGAAAATGTGATATCATTTGAAAGCTATAGATGTTTTTCAATCAGCCTATCAATCAGGACTTTAGTCGTAATTTGAATAGAAAATGAATAATAATTACTTATTAAATTCAAAGTAAGGCATAATTTATATTGGTGGAAAGTTGAGAATCTACTTCAAAAACCATTTTCATTTCATCAATTTTGGGTAAAAAGAAAGTCATCAGCCACATACCCATCATATCGCCACTTTTTGGCCCGTCATGATCCTACACATACCCATTTTCTATTTTATGAAGGATATTCCTAGGTTAGGTGAAGTTAGTTGGTAGAATACCAAACTAGTATCTCCTTAGATTGAAGAACTTATGTGAAATATTGGGGACTTTGATGCAGAAGGATATGCCCTTGGTGCATTCTTTGGAAAGTTTTAGAGAAAAATGAATAGGTGAGTTCCAAGAGAATTGGTTATAAAATGTAAGAATTATATAACCTTTTTGGTGACCACTGATAGATGCATTATAAAGGTAGTTGAACCAAGGAATTAATAGATACATGTGTTTGGATATGATATTGAGAAGGAATATGCTGCTAGCTACATTGAATTGTTGATTAACAACCCTTGAGACCTCAACAGAACTAGGTTTGGAATCTACACTGAAGTAGCTAAAGCTCTTGAAGAGTTTGAATTAGTATTCATTAAATCAATTCCTATCATTAGAGAAAAGAGGAAATTCATTGAGGTTCATGCATTAGTTGCTCAAGTTCAACATACTCTAAGAAGACTTAAGCAACTAGCTAGAAGAAGGACACATTTTCAGGTAGCTCCTAGTGCACTCTCTAGTTCTTCACGATACACTAAAGAAAGCACAAGTGCATTAACTAATAGATTCAATGAATTAAAGAGACGAGTAGTAAGTGAAATAGTCTCTTGGGTTGAAGATAAAGGATTGTTGGAAATTGTAGAGAAGTGCAATTCTACTCACAAAATGGTACTTGAAAAGCTCAAGTATGTTCAAGAGTGTGAGGAAGAGGTAAAGATTTTATTCACACTATGTTGGACTTGGCCTAATGCAATTAAAAGACTAAAGGATGTTGAGAGCACAATTAAAACCTAGATTAAGTTTGCATCTATCACATTTGATGCTACTCTTGATTTGGATGATCAGACCTAATATGGATTGACAAAGATGCATGAAGAATACCTTGCATCACATAAAGAGAAAGGAGAGATGATTGAGTTGTATGGGAAGCTCAGAGATTTAATCAAGATTAAGTTTACACATGCCTATTATGTTCTTTCAGTAGCTGACAGGATCCTAAAATCTAATATTACTCTCAGAACTGTGGTTGAAGTAAAAGATATCTTAATTGATCTCAATTATCTATGCAGTGCATTGTCTGAGGAAAAAAGGCTTTGGGATGAAGGGGGATCCTCATGGATGGGGATCCTAACTTTTTTTTATTATACTCCTTAGGGAGAGTATTCAGGTATGCAAAGGAACTATTAAAGAATAAAAATTATTTTCCTTTTCCATTGGTGTCAAAGGGGGAGAGAAAGATATATCATGTGGAAATAAGAAAAATCTTAACATGACAAATTTTGTAAATAATTTTTGGAAGAGAAGTATCATGTGAATAGTTTTTGGGGGAGAAAATTAAAAAATGGGAAGAACTATTTTGATGGTTTTCACGTCATGTGTTGCCATCAATGAAAAGGGGGAGATTTTTGGAAATTGAGAGGTTGTCATTGATGTCATTGGATAATTTCACATTTTGATGCTTGTTAGTATTCAACTACTCCGATAATGGAAGTTTTTTGATCCAGTATTTTGATCTAGATTATCCTATTTTGTAAGATATGCTCAAAATCTGATAACATGTTCTATCTTGATACTTCTTGCATCCACTGACATGGTTTTCACTAACTAGGTTGTACGGTTTGAAAGGTATAGTAACTAGTCGGTAGGGAAACAATGTTATACACTAGCTCTATATGACGATTTCTCAGTCTCGATCTTATCTCAAAAAAATATATGACTATAGGAATTTTCACATAGGTTTAAGCCTACAATATGCATTCTACATTTGAGTTTCATAATGATATGTGAAGGCATTTGAAACACATGAATAATAGTATTCTAATATGTAGACTACGAGGATTTTTCATATAGTACATTGATGTGGGAGATTTTTTATTTTCTCATATTTTATTATTGATGTAGAGCTTGTTGGCTTCCACCTAAAGCAACACAATTCAAGTTATTCCAATCAACTAACTAATCCACAAAACTCTTACAAAGCACCTTTTCAGTCTAACTCTGCCCTTTCACAAGTAGGTCTGCAAACCCAAATTTCTCAACTTTTCCTCACAAAGAACCTCAAAAAACCCAAACTCTTGACACATTCAAACACCCTTCAATGCATTCTCAAACATAGCCAAAAATCTCCATAGGTCACCTTTTGAACATCTCATTCAAATTCTTGAGACTACGCTAACCTAGTAGACTAAATAGCTCTCTTTTTCAAAGGAAGAGTTCTTAAATCCCACAACCAACCTTGAATAACCTCTCAAACCTTAATTATAGGTAACAAAAATCCCTTTTCAATAGGTTTTAGAGTCACCAACTCTCATCTAGCTGTTGTTCTAGAAAACCCTCATTTTTCACTCATTTGGGTAGGGTTATTTGAAATTAGTGGTTCCCAACCTCATAAAATCTTGCCACCACCTCCAACACTCTCTAATATTCCTTCTCAAACTCACAAAACCTTCACATAACCTCTACATTCAATATTTAATCAAACTCTCACTTTTCCATCATTTTCATACCCTAACTCATCAATTTTCCTCAGGATAGTCATAAATTCTCCCCCAAATCCCTCATATAAATCAAACCTAACACACTACCATCCTAAATCTAAAATCTCAGGCCCATTCCACTTAGAGAAATGGATTACAGAAGGTGTAATGGGCTTTACTCCATGATTAAAGCCTTAAAACTTTAAATCTACACCTACAGGCCTAGTTATATAAATCTAGTGATAAATCTCTTCAAATTCAAGAAACAACCTCAAAAATAGATTCTAATGAAATTTAAGGCAGGTATACACAATTTCCATAGTTCTTTGTACCAAGTGCTTGTTTTACAATCACGTACAAGAGTGTGCAACTTGATAAATTGAGTGAAAATACATAAACTAAAGCAAAATAGGGGTTCTCTTTATTGTTTCTTCTCAACAAACCTTTCAACAACCTTGTACAATAATGGAGTGCATCTATTTAAACATTTCCCCACTAAAAATTCCTTCCAACTGACCAACCAACTTTCATATCCCAACTGACCATTGGGTTTCCTAAAAATTGCACTTTTTTTGCATTTACAACATTTGACAATTTTTTTGATAATTTTGTCAATTTTACAAATTTAACCCCTAAAACCTCCTAATGAACATTAAAAAGACTCAATACCACATTAAATGGTCCAACAAGACCTTATTTATCAAAACCTAAGACCTAACACACTAAAACCCTTCAAAAACCCTTATCTACACATTCTTGCATTTTGTTCATCATTTGACAACATTGCATATGTTTACATAAATGAACTCCTAAACACATTCTCATGGTCCATTTAGACCTTATTGACACACCACAAAACCACAAACCCCTAAGATAACCTATCACCAAGCAATCTTAACCAAATTTAGATGAAATAGATTGGTTCTCCTGCAACATACAACCTCCCTTAAAGCTTTTCCAAGTCTCTTGGAAATGAACTATAGATTGCTCTAACTTGTCTTCTGCATCTCCTTGCTCTTCATTTTCTCTTTTCCTTTTCCTCTGGACCACAGTCTGCTATCTTGTAACACCATCTCTATGATCAAACTACTTATCACCTAACTTTTCTTTCTTTTGCATAGACTGCCCTGATAAACGCCTCTTGACTATCCCTTCATTTGTGAATAACCTTGCACTTGCTTTAACATCTGCAAATACACTTTTCCCACTTTGGAGTTCAACTACTTCTTTCTTATCTCTGGCTTCACACTTAAAACTATTCACTTGTCCTTGAATCACCTTTTCTTTTACATGCAACTTTGTGTTCAGATTTTCCTTCTTAGTAACCTCTACCTTGACAGACTTATTTACCATTGTATCATCAGTACTTGGTTTCCTCTTCATTTCCTTAGAATCTATAGGAAAAAACACTATCCCAACCTCAATTTCTTCTTTCCTTTTCAACTTATTTTCAATATTTTCAGGGATTTCACCCTTGTCCTTCTCTAACTCAGTTTTAGTCACCTTTCTTTCACCTTCTTTATTTATTTTCATGACTATATCAATCTACAAATTCACTATCCTCCCATTTCCTTTCCTAGAAGTGGCTGCAAATTATTTTCTCTCTTCTTGTTTATCTCCCACAAACTCCTCAACCTCTTTTCTTACCAAAAGTGATAACATTGGATGCATTGTTTTTCTCTTTTCCACCCTCCTACAATGGGGTTAGTATAAAAGTGATACCATCTTTCACAATTTGATAAGTGTTAGCTCTTCCATCATATATTGAGTTCCTATCAAATTTCCATGATCTTCCAAGGAGTAAATGGCAACAATTCATTGGAAAAATATCACAAAGCACTTTATCCCTATATTCTCCAATCTGAAGCTCAACTAGTGCTTTCTCTTTAATAAGAATGGATTAATAATCACTCACCCATGAAACTTTGTATGGTGTTTCAAGAGGGATTATTTCCGACTTTAACTTATCAACCATTTCACAAGACACTATGTTATTTGTAGATCCTAAATCTATCACTATTTTACACACCTTACCTTTACACTTGCAAGTTTTCTTGAACAATTTCCTTATCTAAGCCATCTCCTCCTCCTTGGATGCTTGAAATAAGGTTCTTCTCACGATCAAACTTTCTCCAACTTCAGGAGAAACATGTATAGGGTATGTGCAAGATCATGATGGGCCAAAAAGTGGCAATATAATGGGTATGTGGCTAACAACTTTTTTTTACCCAAAATTGATGAAACAAAAAGGGTTTTTAAAGGAGATTCTCAACTTTCGACCAATATAAATTATGCTTTATTTTGAACTAAATAAGTAATTATTATTCATTTTCTATTTGAATTACGACTAAAGTACTTATTGATAGGCTGATTGAAAAACATCTATAGCTTTCAAACGATATCACATTTTTTGAATCCAAAACATGTGTCACATTCTATGATTCACATACTATAGGATTAAAAAAAGAATAAATGAATTTCATGAATTTCTTACCAAGTTAAGGTGGTCAGACATACGAGTTTTTATATTTTTTAAAAGTTGTAATAAAAAAATCATAATTAATTATTTACTTGGAAAAAAAAATTACAAAAAATATGCATCACATTGGGACATGAGTCCTCTAATATATCTAAAATCTTATAAAAAAATATTTTCATTTTATTGTGGTAGGGTGGTCCAGGCACCTACTTTTTTTCCCCTAAAATTTAATACTACTTCATTAAAATTTATTATGTATATATATATATATATATATATATTTAAACAAACCTAGTAGTTTAGAAACTACATTCAATTTGCTATAGATTCTATTCTTACATATTTTTGAAATAATATATATAACTTATTCAAATATTTACGTTAAGTTTCCTAACTCTATTTTTTCTAAATTTTTTGGCACTTAAGGGCTTGTTTTTTCCATGATGATCCTACACATACCCTATACTATTTAAATTAAAACTCTCACCTTCATCTTCTTGGACAATCTGAGCTCTTCTTTCATTCTTCCTTTCTCCACTGGCTTGATCAAGCACCAAATTTTTCAGGGCATTTGTAGAAGGGATTTCCAAACTCATCATAGTTGTAGCACCTTCCTGAGAATATATTTGCATTCCTACCACCTCCAAATCTACCTCTTGATCCCCTAAATCCATCTCTAAAATATGCAATTGGTTCTTGTCCTTTATGTGCATCACCTTGGCTTTCATTGGTTTGTCTTGAAGAAGAAAATGTACCTCTACCCCTTGAAGTGTTGCCCCTACCTCTTGTTGACTTTTCTTGTCTCCTTTTCAATTTTTCTTCTGACCTTATAGTCATCTGATAACATTCTTCAATTGTCTTAGGATTATGCAAAATTATTTCATCTTGGATGTTTAATCTTAGTCCACTAAGATACTTGGTCACTTTCTCAACATCATCAACCATTTGTCATACCCTTATTCTCAGTTTATAAAACTCATTAGTATAGGTTTTCACATCCATCTCTCTTTACTTTAAATATTGAAGTTTTTTTGACATTTGTATAGCATAATCATTTGGCAAAAATTTACCCTTTAACTTGGCTACCATCCTATCCCATGAAAAAAATTTAGACTTACCTCTTCTTCTCCTCTCTACTTGTCCATAATCCCACCAAACTAATGCATGCCCCTTCAATTTAGTCTTGGCTATCTTCAATTTTTCCTCATCAAATACATACTCACATTCAAAAAAGTTGTCTAAAGTAGCAATCCAATCTAGTAGTGCTTCTTCATCTAAAGTACCATCATACATTGGAAAATCAACTCTTACCTTATGCTTGTTTCCTTTCACTTCCTTCAATAGATTGGCCATTCTTTGGTCTTCAAGATCCAACTCTTCATCTACATCTTCATATTCTTCATCTTCTTCATCTTTAGTCTCACTTTCCTCACTCACAATCATTCCTCTCTCTTGTCATGTCTCAACATTCTCCAACCTTGTTGCAAATATATTTTGCAATTCTTGCAACTTTTTGATCTCCCTCTAAGTCTTCTCTTCCATCTCTTGCATCCGTCTTACCACATTATCTCTTTTTGGAGGCATCTTAATATTTTGACTGTTCAACTTCCTACTTTCCTCTCTTCAATCAACAACCTTAAACCTTAAAAGACCTATTCCATGTTCTCTGATACCAATTGATGCAGAGCTTGATGGCTTCCACCTAAAGCAACACAATTCAAGTTATTCCAATCAACTAACTAATCAACAAAACTCTTACAAAGCTCCTTTTTAATCTAACTTTGCCCTTTCACAAGTAGGTCCGTAGACCCAAATTTCTCAACTTTTCCTCACAAAGAACCACAAAACACCCAAACTCTTTAAACATTCAAACACCCTTCAATGCTTTCTCAAACATACCCAAAAATCTCCACATATCACCTTTGAACATCTCATTCAAATTCTTGAACCTATGTGTCATGCCTAGAACTTACTAAAAAATCCAACAATTTTTTTTTTGAACATAGGTTTGCAACATAACTCATCCACACTAAACTATCTTTGCACAATGCAACTTTCAACCAATCACTAATTCGTAAAATTATAATGAACAAGGAACTTCACATATAGCAACTAGAAATAAGGTCATGTTGACTAACTTCTATTTTCAGGTGCTAAAGTGTAAAGAAATTAATTTCTTACCCAATGTTGGGTGAGACGGTGTTATTTAGGATGACACCACCTATAAATTTAATTTAGAAATTTCACCTTCACATTTCCTTAAGTGTTGCGATGCCATGACTGGGTCCATATTTAATTATAGAGTTGATAAGGTTAATATAGTTCTTTCTAAAAATTAAGATCTCTAAGGCATGAATCCTGTAGTGCCTTGAATTTACACTAATACAAAATGCTACTATTTTTTTATTTGAAACCATTAACGAGCAAGCAACTAATAGGAATCAATGGGGTAGTGTCAACACTATTATCGTTCACCCAAAAAAATGACAATATCACTTCAACATTAATAGTGATGTTAATGGTTCCCATGAAGTGGAATATGTTGATGAAAATGATGTTATGATCATTACAACTATCGTAATATGAAACCTTCTCTAGAGTTAATATAAATATTAATGGATCTATAGATGAATAAAGTAATCATCTCTTCTAGACGTTACACAATCTTACTCATTCTACCTATACTCTTTGAGCCCCCTCAACTTAAGTTGATGAAGCCAACAGTATCAACAAAATTTGAAGTTCAAATGCGAGAATGGGGAGAGTGTTTGTATATTAACTATCAAATTTGTATGTATAATTACTTATTCATATTTTACATTAATTTAATTAATTACTTATTCTTGACAAGATAAACAAATAAATAATTACTAACATATTTATATATTTTTTTATTTTTACATAATATTAATTTAATTAATCACTAAATAAATAAGCAATTAATAACATATTTATCTTTATATATTTACCTTTTCTATCCCCTCTAAGAAATAGATTTAAAGAAAGATTTTCAAGAATTAAATATATGCTATTTCATTTATTTCCAAACTATTATTTTTCCTTATAAAAGAAGAAAAATAAAGAAAATTGAATAAGGAGGAAATGATTTCTCTCCTTTTAGAATCCTTAGTAATATCCTACTCTATTCTTTTATAAAATCCTATTTAACTTAAAGGATATGGGAATATATTCCCCTCTTCCACTTTTTACCATGTAACTATTTTATTTCAAATATAATTCGTGGCAAGGATAGGACTTAATACTTATCATCACAAACTTTTTTTTGCTTACTAATAAAGCTAGTGTTATTCCGTGTTGGGAAGTCACCACCATTGAATTATAATGCTAATTACCATATCATGCACTGGCATCAAAAAGATGCTCATCATTTCAAAGTTTCTTATCATTCCCAAATAGGAGGTTGCCCGAGACTAGAGCGTTTTTGGGTTTAAATTGAAGGAAAAAAAAACTATACTTGAGATTAGGCTTTAGATCCTCACATTGGCGTATCTCATAGCCGTATTTCATTGTTATTTCTTAATTTTAATTTTGGCTCCATTTTGTAGAGCAGCCTGGGTCGTCGATTAGAGAGTAGGGTAGAGATAAAACAGCAAGACAAAAGGAATGCTAACTAACAATCGCGGCTAAATCTTGATTACTTAATAAAAATACCATGATTTCTTTTACTCATAGCACATTGACACGTCTGTAAGTGTCCATAATGACGAACAGTAAATTAAGAATGTATGAACAAGATCCATTATACAAGGAGAAATCACAATCTAAACTTAATAATATCTAAATATTGTTAAGTGCCCAAATGCCTGCTATAAGTACAAAGTCAGTGTAGTAACAATAAAATTTATAAAGCAGATATTAAATAGCGGTTTGAAGAAGCTTTGGGGCTGAGGGCAGTAATAATGTTTATGTGAACAAAGAAGCCTTATGCAATCATACCACCTCAAGGATTGAAGGAAGCGACGAAAGAGGATTTTCCTCTCTAAAACTTGAATATGCTAACAGTGATTATGCTTAAGTGTCCTTAGGGGTTGGAGCAGCAATTATATATTATGCAATCAAACAAGACTAAGGGAGAGACTTATTGCGCTTCTAGTGGCTTACTCATAAGCCTACCTATCTCGTAACTCTAGAAAAAAAAACATGCTAGCGGTGACAAAGTCAATGCTTTTAGTATGACTGTTGGTGATGGTCTTTGGTGGGTGCAGTGTATGAAACGTGGATCTCGACTCATTAAATTTCTTTGTAGCTATTTCTCCTTCTATCACCCTTAAAGCTGACACTACTGGTCAGCGTGGCATTAACACACCTGACCGATATTGAGATTTGAACAGTGTAGGTATCACAGCTTCCAATATTTATTCACCAATATTTCTAACAGCTAGCAATATTCTCGCCTGTTGCAGATTTACGAAAGAAGCCTTCAACAAGGAATGGAAGACTCCTGCCACTGGATAGTGGGCTATGGTAAGAGAGTGACCTGCAAAGGACGATGTCCAATGTACTCAACCTATTCTTGCCAAAACTCCACGCCTTACATTTATACACGTACCTAAATCCAGGCAGTTTCTATAGGGGTCTTCCAAGGGTAAAATCCATGGCTCGTACTCTGCCAACTATATCTCTAGTAAACAATATGACAAAATACCAATGTTGAGGCACCCGGGTAGGTAGGGGCGAGAGACCATGGAGTGAATTCTACATAAGATGGCAGATACAATACTATTTTAGAAATTGTTTTCCTTTAGCCTGCGTAACATGATGGAGACATTATAGACAAAGTCTTGAATGATGTGACTATTGCAATTCTTTTAATGCTGCTATCACGTCCACTCTAATTATAACTCTGCCAAACCATTTAATACAATATTGACGAGAGTCGGGGTCACCAGAAGATGCAACCTAACCTGATGGTTTCCATTCATTCACCGTATATTATCATTTTTGTTTCAAAATGAGGGTTCAGTTTGTGTACATAGTCTTATTATGGTTTCATCCCTTTTTTCCAATTCCATTTTGCTGCGTTTGCTTCTAAAAAACTGTGACCTGATGTGTTAAACAAAAGAGGGCAGAGGGTTTTCATTTGGAGGAAAGATGGCATGAGAGATCGTGCAAGCTACAAGGCCACACCCCAACCTTCTCTCCTTAGTTTTTCTAAACCTCTACATTCACAGTTTCTAGCACAAAAGTGCAGTCTGTAGGAGATTGAATAGTCACAGGCAGAGTTCTCCCTGTTAATTATTTGTTTGTTTGTTTTTCTAGATATAAGAAACTATTTTCAACAAGATAGAAGACACTAAATTTACATGTTTTGAGTATTTTACTCCTCTTAAATTATCTAATGGAGAAACAAGCATATGTACTTGTTAAGACTGTAAAGAACTTCAGGCCTTATCCTATTACAGGGAATAGAGGGCGATTAATTTTATTTTTATTTTGTCTGTGTTAAGCAAGTGACCAATAATCTTTCATTCATTAGTCGAGATTTTAACGTATTCAATCTCTTTCCCCTTGCTACTCTAGTTGAACATACTATTTGTTTCATGGGTTCAAGAAAATTGTTACAGATCTTAGCTAAGCATCCAGGGAGTCTTAGTTACAACATTTTTCTAAAGGAAGCAAAATATTATTTTGAATGATTATCCAACCAATGATAAAAGATTACTCTTAAGACATTTCTTTTTCTTTTTTTGTTAGGGTTGAACATAATTTGTTATACTCATGGCTTCAAAATACAAAACACCTTCCCTTAAAATATAAATCTGACACTTATCATTTTCATGATAATGAAATACCAAATCCTTTCTTTTTATAAACAAGAGTTTTCAAGTGGAGGCATTAAGTGATAAACTTCAAAAACATCTTTAGATCAAACTTCATAAGAATACATGCTCAATGAACAAGGTTTTCTCTTTTCCCATTTTCTTTCATGTTACAACAAAACCATAACTCTCCAATTTATATCTAATTGTAAAAAGTACACTCATTGACACACAATTGAAAAGAGCTTGCTCTCCACCCTACCATAATGGTATCATGGAGCCTCGTGGGCTCTAGCCATACCCCCGAGCAAGGAAATATTTTAACTCCAAGATGATGAATGGAGTCTACTCAAATTTTACAAAAGGGGTAGTAGAAATAGCCTAACATACAATTACATGAACATATAGGCTCTTCACTCACCACTTTCAACAATGATACAAACAAAAAAAAGACACCATCTTACAACACAAGATAAAGGAGGAAAGGAGGAGGAATACTTATCTTTTCTTTTAGGTAATGGGATTACCCTCTTCTACCATCCTCTCCTCTTCAAACAAACTATCTTGAAAACGATCTCCTAAGCAGCATATCTCCACTCCTCTATCCTCTTCTTCTCCAATCTCCAACAGAATTCTCCAAAAAGGAGAAGTGGGTAACACCCTACTCATTCTTCCTCTCCAACTATATAGGAGTTTCCACTTGCAACCTTTTGAATGGGGAGGTGTGGAGTGTACCTCCCTTCTTCAATGAGATTCTTTTCTCATTAAAGAGGTAGCATGCACTTGGAAAACCCCAAATCTTTTCACCTCCCATCCTCTCCTCAAAATTCGTCACTCTTCATTATGGGGACTTTTCAAGAGTCAAATCATGTCCTTGGGACCCTATTGCATGCCCACTTGACCCCTACCACTAAGGTATAGACCCTAGGGGGTTTATTTTTGTATCCCAACCAAGGAAATTGACCAACAAGCCTCTTTAAAGACCCACTTAAAGATCCATCCGAGTTTCACACTTGGGTAAGGGTTCCCAACCCCTAACTCACATAATTAAATATTCTCACAAACCAAAATAAATTATACCTTTAATATTAACCTTCACCTCTTAATCTATCAACATATTAACTTTATATCCTCAAGAAGATGTCTTTTGATTTGCTCTTGATGGTCCTCCTTACTCATGCTAACACTGTTACCTTCCTGCACATTACCAACATGATCATAAGTAACATTGTATATCACATTAATCTATTAGCTAAATATTCTAAACTTTAACCATATAATAATCCATTTAAATTTCAATCTGCATTCCATAGTATACTAGTGTATTCCACCTTCATGGTAGTGACAATAGAACATAATTTCAAAAATGAAATTACAAGGATTTTGCCAAAAGATCACCTTATTTATCATCCACAATATATCTAATCATCAATTTAAGAAAATCATATCACAAATTAGGTTAAGCATTAATCACATGTGAAACGGGGTCTTACACTACGCTGACCTAGTAGATTGATTAGGTTTCTTTTCCAAAGGAAGTGTTCTTTAATCCCACAACTAGCCTTGAATAACCTCTTAGACCTTAATAATAGGTAACAAAAATTTGTTTTCAATAGGTTTTAGAGTCACCAACTCTCATCTAGCCGTTGTTCTAGAAAACCCTCATTTTTCACTCATTTGGATAGGTATAATGTGAAATTAGTGGTTCCAAACATCATACAATATTGAAACCACCTCCAAAAATCTCTAATATGCTTTCTCAAACTCAAAAAACCTTCACATAGCCTCTACATTCAATATTATATCAAACTCTCTCACTTTTCCATCATTTTCATACCCTAACTCATCACTTTACCTTAGGATAGTCATAACTTTTAGACAAAATCCCTCATCTAGATCAAACCTAACACACTACCATCCTAAATCTAACATATTATTCTCAATACACTTAAAAAAATGGAGTACATAAGGTGTAATGGGCTTTACTCCATGATTAAAGCCTCGAAACCTTAAATCTACACCTACAGGCCCGATTATAGAAAAATCTAGCCATAAATCTCTTCAAATTCAAGAAAAAACCTCCAAAATAGATTCTAATGAAATTTAAGATGGGTATACACAATTTAAATAGTTCTTAGTGCCAATTTCTTGTTGTACAATCACGTACAAGAGTCTACAACTTCAGAAATTGAGTGAAAATATAGAATCTGAAGCAAAAAAGGGGTTCTCTTTATTGTTTATTCCCCACAAACCTTTCAAAAAACTTGTACAATGATGGAGTACATCTATTTAAAAATTTCCCCACTAAAAATTCCCTCCAAATTGACCAATCAATTTTCATATCGTAACTAACTATTGGCTTTCCTCAAAATTGCACTTTTTTTGCATTTACAACATTTGACAATTTTACAAATTTAACCACCAAAACCTCCTAGTGACCATTACAAAGACTCATTAACACATTAAATGGTACAAAAATACCTTATTTATCAAAACCTAAGACCTAACACACTAAAACCCTTCAAAAACCCATATCTACACATTCTTGCGTTTTGTGCATAATTTGACAACATTGCATCTCTTTACAAAAATGAACTCCTAAACACATTATAATTGTCCATTTAGACCTTATTGACACACCACAAAACCAAAAACCCCTAGGAAATCCTATCAGCAAGCAAGCTTAACCAAATTTAGATGAAATAGATTGGTGCTCTTGCAATTATCATATTGTGTAGTGTTGAAGATAAGTAGTTTAATGTCGTCTAAAGGAGAATTCAATGTGTTAACAAGTTTTTATGTTGCACATTTCATGGATTGCATATATTTTTAGAGTTTTGGTCTAACTCTAGCTGACCTAATTATATATTAGTATTGATATGTGCTACGAATGACAAAGGGATCTATATTAGGTCCACACTAACTATTTATATGCGAAGATGAATGTGTTATGAGGACAATGCCAACAAACTTTTTGATTTGAAATAAGATTTCTCTAATTAGTTCGACCTAATTAGTGAACATGGATATATATATGTAGATATTTAAGATTATTTTAGAAAGAAAGTAGAGTGTGTGTGAAAGAGAAGTAAGTGTGAGATTCATGAAGATAGAGAAGAGAGTGTGCAAAATTGTATAAGATGAGAAGATGGGTGTGTTATTTATGCATTATGCTTCACCAAAATTGAACTCCAACACAAGGAAGGTGCATCCTTTATTAGTTCATACTTTCGGAAGTGAAGCATGCCATTTCGTATCTTAGCAATGAGCCATATCATTTTGTACTTCGACTGTGAGCCCTTTAAGGCTAGTGAGTCTTGGAAGTGAGCCATTGCAATATTTTATATCTGGATATATTATATTGTGAGCTAATCCTCACAAGGGTTTTTCCCATTTTTTGTTTTCCACGTAAAAATACTGGTGTTCATATATGTGTTGATGCATTGTCTTAATTCCATGTTTTCTCTTGTTTATTTTGTTAAATTAGTCATATTATTTAGATGGATTTTATGTGTATGTGAATCATCAATTTTGTGATGTTCTATGGACTTCTCTTGCACTCTTAGGGTTTTTCACCTAAAAGGAGAGAGATAGAACCCAAAAAATCAAGTGGTTCACTCAAACTAAGGTATGGAAGATGAAATTAAGACTAAATGCAATGATCTAAATGCAACTAGATGATGAAATTGATTGATTATTAATGCAAAACTAATGAAATATGCAATGTTTGAAAACATAGTTTGTATTACAAAAATGAACTAGAAATGAATACAAACTGCATAGAAATGGATGAAACTGAAAGTGTGCACCTGAGATATTGATGAAGACTAGAAATGACATCTAGAATGCTACTAATTCTAGAAATTTTGTCTACTGGGACTCATTCGCCATTCTGGGTGAATTAGTGCCAGATCTGTGAAACTATTCTAGTGCCTGTTTCGGACAAATGGGTATCCAAAACTACAGAAAACTAAAATTAGGCCTAGCAGTGGGACTCATTCACCACCCATGGTGAATGAGTCCACTTTTGAATTTTTGAAGATTTAAAGGTGGAAATTGAAGTCTGCGACCTTCTCTTCTATTCCTGATAGGTGTCTGCCTTCGAAAGTCTAATTTTTGAATCTAAAAGTGACTTTTTGTTAATATTTTACCTTGCATAATGAAGAGAAGACTTAAAGAAAATTGCAACTTGATTCTTAATTATTTCCAAGCTTCTAAGATGCGTAAATTTGCAAACACACAAGAAGAGAAGGAAAGATGTTGGATGTTAGGGCATGTTGGTTTTCCTTGGTCAACCCCCTTGGTAGGTAATTAAACCAAAATGATGAAAGAATGTAATGAATCATGAAACAATGAAGTCAATGCCTTTCCATGATGCTTAATCTTGAACTTTTGTAGCAATGGAGGAAGATTCTACCCTTGAATGTCTTAGAAAGCTATCTTGATGACTTGCAATGATGAAACCCTAACTTGCTTGATTTGATAGAGAAGATAGATGATGAATGAATGATAAGGGATGTGTGAATGAGTTATGAGATGTAAATTATGGTTTAGAGACTTGATTTTATAGACAATTTACCTTATTTTCCTATAAATTCAATCCCCAAGGCTGACATGAAGAAAAATTAAACTTAAAACCTAATTTTTCCCACTCAAAAGTCAAAATTGACTTGAATGAGACTCATTCACCACCTTTGGTGAATAGTCCCACCTGGTAGGGACTCATTCACCACAAATAGAAAATTAGTCCTAGAGGGGTCCATTTGTCAACTGAGTTGTTGGGGAATGCATAAACTAGGTTTAAATGATGACTTTGTCAGTTATTTGATCAATTTATACCTTGGGATGCACAACATGGGGTAATAGGGGCCTACTAGTGATGATATAAAGGTCAATCAGGGCTTAGGACATAGAATTCAATGTGAAAGTGTGATTAAATACACTTTACAACACTAAAATGAGGTCCACATAGCCTAGAAAGGCACAAGAACCAAAGCGAATGTGTAAAACACATTACAACACTAGGTCAAAGTTAAGTTTATTTTACAAGCCTTCTAGATTAATGTGAAGATGTATTTAAATACATTTTATAATGTTGAATTAAGGGAATATGGGTTCATTAAGTCTAGAGAGGCATGAAAGTCTTTTACAACATTTTACAACACCTTTACAAGACATCTTTAAATGCACTTTATTTAGTTTGCAAGGGTTCAAGACCTAGTATGGATATGTAAAGCACCTCACAACACCAAATCAAGGACTCATTAAGTCCAATTTGTCATCAATTATTCCCAAATCAAGCAAGTTGTCCTTTTTCTATAGTACATTTAACCCCCACTTTAGTGAGAGGATGGACTTGCTTCAAACTCACACTAAAGTATACATTCAAGAGAGATTCGAGTGTACGAATGCAAATGATAAAGAATGACAAAGATAAAGAAGGTATTCAAGCCCCCAGGATCCAAGATCCTGAGTCAAACCATCAAGATACATAATCATACAATGGCAAGAACTAGAAGAAAAGAAGAATGGGGTGGAAAAGATGTGTTCACTTTGGGGCCACAAAACATCAGGTCGTCCGTGGGGTGAGATGTCCAAAAGAAGTGGTTTAGTGAGAAAGTCATGCCAATGTGTCAGCTTCCCACTGTATAATGAGAAATTCATGCTACTGTCACAAATTTCATGCTACTGTCTCAAATTCCCATTATACTAACCATACCAAAGTTATGCTCCTGATAACATTGATAAGGCATCACAATGTAATGCTTTTTGCAATTTTTTTTGAATATGTGAAGAATTTTGTTTAAAAGGGATTTTTCTTTGTTCAAGTAAGGTCTTCTTCTTAGGGAGCATTGTGCCTAATGTCTCCAAGAGAGGACAAGTCATGGTGTCAGATTGTTATCCATGGGATGCCTCGTTTGCATTAGATGGTCACTTTAGTTGATCGTACACTCTTGGAAGGCATCAAACCAAATGACACCACCAAGAAGAGGACACATCACAAGAAAAAGAAAAATCACATCATGAAATTTGCACAAAGATGTTGTCTATGTATGCCCCTACTTTAAAGTGGTTGCTACACCATTACTGTGAGCAATTGCTTTAAAGTAGAAGAGAATATGAGAGCTTATTCAAAAATCCCTATGCCAAGTCATTTGTTTTCGATAAGTTACATCATGAAGAAAGGGAGTATGTCACACGTGAGTCAATTTGAATACATTTCATCCACATCCCAAGCTTGCTCTTATACATTCATGAAAGGTTAATGACTAGTGAAAAGAGACAATGACAAGTGACATACAAGGACAAGGCTATCAAACCCCTTGCCCCCACTTAGTGCAAGAAAAATGTGAGCCTGGAATGGATGATGGTATGTTGTCCCTTGCAATGGATACAAAACATGCAATAGTGAGAATGTTATTATCCTACAACTATTACATGGAAAGGAGCAGAAACTAATGTTATTTATTTGAATAAGGAAACAAAGTTTCTACTTGTTACATGTTTAATGAGATATCTATCAATTTAGGATGTACCAAGGTTAGAGTTTTCTTGGAAGATTATTGTGTGATAGTATTGATGTTGAATGAAGGTTTGTTGGATGGGTTGATTTTGATGAAAGTACAATCACAAAGACCATGATTTGGAAGAATGAGGTTGGGTGTATTATGAGCTTGTTTCTTGTGTGATGGTGGGTAAAGAATGATAGGATTTTTTAGGTTTGGCCAAAATAACTTCAGCACACATAGGGGGATGATTAATGGTTGGATTTATTTGAGTATCAATAGTGGTTATATGAAAAGGCTCTATTTGGTTGTTTTTTTTCTCTAAGGTATCATTCTTATGTGTCATAATATCAACCCTAGGAGGAGAGATAATATGTTCATCACATATCATAGTTGGATTTGGCACAATAGCTTCATCGCTTATAGGAGAGGCATCAAGAGAAGGATAACTAGGAGTTTCATGGTTACTAGTGATTGGAATTTTTTGTTCAAATAGATCTGCCATTATGATATCTTCTAACACTAAACTATCTTCTTCATGTGTAGAGAAGATATTAGGAGAAGAAAAGGGTGGATTGTCATGATTATCTATACTTACATCCTCATGTCCTAAAGTGTCACCTTGAGTGGCAGAGGTAGGATTTTCATAGCTCTAAATTATATCCTCTACATAAATGTGTTTGTCATGATCGTTCACGAGTTTACCCTTATTCACTAAAGGATTTGCACAAGGGACATGTTGGGAGATGAATGAGGACTTGGTAAGGTAGTGGCAATGATGTCAGCTTTGTGTGTCATAATTTCTTTGCTTGGGGGAGGAGAAGGAAGACAAGCAAGACTTTCATGATCTTTAATGATTGTGTCTTCTTTCATCAAGATACCTTCATCACCAATCAAAGAGATATCAGGAGAAGAACGATTATGATTATCATGATTATTGATGCATGCATCCTTTTGTGTCAAATCTTTAGTGGATGATCTTAGTGTGAAGAATTCCTTAAGGGATTCATCTAACATGTCTAAATTATCACTACTAAAGGGCTTGGATGTTATGGTTTTTCAAAATTGAATCATTTTTTGAATTGGATTGTTTGATGTTGTTTTTTGTTTTCATTTGCTAATGAATCTAATCTAAAAGAACTAGTAACTAATGCTGAAAATGAAAATTGAAAAAATCTAAGTGCCATGAATGTAAAAAATGATCATTTCTAATGATTTAAATGTAATAGAAGCTTATGAAAACTTAAGATGTAATCAAACATGTCAGATGAAATGCAATCTTGATTTCAAATAAAGTACTTAATCGATGACACTATAATAATACAGTGATGAAAGATTGAAAGACAATGAATTTTAAAATGCATGAATGAGCTAATTTGCTAAATATAATGAATGCATGATACAAAAATTTAGGTAATGAAAAGGTGATAACTAATGGTACCAAATAAGTATAAAACAAAGTTTTCAACCGTAAAAGGTGTAGCGTTCTGTGGGTCAGTGACCAATTCGCCCAAGGTAATAACGAGTCCTAGTGTGGGGATTTCTTTGAGATTTTTAAGATTTTTCTAAGGGATTTTTATGTTTTCTATGTTGTAAGATGCAGACCTAAGATGAAAATGCAAAATTTTTTTAAAAATAAATTATTTTAGATGCCAAAAATGCAACCTAAATACACTTTTCAGGAATGCAAAATTTGAAACCTAGTATGCAAATTAATCCATGCAAACCCTAATGCATGGTCAATTTGATGCTAGATCTATGATGAAGGACTCCAAATTAGACAAGAAGGTATTCGAAAAGAAGCTTCACCAAAATGAACCATCAATTTTTGTTGTGTCTATGTACTTCTCTTACACTCATACAGTTTTTCACCTAAAAGGAGAGAGATAGACACAAAAATTGAGGTGGTTCACTCAAATTAATGTATGTATGATGTAATTATACCTAAATGCAACTAGATGATGAAATCAATTGATTATTAATGCAAAACTAATGAAATATGCAATGTTTGAAAACATATTGTGTAATAGATAAATGAACTAGAAATGAATACAAACTGCACATAAATGGATAAAACTGGAAATGACATCTAGAATGCTGTTGATACTAGAAATTTGGCCTATTGGGACTCATTCACCATTCTGGGTGAATTAAGTCCTAGATCTGGGAAACTGTTATGGAGCCTGTTTTAGACAAATGGGTATCCAAAACTACAAAAAACCAAAATCAGGCCCAGTAGTGGGACTCATTTTCCACCCATGGCGAATGAGTCCACTTTTCAATTTTTGAAGATTCAAAGGTGGAAATGTGAGTCCCTGATTTGCTCTTCAGTTTATGATAGGTGTCTTCCTTTGAAAGTTTGATTTTTGAAGTTGAAAGTGATGTTTTGTTGATATTTTACCTTAGATAATGAAGAGAAGACTTAAAAAACTTTGTAACTTGATTCTTAATGATTTCCAAGCTTCTAAGATGCATAAATATACAAACAAACAAGAAGAGAAGGAAAGATGTTGGATGTTAGGGCATGGGGGTTTTCCTTGGTCAAACCCCTTGGTAGGTAATTAAACCAAAATGATGAAATAATGTAATGAAGTATGAAACAATGAAGTTAACACCTATCCATGTTGTTTAATCTTTAACTTTTGCAACAATGGAGGAAGATTCTACCCTTGAATGTCTTAGGAAGCTATCTTGATGACTTGCAATGATGAGACCCTAACTTGCTTGGCTTGATAGAGAAGATAGATGATGAATGAATGATAAGATATGTGTGAATGAGTTATGAGATGTAAACTAGGGTTTAAAGACTTGATTTTATAGGAAATTTACCTTATTTTCTTCTAAATTGGATCCCAAAGTCTGACATGAAGAAAAATTAAACTTAAAACATAAATTTTCCCACTCAAAAGTCAAAATTGACCTAAATGGGAATCATTCACCACCATGGGAAAATCAGTCCCACCTAGCAGGGACTCATTCACCACAGATGGTGAATTAGTCCTACAGGGGTCCATTTTCTAGTTGGGTTGTTGGGGAATGCATAAATTAGGTTTAAATGATGACTTTGTGTTGGCAATACAAGGGCAGACAACTTAGAGGGGGGCGAGTGAATCAATTTTCACATAAATTCAAAACTTATTCAAATTATTAACCTTATTCTCTGATCTGATTAATAACCATGAAAAAATAAATCATCAACACATCAAAAACACACATAACACCAAGATTTTTTTTGTGGAAACCTTGTTAGGGGAAAAACCATGGTGGAGGTCAGTTCACAAGATTATACCCTATTAAAACTATAATGATAATGAAATATGGGGAATGCACATGCATTCAGGCACACTTCCTAGAGCTCACTACTCAATTACAAAGGAAGACACACTTTCTTACAAAGAGATTCAGATTAAAGCCATCTAGATTTTGAACTGAGAAAATAGCATCTGCTAATGCCTAATTACAGTTCCAATTAAGCACATGAACACTTCTTCACAATACTTCACACTCTTCTCTTCCTTTGAATGATTTAAAACATTATTTTTCCACACACATATAAGAACACCTTTTTCACACTTAAATTTGAATAAACAATCACTCTTATATATCTGCAACATGAAATTTCATCGCTACAAGTCAGCCACAAAGAAATAATAAAATGACTATAAACTGTCAGCCCAAAACTTTAAAGATTATCAATACAAATCAACCAAGGTCAGCCAAAACTTAGTGAGGACCCAAATAAACATCTCTAACACAAAGAAACTTCAATTAATTTCTCAAGACCCACAACATGCTACAAACACTATATCGGCCAAGAACAAGAAAAACATGAACACGCAAGAGAAAATAGCCAACCATGATCACAACGATCAATGCAGACATGCAACAAAGATAAAGCATGATCTAGAAACATCTAAAAGCATCATGAATCACAAGAGAA
>VDFB02105785.1:512997965-513144121 GCA_007258455.2 Sequoia sempervirens
TAATTATGTATGTACATGTATACAAATTTGTACAAAATGTGTAAATGTGTAATTGTTTATGTACATATATGCCAACTCAAAACAATGTTTAAAAAATGTGGCTATGCCATCTCAAAAAAAATTGAAACTTGTGGGGAATGTAGTAGGTCTTCACGCCACCTGATATCAAAATGATACAAGCAATATCAATATATCATCAAAACATGTATTTTAATTTATATAAAACTATCTATATACACAACTTGTACTTGTATTTATAAGTATTCCACACATGTGTATAGGTTGAATCTGCATCCTCTCCTTTTTGTTTCAAAGTATGAAATCAAGTGATGGTGGCTTAAGGATACAAAAAAGGATAATAAATCAATTTTAACTATTAATGTACAAGCAATATCAATATATAATCACATGTATTTAAATACATTTTAACCAATAATTACCTGTTTCTACCAAGTATTCCATGTTGTCTAGGTTGAATTTACATGGACTCTCCTTTTTGTCTCAAAATATGTGATGAATTTGTGATGATGGCCTAACGATATAAAAAGACAATTTAAATCAATTTCAACTAATAACACACAAGCAATATCAAAACATGTATTTAAATATATTTTAACTAATAATTACCTTTTTTTACCAAGTATTACATGTTGTCTAGATTGAAAAAATACATGGACTCTTCTTTTTGTCTCAAAGTATGTGATGAATTTGTGATGATGGGCCAAGGATATAAAAGGAAAACTTAAATGAATTTCAACTAATAACACACAAGCAATATCAAAACATATATTTAAATATATTTTAACTAATAATTACTTGTTTTTACCAAGTATTTCATGTTGTCTAGGTTGAATCTACATGGGCTCTCATTTGTGTCTCAAAGTATGTGAAGAATTTGTGATGATGACCTAAAGATATAAAAGGACAATTTAAATTAATTTCAACTAATAACACAAACAATATCAAAACATGTATTTAATGTATTTAAAAGGACAATATAAAACTAACACTATATTTACCTATATTTACTTATTCCATTAAACCATTTGCATCCTCTCTTTTTTGCAATGCATCTATGATTGTCTCATGCTCTTCCATAAAAATTGTCCATAGCTCTTTATTTGCAAGCCTTCCACGGTACCTCACCAGTTTTATAGTTGTTGCTACCACCAAATGTGAATAGTATATAATCTTTTTATGTGTTTCATAATATTGAAATCGAGGCAAACCATTTTTCTTTATTACGTATTTATGTAGCCAAATGCCAACAACCACCACTAAACCTATTGGATAATGATAGCCATCATTAAAGAAATTCACAAGATTTTCTTAAGGGGATCAAAGAAAGTTCTCAAAATTTTCTTAAGGGGATCAACGACTTGTTATCAAAACTTGATTAAGGGGATCAAAGACTTGTTATCAAAATTTACTTAAGTAGATGTCTTAGGGAGGGGGGGGTGGTCGCCGTACCTGTTGAATAATGATCTAGCCATCATCATCTTCTTTAGGTGCTATTAACTTATGTTTAGTCTCCACAACACAAGCCAACCAATATTTTGTTTCCTCTTCATTCTCCTCAGGTGCAACAACATACACATTTCTTGCAAACAAAATTTCATTCAATAACTTGCAAATGTCCATATAATTTAACCAATTTACATGCATGCATTCATATGTATATAAATAAATAAAAGCACCACAAAATACTAATAAAGTGAAATAAAATGAAATAAATTGAATTAAATTACCTTCTTGTACAAGGTTTGAAACACGATCATAGTCGTCTGATGCAAACACTTGATCATTATCTTTAATTATTGTTTCATATTGATCATGTACTTGTGAAGGTGTCAACGATCTTTGCTTCCACTTTTCAACCCATTTTATATTCTCACATGCTTCCCAATCTCCTAAAATATAAAACTGACAAAAACATGCAAGCTCCCTTGTCAAGATAGTCCATGTACTTGCATTTGAAATCTTAAATAAATGTCATTTAGTAGATCCATTAATTGTCTCGCAATCAAGTCTAGATAGAATGTTTTATTCTTCAACCAACCAAAAGAGTCAATGAACTATAGAGTACTCGCTTGATACAGGTGTAGATAATCTTGTATTGCACCAATCCACAATCCCACATACATCTTTAAATTTTATTACATCCTCAAATTTCAATTGCTCTCTACCAAGAATTATCTTAACACACGCACCAGCTCCATCATGTTCTCCTTTACCATGTTTATCTTCAAAAAGACTCCACATATGTTGGACATTATGTTCTTTGTGAACCCTACTTAACCAATAAAATATTCGAGCATTTTTTAACTATCTCATACAATTATCTGACCATATGATATGTTATGTCATTTGGATTCCTTGTTCTCTTAAATTTGTATTAAATATATTGAAACAATATTGAACAAACTCTTACGAGTGTAACTGGTTGTCATTCAAATAGAAATGATACTCCCTCAACTTTTCTATTGTCCTTTGTGTCATCATATGCATGTCTATAACCAATATGAACAAACATAGCCACTTGTACTGAATTGTAATATTTTCATTGGATTTCCTCTTGCGGAGTTAGAGTATAGTTTTCCGCAAAATCAACCATTAATAGTATAGTACCAACTAGAAATGTGTTTCTACATGCATGAAATTGTCCATCAAACCATCAAGCATGTTGAGAGTACTTAACATATTATAATACAATCTTACTCTTAAATTTTGATATGAATGCATGTACACTAAATTTTTTTCTAATTAAATCACAACACTTTCCAAATTTTTCATCTTTTAAAGAATGGTCAACATTTTTAAATCTTTTAACATCCACTAATTGTTGTCTAAAATCATTTTCAACACTTTTCATGCATACAAACTCTTAAAAAATAAAGATTGCCACAACTAGTGCATTGTCCAAAAATACATGAACTTAAATAAAATAATTTCCCATTAGATCTTTCACAAAGCAAACTTGATATAAACTCCTTTATTATTTCAGGTGGCATATTAATACAACATTCCTACATAATCATATTAGTATGTAACCTACAACATATATATCAAAAAACATCATAATAATAACCAAATTGAACATGCATTTTACAACAACATATTCATTGCTTATTAATCTTTACATACCAAGCTTTGCATTTTTCAAAAGATCTTTGACTTATTCTAATATTAGCAAGTAACACTAAATCACCACAAAAAAAAATTATAACATTCAATTTGTGTTCTATCTAATAGGTGTTTTGGATGAGTATTGTAAACTCTAGACCCCACTCTTAATTTTAAAACATCTCTAGCATTAGATCATACCCTAGTATTATCATGCCAATATTTTTCAATCAAAAATTTGATTTCAATATTCAATTTCATGTTAGATCTCAATTGTCGACCACTATAACTCAAACATTGGTTGATTGGATCATTTTTTATACTTTTTGTTCTCTTTACCGCTCTTACCAATGTTTTACGATGTATTTTTAGAATTTCTTTAATATTGCTTACCATTAATTTACTCAAACTTGTTTTATTAACTATAGCAGTTTTTATAGTTCATCTTACTACATTCTTATCTTTAGATTGACTATTCTTTCCAATAAACTCAATGGCACTAGCAACAGTAGACATAGCATGTTTTAGTGATCTCTTTCTTCTTGGTTTAACAAAAATACCTAACTTTTTCATTATTTTTACCATTTTCCACATTCTCATTAATTGAATCATTAGTCGACATTCAAATGATAGGTTTTTACAATAAAAAAAATCTTTGTCTAATCTATTGGCATGTGTTGTTATTTATCTTCAAAAAATCTTACCAGGAAGATAATCCAAAACATCTCTTTCAATTTATTTATTTTTAAATCATTTTCAACATCACATCTTGGACTTTCATTTTCATTTTCAACTTCAAAACGATTTTCATTTTCATCAACAAAACAATTTTCATTTTCATTTTCAATAAAAGGATTTTCATTTTCAACAACAAAATGGTTTTCATTTTCATTTTGAACTAAAAGAGGGGTAAAAATTTATTCAATCCAAAAAGGGAACAATACAAAGCAAGGTCATTACACAGCCCTATCAACCTCCACTAATTGGTCCAACTTTTGTGATAAATCTAGGGGTAATTGACCCCTTTCCACAATATTCCAATCTTTAAAATGATATGAAGCCCTTTTAGCCAAATAGTCAGCAACCCCATTCCATACACACGGAATATGATAGAAAGTAAAATAATCCAAGGAAGCACACAGATTAAGAATTTGTTTTCTAATAACAGCCAAATCCCAACTAACATCCTCTAGTTGTTGCCTCTTTAGCAAAGGCAATACCACCTAAGAATCATATTCGCAAATGATTTGTCTCTACCCGAGAGCACAACCACACTCCACAGAACAAAGAATGGTAAAAGCCTCCATCACATTGTTAGTATGTCAACCCTTATAAACAAAAAAGATAAACTCAACAGTTCCATAACTAGTCCACCCAACACCTCCAATACTAACATGGCTAGGATTCCCACGAGAAGAACCATCTATGTTGATTTTCAACACACCCTGAGGAGGAGGACGTCATCGCCCCTCCCTACTTATCTTCCGAATGGGATGACATCTATTTCTCAGGATCTAACCAGCACTCTGAGCAACCCCCGTTGAAGAGGAAGATTGAGACGAGTACAAAAGACAACCTCTCCTAGATCCACACCCTTAGCCAAGTCACACTTAGCCGTAATAGTTTCTCCCACATAATGAAAACTCCTCCACCACAAATGTTGGACAACCAGCTACACATGTTGAAAAAACATATGATTCCTCTCCAACCAGATATGCCAAATAATAAAAGTCAGTCTCAGAGCCCAAGTAACTTGAAGAAAAGAGGTCTTGACAAGGGCCTTCCTCCACCAGGCAAAGAACTCCGCCAAAGAAGAGACATGCCAACAAGCCCAGTTCCACACAACCCACCAAAGGTGCCAAAGCCTCCTATAAAAGGGGCATTGGAAGAAGAGATGAGAGACACTCTCTTCACTTTTACAACACAAAACACACATCGAAGGACCCTGAAACCCTCTCTTGCACAAGTTATCCAAAGTAAGAGACCTGTTCTGGACCACCAACCACAGAAAAAAGTTGCACTTGGGCCAAGAAAATTTATTCCACGCATGCTTCCACTAAGGAACCTCAATGTCCCCAAACACCTACCTAAGCAACTCACTATAACCTGTTGAAACAAAGTATTTGCCAAATAAATCACTGTTACTCCAAGCCAATACATCCTACCCCGCCATGGAATTACACTCATGTGCAGCAAGAATCTGAGCCAACTCTTGCCTATCCCCCTCTGACCCGCCTGGCGGCCAACCCGAGGAGTGCTTCCATCTAAGGCTAGCAACCAGTGCACTATTTTGAACAAACTTATAATGCTCAATCGTGTTCCAACTAGCAGTAGTAAAATGATCACAAAGAGATTGGAGGTGAGGGTAAGTAGAAAGAATAGGAGGGTGACCGTCCCAAGAATCCCACCAAAAAGGAGCCTAAGAAACTAGAATGACACCCAAAAAAAACTCTTCTTGACCAACAAAGCCCCCCATTTGAGGGTATTACAAATCATAGATCCCCTTCCCTCTAGAGGTAAACGAGGAACATCAAAAGTGTTAACATCCTTAAGATACGTGTGGGAAAGAATACAGGCCCAAAGTTGATGCTGACTAGTACACCAGTGCCAATATAACTTGGCGACAAGAGCTTTCCCATTCAAAATAGCAGAACGCAATCCCACGCCCCCCTCTTTTTGTAGCCATCACACTGAATCCCACTTAACAAGACTCCACTTAACCAATTGCAAATTATAACTCCAAAGAAATTGTCGTGAGAGAGCATCAAATTCTCTTAGGAAATACAAAGGAGTCATCTAAACAAAACACCTATAAATAGAAAGAGCATGGATAACAGACTTCAAAAGAGTCATTCTTGCAATAGTAGAAAGCCAATGGTGAATCCAATGATTGACTTTATTGCGCAAATTATCAAGCAAGCTTTGCTAAGAAGACCTGGGATGCCTACAAACAGCAAGAGGAATTCCCAAATAGACAAAGGGAAGAGACCCAATTTGAAACCTCAAAATATCAGTAATCTATCGTTGAATAGATTAAGAAGTATTAAAAAAGAAGATAGAAGACTTGTGCTCATTGACTTTCTAACCAGAAGCAGCGAGGTAAACATCCAAAGCCAACCTAAAAGAAGCAACCTCCTAAAGGCGAGCCCTCCCATAAGAGAAGTGTCAACCACAAACTAAAGATGAGAGAGTTGTGGTAGCCCATTACCCCAACACCAACCTTGAATTGTGCCTTGGGAAACCCGCGACTTAAGAAATCTGCCCAAACCCTCAACCATAATAACAAACAAGTATGGGGAAAGAGGATCTCCTTGACGAAGTCCCTAGGAAGCCTCAAAAAGTTTGAAAGGTTCCCCATTCATAAGAACAAAAAAAAAGGAAGAGGTAACACAACTCATAGTCCAATTCATCCAATCTGGACTAAAACAAAAGCCCAAGAGAATTTTCTACAAAAAATGCCACTTAACCCTATCATAAGATTTGGCCATATCCAATTTGATAAACATAGACTTGTCCTTAGAAGTCGCCATAGAGTGAATGACTTCAAAGGAAACCACCACCCCATCTAGGATTTGTCTACCAGCCACAAAGCCTACTTGCTCCTCAGAGATTACAAAAGGAAGAAAAACTTTAAGCCTATTTGCAATCAATTTACTAATAATTTTGTACACCACATTACAGAGAGCAATAGATTGAAAGAATTCAAGTTGATCAGCACCTTCCTTTTTAGGAATGAGAACCAAAAAAGTACAGTTCATGGTACAAAGCATCTACTTACTGCGAAGAGATTCCTGGGCAACGTCCAACAAATCCAAACTTATAATATCCCAAAATTCTTTAAAAAATTCAACAGGAAAAACACCCGGACCAAGGCCCTTACCTTTATTCATCCCAAAAACAACCTCTTCCAATTCAAGCAAATAAGGAAATAATTCATCTCCTTAGAGATCAGGGAAGGAAAGCAAGCAAGGATCAAATCCGCATCTTCTACAAGGGGCGAATCGTCATAAAACAAAGCAGAATAAAACTCTCTAGCCTCATGAGATAAATCCTACAAAGCAGAAATGTGGATCCCATCGGTAGTGACCAGAAAGGAGATACAACTTCTATTGTGACCAGCCTGCATAGAATGATGGAAGAAAGCGGTATTCTTGCCCCCCTCCTTAAACCAATCGATTTGAGCCTTTTGCTTCCAAAACATCTCCTCCCAAAGCTCCCACTCCTCCACTACACTCGTGGTCTGCGATTCTGGTTGACCCAAAGCATTTGAGAAACCAAAATCCTGAATTTGGCGAGAAATCACATCAAGTTGCGCCTGGGCATTCCTTTTCATTTTCAACAACAAAATGGTTTTTATTTTCATTTTCAATAAAAGTTTTTCATTTTCATTTTCAACAACAAAACTATTTTTATCTTCATTTTCAACAACACAATTTTCATTTGCATTTTAAGTTTCAATAAAATGTCTAAAAGTTTCATCCATAAGAATATTATCGATGTCAACATCCTTAAATCCAACATGTTTTAAATCTCCTATAAACAAAGTTTCCATATCATTCAAATTTGGATTTGAAGACGTATCTAAATTTGTGCCTATTGAAACATTCTCCATAGCATTGGAAGGGGGATTTAAAGACATACTAAGAGTAGTTTGTATAATCGTATTAGTTTCCACATTCACCTCTTACAAATTACCATCGTCTACATCCATGCTCTCTTAAATGGTTTTATCTTCAATAATTGTGCAATTGGATGCTTCAACATTATTCATTAATCGAATCCTCATTTTTCTATCCCTTTATCTTTTTGTAATCCCATGATTAAAAAACTTCTAAATTATGTACAAATGAATGTCAATAGTGAAAGTTTTCCTTCTTCGTTCTTCCTTCAAACAAGTAGCAATTGAATAAAATTCCACTCAAACATTATCCCAATGATGCCTCCCTTCAAAATTGAAATAAAATCCCAAGTTGAAGAGCCTCTTCAAGACAAAATTTGATAGATAATAGTGAAATTGTCACTATCAGTCGTACAGAACAGGTTGTAGAACTAATAGTGTACTTATTTAACAATAAAAATTTTAAAATAGGTCAAAAATAACTCAAGATCATGTTTATTAAATGGGATCTGACTCTATAAATTAGGATCTCATTTAGTAAACGAGATCTCGATCCTTTTTCCAATGAACAAAATAATAAATAAAGGAAACGGGATCTCGTTTAGTAAATGGGATCCCAATTTATAAAATTTGAATTCCGAGTCAAGTTTTAGCAACTTTAACCAGTTCGGGAAAAGCGATGGGGACCCAAACCTAGGCTTTGGACCTGGTTTGACCTGCAAATTGAAAGATCTTATCAATGTCACAAGAAAATGATGACTTTGGGCATATGTCTAAACACCTTTTTTGCTAATTTTTTGACGAAATTAAAACCCATTATAGATGAGATAGTGTAGATTCCAAATATGTAATTTTTTCATAATTGAATTATTTTTCTATTTTTTAATTAATTTCTAATGAAACTAGTCCATCAATTTGAATTATCAGAGTTTTTTAGTATTTTAATACTTTTTAATAAAAAAAATTTGAAAAACAAATTGTATGAAAGCACACTTTAGACAATTGTTTTCAATCTTAAAAAACAATTTAAAAAATGATAAGTTTAATGCATCTTATGTGTGATGTAGATGACAATTTTTCAAATCAACAAATGTGGCCAATAAAAAATTAATTAAAAAAAATATTCAATAAAAAATTACAAAAATATATCGAAAGCACGTTTCAATGAGTCGCAACTTTTTTCCAAAAGGATTTAGAAAAATATGATTATTTAGGTCAAAATATGAATGACGTACACAAGCATGGTATGGTAAAAAAAGTTACTTTTAAAGAGTTGTTTTTAGAAACGCCTTTTAAAAATCAATTTGATTCATCTAGGTATTAAAATACATTACATATTTAGAAACTAGATTCTGAGTACTACATTTTATGATTAGTGACTTTTTCAAAATTATATCTCTATGTGCTTCAAATTTTAAGGTCAAATGTGACAAATTATAAAAATCAAATAAAACACTTCCACTTTTTCGCAAAAAGTGGACTCAACTTCTTGCCCACACCCATGGCATACCTCCTACTTAGGTTTACCTTACATTCTGTCATATCGTAAAATTCCTTGCTCACAATACTTATACATGCAAGTTGTCTACACAACTAAGTGCACCACATAAGGTCAATGGATGATTAGTTACATAATCATCAAGATAAGCCATATCATTAATTTAATTTGATAAATCAAATGATAGTTTATAACTGGATTTGTAATGAGGGACAAAGAATGCATAACATCAAAATAGAATCGTAAGTTCAAAAAAAAAACTTTAGAAAGAAAGGATCTAAGGGTCAAACCTATGCCTCAATGACTCATCTTTGAATTCTTCTTCACTCATGATGTGTTCTATATGGATCTCCCTTCAAGTTTGTTAAACATATTCGAAGGGCCTACTTTGATACCAATTGATGAGCACACAATTATACTGAGAGGAGGGGTTAATCAATATAACACAACTTTTACCAATCAACTATGCAAGAATGTAACAATAAAAACAAGTTGACACCAAGATTTTATGTGGAAACCCTTACGGGACAAAACCATGGTACAAATAATGTACTTTATATTTATATAAGTTTACAATGATTGTAGGCACCAACCTACAAGGAGAACCAACTCCCTAACTTGGTTTAGTAGGCACCAACCTACAAGGAGCACCAACTCCTTCATCCAAGGCATCAACCTTGTGGCTAACAAGAGACACCAACCTCTTATGATAAACTGAAAATCTGAATTCTACTTTTTACTTCACCCAATCCTTTCTTTGTGATGTATGTTGTCACTTCAATGCCCAGACAAGAAATATATCCTTCTATTTTGATTTCACATCATTATTCATTCGCACACTCACTCATATCTCTTTTCTTCAAATATACTTATATCTTCTTGAACATGAATGACTCAATTTAATGGATGCAACTCTTATTAAAAGAAATATCTCTTTCTAACTCATTCCTTTTTAAAACAAATTGGTTCCTTTATACATCTTAACTAATAGGTATATTGTTGTTGTTTATGCATATTGATGTTAATATTTTTCAAAGAATAATCGTTGCCTTTTGACTTGTGATTAGTTTCCAATCCAAACTAGATCATACTCTTTCAAGAGACAAGTCACACCACTTCAGAAAGAAAAAATGTTCCTTTTCAAGGATAAGACGTAGGTCTTCATAATTACTTGTTTTTTTTGCTTATTGATAAATCTATTTTTTTTTAATATGAAATTGGATTTCTTCAAAAACGGATCGTGTCTCTTCAATAATAAGTCGCTTCACTTCATGAATTTGTAATTCTTCATTATCTTTTATAATCACACCTTTTATTTTATTTTTGGCTTTATGTGAATTTTCATCTTTTCTCAAAAAATATGAATCACTGCTGATTATTTTGTCTTCATTCACAAGCATCTTTGTCTTTTTTTTATTTCATCTTTATTCACCCCACTTTAGATTTGTCTTATTCATTTTCTCTTTGTATTTTTTGTCTTAGACAATATTTGTTTTTAGTTTATGTTGATTAATAACAAATTCGTTCTTTTTCATAACTTTACGTAATTGCTTGCTAATATATTTAGCAAATCGCTGCTTTCATGTCTTCATTATTGGATATCTAGAATCTGATCAAGAAAAGTTTGTAATATAAGTTTCAATAAAGCATATAAACCTTTTGAATCGTAAGAAGATAGTCCATACACAAGAATATGTTATCTTTAGACATGCTAATCTCCACGCTTTATCTTGACATCAATGACAATATTTCCAACAATCTCCCCTTTTTCATTGATGGCAATACAAACATAATTATTTAATTTTGTATTGCTCCCCCTTACTCTATTTCTACCCCTTTGACATCAATGGCAAAGGGTTTTCCAATAATGTCTTGCTTTTTTGTTCTATGGTGTTGTAAGATATTGTTGTGGATAGCTCCCCTTGAGTGTATGCTCCCATCTACTAATTTGATGGGTGTGGGACTACCCCTAATTTGTCTGTTACATACTCCTTTTTCTCTAACTCATGTTTTTTGATTGCTTTTTGCTATCTTCTGCATGTAAACTTCTTCATTTTGACATCAATATCACAATTTCCAACAATTTATGCCAATTCATTATTTTATTTTGATACCAATCCATTGCATAAGTAGATTGTTCTCTTCAATTTTCTGAGATACTTCATTTCAGTTATCTTCTCCATAGGGCTAAATGATAATGCTATACTCAGTTCCCCATGAATTCATGCTTCTCCTTAAAAATTTGTATGAAGTGTATCTTGTGTGACCACAGATTTATCCTTCTCATCATTTTGCTTATGTTTCCATCTCCATACTTTTGTAAACTTTCTCTCCTTTTGTTTGTCCATGTAGTTCTCTTCACGTCATGTCTAGGTGGTTTCATAAAACCACATCTACAAAATTGTGCTATGTGTCCATAGTTCTCCATGTCATGTCTAGGTGGTTTCATAAAACCACATCTACAAAATTGTGTTGTGTCCATAGTTGTTGCACTTGTCGCATACAACACTATAATCCACTAAAGGAACAAAGGAGTTATAGTTCCTTCCACAAGATCTATTTTTGTTCCAACCATAATCATATCTCATATGTGTTCCACAATCTCTTGCTCTATGCCCAAAATGATTACATGAATAGCAATAACCATAAAAAGAGTGATGTCTTGTTTCGCTGGAATTGCTCTTGCAGATTTGTCCTTCCTTCTATGTTCCTTTTCTCAATTGAGGCATTGTTCCCCTTAGGTTGAACTTGATTTTCTTCTCTTTTACTACATTCCCCTTCAGTAGAGCTCTTGACAACATCAACATAACTTTTGTTTGATGTCTTTTCTAGCTCTTTTCTTAGTCTGACAATCTCACACTTAAACCTTTCACATTCTTTTTCCTTTTCTTCAAAATTGGCTTTGGTTACATCCTCTATCCTTTTGCTTTCTTCAACATAACAATTTAAATCTGAAATTAATTTTTCAGTCTCCATGAACTTCTTCCTTTCCTCTTCAAATCTAGCCTTTCTTCTTAGACCTTTTCTTTTGTGCTTCTCAATCTTGCTTAGAACAAATTCCAATTCTTCTTCCAAATCTTTTGGATAATGATCTATCTTTTCCTATTGGTTTTCCTCCTTGTCTTCATTATCCTTTAATATTTTAGCCATGAATAACATTTCATCTTCACAACTTTCCACATCATAGTCACTTGATGAATCTTTATCTCTATATGAGTATAAGCTCTTCTTAAAGATTCCCCTTTTGTTATTTTTGTGATACTTATTGTTTTTGCTTACATTCTTTGGCTTGTAATCTTCTTCTTCACTACCACTGCTATAAGAATAAGGACATGCTTTTGCATTATGTCCAATCTTACCACATGTAAAGCATTTGAAGGGTAGTTTACCCTTGTATTTTCCTGATCCTTTCTTTAGCTTCCTCAAAAAATTAGCTTCTTCCTCATCTATTGAATTAATATCTTACACTTTCTTCCCTTTTGAATTCTTAGATGCTTTGAATGCAGCCTCCTTTTGTATAGATGTATATATTTCGGTTCTCATCTCATAGGCTATTAAGATTCCATGTAGTTCATTCATGGTTAAGGTGTCCAAGTTTTTCATTTCCTCTATTGTCGACACTTTGGAGTCAAATCTTGGTGGAAGGGATTTCAACACTTTTTGCACTACATTCGGTTCCTTTACTTCTTCTCCAAGGCCTCAAATGGTGTTTACAACTTCATCCACACGCAAGAAAAATCCAGCAATATTTTCCTCATCACCCATTCTAAGAGTTTCAAAATTGCTTCTGTGTTTGCAATTTCGCTCCCTTCACTTTCTTGTCTCCTTCATAAGTCTGCTTCAACTTGTCCCAAATCTCTTTGGCAAATTTGCAATGCATTATCTTCATTAGTTTAGATTCATTTAATCCATATAGGATTGCATTCTTGCCTCTAGCATTCTTTTCACTTGCCTTCTTTCCTACTGAATCCGTTGGAGGTGTTGAAGGAGCTTTATAAACATTCACCATTGATTGCCAAATGTCAAATCCTATAGTATTTATATATGCCTCCATTCCCATACTCCAAAATGCATAATTTGTCCCATCAAACAATGGAGAATTCTTGGAAGAGAATCCTTCTCCACTCATGATGTGTGGTATATGGATCTCCCTTCAAGTTTCTTAGACTGGCCTACTCTAATACCAATTGATGAGCACACAATTATATAGAGAGGGGGGGTGAATCAGTATAACACAACTTTTACCCATTGAAAAATTTATCAATCACAACAGCAATTATGCAAGAATATAACAATATGAACAAGATCACACCAAAATTTTACGTGGAAACCCTTATGGGAGAAAACCACGGTACAAATAATGTACTTTATATTTATATAAGTTTACAATAATTGTAGGCACCAACCTCTTAATTTGTTTTGTAGGAACCAACCTATAAGGAGCACCAACTCCCTAACTTAGTTTACTAGGCACCAACTCCCTAACTTAGTTGACTAGGCACCAACATACAAGGAGCACCAACTCCCTCATCCAAGGCACCAACCTTGGCTAACAAGAGGCACCAACCTCTTATCATAAACAAAAAACCTAATTTTTCTTTATACTTCACTCCAATCCTTTCTTTGTGATGTATGTTGTCACTTCAATGCCCACACAAGAAATATGATCTTTTGTTCTGATTTTGCATCATCTTTCTTTCACACACGCACTTATATCTCTTTTCTTCAAATTTACTTATATCTTCTTGAATATGAATGACCCAATTTAATCAATGCAACTCTTATGAAAAGAGACATCTTTTACTAACTCATGCCTTTTCAAAACGATTTTTTGTCTTTATACATCTTAGCTAATGTAAGAGAGGGGGGACCAATCACATCAACACTCTAGGTCATGGAGAGTCGAGAGCAGAGGGCTGCCCTAACTTACCTCACTATCAAGGGTGTTTTTGGATGAGGATCGAGAATGAAGAGCACTCTCAAGTGCTTTTGTCACTAAGTTGACCTGAGAATCAACTTGGGCCTAGAAGAGCAGGTTTATGGAGTCTGAACTGTACCTCAGATAGCTCTTTGTCTAAGGATGATAGTGTGTGTCTTGGACGACAACACAGTGCCCTGGCGTCTCTTTGGCGCATTCGCATTCATACAATCAGAAAATGTGAAGTATAGCAAAGAAACTACCAAAACCCTACTTAATAGCCTAGCTAGCTGATTTTTACGAAGAAAACAAAATGATAAAGTATAGAAAGTACATGCAAAAATAGTAAAATAAGTAGATGAGAACTAGGGTGATGAGAACCAACTCACTGAAACGTCAGTTCACTAATGAGGTCCATGCACACGTTCACTTACACACAAACAAGAGGGGAAAATTGTTGGAGTTGTATAGGGGTTTGCCTCAGCCAAACCCTCGCATTGGTGTTTCAACCTCAATAGACAACAAGAAAAGCAATGCAGTAGAAAGTATGATAAAGAAAGAAGTGCAATGAACACTACAAAAGACAAACCTACTCTATCAAATCACAAAGAAGGAAGTAAAGCATTACCATCTCCGCCCAAAGGTTCTCAAGGCCAATGAAGGGAGAATGCAATCAACGAACTTGGCAAAGTCACCACAACCAAGCTCGCAACTTCCATGGTGTCACCACATGTCCAAAAGTGAAGTTGATGGAGTGTCAAACTACTGCAATGCTCAAGCTATGAAAATGCTAGTAGCATGCTTCAAAAGTGTGCTCAAGAGATTTGAAAGTGTGAAGAAGATTGAATGAATTTGCTTCAATTGTGAAGATGAAGTGAACTAAAAATGGATGGATTTGAAGGCCAAAAGGAGTTGTTTCGGAATGGTTGGTCGCATAGAGGCATTACAATTTTACCCCGATCAGGTGTGTAATGTCCCTGTGGACACCAAAGGCAAGAATTTGTCAGGGACGACAACACACCGCGTAGATGTCTATGCGACACGCTTGTGTCCTTAACAATAATTCCCTCGCTGACACACAAAACACGTGTCAAGTGGCTACATTCTGGAAGGGTGATGTGGAATTTTTCCTTCAGATTCGATGTTCTAAGGTGAGGGTATGTGAAAGGGGAATTTACAAAAGTGGTGGAAATTTGCTCCTATACAACTAATAGTTATCTTGCTATTGTTTACACATATTGATGTTAATATTTTTCAAAGAATAATTACTCCCTTTTGACTTGTGATTAGTTTTTAATCTGAACTAGATCATACTCTTTCAAAAGACAAGTTGCACCACTTCAACCAGAATAAATGTTCCTTTTCAAGGATAAGCAACAACTCTTCCTAATTACTTTTTTTTGCTAATTGGTAAATCTAATGTTTTTTCTTAAATATGAAATTGTATTTCTTCAACAACTAAATCATGTCTATTCAATAATACGTCACTTCACTTCATGAATTTGTACTTATTCATTATCTTTTATAATTGCACCTTTTTTATGTCTTTTTTTTTTTTTTGGCTTTGTCACTTTTCATCTTTTCTTAAAAATATGAATCATTGCTTATTATTTTGTCTTTATTCACAAGCATCTTTGTCTTTTCTAATTTCATCTTTATTCACCCCACTTTAAATTTGTCTTATTCATTTTGTCTTTGCAACTCTTGTCTTATACAATATTTGTTTTTAGTTTTTGTTTATTTATAACATATTCGTGCCTTTTCATAACTTTATGTAATTGATTGCTAATGTATTTAGCGAATCGCTACTTTCATGTCTTCATTAACGGATATCTATAATTTCAGCAAGATAAGTTTGTAATATACCTCAATAAAGCATAATAACCTTTTGAATCTTAAGAAGATAGTCCATACACAAGAATATGTTATATTTAGTCATACTAACCTTCACACTTTATCTTCACATCAATGACAATGTTTCCAACAAAGACAACTAAGAGGGGGGTGAATATGTTGTACCTTAAACATTCAAAACCCTCACACATATTTAGATCCACATTAATTTAATTAACCCTTAATCTGTTATGAAGATTTGGCATGAAAGACAAATAACAAAAAATGAAATAAATCGACACCATGCACAAGAGAACACCATATTTACGTGGAAAATCTAAGACGGGTAAAACCATGGTGAGGATTAGTTCACAATATAAAGTAATATCGACACCAAATACAATAGGGAACACTGTCGAAGGGCTCACTACCCAAAAAAAAGAATAGCTCACTACCAAAGGCTCACTCCCAGAATAGAAAACAAGCTAGATAGGAATGTTACACAGAGAAAATCCATTGCAATGCAATAAAGAAATCCACCACAATATTGTAAGATTTTTTAAATAGCCTACCCAAGATACAAATGAGTGAAGGAAAGCAAATACAGAAATAAGAGACGAAAAAGAATAAATTGTATTCCTCTCAAGAGAATAGAAAGCTTCTATGAGTGAAAATTGGAATGAATGGTATAAGATTACAAAATGAGTGACTTGGTTATATAGGCCAAAGGGAGAGATAGGATGTAACCATATTATGACAAGTATTGTCATCCTATAAGGTGTGACAACTCAGGTCATTAAAGCTCGACAATCTTATCCCTATGTAAAATTAAACTAGTGTGAAGTGAACTTACATGGAGAACTAGCTAGGAAATGAACTAGTTAGATAAAGTGCCCCTTTCACATTAACAGACCCCTTAAGAGCAACTTAGGGAGAAGTAAACAATGCACAGATGAAGTACCCATGTACATATAAATCTCTCACAAATAGAGAAAAGAAGAAAACCTAATGGGACAAAACTCATCTCGAAAAGAGAAAAAGTTGTGAAAATGCTCTCAATAGAATATGAAGGACAAAACCCCATGTGAGGAAAAGTCATATGTCATAAGAGAGAATTAAAATAGAAGGTTAAGTGACCCCCCCTAAATATACAATATCATGCGTTCATTGTGGATAAAACTCTAAAGATGGTCCAAGATTATCAAAAAACATTCCTCGCCTTAGAAAGAAAATGATACATGTAAGAGATATTCTCATTCCTAAAAGGAATAAGTCTTTGAAATCAGCTCAAATGTCACAATTTCAAGAGTCTCAATCTTAATTGAAAAAGTGACAATGTAGAACAACGTGAAGATTGATGTAGAGCATCAATTAAAGATGATGGTAAGTCCTCCAAATGCTATTCCAAAAGATTTTGAATGAAGACAAGCATTGATATAAGGAACCAAGTACCACTACAAAATACGTCAACATGAATGGAGACTGACTTGAAACTGTCAACTCATGAGTATCGACAGAATCTATAACTGTGAAAACATATAAATGTGAAGATGGAGTAAGAGGATCTAAATGTACCCATTTACAAAAATAGAAAAGGAGAAAGCCCATTAGGAACAAAACTCCTAACCACTCATGTCCAAACTCCAAAATATAAATGAATAGGTTGTATTTGTCGATGAAGAATTGTTCATGAATCCCACATTGTAATAGGAATAAGATCAGAATCAAAGAGACCACAACATGAGTATCAACTAGATACTCTCAAATGCTAGAAATTACAAATTCGGTATAAAGTTTGTATGAGTATCATTCATTTTGAACAGTGCTACACTAAATTAGATGAAAATATAGGTACCAAATCTTTGAATGTAGAAACCAACCCTCTAAATACAAGGAGATTTGTTCCATAGCATGATTGTTTAATTAAATCTAGTCCATCATAATGAAATGCATGGGCAACCAGTCGCTACATTTGTTGTGTATATAAGAACTGACACTTGATACATAAATCAATCCTAAAAAACTTAAAATATAAAAAATTTGGTACATTACACTAAAGGGACAACATTTTGGCACTTTATTTTGATGGATATACAACATATTTTACATATAGAAGTTATTTGCACAACAACAATAATGCAAATCTAAAAACTTCGATGAAAAAGCCAAGCAAAAATCAACTATGAAGTTAACAACATATATGATTGGCAAATATTCCCACTAATTGGGATGTCCCCATAATGTCAAGAATAACTGACCCATGTTGATTGCTAGATAGAAGAAAATTATGAATGGTACAATACAAAGTTAGGCAGTCAATAAGAAGAAAAGTTTTCCAATTTTGTTTATTAAAAAAAATTGGCTTTTAACAAAATCTTAATTACAAATTCAATTAAAAAATATTAATAAAGAAAATTCATTTTTTTATTTTATTCTAAAAACCTTATTAAAAATAAACTAACAAAGTTTTATTTAAAAAACCTTAAAATTTATTAAACAAAAATTTTAAAAGTTTTATTTAATTAAAAACCATAATGAAGCTGGGGGGTCGTAGTCTCTCCTACAACCCACATTAAATGAAAAACTATTAAGAAATTATATTAGTGCATTAAATGTCTTAAAAAAATTGCACATAATAAATAAAACTTTATTAAAGTTAGTGGCATGCCCATTAAAACACAAGGTTGCATGGGTCCCCATGTTTATTGCGCATGAGACCCTATGTCGATATCTGTGCACCCATAATGTATGGAGTCACCTCAATAATTTTTTCATATTTTTTTAAACTTGCATTTTTTAATAATGAAATGCAAAATATTGAAAAAGAAAATTGAAGTTTAGACTGTTATGTTTATGGAGTCTTTAAAAGAAAAGTTGATTTTTTTTCCAAGCTCAACTAAAATTAACGAATTAATAGTCAAATTTAGCTTTTTCAGATATTTTGAACACAATGGCAAGGTCTGATTTGATCTGAAATGCAACGAAATAGTAATTCGTTGCTAGATGTGGTAATGAACTTTCTACTTCATTTTTTTGCAAATTTGGCCTTCAATGTCTAGTTTAAACGAAATCAAGGGCAAATCTGATTTTCTCAACTACTTTGGACTCAATGGTGAGCCCACAATTTCTCCAAGAACCTTCAAAAAACCTACAACTGGCAAGTCAAAGTTTGAAACCCCCGATAAATTAATATTTTCTCCATACTTTTCTGATTCTTTAGATCATTCAGCGATGCAAGAGAAGAGCATACCCAGTGCTTTGAAAAAAACAACTCTACACTTCCAAATTTCATAAAATATTGATAATCCACAACTTATTCTTGCTCTAATACCATGCAAAATTTGTTAAAAGGCTTGCTCAAAATACAAATGACTATAAAAATCAAATACAGAATAAAAATTGAAAAAACATAATTTATATTCCTCTCAAAAGAATGCAAAGTCTTTATGAGTTTAAGAATTGGATTGAATAGTGTAAGATTAGAAAGGGAAGAGATAAGATGTAACCAAATTATGACAAGTGTTCTCATCCTATGAAGTGTGACAACTCAAATCATTCAAACTCAACAATCTTATCCTTATGTAAAGTTAAGCTAGTGTGAAAAAGACTTCAGTGGAGAACTAGCTATGAAATAAACTAGTTAAATAAAGTACCCCTTCCACACTAACATATTTGTGTGAAAGGGGTACTTTATCTATCTAGTTCATTTTATAATTAAGTATCCACTTAATTCCTTTCAACACTTTATTACTTAAATTTACTTAGGTTCCACATGGGATATTTATCACTTTGTGTCTCACATCGTAAGATTAAGACACTTGTCACAATTTTATGATACTTATCCATTTTATGTCTCGTATCATAAAATCAAGACACTTGTCATAATCTTATGATATCTTATCCCTCACCTCAGCCTATATACCCAAGGGGTTCCCTTTATAATCTTACACCATTAATTCAAATTCACAAACTCATATAAACTTTGTATTCTCTTGAGAGAAATAGAATTTATTTTTCTCAAATTTTAGTTTTGTATTTGGTTTCCTTTAGTCATTTCAAGCTTGAGTAGGCTATTTAACAAATATTATATAATATTATAGCAAAAATGAGTTGTGAGTTAGCAATATTTTAAAAAATTTGAGAATGTAGAGTTATTTTTTCAAAGTATTATGTATGCTCTTCTCTTGCATCTTTGAATGATCTAGAGAATCAGAAAAGAATAAAGAAAAAATACTAATTTCGAGGTGGGTTCAAACATTAACATTTCAATTCCAAAGTAGCTGAGAAAGTCAAATCTACCCTTTATTTTGTCTAAATCGCACATCGAATGTCGGAACCATAAGAATTTGAGAACCAAATTTTTTTTTGTCAAATCCACTAAGGAACTACCATTTCAAAACATTCTAGGTCAAATGACCCTACCATCACGTTTGCAAAGCTCGGAAATACTAAAAATGACTATAAATTCATATATTTTACTTGAACTTGTAAACACACATTTTTTTAAAGACTCCATTAACATAATAGTCTAAGCTTCAATTTATTTTTCAATATTTTGTGTTTCATTATTAAAATTCAAGCTTACCTCATACTTTATGGGTGCACGAATACTCACGTACGGTCTCCTGCCTAATAAACATGGGGACCCATTATGCCTTGTGCCTTAAGAAGCCTCCCACTAATTTTAATAAAATTTTATCTATTATGTGCAATTTTTTTAAGGCATTTAAAACACCAATATAACTTTTTAGAAAATGTCCATTTAATGTATGGAGTGTGGGGGACGTTACAACCCATCCACTCTATTATAAAATTATAACAACTTTTATTATAAAGTTTTTAAAAAAAACTCCTTTTCATAAACTGTTGTTTTAATTAAAACTTTTTAAATAGAGTTTTTTTTTAATGTTTTATTAAAAGTTTTTAAATATGATTTTTAATTAAATAAAAAACTTTTAAAGGTCTTGTTGAATATTTTTTATTAATTTTTGAAAATAAAACTTTCTTAATTTATTTTTAATAAAATTAAAATAAATTAAATTAAAGAATTTCATTTTTCTTTATTAATAGTTTTAATAAAGTTTTTCAGTAATGTTTTGTAATTAAGTTTTTTTTAAAAACATTTTTTCCTTTAATAAGTAAAATTGAAAAACTTTACTCTTGATTCACTAACAAGCTTTGTATTGTACCATTCATGGTGTTCTTCCATCCGCTAGCCGACAGGGGCAAGTTGTTCCTGACATTATGGCAACATCCCCATTGAAGGGAATATTTACCAGTCACATCTAGTTGTCAACTTCAAAGTTCATTTATGCTTGGCTTCTTCATCAGAGCTTACAAATTTGCATTATTGGTGTTGCCTAAATAACTCATGTATGTAAAAGTTGTTGTAAATGCACTAAAATAAAGTGCCAAAGTCTTGTCACTTCAAGTGCAATCTGGCATGTATATTGCAAACTTCTTAGCATTGATCTATGTATTAAGTGTCAGTTCCTATATATGGGCTTTCTCCTTTCCTATTTTTGTAAATGGGTGCATTTAGATCCTCTCGCTCCATCTTCACATTTATATGCTTGCACAAGGAGCATGGAAGTACATATAGGTAATCTATAGTTTCCACTTGGTTTTAGTTTTTTGATTTTTTTTTCTATTGATCGAATGCAACAATATAAGCTATTGCAAAAAAGGGGAACGTACCATAAGAGGGAGAAGCTTGTGTATACAATTCAGATAGTTGGAACATTAACCTAACATCAATCACATATGGTTTCTCATCTGCATTTTTTGATGCAATAAATTTTATGTACAAATGTCTAAGGAAGGCAATTAGGTACACCATGCCTATAACCATGCTCACAACCATATATCGCCTCCTTGTGTTATGCAGCACAGTGCTCCAATTCGTGACATGGCTTAATTGCCTCTCATAAATTCACTAATTCTGGCAATTGAATTGGCCATTAACAGGTCCATCTTTTGGTGTATTGACAACCTTTTGTCCAACACATTTATCCTTATAGGCCATATTATTCTAAGCATATAGCTATTTGCAGGTTATTTGGCAAGATTAAATATCATTCTTCTATTTTATCATATTTTATCTAATTTTTTATAGCACCCTACTATATTATATATCTATTCATAAAAGTTCATAGTATCATTTAAAAAAAAAAAAACTAGTAAATTTTATTTCCAACAAACAATATATTGCCTTTTGAGATATGTACCATTTATTTATATCTCCATCATAAGGGAACTAAATAGTATATTCTTACATTTAGCCTATGGTAATATATTGCCTTTTCATATCTGTACAACTGTTTTTTGCCCTTCTAGCAACTCCATATGTTATTATCTTTTGTCTAACCCCTACTTTGAAACATGACACTTGCTTCGCCCATCATCACCTTAAACTTGGTGAAAGGTTGATTTTATGTCAAATGTAGTGGCTCCAAGTTCCAAGAACTCAACACATTGTATCTTTGCTTCTTTTTTGTTTATGACTAACTTCTGTTTGGGTGAAGTTGATATGGGTTCAATGTCGAACTGCAATAATTATGGAAGTAAAGAGGTCTCTGCAAAGATGTTTTCACACCAGTAAGTACATGTTGAATATATTTTCCTATCTGATCCTTTGTCACCCTTGCTTACTGGGGCTAACAATTGTCCCTTCTTCCCTCATTTGTGTTCCCCAAATCGAACTTGTCGTGCTTGGGCGAACATTCTTGAGATTTTGATGGCTCCTCCGTGAAAGTGGCTTTTATTGCAAATGTGGTTAATAGCATAAATTCTTCATTTGGAAATTGCCTGTGCACTAGGCCAAATTTTCCATATGTAGTGTTTCCTACTTGTCTCTTCTCTTCCCTAGTGTTCGCCTATAAGAGGTCACTCTTGTTGACGGACACCAAAAAAGTACTTTAGTGGGATTTTTGAAAAAAATATTAAATTTATCAAGCCTTTGAAACTTCTATTATTTCCAAGCCATGTTGAAATGCATGGCACTTGGCATTAAATGAATGGTCGATGGTACTGAATATGTTTGAACAATTAATACCTTTGTAAATGTAAGCATGTGAGAGACCTTATCGACGATGTTTCGATGGTTATCTCATCTATTTTATGCAGTGCTTCCTAGTGGCTCTTTGTTCATAGTTTTTTCTAATTATATTACTTTGTTATGTGTTGGCAATGGACAGATTATTCAGACCTCTTGTTTGTCCCAGACTCCATGAAATTCAAGACAATACACTTGTTTTCGAAAAAAAAATTAAGGATGAAATTTGCATTCAAGTGTAAGAAAGTTTTCGATGCAATCTAAGTAACGTTAGGGTTTGAATAGATGGATTTAAATTCCATAGCACTACTATAGAAATTAAATTTGCAGTTCGTTTCAAATCTCATGGATGTTTTGTGGTGCATGGAAATGGTAAAGTTTTTGACTGTCACCTACTTGCTTCCTAATATATGTCCACTCTCTTCCCTCTAACCAGCTTTGGAAAGTTAAGATATCTTTCATGATTCGAATTTGGTTGGTGGCATCATTTGTAAACAACACGTCCTTTCTAACATGCATCTCTTCAAACTCCTTTGCTCCATGACTCATGGTTTACTTAATCATTGTTGTCAAGATTTCAATGCTTGACTTCTAAGCCTCAGGCTCTATTACGGCAATTCAATTTGTGATCTTATACAAGAGCTTTACAATGTCATTTGCCTGCTTATAAGACATGCACTCATCAAGCCACATGAGGAGCCCTTTTTTTCGCCACCTGCAAACATAGCTTCTTCTTAGGAAAGCTCTACTTGAGATTTTTTTACTTCTTTTGGGGCATTTTAACTTTTGGCCCCTCAATTTTTTGCTCTTTATCATCTGCATTCTTGGTTTTCAGCTTACTTCTAAATCTTTGGTTCATCTTTGCTAGGGTTTTTTGGTTTGGTCGGGTTGATTTCACTTTTACAAGTTTTTTGATGGTATCTCCAGATATCTTTTGTCATGGTTCAAACAGTCTCATCATGGTTTTGTTGATTTCTTCAATTTTGCTCCATCTTTGTTTTGTGCTCTATTCATCATGTCATGTTGCCTTCGGCTTCCCGCGATTTTTTCAAGGTCTCTTATGTTTGAAGTAAATGCCTAGCAAAAGTTGGCTCATGTTTATTCAAGGTTTTTATATGTAATCTTGAACTTCCCTGATACTTGGGTTCTTGTTCTTCTTGGGATAAAGAGACAATTGTGTAATATTATGCTTCCCTCTTGACTCTATATGTAATTTCCTTCAATATTAATAAAACTTTTGTGGCTTAGCAAATTTAATTTAAAATATTAAATATATTTGTTTTATCTAAAAAACAAATAGTATATCTTAGGTCTATTTTCAAAAGAACAAATACACTTTTTTTTATTTTATTTTAAATATAGTTGGCAAAGCCACAAAAATTTTATTAATATTGAAGGAATTTACATTGAAAAAGAAGGAAAATACATCAAAATTGTTTGCTTGTCCCACTAAGAAATACAAAATCCAAGATATCAAGGGATCACATGAATCCATACAAAAAACACTGGATATACCTGGGATTTGCTGACTTTTGCTAGGCATCAACTTCAAACAAAAAGGACCTTGAAGAATTCAAGAGAAGCCAAAGCCAACATGGCAGGACCAAGAGAGCACGGAGCCAAATGACAAAGATAAATCCAAATTGAAGAACCAATGAAACCAAGATGAAATTATTTGTGCCTTGATACAAAAGATCCAAAGAAACCATCGAAAACTTGCAAAATTGAGACAAACCCAAGATATTTCCCAAAAAACCCTAACAGAGAGCATCAAAAGATTTAGAAGTGAGTCGATAACCATGAAAACATAAATTAAAGATCAAAAGAACAAAGGGCCAAGACTAAAAATGGCCCACTTGAAGAAAAACCCTTAACTAGAACTTTCCTTAGAAGAAGCAATATCTACAGATGGCGAAAAAGGGGGCCCCTCATGTGGCTCGATAACTATGTGCATTATGAGTAGTTGGAAAGCATTATAAAGCTTTTGGATAGTATCACACACTAAATTACCATAATGATACCTCAAGCTTAGAAGTCGAGCATTGAACTCTTGAAGGCAATTATTGAGTAAACTGTGAGCCATAATACAAAAAATTATGGGGAGACGCCTATCTGAAATGAGGTGTTGCCTACAAATGATGCGACCAACTGAATTCAAACCTTGAAGACTATCATAACTTTCCAAAGCTGGTTGCAAACAAGAGAGAGAACAAATATGAGGAAGCAAATAGGTGTCAACCAAGAACTTAACCATTTTCACACACCATAAAACATCCATGAGGTTTGAAACGAACCTCGAAAGCAGTTCATATGGTAGAACCATGGAATTTAAATCCATTCGATCAAAACCCAACACTACCTAAATTGCATCCAAAACTTGCCTAAATTCAAAAACAAATGTCCTAAAATTTTCTTCTAAAAGTGGTGAATTTTTGCGAATTTCATGAACTTTGGGAGGGACTAGCACTCTAAATAAATTGCCAATTGCCAACACAAAACAGAGTAATAGAACCAAAAACTTGTATGAATCAAAAGTCACCAGAAAACCATGTATAAAAAAAGATGAATTAGCCACTCTAACATCATAGACAAAGCCTCACACATGCTTGCATTTACAAGGATATTAAATGTTCGAACAGAGTCAGTACCATTAGCCACTCACTTAAAGCCAAGTGCAAAGTATTTCAACATGCTTTGAAAATATTGATACTTTCCCAAGACAGATAAAATTAACATTCTGCCAAAAATGCCACTAAAGATGCTTCTCTAGTTTCCATCAACAAGAGAAGCATCTTGCAGGCAAACAACAAAGAAGATAAGTGACAAGTGGAAAACACATCTTATGCCAAATTTGGCTTAATGCACGGGCGACCACCAATTGAAAACTTTATAATGATAACCACATTTGCATTAAATGCAAAATCCACAGAGGATCCATGAAACCCTCAAGAATGTTCAAACAAAACGAGACAAGTTATGACTTTGTCAATTTGCCAAAAAAATCCTAAATAAAAGCTTCTCTAATGACCATCAAACAATAGTGAGCTTTTGTGGTCAAGCAAAAAAGTGATGTAACGAATAGCAAACACAAGTTTTGCCAAATTTGGCTAGGTGCATAGGCAACCACCATAAAAAGATCTAAGCAGAAAACCAAATGCAATGGATTCCAAATCCACGGGGGGGCAAGAATCCCTCAAGAATGTCCAGCCAAACGAGACAAAATTCGTTTTAGGGAACACAAGTGAGAGAGGAAGGGACAGCTATTAATCCCAACAAGCATGTATGACAAAGGGTCGCACAAGCAACCATCAACAAGACTATAAATGTTGGAGTGAAAACAACTAAACAAAATTCCTTTTGTTCATTCTTAAATGTAGCTTGCCAACAATCTCACAATAGCTTCTCCTGAAAAAAGGTTAGATAATTGGCAAAAAATATCAACCATGAATCCATGGGCTGCAGAAATATTAAAAATTGAAGCCACCAAAAATAGGTCAATATATGAAACATGCACCAAACTTGACAAACATGAAGGGCAAAGCAAGAACCAAGAATCGAGAATACGACCCAGGTGAGGAAAGTTGCAAATAACAAACAAGGGGGTGATTAGAAGAGAAAAAGTGTTGCCAACAAGGACTACAACTAGTGTGGTACAAACTAGGTAAATTAAGCCCCTTCCCTAAGGAGGAAAATAATAAAGAGGAAATACTCATCCCAATATGCCCAAGTGTAGTGGTTAAGAGATCAAGCCTTCTGAAGGAAGAGATCACATTCATGAGCAGAAAACTCTATATGCAATAGATTCATCGATTGCTTTGTTCACAAGGAAATCAAAAAGTGAATTAACCCCCAAGTAACAATGTGAATTTTGAAAATTTGAAAATCCCTCTAGTTGTCTCAGAATGTAAGACAATATGTAATCCAGGTGCCAAGAATCTGAACCCCTATTCTTCAAAGCTGAGATTGTAACCATTGAATCCCCTTCAATTAAGACTTGGGAGATTGAGAATTTCTTGGCTAAATTCAAACTTAAACTCAAGGCCCTTAATTCAACAATATTATTAGTGCCATCAAGAATTAGTTCACAAGCAACACCAATGAAGGCACCATTCCAGTCCCTTAAAACTACAGCTATACTTGACTTTCCTGGATTACCTCTCAAGGCCCTGTCAAAATTTAATTTGATAAAAAATTTGGGTGGAGGAATCCAGGTTAGAGAATTCTTGTTAACTGTATGGACCTTGTTGGAGACAAAGCCAACTCTAGGAAGCTTCAGTCGTTGTCAATTCTTTGAAATAAGGGTATCCCAAGATCAGAAGTGTTTCCTTAGATGAACATTTTTATACAATGAAGTTGCAGTCACTTCGAAAATTGAGACCTTGATTTTTTGTAAGACTCGAGTGAAATAGTGGACGACTTCTTTCTAAAAATTATGTTGTTCCTTTCAAGTCATATATTCCAAATTATTATGTAGGGGCATTTCTCCCATAAACATGAGAAGGAGGAAGAAGAAAAGACGTAAGGCCAAGAAAGAAAATGGTAGAAGATGGAATTGTGCAAGAGGCTTGAACAACCAAGTTTATGCATTACCCAAGTCCAACATTGATAAGAAAAATCACATCCGATTAGTAAATGATTTGTAGATTCAAAAGCATTTCCGCACATGACACATGTCAATAGAGGAGTTATGCCCAATCTATCCAACCTCATACCTGGTAAATTCTTGTCTTTGATTGCCAACCACGCGAAAGCACCTGCTTTAGAGAGAACATCAGATTCCCAACAGAGTCTGAAACGCCACGGATTGTCCTGCTTGCGAGCCAGAGAGTTATACCCGTCTTTAACATTATATTGGCCAGTTTTGGATTTTATCCAAATTATTTCATCTTGTTTGTTGGATAAAAATATGTGCTTTTTAGCAAATTCAGCTTTTAGTGAAGCCTTAACATGAGGAGGAAGTTGCAAAAAATCAAAATCTTTCCACTTAGCTAAACAAGGATATGAAGGATCAATGTCTAAGTAATCACAAACCTTGTTGCCCTTGTTGACTTTGAGTAAAGATTCAATTTGTTTCCAGTCACCCAGAGTCCGAAGAGGCTTGTGACCGTTCCAGGCATCATCCCAAAAGAGTGCTTTTTTACCATTATTAATAACCCAAGATAGATGAGGAAGGATAATGGTTCTACAAGAAGATATGAAATTCCAAGTTTTGGAGCCTTGAGGAAGATCATTTTGAGTGAAATAAACAACATATATTTCTTTAAACAAGGCTTAGAATGTAAAACTTTATATCCAAAATAGCATTCTTCTCTTTCAAAACTTTATATCCAAAATAGCATTCTTCTCTTTCAAAATAAAATACATAGTTCATTTTCTTTATACAACAAAAAGAAATTTTCTCTTTACAAAGATACAATATATGTTATTTATTTACAACATAAAAGACCACTTAGTTAACAAGATATATAATTTTGAAAGGACGTTTCATACCCACTATAACATTTGAATAGCTAAAGCCCATCCAAGATGGAGTAACACAAAAAATTTCCCAAACCATTGACTATCAAATGGAGATGAAAGAAAATAACTCCAAGATATGTATATTTCACCATTATTCTTCAAAACTTTTACAAGACATGAAAATATTCACAACCTCCCAATCGTTAGCTTGCTCACAAGCCACCTCTAAGCTAAAAGGCATCCATAAGAACCGAGCACACACACACATACCAAAGAAAACACACATTACAAAAACAACCATCCCAAGGTTTTCAAACACAAAAATCCACTCATTAATTCTTTTAGAGAGAGACTACAAGCACTACATTTCCATCCTTCTTGCACATCCTTATCTATCGTATCACCCTACCAACCATTCAAACTCCAAATATTATAGTGGGTACTCATACCATTCCATTTTTAATAATGAGATTACCCCTAAAATGGTGTCTCATCTCTCAATCCCCCACATGGATTGCTCTCTCCTTAAAAAAAAATTTAATCTGATACATCCATCCCAAAAAATAACACTCATAACATAAAGAACAAGGCAACCAAGAAGGCTAGCAAAAACATTCAATCAAACCATTACTAAAACAAAAAAGAAATTGAAACTTGTCTCAATGAGTAAGCTTCCAAATATGGATGTTGAAGAAGAGCTCCCAAATTCTTTCCTTTCAATCTTTTTCTATCAAAAACAAACCAAAAATCAAGATCACCAAAAGAATCTTCAATTCCATATTTTGTGTATGTTTAGTAGGAATTCAAATTTTAAATTATTTGAATGGAAAGGTGACACTTCTCACCCTCACATTCACTCTTCAATCAAGGTGACACTTGTCACCCTCACGTTCAAAGAATTCAATAAGAGTGAATGTGAGGGTGACAAGTGTCACCTCCCCGTGCAAAGAATTCTATGAAAGTGAATATGAAAGTGACAAGTGTCACCTCCCTATTCAAAAATTTAAAACTTCAATTCCATTTAAACATGCACAAAATATGAGATTGAGGAATTTTTTTGGTCATTTTGGATTTGACATAGTTTTGGAAGATTTCGAGAATGAAAAATAGTTGAAGGAAAAACTTTGGGAGCACTCCTTCAAAAACCATACTTTGAAAGTTTGTTTATTGAGGTAGGCATTAATCCTTTCATTGTTTTGAATATTAGTTGTTTAAATGTTTTGGTAACCTTATTCAATTATTTGTTCTTTATTTTATGAGTGTTATTGTATTTTGTAGGGTGGGTGTACTAGAATTGCTCCCCTTCAAGGAGAGAGCAAATCCATGTGGGGGATAGAGAGAGGATGAACCATCTTGGAGTATTCTCACTCCTTGGAGAGTGAAATGGGTATGAATATCCATAATATTTTGTTTTTGGAATTTGGGTGTTGATTTGGGGTTGTGGAGGTTAGAAATATTGTAAAAAGAATAAAATGAAATTATCATATTTTGATTCAAAATGTATACCCTTTGATTTGGTTCTTATGTGTGTTTCAAAACTTTGCAATGGGTGTTGTTTCCATAAATGTGTATTTTTTGTTTGTTCTTGTTGGAAAAATTGTTTGTGTGTCTAGTTCCAATGGATATCTCATAGCTTGGGGATGGCTTGTGAGCAACCCAATGATTGGGAAGTGAGATCTACCTAAGCCATGGTAAATTTTTATCTTGTGCATGTTTTGGAGAATAATGATGAAATATGCATACTTGAAGTTGGTCTATTTCATCTCCACATGAGATTTAATGGTTTCAGAAACCTATGTGCAAAACCCATCTTGAATCGATCTTATTGTGGGTGAGGATCCTCCTTGTCAAATATATGTTTGTTATTTAGTTCATACTTATAGATTGCAAGAAAATGACATATGTTTTACCCTTGAGAAACGAAAATTTCCCCTTGTACAAAAAAAACATGCATTTTGTTTTAAAAAATATATATATTATTTTGTTATAAAGCTTTACATTCTATTATTTAATTTAATGAAATGTAACATGATGTCTATAAGTTATATGCATTCTTTTATGGAATTCTAAGCATGTTTATTTACAATAATTATGTATTTTCTTGAAAAGAAAAGTATTGTTTAATTATATAGCTTTATGTATTTGGCTTAGAGAGTTCTAAGTAAATTTACTTGGAAGGTGTATAAATTTGTTCAGCAAAAACAAAAAAAGAAAGCTTCATGATTCTGTTCTTTTATGTATATAAATTTAATTTGTACAAATAATAGTATTAATTTTTATTTAAATTAAAGAATGCAACCTGTAACTTCTTGTACAAATTCATATAATACTCTATTCATATATATATATATAAAAGGGGAGATTAAGAGAGATATATATACATATATCTTCAAGCACAGACATGTACTTATGATTCCCTTTGTCAAAACAAATATATTTATGAGAACTTATTTTCTGGTTAGCATTTTGCTCATTATTTATTTACTATAATCAGTAAAGAGCTCAACAGTGACTTATATTTGCATAATATATTATGGAAGGTAGAGGGTGCAAAAAAAAGTCAAATTGGTATAATACTAGTAAAAGTTTATGCATAGACAAAATACATAAAGATAGTTTCATAATGATTTATTACCATATACACAGGCATAAGGGAAACTCAGATATTTGTGCCTTCGATGGATAATAAGGGAAAACCACCCAATCAAGATATAGAGGGTTGGAAACCCCTTCACCATAAAATCTCTTGAACATGGCACAATCCCTCTAACTTCCATGATGAATCCCCAACTGAGCATATTACTGAAGAAAAACAAAACAAAGAAATAAGGAAAATAAATATAAATAAATAAAGGGATAAGAAGTCAATAAAACCAAGACTAAGTGATCTCTCTTTGTGTATTGATTAAGGTTTCCCCTCCACCTAGTGCCAGGGACATTACACTAATATGCTATTGAAACTACTACATGCATCACCTTCTATCTTGAAACATTAGCACTGTAACCTCTTACTATGCCCCTACAAGCTTATGGAATTAGAGGGAGCAACTAGGAATTATTATTTTAAACTATGATAAAACTAGGAGGCATATTCTATGATGTTTGAGGAAGCCTTCAATGTCTCAGACATGGCTAAACTTGCTAGTTCGATGCCCTCCTAAACCTGTCTTCCTTTCTTAAGCAATCGACATGCTAAGGTGCGACCCCCCCAAGCATTGTAGAATATTTCATCAAGTAGAAATAAGGTATTAAGTTGAGGAGGGCTGATATGTTTCTCAATTATAAATTGTAGTTTAAGAGTAAATGTAAATTCGCAATAATATAAAATAAAATAAATAAATAAAAGGATGAAATGTGTATGAGGCGACACTCTAAGCACACAAAAAAAGGACTAGAAATTTAAACTCTGTTATCTTGTGTCGCATTGTCCTCTCTTGGAACCTCCATCTTCATAGGTGACCGACAGTTAGGCGAGTGAGTACTTCTGGAAAGCGAGAAATATTATTTTATTTAAGTCGAATAGATTTCAAGAGTGAGGTTGGACATGAAAGCAAATTATAGAGAAAATTATAAAGTTTAAACTTAGAGTTTTTGCACCCAACATTATGGCGCCCATTACCAAGTGATAGTCAACCTTTTATGTCGGAGGGTTAACAAATCAATGCCCTTCTTAAATGTAGTAAAGGCTGCATTAATATTTCTTTGGGGATCATGTTTGGCGCCTTGATTCTCTAACTTCCTCATTTCCTTGTTAAAATAAAGGCAATTATGATAGCATAACTTTGGTGTAGGTTGCCAGAATTTGGTTTAGAGCTATGTTAAATAAACATAAGTTAGTTTTAGGCTTCACATGGTTAAAAAGTTGAGTGTTGTATAATTATCAATCTATCAACTAAGGCATAATAACCTTGCTAAGTGTCAATAGCATCATAATATCATTGTCATTAAAATAATTAATGATGATATTAATATTACTATTATAAAATATAACACCATTATAATTGATGTTAAAGCTGGTTCGTGCAATAAATAATATTGTTAATATCATGGTTAGATGATAGTAACATAAATGCTAAATTTAAAGAAATTTAATTTGTAGTGAATAATGATATTAGTGTCTAATAGATGATTAATTTGTAATGTTTTTCCCACAAAAGATTAATTGAAAATTAATTATTAATAATGTTATTTCGGCTTAATCGACGAATATACAAGAAAGTATTGTTGTCACAAAAGATTGCACCCTGAATGCTAAGTTTTAAAGCTTGGCAATCCTGTGCAACATGGCGACATCCTCAAGCCTGTGAGTTACCTAAGATGAGGATGAACATCCAAATTATGGGCTAGTTCTGTTTGAAAACCTCCTACAAACTACTGAAATTGAGTAGGAAAAGGGATAGAAGAACTCAAATGAAATGATTACTAACCCTAGGAGGTGATGCACCAAAGATCCGAGACTTATACCCACTATCTCAACTTACAACTTCTCTCAAAAAATCAACTTTACCCAATGCACAACTCAGTTTTCACAAGCTCACACAACAATGTTTCATAGAAAGGTTGTTCTTCAAGTTCTTGAAATAAAGTTTGAAGTTTTCACAACTACAACTATTGAAAGCAATAACCCAACCTATGACTTGTATAAGTCTTGCTTATTCTAGTATAGAAATGCTTTATAACAAGACATAATTCAAAGATTTGCATAGATAATCACAAAAATTAGATCAAATCATCTAAATAAACACTTAATACACAAATTTAGAGAAGGCAAGTATGCTACTTTTGTTGAAATAATAGAAGTTTTTGCTTGTTCAAATCTGAAAATACTAATGAAACCACATACACTTATTGTTACAATCAATATTCTTTTGTGTAAGGCAAAAGAAGAAAGGAAGAACTAACTCTCCAAAGAGTTGAAAGCATTGCTCTATAGAAAGCCACCTCAAATTAACTGAAGAACCTCATGCAAGACGTTAAGTGTGCATGAATGAGGAACCTCATGGAAGAGTTGACTTGAATTACTACCCCCTTTCAGTTTTGTTTAACTCTTTGAAACTCCACATCCAATCTAAACTTGAATTGCACTCCAAAATTGCATGAAATGATTTGAAAGTTGTGTTTAAACCCCTTGCATGTGTTTTCAAGCAATTGGGCATATAAGGAAAATAAGCCATTATTCTAGGGATCCAAACTTCACCAAAATTCATGATATTAGCCCCAAATTCTAGGAGACTCAAGTTATGACCATACGGGCTTTCAAAACACGCCTAAACTGCTTCATAGTGCATCAAAATTGAGTGTCAAGGTCACTGGACTCTTGCTTTTGATGCAATGGGACTGTCCTTCACTAGGTTTGCTTATATAATCAACATTATCCTCTTTTCAAATGACTTTATCATAGCTCTAGGTCACAAGATTTCAATTTCAATTATGGAGGCTAAAACACACCCCTAAGGATTTATCACAGTTAAGAGACCTTTTCTTAATCAAAGAGACCTATTGAGCACATAACATAGTCATAACTCATAGCCATTAATTTCATTGTCCTTTTGTGATTAGCAACTGACCTTTTACTACTGCTCCTCTTACACTTTTTTACTCTCTTCTCTCATGAAACCCTCATGACAAAACCGCTCACTCATCATAAGGAGTTTGTTCTATTATTGTCAGAGATGGATGTTTTATCCTTGAGTTATAAGGCGTTTTCTTTATCATAGTCAAAAGACACAGTCACAAATGCTATGAATCTTAGTCATTTACTCCGTTGTTACAATCATTAATGACTACCCCTTCTTGAATGCCTATGGTTGACCCTAAATCCTTTTTGTTGTCACTGAGTTCTCTTCTTGAATGATGGTTGTCATGTAAATACCTTGGCAAAACTCAGAACTTCAAATTTAGGACAATTTTGATTTTCCTAGCAAGAACATCATTTTCCTTGTTATCGCAAGTATTGAAGTTGAATTACCTTTCACTATTCCCAAAAGGCTAATGAACATGCTCTTGTTAGCAATAGTGAAGAGGATTTAGACACACCATGAATTGCATTATACCTTTTGTTGCCCTTTAAACCTTGGTGTCCATTTCCATGTACATTTTGTTGCTCTTTTTTTTGAAAATTTTGGTGCTCATTTTTTACATCATATGTTGCTCTTATTTCACAATTATTTCTTCTCATGAGATTGTGAAATTTTTTGCTTTTTGTCATAAGATTGCTACCCATAAAGACATATTTATTGCTGCTCATGAAGACATCTTTATTGCTACACTTTTTGGTCTAAAATTTATGCACCTTTTTTATTAAAATTGTTGTCATTTTATGCTTTGATGGCTGTCCTCTTCATGCTTTAATTGTTGCCTTCATTTTCTGGTTCATACTGCATTATTTATAACCACTACCATTTGAAATTAAAGTGTTGTTTGCTAACCTGAGAATCACTTCTAACAAGGAGCTCCCATCATCATTTGGTCTTTAAAATCTTTGCTAGGCTTGTGATAACTATATTTAGCTTGCAAGCTCTACCCTTGTCTTGTGAATGATGTTGACCCCACATGCTCTATATGACAATATTTTACCCATTATCATTTAAACTAAAAAGCTGCCTTGATTGTTGTTTCTTTGACTATCTTTTCTCATCCTCTTTCACTATAATCAAGGATTGTCATGTCTCTACAAATTCACCAAGACTTGTACACATAGGATGATAATATTCTTCTTTGTTTTGTTTTCGATGGTCATTTATGCCCCTTCATGATCAGTTTTGAGTTTAGATTTAAAAACATGTGTTGGACAATTCACACTAATATATTGATTTTGTGCATGTTTAGATTCCATATTCTTTGTACAAACTGCATTTTGATGGTGATTGTCCTTTGCATTATGCCATTGTCTTCATGACAGCTCACTTGCATCATGTGATTTTGTCCTTGACTGTCATTGTGGCATTGATGATAATCAAAACACTACTAATGACAATCAAAAGTCGTCATAGCATGGAAGGAATTTAGGTCTTCTTTACACATTATCAATCATAAACCTAGGTATCGTTGTATGTATGTTCTATGAGTGCAACTTCATAACAGCAATAAGGACTATCCATTTCCATCCCTTTAAGACTCTATTATGCATGCTCTACATTTGAACCTTCCAATAGACAATAACTTTGCAACCTCTTTGCCACTGTCACCTTTTGAACTACTAAAAAAGTTGTTGTAGACCTTCATCTAGGGGTTAAACCATGCATCTGTGTCTTCATAACTTCATTGCCCCCTATCAAGATTTCACAATCATAATGCAATGAATCTACTATCATGTTTTATGGAGTCTTTTGCTTGTGATACTACCATCTGAACCTCATTCATGAACCTTAAAAGACAAACCTCTTGCTTTCACTATGGAATTTGTTTAGCACTTTACACTTTCCCTCACAACTAATCATCACTTAGATGACTGCCCTTTTCAAACTTTGAAACTACCCTACTCACTTGCATCCTTCATGTTATTGAAAGTTGCTTTATCCCTCTTGATCTACAACTATTGTCCTTCTTGGATTGTGCCCCTTTGCCATCAAACTCTACCATGCATGAATCTTTTTTGCTATTGTACTCTGCCCTTTCTATTAGTGATGATTGTCCCTTTAGGTCTTGATGGATATTTAGTAGCTTTCATTGTAACTATGCATATTTAATAATTTATTGCCTTTGAAAAACCCCTACATGATGACCCTTGGTAACATGATAGTGTGGACTATCCTCATCAATTGTTAGGGGATCATCATAAATAGGTTTGCAACTTGAATCATGTCTCTATATGTTGAGAAACAGACGATAATATCAGTGTTTTACTTATGATCCTCAAAGGGAAAAAATGGTAAGGCTTTCTTAACAATGTTATTCAGGTAATAGTGTCTATGTAATGGAAACCATCCATAGCCTTTGCACAATCTATTCTCATTTCCTTTTATCCACAATGTTTAGTCTTCAAAAACTCTCCTATACTTTATGTGGGAACGTATGACAACCCATTCAGCTTGGTAAAGAGTTATTAAAACATTGAAGAAGGAAAACATCTAAACACCAAGATTTGTAAGAGAGATCACCATCTCGCCTTTACAATTTCAAAGTTTGGTGACATAGCTAGATAGCTTCGAGAGCAATGCTATAGCAACATCCAACCTCTGAGATTCTCATATATGACTTTTATATTGCAATAAACTCAATATACACAAGATTTTGCAATACAACCTTTTCATAATAGCTAGAAGCTATATCATATTGCATTATTTATGGGCACACAACCCTAATTTGTAATAAGCAGGAGTACAGTAGCTATTGCATATTAACCTTGGAGATGTTAATTCAATTTGAACTCCTCCTTGTCCTTTACAATATAGACTCCTTAACCTGCAGTTTGCTTCACAAGGAACTCTATAGCACTAGAACCATTGATATGTCATCATGCAATCCTTGAAAAAGTTTGAAACGATGAAACCCTAGAAGATCTGATGGAAGACCTGAACTTGACCAAAACTCAACTCCATTTCACATGAAGTCTTTCTTGCGGATTTGCTTTCTTTCTCCTCTATCTAGCACCTAAACAAAGAGTTTTATTTTTCTTATTTTCATGCAAACTCATGCTTTTGCCATGGAAAACTCATCTTTGTTTCCTTTCACGTGAATCTCTCTTTCCCTTTATTTTTCATGCCATCTAATATGGTTTTGGCATGAAAATTTTGATGTTTTTTGAAGATTAAAACGAAAACCTTTAATATAATCTTTTAGACTAAAAGATTAACACCCCTTTTTAGATTAAAGATTAAAGACAAAAATTATGACTATTTAAATAATAAGTTTATCAAGTAAATAATAAATTTATTATCAATACTATTAAGGTATAATTGTCATTTAAATAAAAAGTAGAAACAACAAAATAAATAAATAAAATAATTTAAATGTTAGTAGACATAATATTTTTATTAGAAGCAATGAAAGATAAAGATATAAATAAAAGCAAAGAAAATCTTGATATTAATGTTATTGATGAGGATGGTAGATATAATATCAACATTAGTATTAACGAGTGTACATTAACATTTTTATGACCATTAATAATAGTTCGCGGGTCCCATAAAATAGGGGCACCCTTGAATCTATGCCAATCGTCTTTCCTTCATTTTGCTATTATTGAATAGGAGAAATATAAGAATTTTAACATCTATGATTTAAGTATTGTGACATAATTCATAAAGACTACTTATTTCATCTAAAATATTTGTATTTGATACATATCCTTCACCATACCCTGTTGATAACTGAAGCAAGCATAAATATGTATTCATACCATAGAATGCTAAGTATTATCTTTCCCTTTTAGCATAGCAATGCGGAACTTCACACTAGTCATGGTTTTCTTTAATTAATTCATCCTAAGATAGGGCACAGATTTTGCGGCTTTACAAAACTCAGTTGCCTTCCATAGATTTGACCTAGCTACAATTTAAAGGTGGTGATAGCCAATAGAAGTCCTTAAGGCTAACCAATGTCAAATATAAAACATCCCAGGTATGTCAAGCCCAGCAATTCCATGCAATCTATTGTCACATTGTATTAGGTATATTTATCTATTTCAACTACTACATCTATTGTATTAATTTTTAGTTTCAGTCCAGTTGTACACTTGTTCCACAAATAAGCATTAGTTTGTCCTTGCACTTGCAGAATTAATAGATCGCTAATTTGTAATCTTACACCACATTGATGGTTCTTCCATAAAGTCTTAATATATTCCGATAGCAGCATTTGTTCATGAGGATAAACCTTGGATTACTTTGCATATTGACTTATTTGTTTAGTCCAAAAGGAAAACTGTAATCTTGTCAGTTCTATAAACTCTAAGAATACGTGTAAGGTTTCTTACCATTCGTGGAAATGAAGTTTATTTGACAGTCAATATGAAGAGCAAATTGATTAACAGACACTCTTCTTTCATGGTTCAAACCAAATCATTCTATTATAAACGCAATGCTCAAGAGTGTAACCCAGACCTTCACACACCTCCATTGCATCCAAAACATACATTCCCTGTTCATGTCTAAAAAAACATTTCAAGAATCTTGTTGCAGCCACTATATCCTTCCACCGAGATAGTGCTATTAAAATACAAATGCCATTGAGGTCTTAATCTTGCAGGCTCCATAGTCTATGAATCATGTCTACAACTTACTGATATATGATCCGTTTGACAATTTTCAATCCTTCAGGGTATAATGGTAAAATATTGACGAAAATAAGAGGGGGTATGGTCTGGTATAATTTTAGTTATTAGCATAATAGAATAAGTCATGAGATTTAAGGGTCTCAGCAACAATTCTAGGACAGAAATAGGGATAAGGGGGATTTGTCTTTTTCCAGCAATTTGTTGCAACCAAAACATATAAAAGAATAATCTATCATTCCCTGATTGTATTTCCTCTCCATTCTAAATGAAGGTTAACCTTCAGCTAAGCTAGTCGGTTTTAGTTGAGTGGGATAGAGCTATGCAATCTGAAAATGGATTGAGGAAGTTGGTCAAAGTGGTTCTATTCAGTCACAAGGGAGCCTTAGAATGCATTAGAAACTTGAATTTGTCAAAATGTAGAACATTAGAACATGAAGAATTGTAAGAAAGTCAGGATGGTGTCAGAATGGTATGGGACATCTTTGGGAATCTCTGAAACAAGTTGCAGATCTAAAAGCAACTTTGAAATCTCAATTTGGTAAATTCACTACTTGTCATAGGCAGCAAATACACCAAATTTCCCCCTCTTGTTGATTTCTAGACAGATTTAGTAACTTCAGACCACTCAGGCTTCCCATGCTCATTGGTATTTCCCCACTAAGATGATTGTTCAATAAGTCTAATATGGTGTTTGCTGCCACTACATAATTCAGGCAGTACTCATGTCCCTTTGCTACAATCGTCATATCCTTGTTAATTTTTTACTAGGTTACTGGTGCAGCAACAAAGCCACAAAGATTTTTGAGATGGGAGAGAATGCTTGCAAGGAATATGTTGTTGCGAAAATCTAGCAACTACAAGTGGCTAAGGTTTGTAATCCATGCAAGAATACATTCGCCAAGTGCATTATAACCCAGGCTCAAAATCTCTCAGCTTTTAAAAATTGCAACATACCCAGGATGTTCACCTGTCAATCTGTCCTTTCTGAAATCCAAGTGTTTAAGGTGCCTAAAGTTGGCCAAGGATGAAGGTAGATCTCAAAAGAATTTGTTGAAATAAGCAAACACTTATCAATCTGTCATTCACATTTTAGATTGTGAATGATAAAAGGATTTCTACACATTTCTGGTATAATCTGGTGGTTTCATCCAAAGCTCAAAATCCATATGCAAAGCAATTCATAGGAAAGCTTAACCCAACGGGTTTAATTTGACAAAATTACCTATCAAGCTTTAAAAGCAAAAAGAAAGTTATATATATGCCTGTAGACACGTGAAATTAGCATTATGCACTTAGTTCATATTCATCCACTCATTAAATAAATCAAACTCATCAAATCCATTCACCAAGTAAATCAGGTCTATTTAATTCATTCCTAAGTTTATTCATTTAAATTAAATAAATCAACTTTGTTTAATTTAAGTCTCACATCAACCTTTTAATTAAATAAACCAAAATTTATTTAATTGAAATCCAAATGCATATTTCATCCATTTTTTATTTAAATAAATCAAAATATTTAAATCAAATGAATCAAAATCAACTAATCATCATATAAGCTAAGCTAATCTAACCACCCATCACATCCTCTGGCTTTTCCCCACTTGCATCAATAAATCATATTAATTCATTTATAAATTCATCATTTTATTTCAACTTGGCATAAAAATGGAATATTCCGTCAAATTTGAATATGAAGACAAGTTGATTTGTCCCTTCCAACATTGCATTAACTTCTTTCTTTCATGTCGCCCTCTCAACATTTAATTCACAATTTCAAATTTGAATCTCCTCTTTTTGGCACATTGGCCAAAATTTGCGCATTCCTCAACCTATCATAATGTGACAAGTGGCTTTATGTCATTGGCCAAATCATTATTCCACATTGCTCTATTTTGAGCTCTTTTCCAATTTGAAAATCTATAAATAAAATGTTGATTTTTCATCAAATCATTCACAATATTCATGCAAAATTACTCTTTCACACTAAGAGTCAGTTTTATTTGAGCAGGATAGAGCTATGTGATTTGAAAATGGATTGAGGAAGTTGGTCAAAGTGGTTCTATTCAGTCAAAAGGGAGTCTTAGAATGCATTAGAAACTTGAATTTGTCAAAATGTATGACATTGCAGAGCATGAAGACTGTAAGAAAGTTAGGAGGGTGTCAGAACGGTATGGGAGATCTTTGGGAGTCCCCAAAAACAAGTTGCGGATCTAAGAGGGACTTTGAAATCCCCATTTGGTGAATTCACTGCTTGTCATAGGCAGTGAATGCATCAAATATTGCAGCAGACACTTATCCTACTATGGTGGATGTAAGTCTACAATGGCAAATGATTCAGCTACCATAGTGAATGCACAAACGACACTTGGCAGAATTGGGAAAGACATCACAGTTCTGACGGCATGAGGAATACGAAGGGTTTTGTAAGTTGATTTTGCTTTTATTTAATATTTAATCTATCCTTCACATTTTAGACTACGAATGACAAAATAATTTCTACACATTTCTGGTATAATATGTTGGGTTCATCCAAAGCTCAAAATCCACCAAGCCCTGGGTAGTTCTCCTACGAGTTGTTGATGGGTAGAAGCTCGCAATGAGCTTCATATATGAGGGTGTGCATATGGCCAAGGAAGCCATTAGATCCATTTATGAGGGAGTTGAGGATAAGTATTATCCCATTTGGGAGATCATTGATAGGACATGGCACCACCAGCTTTACAGGCCCCTCCATGCAACCACATATTTCCTAAACTTGGCCTTCCAATTTTGTCGTGATTTCTAAGCGGACAATGAAGTTCTTGGTGGACTCTACTCGATCATAGAGCAGATAGCACTTGTTGTTACTGCAGAAATAGTCCATGAGATAGATGCCTTTGCTACTACATAAGTTGACCTCTTTCCACATCAAATGTGCAAAGATAATAGGACAACATCATAGCTAGGTAAAAATATATTTAAGGGCATAATTTTCCTCTTTTCGTATTATTATTAAATGTTGAACTTGAAACTTTAAACTTTAAACTTAAAATTGAAAATAAGATTGATTTTGTTTCTTTTTCTCATCTTACATAAATGGTGGCAAATGTTTGGTGCTAAAACACCAAACCTTTAGAAGATTGGCATTCGTGTATTGAGTCAGCCATGCATTTCTTCGGATTGTGACGACAATTGGAGTATGTTTGAGCACATACACTCCAAGACGTGCAATAGACTATTTGTGGAGAGGTTGAATGATCTAGTGTATGTTCATTACAACCTTCATCTCAGACACAAGCAGATTTTTGAACATGACTCCACCTCAATCATGCTAGGGGAGGTCAATCCAAAGTCTGAGTGGATCATTGACACTACAAATTGTATCTTTACTAAAGGACCTTGATTAGGTTGACCAAGTAGATAGAGAGGTTGAGGCTCTAGCCATGGCAAAGAAGGATAGAGCACGAGCAGACACAACCACAGCTAATGTTGGTGAGGGTGGCATGGAGTCACAAGCAAAGATTATGCTTGCAGCTACATCATCCAGGACCCACCTTAGATGCCTTTGTAGGAAGGATGTAGGCTCCTATGAGCCATAGACTTGTAGCTATTGTTTTGATATTTCATATTTGTTTGGAACATCATGGATTTCATATTCCATGAGTTTTGTATACATTTGACTATATTTATATATCTAAGTGTGTTATTTCTTTCAACAACTCAGCTACAATTTGTGTTTATACTTATGTGATTGATGTATAATTGTGTATGTAATCAAATTAGATTCTATTTAATGATGTTTTTGTGTCTTTAAAGTTCATTTAATAAAGGGTGCATGAAACAAGTTTTAAATCCTTTAAAATCTCTAAATTTCCTATGTTTTTCATTTTGCCGAGTCTACGCCAAGTCTCAAGTCCCGAGTCGAGTCACCCTCACCGAGTCCAAGTCTCCTAACTATGCAACACACCTTTCCCAACAACAAAGAGATGCCTCACATAGAAGATTCTTCAATGCTAAGGCAAAGATTGACATGCAACCCTATGATGGAGAGATTTGTACTAAGAAGCTCAATCAATGATGATAGGTATATTTTAGTTTGCATTAGCTACACATTAGCAAATTTCTTTTGCTAGATTAAATCTTTTAGGGCATACTCTTATTTGGTATGAGAGTTATGCACACTCTTTCAAGATTCAAAAATTGCCACCTATTTGAAGTGGGGTAATTTTAATGCACTATTACATAAGCAATTCTACCCGATAAGTCATGAAGAAGAGTGGATGATGCAATGTCATCATTTAAACCAAGAATAAAGGTAAACAATACAAACTTATACATGCAAGTTTAGGAAGAGAGCAATCCAACTTGGTAAGGATATCATGGACTCTGGAGTGTTGATAGAATACATTGGTGGTCATCCAATCACTTCAAAAGACCAATCCTAATGGTAAGCCCCAAGATATAAAAATAGTGTGTTCCCAAGCACACTACAAGCCTCTTCCTACAAGCACATGAAGTAGGTAAAAGAGCAAATATATGGTGGCAAGAAGAATGGAGATAGTAAGAGAGGAGAAAACAAGATGAATGCTAAATACACAATCAAATTAAAGGGCAAAGGTGAAAAAACAAGTCATTATACTCATTGTGTAAATGATGGACACAATGAAGAAGGATGTTACGATGGTTGCAACAAGGAGTGAAATTGACCATGACCAAGCAATTTAAGTTGAGATTTGGACTTTCTCTTGAGCTTAAGGGTGAAGTAATGGTGGATATTATCTCATAGATGTTTGTGATGCCATTTTTGGGTTTAATGTCCCCTTTTCAATTCATTTAGTTTCAAACCCTTGCACACAAAATATAAACTTGCACAATTGATTATTAAAAAGAATTCTTGATTTTTCACTTGTTAATTTAATAATTACCATCAAAATTAAATCTATTAAATTGCTTTGGATACTTAGAAATCTGCCTAGACATATATTAGGTATTATTTTTGTAGTATTGTAAAATTTATTCAAGTCTACAACACTCCAATGGCTTCGATAAATAATTTCTTAATCTACCTTGAGTCAATGGTTTTTGTCTTTTAATATTTGCTATGAGGGGTTTTGTCTTTAAGTTTAATGAACAATAGTTCCATGCTCCAAAGGAGTAATAATCAAATAATAAAAAATGTATTATTCATATGGTGGTTACTTCTCCTTGTTTGGTGCCTCTTATTTATCTTTTTCCTTCCATAATCATGATTCTTCAAATGCCTCTTGACTTTTGATAAAATTAAACTTTGATTCTATATTTATTTTGTTGATATTTTAATTTATTATTAATATTATTATTCAATTTTGAAAAGGGGACAATACATTGGGAGTCCATATTTCTATAAGAGGGATGATGTCCACTTTAGAAGAAGAAAATAGTATAAAATTAGTTGAATGGAAACATTTCATTTTAGATGTTGGCAAATATGCGGTCTCTATGATGAATACATCAAAGTATAGAGATTGCTAAATGTAAATGGAAGGGATTTTCTTCAAAAAGAGGTTGAGGTTGGGGATGAGCAAGACTGCGTTCTCAAAGTAAGCAACAAGAAGAACAATACGTACTTTAGGATAGTGGGAGACATAAAAGTGCCAAGTGTTGGTTAATGTTTGTTTTACAGTACAAGCCTACTTTATAATTTCTACTCTATGTTATGAACTCATTTTAGTGTCCATGATCTTAGCATGTTTAGTGTACATTTAGCCAAATCTATAACATTTTACTAATTTCAAGCAAGTGGTGTTTTTGTAGTGTGTCAAGTTATGTGATTTTTTTTTCAAGATTCAACTATGTAGTTTTTGAGTCAATCCTCATCAACCATATTTCATGAGTAGTGGTTCACAAGAACCCATCTCTTATGAGCATGAATTTCCCACTTAGCACTCATTGCATCTAAGTGATGCTCACAAGGGTGAAGCACTAAGACTTCTTGGGAGGTCACCATTCCTAGTACTACTCCAAATCAAGTGCACTTATACTAGTTGTCAAGATGCCAAGCAACCCCCAACATTCTAAGTTTTTGTTTATGTACATTTCCCAAACTTTTTTAAAGTATGTCTCAAGTTGGATGCTAATGCAATTACAATCATGACCTAGTCACCATTGTGATTACAATAGCATTGATGGACATTGAACCACTTTCAAATGTTTAAATTCTAATCCTTTTGGTTTTTTTGCATTATTAAATGGCCACTCTAACTCTAATTTTATAAAATAGCATTGTAATCCTCATTTGACACTCTTGCATAGCAATCTTTTAGAACCCCCTCTATATTTAAATTTGATTTTTGGCTATTCTCTTACTCCACGAACTTCCTAAAGTTGTCTTTTTCTAATTTACAATTCTCTACAACTTTTCATCTAGCCCTCTATAAAACTTCCTCCATAGCCTCTATCACTTCTTTATTGGCATCATGATAACCCATCCCTAAAATGTGTAGCTTCCCAACTCCTATTTATTCAAAAACCATTGGCATCTTGGCACCCAACTATTCCCTTTGTCTCCTCTATTCACAAAACACACACCATAATAGTGTTGGATGTCCCAAAGGGTTATATTGGTCGTTGCAATACCTTGTACACATCACATACATCTACAATTTAGGGATCACACATTCTAATATTTTCAAACTACATGGAGGGTTGAAATACACCAAAAACAATATAATTGTGAGAGATTCCAAAGAAGACAAATTAATTTATCATGTCAAATGCTATAGGTTTGGGCTCCATATCTTTTCATAGGTATATTAGATTTGAAATATGTAAGCATAGTGGCAACCTATAGATCAATGCACACACCTCTCAAAAATTTGAAGTTTATTCAAACAAAGGTCATCATTGTGAAGGTATCCTTTTTCCACTAGATTCCATTTCAATAAATTTTGCATTTTTCCTTCTTTAGCACCATGACACGACCACACTATATACAATTACCAATGCAAGTTAGTAATTTTATGTCCAAAACTAGTCCATTGTCTTCTAGACCATTTCACTATACTTTATTTGCTATTAACTTTGAATCAAGCATGTGCTTCTCACCTTTTCTTGTCTTTTTGACAATCTCTTTCAATAGCATAGTATTTCTTCTTTAAAACCTAACTCATGAATTGTTAGATTAGCATAATATTCCACTTGTATTTCTTATTTCCTTACGCTTGAGTGGAGTAAATGAACATGTTAGTTTAAATAATACACATTAAGGGTAGTTTAAATTTACCCTACAACAAAAATGAAGGGTTTTTCAACCCTCATTTATTGAACCTATAGATTTTGGGGATCAAAAGCCTCTTATGGGGAGGTATCATCTAAAAATGGATTAAAGTTGGTCAAAGTGGTTCCCCTTAGTCAAAGAGAACCTTAAAATATATCAAAAGCTTGAATTTGTTGGAATGCAAGGCACATTGTGAAGCATGAGGAACAATAAGAAAGTTAGGAGGGTGTTAGGGCTAGTATGGGGAATCTTCAAGAGTTGCCAGCATAAATTGTAGATCTTAGAGGGACTTGGAAAACCTAATTTGGTGAATTATTTGCTTGTCATTGGTAGCAAAAGTGGCAACTATTGCAATGAATGCTCCCTCTAACACAAGGAATGATAGTCTACCACAATGGTGAATGATAAAATGCTATAGCAAATGTGTACCCACCACTTAACAAAACTAGTGCAAATGTCACATTCCTTATAGCATGAGGAATTTAAAGGGTTTAGTTAGTTGATATTGCTTTTTAGATGTTTAATCTTCAATTTCCAAAGCAAGAGAGATTATAAGAAAGGTAAGTAAAGTTATTTGACAAGGTTTATTGTGTAACTCATAAGAAAAACCTCCATGTTCATACTATTCTTGGTGAGAGTAGGTGTCAATGTAGGTTTTTGAAGGTGCAAAGAAGGTTGTACATGTTAGGAGCCTATTCTTATTCACTATAGAGTTTTGCATACATCCTAGAGGCATTGTAACACCATTGTAACTTGATTGCAATATTGGGATCAAGAGCATAGCTCACTCTTACTAGAGTTTCCTCCCTAATTTAGGCTTTCTCTAGGGTAATTTTTGTATTCAATCTTTGTTTGTGTGATATATTGCATATTTTTCTTTTTTTATGAACTTATTTCATGCTTAAACACATAAATGAACATGTATAATTGAAATGTACATCCAAAGAGATAGTTTATAGTGTATTAGGGGGTATTATTAAGTTGACATTTTGAATGTTTGTAGTTGGTGAACAGTGTATGAGGGATACCCTCTATCTTTATAGATCACTATGCAGTTTGAAATTGTGTGTTGCTATAATCTTATCGTTAGTGGGGACATTCTCCCAATGACCATTCACAACCATAGTTGTACTCACAAGTCGGTTGATCAAATACTTGCAAGGTTTGTTGCTCCCTAGACAATAACAATCCTCAATAGCTAAGGCATTTTTTGTAGTAAGGATGATACTTCAACTCTCCTTTCTTGTCTGGTTGATTACACTTCTTTCATTAGATAACATGTGTGCTTAGTTGGCATCCTACTTGGTCCAAATAAAGTTGCAAACAAGTTATTATAACAAGCCCCATAGGACTTTATTGGTAGTTTGCACCTCCTTTGCAAGCTAGAGAATTTTTCTTGGTATTCCAAAAAATCAACCTAATCTAAAACCTGTTGAGGAGAATCCCTTGTGATATTCTTTGGAAGAAACATTAATTTCAAAGGGCCTATCCAATAATCTAGTTATCTCATCATTTTAAGTTGTACCTAGTTTGAACCCATCCATTCTAGGAAATCTTTATATCATACAAAACTTATGGAGCTTTTTGTCATCACATATTTGTAATCATAAAGGTTGCAATAAATTTTTAAGATAGTTTTGTATATCTCAATCTCTTGCCTACCCTATTAAGCAAGAGATTACATCAATTGTAAAATGTGCATTAACAGTAATTCTTTACTAAGGAAAATGGGATACTCATAGAGATAAGAAAATACATGGAGGGATCTAGCCCTTATTACACCAAATTAGCATAATAATTCCCATAATGGCACTATCTACCTTGGATTTTTGAAGATTACATTTAAGAGCATCAAGAACAAGAACAAAAATGGAGCAAATGGGAAGCTCTTGTGAATTAATCTTTACAAGATGAATGCCTTAAACAATGATCCATTTAGAAACCATTCTTAGTTGAAACAACTTGAACAATTTATTGATCCTTGTGATACATCTTTCACAAAAATCCAACAAGCAAAACATTTGAAGAATGAAGAACCACTTGATCTTGCCATAGGCCTTCTTAAAATCATTTTTAATGAAGATACACGACTTTCCTAAAGCAGCAATCGATTAAGTTGTCTTCTCAACCATAGTAATGGTGTCAAGGTTGTCTCTAGCTCACAAAAATCTTTACTGTTTAAGACTCACTATCATTTGAGCAATAGGTCTAATACATCTAAGGCCTTGGCTATGATATTATAAGAAACATTTAGAATCACTCTAGTTGATACATCTAAGGCGTTAGCTATGATTTTAAATGAAAATTTAGAATCACTATAGGTTTTCATACTACTTTGTTTTCTCCATTACCATCTTTATACATCATGAAGAGTTAACTACGGAGGGTCTTCTAAATGGCTTAGATTGAGAAATCACAAACAAGATAATTGACCTTCTTGGTGGTAAGAGAGCTTGCTACAATCCCTTCCATGTTAAGAGGATTTTTCTATCTTGGAGAATCTCAACCAACAAAGATGGTTTCCTCTTAAATTCTTCCCCCAAATCATCTTTAAATAGATTTTAAAAGTGATTGAGGAACAAAACCTTGATTCCATCTTGCAATGACATTGTTGAGCTATCAACCACAATCATAGATATAATCTTCTCTCTTTTATGTGTGCTTATGATAGAATTAAAAATTAATTTTTTGCCTTCTATTGCTTTTCTTGATCCAATGGTGTCCTCCAAATTAGCCTCTTGATCCCTATAGAACTTCAAAGTTCAAAACATTTCAATTGCCTTTCAATTTGGACTAGTTGGGCTTGAGCCTATTGATTAGTAGGGTCCCTTCCTCACTATGCCTTTATTCCTTCCATTATCTATAGCTAAATTTTAGTCATCTTCCATGCTACCATTTACCCCAGATTTAAACTTGACTTCCCTATTGATAACAACTCCCCATCAAATGATCAAGCTATTAGTCTCTTTGGGGCTACGTTAGAAGCCCACAATATTTATTGGATCAATCCTTCCATTGTTATAGCTATCATTGGACCAACTCTCTCAATTAGTATTATGTTCTTTAATTGTATTAATGTTATTTTTTCTTGTTGTCAAGATTGACATTACCATTTGGAGTCTCTATTGGGGCTAATTAAGAACAAGGTCCATGGTCTCTATAGCTCGCCAGGACAAGAAGTTTTAGAAACTATAACAGAAGCAATAGCTTGAATCTTTCCTATTAATTACTTATTTGATATTAACTAGGCAAATCTTTTGTTACTTATCATGCTTATTCTTAAAGATTATTAACTCTTTTAAAAAGTATTGTTTTAGCTTCAAATATTTTAACCATTCATTAGGCATGGTTCAATCATGTTAATGTTTAATATACTTCTCCCAATATGTAAAATCCTTTTTTTCTTCTATAATTTTATAAATTTGTTGTATTAGAATTGAATAGACGATAGTTGTTTTATAATGTTCATTGCATTTCCATTTTCTTTAGTAATGTATACAAAAATCAACTTTCTTCTCCTCAAACTGCACAGTCAAACATAAGTTTTCATGTGCTACATAAGTTTCTTTTTTGATACTTTATAGGTACAACTTTCCCCAGAGTCCTACTAAATTGATCCCCTTCTATGGAGGCCCAAAATATCATGACTACCATCATTATGTTGGAGGGCAAAGCCAAATTAGCCTTGACTCAATGTTCACATATTGTGATTATATGTGGTACAAATAAGGTTAGCTGCCACCTTTGTTTAACTTGATTTCAGCAAACTATTTCTTACAATCTTGTTATGTTGTTCTACAAGGATATTGAATTTTTTTTAAGTTATCACTAAAGTACTACATAATGTGGTTAATTTTCATTTTTTGATTAGAGTATAAAGAAGAGTTTTCAAAATGGTCCAAAACCTTTTACACATATTATCATAGATATAACAACGAAGCCTACCAAACAACAAATAACTACAAGCAAGGACTTACGAAAGAGTTCATCGACACAAAATATTTAAACTAACATAAAAACACTCATCTAATAGAAAAATAATAAAAAGAGAATCAAAAAAACCATAATTAAGAATTTAGGATAAGTTCCTCGATAGACAACTTGGAGCCAAAGATCCAATGTGAACTAGCAACCATCAAACACATCTTTTGTTGTTTCCCTAGAGTGAATTTATTTCTTATTCACTACCACTCTCGTTGATACCACTCTTATGTCAACAATTTGCAAAGAACTTTGAATAAAGTGCATAGCTTCCATGAGATTTTATGATGCAAGAGCATCCGAGCGGACTAGAAATCAACATCACCCAAAAACAAATTTCAATTCCAATGAGTTTAAAATCTCACAATTTTAGAAGGCTAGAGCAAAATCCTTGTCCAAGGGTCGATGGGGTGCCATTCTAAGCCTACATGCCAATTTTTGCGCAAATCGAAGAACCTTGGATTTTTCCGCCTGGAGACACCCGAATCTGTCAATTCACAAAATCAATCATCTTCGAATTTTATGAGGAGGATTGTTTAGGCAATAAAGATTAATTTCAATGTCATGATTGATGTTTGGCATGAATTTCATGTGAATATTGAAAGGAAAAAATCACAAGCCAAGAAGACTGGAATTTCATATACAAAAAATATGTTGTGTCAGAGTGTAATATTGGCGAATTGACTGAGAAATTGGAGGAGGTTGGAAACAATTTATATGAACAGCAATTAACCTTGCAAGTCGTATTACTTGCGTAGGACATTGGTAAAAATGAAAAGAAAGAAGCACACAGGGAGGCAGGGCTTAAATTTGACGGTCGACCTTGCCTGTCAACAATTGTTTTAATGACAATTATCTATTCAAAGGTGCCCTTAAAACATTATGATATACCTTAGTGTAAGTAAAATTATATATAAATCAAATATATATATCATTATAATTCTATATAAATTTTGACAATCTATCCAAAATCTCTCCTTTCATCTGATACAATCTTCTTAAATTTTTTATTGTATTTTACCAAAAAAATCTCTAAATACGGTCATACGGCCATCAAATTTAAGCCTTGCAGGGAGGGGATATGACGAGTCGCGATGAGGGGTAAAGAGAAAATTCAAAAGACATAGAGTTACGCAGCCATAAAAAATGAACCGGCACACCGTTTAAAAAATAACGGTGTATGCAAAAGCAAGAGGAGGAGAGGGGACGTGAAGAGTTGGAGGGGTGAAAAAAATAACAGAAATTTAAAAATGCAAAAAGGATACAGGGGCGGCGTTGAATGAGCAACCAAACAAACAAATAAAGAGGAAGTGATGTGCAGAAAATAGAAGAGGCAGGCCAGGCTCAAGGAAAAGAGAGGATACAAGGAAAAAAAAAATAAAGTGATTTTGTGCAGAGATTTGGTGAAAAGACAGACACGTGAGGAGCTGCAAGGAAATGAGAACATAAATAAAATCTGAGTGCAGCAAAAGAGGAGAAATTATGAATGGGGCATGGGGCATAGAAAGGAAAAGATAAATAAATAAAAAATGAACAGCAACAGGTAGGTCGTGGGTGTAGAAGAATAAATTGAAAATTTGAGAAAATGAAATTGAGTTGTGATTGGCTCTGGCTGGAACGAATGCAATTTTAATTTTTTTTATCAATTGTTGCAAGCATAAGTAGCTAGAAGAATAAAATATTGTAATTGCTGATAAGTTTTTAAATAGTTGAAGAAATAATAAATAAGTTCATCAATTGTCTCTGAGTGTTGCTCTTATTTGTGTTATCAATTGTATAGAGGTAAACTAGTTTGAGTTTATTCGGGCTGCGAAATTGAATTGCCTGATAAGGCACATACAAATTCGATCTGCATTATTTTGGAGGTTGGCAAAACAAACTTCCTACAACCTCTCACGACCAATCATTAAGTCTCCTTCTTTAGGACTTGTTACCACTGCTAGTTCATTTTGAACTCAATGAATTGGAAACTCCTTCAACACAGCTTTCTCGAGCAACAAGAAATGTTCTGGCAGTTCTCATATTCAATCTTTTCAACCCATCTACCATACTTAGAAGACAAGATGAGAGATGATGACAGCTCCTTATAAACATTAGCATTAACACAGAATCTTTCAAAAACCAGATGCCTTTTGGATTTAGTAACAACAACAAAATTCATGAGTGTCCAATTGATTTATTATGAACTCATCTTCCCAATATTTCAATGGCAGGACTTGAAGCTTAACCTACCATATTTAAAAGATAAGATGAGAGATGATGACAGCTCCTTATAAACATTAGCATTAACACAATCTTTCAAAAACCGGATGCCTTTTGGATTTAGTAACAGCAACAAAAGTTATGAGTTGTCCAATTGATTTATTATGACCTCATCTTCCCAATATTTCAATGACAGGCCTTGAAGCTTAACCTAGAGAAGGGTCTGGTTAATATTCATTCTCCTTCTCAGGATTAAACCCCTGTTTCATTTTTTTTAAAATAACCCTACTCTTCTTAGAAACCCAGGGCAATCAAGAAAGGTACGAACAGTCTTCGTGATTTGAAAAGGAAAATAAGAAAAGGCCTCTACACATTGACCTTTAAGTTTCTATTTCATAAGGACTCGACTTCTAATTAAATCAACATTAGGCCAAAGAAACTTCCCAATAAGAATGTGAGCAAGTCTAGAGGAAGATCTATCAACCACAAAGTTTCATTCTCCCGAAGGGGATCGAACACAGAAAAACAAAAACTGAGGACCAGAGTCCTTACCTTTAACCAGTTATGCCCAATATTTCTGCAATAACCTATGATCTGGAGGCCAGAAATCTTTTTCCTTGGTTCCGAGAGGGAGAGACTAACTCTGGAAGCTTCATCATAACCTTGACCTGAAGTACAATTCACCGCAATACCGATCCTTTCAACTTGCAGGTCTGAAGCCTGCTGCACCGGGACAGCATTGTCTGCCCACACTCCTAAAGCAATCTCTGGCTCTTCACCAGTAGACCAAACTGGCTTACTGGAAGAGAGAAGGAAACCACGCTTCAGGCCCTGGACAGACTTCTTAATAGAATCCCCATTATCAGAATCCTTCCCCAGCTTAATCTCAGCTTCCTTGGCAGCGCCAAGATCTTCCCCCGAGGCAGCCAAAAGCTCCTTACAAGAGGCGCTACAAGAATGGTAGCGATTACCAGCATTTAATCTACATCCCTTAAGGAGGTGACGTTCAACTGAATGACACCGTTCCCGTTTCAGACTAGCAGAGGAAGCCAGAATATTACACAGAAATTCATAATCCGACTCGCCCAGATAATCGTATTATGAAGCACCCAGAAAATCATAACAATTCCTGGAAACAACTGACTACATCCTCTACACCCTCCTCTGCAATATCTTTATCCTCATCTCCCGCTTCGCCTTCATCCTCTTCATTACGCTCTGTTCGATTCGAGCCCTTTCTGCCCGTTATGCCGCTCCTCCTTCCCGCTCGACTTGATTTTGAATTTGAAATAATTAGTCCCGGTAACATTATGAGAGCCGCAATTATAAATTATAAATGATGTCGGTAGAGGTCCACAAAATTTTCTTTCATATAAAGTTCAAATCTCTGCCGGGTTTGCTTTTTAAATTTTAAGAGCTTGGCTAAGCTTTCTTCCCGTAGAATTATTTTCCCGTTTGAAAGCTTGTTACTTTTGGAATTAATAAATATAAGATCAAAGAAAAAATCTTGGGTAAATATTATTAGTTCTGGTCATGGAATTATAAGGAAGGTCATTTATAGATAGTGATTAATATTTTTCATTTCAGTTAATTAAAATTGACTATTTTATTTACATATATTATGTTTTCATTTTTTTTTTTAGTAAAATGCATAATTTTTAATTTTTGAATTTTTAAAATTAGTTTTCAATATTTTTCCACTTCTCATTAATATTTGCATGTAATAATTATGAGAAAGTTAGAGAAAGAAATTGTTAAAAAAATAATTTTGAAAGAGTTAAAAATTAATATGGATTTTAATTTTAAAATTGAAACTTTCATTAAATCATATAAAAAACATTTAAATATTTTAATTTATCAATTAAATATAAATTAAATGGTTAATAAACTCTTCTAATAAAATGAATTAGTTTTTTACTAATAACTCTAAAGGTTAACGATTAATATTTATAAAATTTCATCAAAAAAAGACTATAATAGTTTTTCTATCAATCTCATTCCATCTAAATAGTCCACTTTAAAACAAAAAATCACATTAAATAAAATAAACTAAATTTAAATTAAACTTCAAATTCACCACTTTCCTAATTTCTTAAATTAAATTGACTACCTTCTAAACATGAATAGATACAAAAAAAAAAAAAAAACATTACAACAATTCACAATATTTAACTACTAAAAAATAAAGTTATGCAAAAGCAAAAAGACACATAGAAAGAATTGTTTCTATTTTTTAATGAACTTTTTTCTATTTTTAGTTGTGAGAAGAATTCAAATAGAAATAAACCTCTCCAAATAGAAATATTTTTAAGATTTATTTGGGTACTAGGATTTTGATTCATTTTCCCCAAAAAAAGTATAGATTTTTTTATATTATTAAATTATTCCTTTTGTAAAAAAATATATTTCTTCATAATTTTTATTTTAAAAAATTAATAATGATCTCGATCGATTATGCATTTTTTGAATCATACTAAAGAGATTTATCCAATCAAATGCATGAAAAATGTTTCTTACAATTTTTTTAATCTTTTTTGTATATATATAATATAATATAGCTTAATTGTCTTTAAAGAACTCACAACCTCCATAAAGAAGTCATTCATCCCTATAAAAAATTAAACTTTATTATATATAATAATTTTGATATTTAATTTATCACAATATAAAATAACTAGCAATCGTACCTTGGTGTGCAATGAGTATGTTGAAGAGGTGTGGAATATCAATTAGGAAAAATTTAAGCCTATTTTTTGCATAAATTTATGTATTACATGAGTTCAATTGGTTGGTCATTCAAAAAATGATATTGTTTGTGTAACAAAGGTCTCTAAAAAGAGTGAAAGAAAACCTTTGAATCAAGAAGGCAATAAAGGTCTATGAAGAGAGAGGGGGAGAGATAGGGAAACGGATGGGTAGAGAGGAGGAGAAATTTCTAGAGATGGAGGGGGAGAGATGAATATGGAGCAAGATAGGAAGAGAAAGACAAATAGATAGAGGTAGAGATGAATATAGAACAAGAGAGGAAGAGTGAGATAAATAGATAGAGATAGAGATAGAGGGAGAAATAAAGATAGAGAGAGATAGGGAGATAGAGGGGGAGAGATAGAGAGGGATAGATAGAGAGGAAGAGATAAAGAGATAAAGAGGAAGAGGAAGAGGAAGAGGAAGAGGAAGAGGAAGAGGAAGAGGGGGAGATAGAGAGAGAGATATGGCAAGATAGAGTGATATAAAGATGGAGATGTAAGGAGATATGTAGAGAGAGGGGGAGAGGGAGAGAGATAAAGAGAGAAAAATAGAGAGCAGTAGAGAAAGACAAATGGATACAAAGGAGATAGAAATAGGGGGAGAGAGAGAGAGTGAGAGGGAGGGAGAGAGGGAGATATAGATAAATGGGAAGAGAAAGAAATAGATATAGAGATATATATGGGAAGATAAAGGGGGAGAGGTTGAGATATAAAGATAGATAGGGGATAGGGAGGGAGAAAGAGAGGGAGAGGTTAGGAGAGATAAAGAGAGGGAGGGGGAGAAAGGGAGAGAGATAGGTAGAGGAGGGAGAGAGAGAGAAGATGGGGAAGAGGGAGATAGATGTAGAGGGAGAGAGAGGAAGAGGGGGGAGAGGGAGAGGGAGAGGGAGAGGGAGAGATAGAGGGTAATATAGAGAGATAGAGAGGGTGAGGAAAAGAGATAAAGAGAAAGGGAGATAGATAGACAGGGAGATATATGTAGAGAAGGATATGGATAGAAAGAGATAAAGAGATGAGTGAGAAGGAGATTGAGTGAGAAAAAAAGATAAAGATATAGAGTAGAAGAGATGGAGTGAATAAGATAGAGAGCAAGAGAGACAATTCTAGAGATAGGGAGAGAGATGGATGGGTAGAGAGGGAGATATTTCAAGAGATGGAGGGGGGAGAGGAATATAGAGAGATAGAGGGACACAAAGAGATAGAGATATAGAGAGATAGAGGGAGAAATAAAGATAGAGAGAGATAGGGAGATAAAGAGGGATAGATAGAGAGGAAGAGATAAAGAGGAAGAGATAAAGAGGAAGAGGGAGAGGGAGAGGGAGAGGGAGAGAGAGAGAGAGAGAGAGAGATAAAGAGGAAGAGATAAAGAGGAAGAGAGAGAGAGAGAGAGAGAGAGAGAGAGAGATGGAGAGATAGAGTGATATATAGATAGAGATATAAGGAGGTGTAGAGAGAGGGGGAGAGGGAGAGAGATAAAGAGAGAGAAATAGAGAGAAGTATAGAAAGACAAATAGAGATGGAGAGGGAGATAGAAATAGTAGGAGATAGAGAGAGAGAGGGGGGAGATAGATAAATGGGAAGAGAAATAAATGGATATAGAGATATATGGGAAGATAAAGAGAGGGAGAGAGGTTTAGATATAAAGATAGATAGGGGGATATGGAGGGACAAAAAGAGGGAGTGATGGGGAGAGATAGAGAGAGGGAGGGAGAGAAAGGGAGAGAGATAGGTAGAGGGAGAGGGGGAGAGAGAGAGAGAGAGAGAGAGAGAGAGAGAGAAGTTGGGGAAGAGGGAGATATATGTAGAGAGGGAGAGAGAAGAAGAGGGGGGAGAGAGGGAGAGGGAGAGGGAGAGGGATAGATATAGATAGAAGGTGATATAGAGAGATAGAGAGGGATAGAAAAAGAGATAAAGAGATGTGGAGATAGATAGATAGATAGATAGGGAGATATACATAGAGAAGGATATGGATATAAAGAGATAGATGAGTGAGAGGGAGATCAAGTGAGAAATAAAGATAAAGATATAGAGTAGAAGAAATGGAGGGAGAGATGGAGTGAATAAAATAGGGAGGGGAGAGACAGGGAAAGGATATAGATGTTTAGGGAGAGAGATATGTGATAGGAATCTGAAAAACTTTAGTGGTTTCATGATTGGATTTCAAAATTTTGTCATTCATTGGTCATCTGAGGGTTAGGGTTTCATTCTCCATTTGCTAGGGTTCATTCTTATGTCTAAACCCCTCTTAAAACCCTAAATAATGCAAAGGCCTTAACCTTTTGTTCTAATTGATCGTTGAACTATTTTTACCCATTCCCAATCATTTAAGTCATGACTTGAGCCATTGGTGTCATTGGTTAACCAACCCTTTTGTCCTAGCAAATACTGGGTCCATACATTTTGAAATATTTGCCTAAGTCCTAAGTCTAGTGGGTTAATAATTTTCATGTTTTCTATCTGCAATTTAGACATAGGTTTGAATCATTCTATGTCTATGTCTAAGTCAAATTACCTAGGGATGGCCCCGCTTTAAGTTATAAACTTAAAGCATGTGCACCAAAAGCTTTAAAGGACTTAGCCTGGCCCCACAACTCAACTCTCATTGGTTGCCCGCTAGCTCGTAGCAATAAAATATTCAAGAAAAAGGCAATGTGGGATATAATCAAATGCATGTCGCATGGCAAGTCTCTTTGGTGGGCCTTGCAAGCCTTTTAAAGGGTGATGATGGTGGGCCCTTCAGATCGACAGCTAAGATGGAATATACTAAATCAATCTAGATCGTTCCCCACTATCCCGTACAAGGTCTTTAAGAAGCTCTGAGGTGCTTGCGAGACAACGAACGACTGACACGTGGCATCATCAAGAGCATTAAACAAACTATTGATAAATGAAATATTTTTTGAGCGACTTAGGGATGGCTAAAGGTCATGCTACTAAAAGGACTTGAAGCTTTGTGGTTAAAAGGTAGTTGAGATGATATAATCTCAGTCATCCATCTTGCAAAGATTTAAATCACATGCAAAAAAAATTGAAGTGTGGGTGTAAGCTTGGAATGTTAAAGGGTGCACAAGTTGGAAATTATAGATTTAATCTAAGTTGTTCCTCGCCAACCCGCAGTGCTTGATTTTCTCCCCAATAGACTCATGCAAGATAGTGGGTGAGCGACACATATGCATTTCTAAAGCTTCCAAAGGATGGTGGAGCCCATGGTGACGATGCAAGGCCTCTCCACATGGAATGTTCTCATTGGTACGATGTTGAAGTCAATCTAAGTAATGATTTTCAAATTCATTTGACTCCATCTAAGTCATTCGATCATCCAAATTATCACAAGATCAATGACTATGTTTTAAAATTATGAAAATAGGTTGATGGAGTCATTTTGATTTATGCAAGTGAGCAATAATGTCGGACTTGATGTTTTTTATCAAATTAAAGGGCTTTATTGTCATAAAAGTAGGAGCTAAAGCATAATTTGAGATTTCCAAAGCTTTCTAAGGTATCCAGAGATCAATTACAATGTCATCAAGCTTTCTTGCATTCGAAATTAGGGTTTTCTGCAATTCAAGCACTGATAAGTAAATTTTCATCCTTTGTACCCAATTTCCTTTGAATTTGTGTGCATTTTCCTTTTCTAAGTTAAAGATTTCAAGCTAGGTTTCTTTTAAGGTTTGACATTCATTGAATTGTTGTCAAACTGCTTTGAATTTTCCTTAGTTTACACGTGTCTTTTAAGAACACCTGAACCACCTTACCAAAAACTCTAAATTACATCTTAGAAAACCATAGGTTGTGATAATATTAAGAATGGCACCCCCAAAGGCCCAAGCTTTTGGTTCTACCTCTAAGAGAGGCCTTCACAAGGATATACTAGACCAATTCAAGGATTCGAGTGTGATAATGGATAAAATTCAAGGAAAGATTATTATTCAAGGCCCTGGAACAAATAAGGGTTTTGTAGACTAACACCATGCCATCAAGGATGTTGAGGTCCTAGCCACTAGATGGGATTTGTTTAAGTATTGGTTTGGGAAGAGGTATTCCAATGTCCCGACATACAATGGTTGGACCTGATTCATATGGGAAAACTTGCTATCCCAAATGTCTATCCTAATGTTGACCTCTTAAAAGCTATAGCTACCAACTATGACCCCAATATCTAGGACATGAGGTCACACACTAGTGTCAAGATGATTGACCTCACCTGTGAGGGAATCATTGAGGTTTTCAATTTAAACCCTAATTCCAATGAGCCAATTAAGCTCAATGCACTAAAAGAAGAATATAAGAACAATAAGACAACTTTTAGGGTCAACATTATGCCAAATTTAATGGGAAAAGGAAAGGGGAGAAGCAAGATAAGGCTAACATCAGTTGATCAGGAACCCTTCCCAGCAAACATGTTTGAATATTACTTTGAGAGATCTTACTACACTTTATACCAAATCATAGGTTTGACCCTCCTAAGAGGATGTTTGTGGCTTTCATGTACATGGCAACAAATATTCAACATAATATGGTGAACAAATTGTATGACTTTGCCACCTATTTGTCTAATGAAATTCACAAAGGGTTGGTAGCTCTCAAATATGGTGAGACAAGAGTAAGGTTTTGGTGGTATTCCTTGGTATTGCACATCTTCCTATTCAAAGGAGTAGATTATTTTGGACAAGGAATGACATTGAAGATGAGAGGTGAAATAAATGAACTCATCTTTGTCCAAACATTGACTCACCAACTGGATATGCATGATGCAAACTCCAGTTTTGTTACTTTTACAAATTTGTTTGGTGCCAAGTTGAGAGTTTATTTAGCAAGGAATCCACCTAGGATTCCTAAAGAATTGCATTATTTTTTGAGGCCCGAGGAGAGGAGGAATGAATTGGGCATTGACTACAATTGGGGTGATATCATCCCTTACCCAGACTGCACTATCATCAGAGCATATGATACAATTTTTTCTCCACGTGTGTTTCCAAGGAGTGTTCCATTGAGACTTGGTTTTCTGGAAGTTATGTGGTAGCTAGGGAAAGTTGAAGACTCGCACCAGCAAGACAAAGAAAAGGGACTCTTTTCCCTACTTACATTGCATTTTATGATTTCATCATGATTAAGGATGGATGGAAATACATCCTTAAAAAGGATTACACCTTTAGGCATGAAGAGCTACAAACCAAGGAATCATGATCCTAAAGGGTTTATTGCAGCATTGAAAGTAAGGATCAAAGGAGGGAATTTTTGGCACTTCTTTTTTCCCTAAAGACATAATTAGAAATGAATTTGATCTAGTAAAAGTAGAGGATAAAAAGGTGAAAAGGTTGAAATTTTCCAAATTGGAGAAATCAAAGAAGGAGAATGATCCTAATTTCAAAGGAACTTATAGGGATATTGATAATGACATTTTGAGAGCAGAGACAATTTTACAGAATTTTGATAAGGTGATAGGGAAGCTTAAGGAGCAGAAGGAAGTGCGTGATAAGGGAAAGTCTCCTATGGTTGAAGAAATACCAACTTACGAACCACCTAAAAAGTTATGTCTTCTCAAGAAGAAAACAAAAGGAGGTTGTAAGAAAAAAATATACTATTGCTACTCCTCATTCAGAAGAGTCAAAAGCACCTTCCCTGGTGTAGCATTTGCCACTATCTCCACCTCCAATTTCACCTCCATCCCCTATTCAAAAGGTTATTGACTTGGATTCACCACCAAGAGATCCCTCACCAAAGAGGAGAAAGGTTGAATCAACAGGGTTGGTTGATTATTCCTTGGACTCTGATGAAGAGATTGTTGTCACAACCAATGAGGTAATTGAGAACATGCCATCACCCCTGAGGGGGGTGAATTTTCCAATTCAACAACTCAAATTGAGTAAGGCTATTCTAATAGGGATTGACAACGCTGATGATGTAAGGGAGAAGGCTTGCAATGAATTCATGGATGTTGATTCATTTTTAAAGTCAAAGGTTTTTGAAGAATTTGTATGGAGAACAAGGAGAGATGAATATGATGATAAGGTGAAGGAAGGGATGGTTAATTCTCCTGAATTACCAAGAGAAGTTATTGCTTCAAGAGTCCTTGCTAACATGAAGGAAAAACAAAAGGAGATGACACATGTTGAAGGAAGGGAACTTGTAAGAAAAAGTGGACTAATGCTCTTACCAGAATGGGATATGGCATCTTCCATAGCATTTGATACAGTGAGAAGACAGGGGTTCAAGAGTTAAGGAAGGTCACTATTATAAAAAGAAAATCTTGTGTAAATATTATTAGTTCTAGTCATGGAATTATAAGGAAGGTCACTTTATAACTAGTGATTAATATTTTTTATTTCAGATAATCAAAATTGACTATTTTATTTACATACATTATGTTTTCATTTTTCTAAAGTAAAATGTATAATTTTTAATTTTTTGAATTTTTAAAATTATTTTTCAATATTTTTTCGCCATTTCTCATTAACATTTTCATGCAATGATTATGAGAAAGTTAAAGTAAGAAATTGTTAAAAAAAAACAATTTTGAAAGAGTTAAAAATTAATAAGGATTTTTATTTTAAAATTGAAACTTTCATTAAATCATATAAAAACATTTAAATATTGTAATTTATCAATTAAATATAAATTAAATGGTTAATAAACTCTTCTAATAAAATGAATTATTTTTTTACTAATAACTCTAAAGGTTAACGATTGGTATTTATAAAATTTCATAAAAAAAAGACTTCTAATATTTTTTCTATCATTCTCATTCCATCTAAATATTCCACTTTAAAACAAAAAATCAGATTAAATAAAATAAACTAAATTTAAATTAAACTTCAAATTCACCACTTATCCTAATTTCTTAAATTAAATTGACTATCTTCTAAACATGAATTGATAAAAAAAAAAAAAAAAACATTACAACAATTCACAATATTTAACTACTAAAAAATAAAGTTATGCAAAAGCAAAAAGATACATAGAATTAATTGTTTCTATTTTTTAATGAACTTTTTCCTATTTTTAGTTGTGAGAAGAATTCAAATAAAAATAAACCTCTCCAAATAGAAATATTTTTAAGGTTTATTTGGGTACTAGGATTTTGATTCATTTTCCCCAATAAAAGTATATATTTTTTATATTATTAAATTTATTCCTTTTGTAAAAAAATATATTTCTTCATAATTTTTATTTTAAGAAAATAATAATGATCTCAATAGATTATGCATTTTTTGAATCATATTAAAGAGACTTATCCAATCAAATGTATGAATAATGTTTCTCACAATTTTTTTAACTTTATATATATATATAGCTTGATTGTCTTTAAAGAACTCACAACCTCCATAAAGGAGTCATTCATCCCTATAAAAAATTAAACTTTATTATATATAATAATTTTGATATTTAATTTATCACAATATAAAATAACTAGCAATCATACCTTGGTGTGCAATGAGTGTGTTGAAGAGGTGTGGAATGTCAATTAGGGAAAATTAAGCCTATTTTTTGCATAAATTTATGTATTACATGAGTTCAATTGGTTGGCCATTCAGAAAAGGGTGTGTGCAAGATCATGATGGCCCAAAAAGTGGCAATATGATGGGTTTTTGTAGGGTATGTGGCTGACGACTTTTTTTTTACCCAAAATTGATGAAACGAAAAGGGTTTTTAAAGGAGATTCTCAGCTTTCCACCAATATAAATTATGCTTTACTTTTAATTTAATAAATTATTATTATTTATTTTCTATTTGAATTACAACTAAAGTCCCGATTGATAGGTGATTGAAAAATATTTATAACTTTCAAACGGTGTCACATTTTTGAATCCAAAATATGTGTCACATTCTATGCTTTGCATACTATAGGATTAAAAATGAATTTCATGAAGTTTTGACCAAGTTAAGGTGGTTAGACATATGATTTTTTATTTTTATAATTTATAATAAAAATTCATAATTAATTATTTATTTGGAAAAAAATTACAAAAAAATATGCATCACATCGAGACATGAGTCCTCTACTTATATCTAAAATATTATAAAAAAATATTATCATTTTATTGTGGTTAGGGTGGTTAGATAGACACCTACTTATTTTTTCCCTGAAATTTAAGTACTACTACATTGAAATTTCAAATTTTCACCAAATAGATTTTTTATTTATTTAAACAAACTTAGTAGTTTAGAAACTAAATTCAATTTTCTACAAATTCTATTCTTACATATTTTTGAAATAATATAGATAACTTATTCAATTTTTTACGTCAAGTTGTCTAACTCTGATTTTTTTGATTTTTTTGCCACTTAAGGGCCTGTTTTGTCCGTGATGATCCTGCACATACCCAAAATGATAGTGTTTTTGCAACAAAGGTCTCTAAAATGAGTGAAAGAAAACCTTTGAATCAAGAAGACAATAAAGTTCTATGAAGAGAGAGGGGGAGAGATAGGGAGAGGGATGGGGAGAGAGGAGACATTTCTAGAGATGGAGGGGGAGAGATGAATATAGAGTGAGAGAGGAAGAGTGAGAAAAATAGATAGAAATGAGACAGGAAGAGTGAGATAAATAGATAGAGATAGAGGGAGAAATAAAAATAGAAAGAGATAGGGAGATAGAGGGGGGGAGATAGAGATGGATAGATAGAGAGGAAGAGATAAAGAGGAAGAGGAAGAGGAAGAGGAAGAGGAAGAGGAAGAGGAAGAGGAAGAGAGATGGTGAGATAGAGTAATATAAAGATGGAGATGTAAGGAGATATAGAGAGAGGGGGAGAGGGAGAGAGATAAAGAGAAAAAATAGAGAGTGGTAGAGAAAGACAAATAGATATGGAGGAAATAGAAATAAGGAGAGAGAGAGAGAGAGAAAGAGGGGGAGATAGATAAATGGGAAGTGAAAGAAATATATATAGAGATATATGGGAAGATAAAGGGAGATAGGTTGAGATATAAAGATAGATAGGGGGATAGGGAGGGAGAAAGAGAGGGAGAGATATAGAGAGATAGAGGGAGGGAGGGAGAGAAAGGGAGAGAGATAGGTAGAGGAGGGAGAGAGAGAAGATGGGGAAGAGGGAGATATATGTAGAGGGAGAGAGAAGAAGAGGGAGGAGAGGGATATATATAGATAGAGGGTAATATAGAGAGATAGAGAGGGAGATAAAAATAGATAAAGAGAAAGGGAGATAGATAGATAGATAGATAGGGAGATATACGTAGAGAAGGAAATGGATAGAAAGAGATAAAGAGATGAGTGAGAAAAAAAGATAAAGATATAGAGTAGAAGATATGGAGTGAATAAGATAGAGAGTGAGAGATAATTCTAGAGATAGGGAGAGAGAGGGAGATATTTCTAGAGATGGAGGGGGGAGAGGAATATAGAGGTAGAGATGAATATAGAGCAAGAGAGGAAGAGTGAGACAAATAGATAGAGGTAGAGATGAATATAAAATGAGATAGGAAGAGGTAGACAAATAGATAGAGATATAGAAAGATAGAGGGAGGGAGATAAAGAGGGATAGATAGAAAGGAAGAGATAAAGAGATAAAGAGGAAGAGGGGGAGGGAGAGAGAGAGAGAGAGAGAGAGAGAGAGAGAGAGAGAGAGAGAGAGAGATATGGAGAGATAGAGTGATATATAGATAGAGATATATAAGGAGGTATAGAGAGAGGGGGAGAGGGAGAGGGAGAGAGATAAAGAGAGAAAAATGGAGAGAAGTATAGAAAGACAAATAGAGATGGAGAGGGAGATAGAAATAGCAGGAGATAGAGAGAGAGAAAGAGGGGGAGATAGATAAATGGGAAGAGAAATAAATAATTATAGCTCGATATATGGGAAGATAAAGGGAGAGAGAGAGGTTTAGATATAAAGATAGATAGCAGGATATGGAGGGAGAAAGAGAGGGAGCGATGGGGAGAGATAGAGAGAGGGAGGGGGAGAAAGGGAGAGAGATAGGTAGAGGAGGGAGAGAGAGAGAGAGAAGTTGGGGAAGAGGGAGATATATGTAGAGAGTGAGAGAGAAGAAGAGGGGGGAGAGAGGGAGAGGGATAGATATAGATATAGATATATGGTGATATATAGAGATAGAGAGGGATAGAAAAAGAGATAAAGAGATATGGAGATAGATAGATAGGGAGATATACATAGAGAAGGATATGGATAGAAAGAGATAGAGAGATGAGTGAGAGGGAGATCGAGCAAGAAATAAAGATAAAGATATAGAGTAGAAGAAATGGAGGGAGAGATGGAGTGAATAAAATAGAGAGGGAAGGGAGAGAGAGGGAAAGGATATAGATGTATAAGGAGAGAGATCTAGGTGATAGTACTTTGAAAAAAAATAGTGGTTCCATGATTGGATTTCAAAATTTTGTCATTCATTGGTCATCTGAGGGTTAGGGTTTCATTCTCCATTTGCTAGGGTTCATTCTTATGGCTAAAACCCTCCTAAAACCCTAAATAATGCAAAAGCCTTAACCTTTTATTCTAATTGATCGTTGACTTATGTTTACCCATCCCAATCATTTAAGTCATGACTTGAGCCATTTATGTCATTGGTTAACCGACCCTTTTTTCCTAGCAAATACTGGGTGCATACATTTTGAAATATTTGCCTAAGTCCTAAGTCTAGTGGGTTAATAATTTTCATGTTTTCTATTTGCATTTTAGACATAGGTTTAAATTATTTTTTCTATGTCTAAGTCGAATTACCTGGGGATGGCCTCGCTTTAAGTTATAAACTTAAAGCATGTGCATCAAAAGCTTTAAAGGACTCAGCCTGGCCCCACAACTCAACTCTCATTGGTTTCCCACCAGCTCGCAACAATAAAATATTCAAGAAAAAGGCAGTGTGGGATATCAAATGCATGCCACAAGGCAAGTCTCTTTGGTGGTCCTCGCAAGCCTTTTAAAGGGTGACGATGGTGGGCTCTTCATATCGACAACTGAGATGGAATAATACTAAATCAATATAGATAATTCCCCACCATCTCATAGGAGGTTTTTAAGCAACTTTGAGGTGCTTGTGAGACAACAAGCAACCAACATTTGGCATCATCAGGAGCATTAAACATACTATTAATAAATGAAATATTTTATTAAATATTTTTTGGGCAACTTAGGGATGGCTAAAGGTCATGTTACTAAAAGGAATTGAAGCTTCATGGTTAAAAAGTAGTCGAGATGATATAATCTCAGCCTTCCATCTTGCAAAGATTTAAATCACATGCTAAAAAGTTTGCAAGTTTAGGCGTAAGCTTGGAATGTTAAAGGGTGCACAAGTTGGAAATTACAAATTTAATCTGATTCATTCCCCACTAGTCCACAGTGCTTGATCTGCTCCCCAGCAAACTCATGCGAGATATTGGGCAAGTGACACGTATGCATTTCTAAAGCTTCCAAAGGATGGTGGAGCCCATGCTAATGATGCAAGGCCTCTCCACATGGCATGTTCTCATTGGTCTGATGTTGAAGTCAATCTAAGTCATGATTTTGGAGTGATTTCTGGATTCGATTGTGTGTGAATTTTTTTTTGCATCAACGTTTCGGATCACACTCCGTGATCCATCATCAGGATGAGAGCTGAGAGCAACAAGAGAAAAAAAAATTTCTCTTGTTGCTCTCAGCTCTCATCCTGATGATGGATCACGGAGTGTGATCCGAAACGTTGATGCAAATAAATTCACACACAATCGAATCCAGAAATCACTCCAATATCATTATGGATTGTGGAAACTTGATATCACTTATTAAGTCATGATTTTCAAACTCATTTGACTCCATCTAAGTTGTTCGATGATCCAAATCATCACAAGATCAGTGACTATGTTTTAAAATTATGAAAATAGGTTGATGGAGTCGTTCTAATTTGCACGAGTGAGCAATAATGGCGAACTTGATGTTTTTTTATCAAATTAAAGGGCTTTATTGTCATAAAAGTAGGAGCTAAAGCATAATTTGAGATTTCCAAAGCTTTCTAAGGTATCTAGAGATCAATTGCAATGTCTTCAAGCTTTCTTGCACTTGAAATTAGGGTTTTATGCAATTCAAGCACTAATAAGTAAATTTTTATCCTTTGTACCCAATTTCCTTTGAATTTGTGTGCATTTTCCTTCTCTAAGCTAAAGATTGCAAGCTAGGTTTCTTTTAAGGTTTGAAATTCATTGATTTGTTGTCAAACTTCTTTGAATTTTCCTTAGTTTACATGTGTCTTTTAAGAACACTTGAACCACCTTACCAAAAACCCTAAATTACATCTTAGAAAAACCTAGGTTGTGATAATATTAAGAATGACACCCCCAAAGGCCCAAGCTTATGGTTCTACCTCTAAGAGAGGCCTTCATAAGGATATACTAGACCAATTGAAGGATTCAAGTGTGACAATGGATAAAATTCAGGGAAAGATTATGTTTCAAGGCTCTAGAGTTTAGATAACAGTTTTGTAGACTAACACCATGCCATCAAGGACGTTGAGGTGCTAGCCACTAGATGGGATTTGTTTAAGTATTGGTTTGGGAAGAGGTATTCCAATGTCCCCACATACAATGGTTGGAGGCTTGATATGGGAAAACTTGTTATCCGAAATGTGTATCCTGATGTTGACCTCTTGAAAGCTATAGCTACCAACTATGACCCCAATATCTGGGACATGAGGTCACACATTGGTGTCAAGATGATTGACCTCACCCGTGAGGGAATCATTGAGATTTTCAATTTAAACCCTGGTGCCAATGAGCCAATTAACCTCAATGTACTAAAAGAAGAATATAAGAACAATAAGACAACTTTCAAGGTCAACATTATGCCAAATTTCATGGGAAAAGGAAAGGGAAAAAGCAAGATAAGGCTAACCACAGCTGATCAGGAACCCTTCCCAACAAATATTTTTGAATATTGCTTTGAGAGGTCTTACTACACTTTATACCAAATCACAGGGTTTGACCCTCCTAAGAGGATGTTTGTGGCTTTCATGTGCATGGCAACAAATATTCAACAATATATGATGGTGAACAAATTGTATGACTTTGCCACCTATTTTTCTAATGAAATTCACAAAGGGTTGGTAGCTCTCAAATCTGGTAAGACAAGAGTAAGGTTTTGGTGGTATTCCTTGGTATTACACATGTTCTCATTCAAATGAGAAAATTATTTTAGACAGGGAATGACACTGAAGATGAGAGGTGAAAGAAATGAACTCCTCTTTGTCCAAACATCAACTCACCACCTAGATATGTATGATGCAAACTCCGGTTTTGTTACTTTTACAAATTTGTTTGATGCCAAGTTGAGAGGTTATTTAGTGGGGAATCCACCTAGGATTCCTAATGAATTGCATGATTTTTTGAGTCCCAAGGAGAGGAGGCCTGAATTGGGCATTGACTACAATTGGGGTGATATCATCCCTTACCCAGACTGCACTATCATTAGAGTATATGACAATTTTTTCTCCACATGTGTTTCCAAGGAGTGTGCCATTAAGACTTGGTTTTTTGGAAGTTATGTGGCAGCTAGGGAAAGTTAAAGACTCGTGCACCTAGTAGAACAAAGAAAAGGGACTCTTTTCCCTACTTACACTGTGTTTTATGATTTCATCATGATTAAGAATGGATGGAAATACATTCTTAAAAATGATTACACCTTTTGGCATGAAGAACTACAAACCAAGGAATCATGATCCTAAAGGGTTTATTGCAGCATTGAAAGTAAGGATCAAAGGAGGGAAGTTTTGGCACTTCTTTTTTCCCTAAAGACACAATTAGAAATGAATTTGATTTGGTAAAGGTAGAGGATAACAAGTTAAATGGTTGGAATTCACCAAATTGGAGAAAGCAAAGGAGAATGATCCTAATTGTAAAGGAACTTATAGGGATATTGATAACGACATTTTGAGAGCGGAGACAATTTTACAAAAAATTGATAAGGTGGTAGGGAATCTTAAGGAGCAGAAGGAAGTGCCTGATAAGGGAAAGTATCTTATGGTTGAAGAAATACCAACTTACCAACCACCTAAAAACCTATATGTCTTCTCAAGAAGAAAATAAAGGGAGGTTGTAAGAAAAATATATACTATTGCTACTCATTCAGAGAAGTCAAAATCACCTTCCCCAATGTAGCATTTTCCATTATCTCCGCCTCCAATTTCACCTCCATTCTCTATTCAAAAGGTTATTGACTTGGATTCACCACCAAGAGATCCCTCACCAAAGAGGAGAAAGGTTGAATTAGTAGGGTTGGTTGATTATTCCTTGGAATCTAATGAAGAGATTGTTGTCACAACCAATGAGGTAATGCAGAACATGCCATCACCCTTGAGGGAGGTGAATTTTCCAATTCAACAACTCAAATTGAGTAAGGCTATTCTAACATGGATTGACAATGTTGATGATGTAAGGGAGAAGGCTTGCAATGAATTCATGGATGTTGATTTATTTTTAAATTCAAAGGTTTTTGAACAATTTGCATGGAGAACAAGGAGAGGTGAATATGATGGTAAGGTGAAGGAAGGGATGGTTAATTCTCATAAATTACCACTTGAGAGAAGCGATTGCCTCAAGAGTCCTTGCTGACATGAAGGAAAAACAAAAGGAGATGACACCTATTGAAGACAGGGAACTTGTAAGAAAAAGTGGAGTGTTTCTCTTACTAGAATGGGATATGGCATCTGCCATAGCATTTGATATAGTGAGAAGACAGGGTTTGAGAGTTTTTGCAGCAAATTAAGAGGTAGTATGTGCATTGTAGGGGTTAGCCTTCAATCCTAATTTAGAAACATTGGCAATTTGGGCATTAGCTCCAAATACTAGTAAGCCTAAATTTGCAAAGCCTGCTACACATTTGAGAGGAGGATTCATAATAAAGAGAGTTTTAGAAACTCCACTAGTAGAAGTAGCTACTATGGCAATGAATGTGGCACAATTCACTAAGGCCACTGTTGAATCCTTATAGGAGAAGTATGAGGCTAAAAATAAAAGGTACAATGATTTGGCAATTTCTTACAACAAGGATGAGTAGAGAATTAGAGAATTGGAGTTGCAAAATGAAATGCTAAAGCAACAACTACAAGCAATGCAAATATGGAAATTAGTTCCACAAGTGGAAGATGATGCTCCATCTTCTCCACCACTTCCTCCTATCCATTCACCCACTCTTGTCCACTCACCTCCTCCACCATCTTTGGAAATGGTGGTGTACAATGAATAAAATGTACCACTTGCATATCTAACGCCAAGTACTTTAGCAAGACCTCCCCCAATAGAAAAGAAAGTAAGTAAGAAGGAACTAATTGAGCATCTTGAAACATATGAATAATTGTTTAAATTGAACAATGATAACAATTTTTTTATTATTTCTAATGTTTTGGAACATTGTTTGACAAAAGCAATAAAACAAGTGAATAGTGTTCACTCAAATTATTCTTTAATGTTCAATTCAATAAATATGTTTGAAAGGGATAGATCAATTGCTATTCCACTGATGCAAACATGGGTCCCAAGGCTAGGTGCATTGAAGAGCATGGTTATAAGAGATCCACACATGTGATCAGAATAAGCCACTATAAATTGCTCCAGCTTACAAGATGGTGAATTTAGAGATTATTTATTGTCAAGGTTTAGTGGATCCATTAGAGAAAAGGATTAAGGAATTGCTTCAGTAATTTGATGAGAATGATCTTGGCCTCCTGCCAGAAAAATTCTTGATAATAATGGAGTTGTCAAGACCTATGAACAATGGAGAGCTCATATGGATGCAACTATTGTTGCAAAAGCTACTTTAATTTGTGAGAATAAGGATGCCAACATAGATATGTTGAAGGATAGTATGAACAAATTGTCTATCACCATCACATTCCTTGAAGAGTTTGACAAAGATGCAAATTAGATAATGACAATATATGGTCCTTATAGAACAAAGTTAGATGAATTTATGGCCTTCAATTGGACCTCATAAGATGATTATACTGCTTGGGACAAGAAATAGAGTGATATCCCTAATTTTTGATCTTTTTCAATGTTGATGTGGCAACAATTTTGGTCTATTTTGGCATATTCAACAGTTTCAAAGGTCTTCATGGGTTTTAGCAAATGTGTTTTTTCATCTTGCACAACAAGACTTTGTCCTTGCTTGCCAGCTCAGCTTTCTCGAGTCCGCAACAAAAAGAATGAAGAAAGGAAGTGGCAAAGGCATCAACTAACTATTTTATATATTTTGGGAAGGCATGATGGAAGTAAAAAAATTTGTAACTGCTTTATCCTTGGAATATTCCCTCCATGAGCTTACAGTTGAACTTGTATTTTGAAATTTAAATGTATGTCAAATGAAAATGTGACATGTATAATGAACCGAAGTTGTTGCTCCCTTGTTTTATAAAAAGGAATTCAAGACCATTTACATGGGTTGTTGATTGATTTTTGAAGAGCTTTTGCAATAAAAAGCACAAATACTTTTTTGTCTAAGTCTTTTCTAGGTTTTGAGTTTTGAGTCTTTGTGATCTTGTTAATGTTGTATAACAATACTATCATTTCTCAAATACAAATGACATATTTCCAAAGCCAGTGTTCTCCAATTGTATAATTCACGTGAATTATGAATGAAATGAATCAAAGATCGTTCAATTCATCTTCATTGTCTTTCCTTTGAATGTTTATTTATTGTTTTCAATGCACTTGTTCAAAGAATGAGTTAAATTTGCTTTAACAGATATAAAGGTTTATGTGAATTTATAAAAGGTTCATTTAAGTATTACTAGTTTTGATTTATGAGTTTAACGGTGTAATGCATCATTAAATAGCTTTGTTATGATAGATGAAACACTATTATATGTTTTTAATTGCATTGGTTAGGACTACATACCCTAGGATAAGACATTGATCATCATAAGTTGTGCCTATGTTGCATCTTCTTGGTCTTTCACAACAAATACATTCAAAATCAATAAATCTTTACTTTTTGTTTAGAATGTATGTTTGATTGATGTACTACCATATTATCATGCTTTAGAATGCTAAATGCTATAAGGGTTAGCCAAATCTTTAAAGTATATCGTCTATCAAGTAGCACATAGGATAATATATATGTTATTTTATAATGCATGAGATCATTGGCACAAGAGTATCTTAAATTACATTGTAGGGATCACCCTCCCGGGTTTTGTAGAGCCCAAAGTGTAGAGGGAAAGTTTAGAAAACTTTCACCTGTTCATTGGCCAATCCCTCCAGATAGCTAACCATTGGAAATTGAAAAATCCATAGGTTATTTGTGAGATGAGCTCGAGTATTTAAAAACAACCAACAATAGGGAGATAGATAGTTATTGAAAGAGATGAAAGAGGAGTGAGAGGGAGAGAGAGAGATAAATAGATAGAGGTAGATATAATGAGATTTAGATAGAGATGGGGAGGGAGAGATAGGGAGATAGAGATAGAGGGGGTAAGAGTGATAGAGATAAGTGATACAAAGAAGTATAGACAAGTGAAAAGATAAAGAGATAGAGATAGAGGTAGGGAAGGAGAAAGAGGGAGTGTGTGTATATGAGTGAGTGAGATATGAAGAGATATAGAGAGGGGGATATATATTTATAAATAAATAGAGAGGGAGGGAGATGGGGGAGAGAAATAGAGAGAGGAGAAAGAAGTGGAGAGAAATAGAAAGAGGGACTGATAAGGAGGGAGAGATAGGGATAGAGATAGATATAACTTGGGAAATATAGAAGTGGTGTGAGAAAGATAGATAAACATATAGAGAGGGAGTGATGGAAGGAGAGAGAAAGAGGGATAGGGAGAAATAGAGATAGAAAGAGGGAGAGGGGGAGATGGAGAGATAGAAAGATAAAGATATAGGAAGTGATATAGAGAGAGGTAGAGAGGAATATATAGAGGGGACGAGAGTGAGAGACAGGAGGTGATAGAGAAAATTAGTAGAGAGGGGGTAGAGGTAGAGAGATAGAGATAGAGTGGGAGGAAAAGTGGGTGTATATATAATATTTATATTCAATACTAGGCATCATATTTCATAATATGTAATAATAAATATAAATTGAATATATTTTTGAATAAATATAATATATATTTTAAATAAATATAGATAAATATTAAACTTATAATATATTTAATTAGTAATATATGTAAAAGTTAAATTATATTTATATTTAATACTATATAATGTATATAAATATTAAATATATAATATCTAGATATTATAATGCTATGCAAAAATAGTTAAAAATATAAAATGTAATTTTATTTCATAACATTAAATTAAGAATATTCTATAAAATAATATTTTATAATTTAAAATAAAAAATAAATATAAATTATATTTTGAAGGACAATATAAAATAATCTAATGCTAACCCTGACCATGATATAAACTTTAACCCTAATGCTAACCCTAACTGTGATATAAATCGTAAACCTAAATTTTAACCCTAATCATAACCCTGATTATATTAATTTATTCAATGTATAACACTAAACCCTAACACTAACTATAACCCTAATCATAAGTCTAAACCCTAACCCTCACCATAATCATAATCGTAAACCAAATCCTAACCCTAATGCTAATCTTAACCTTAATCCTAACCTTGACCCTAACCCAAACCCAAACCATAGCCCTGACCAAATATAAATCCTTACCCTACCCCTAATTATAATTCCAATCCAAACCTTAATAGTAATTCCAACCCTACCCTTAACACTAACCAAAGCCTTATTCCTAACTTGAAACCTATTATAATTATAATCCAATCCCTAACCCTAACCATAATTCTATCCCTAACCCTAACATAATTCTCACACTAACTATGACCATAAACCCAACCTTAACACTAAACCCTAACCCTAATCATAATAATAAATCTAAACTAAACCCTAACCCTAATGGTAACCCTAACCATGATATAAACCCTAATCCCAAATGCTAACTCTAATCATAACCCTAAATATATTAGTTTATTCAATGTGTTATGCACGTTGCGACTACTACTAGCATATATATATTATTATTAATAATATATATATAAAACATTGAGAGATATCCTTCTGGAGGTGTCTATTTTTTAATCAATTACTTACATAAAAGTGAAATAGAAGTGAAATAGATGCCTCTGAAGGATATCTCTTGACATTTTTATATATATTAATAATAACAATGTATATATATGCTAGTTTAATTAATAATATATGTAAAAAGTTATATGATATTTATATTTAATAACTCATAATGTATATAAACATTAAATATATAATATCTAAATATTATAATATTATACTAAAAATATTTAAATATATAGAATGAAAATTTTAAAAATTATATTTTATATTTAATTAATAATATATGTAAAAAGTTATATGATATTTATATTTAATAACTTCTAGTGTATATAAATATTAAATATATAATATATAAAAATTATAATATTATACTAAAATTATTTAAATACATAAAATATAATTAAATTTCATATTATTAAATTAAGAATATTTTTAAAAAATTATATTTTATAATCTAAAATAAATAAAGAAATACCATAAAAAATATTTTTTTTTGAAAAAAAATAGAAAATAGAAATTATAACAATTTATATTATATAAAATATTATATATAATAATAACATAATTTATACACTTTGAATTTTAGTGGAAAATTAGAAACAATATTAATTCTTTGTTTTTTTCTTTGTTTTTTATTTTTGACCTTTATAATATGAATGTGAAACATATTTTCTAGTGGAAATGTAGAAATAATATCTGATTCTTTGCTTTCTCTTTGTATAAAGTGTTTATTTTTTTAATATTATTTTTATTTATTTTATATTGGGTTCATCAAACAACCAGATCTTTTTCAATGGTCAACCATCATTCTACCACATTATCAACCATCGATCATTAAAGTCAGTCGATAATGTTCATATAGGGAATGCCTTCGATAAAATTAAATAATTTTAAATAAAAAAGTTAATAATATTTTTTAATTCAAATACATATAACTCAAAAATTATAATTTATTCTATATATTAAAAATTTTGATATTTAATTTATCACAATATAAAGCAATTAAATAATTTAAAATAAAAAATTTAATCATATTTTTCAATTCAAATACATACAACTCTCAAATTTCCTCACTTTATGAAAAACATAAATGTGTACAATTAAACAAGTTTTCAAGTATGCGGATTAATTTATCAAAATTAGCCAAACATTTCATTTAATTTTTTTTTAAAAAATAATCATGATGTAATAAATTTTGTTCCAACAGTACCAATAATGTACTTCAAGAGTTATTCTATTTTATTTCATTTTTATAAATAGATCTATGAGGCTATACAACAATAATATAATTAAAATATTATAAATATTGAACAATTTTTTTAAAACATTACAATATAACAATTTAATGACATTTATAAATCTCCTACACCATCACTTTCTTCCTTCCTAAACCAAATTCAGATGTATATAATACATAAACAAGTAAACAATTATACAATTTCCCAATAAGAATTTTGTGGACCCTTTTATTTTCCAAGATGAGGGTTTCATAACCCATTCAAAAACTTTATCCACACACGTTGCCAAAATTTCAAATCTACACAATTTTATAAAAGAACTTCACATCCATGACCAAAAGATATTTTCCCACCTCCAAATCATAGGGTTTGCTCTCAAGCACACCCCCAAGCTAGGAGGTCTTCATAGAAACCAAGTTGCACTGCATAATAAAAAAGATCCATATACAAGAATACAACAATATCCAAAATATTGAAACACCACATATGAATCATACCAAGATTCATAGAAAAGGGAGAGTCAAAGGGACACTCTAACCCCTTGGGGAAAATAAAAAAATCAATATCTCATCTCCATCAATAACAAGAAATCCACTCTATCATATATTACATATAAGTTCCTCTCTAAATATCAAAACAATATCACCCAAAACACTACTCAAAATATTTCCATCGCCATTAACCTAAAATATCCTACACATATGGACAATCCAATATCCACATAAATTCATAGGAACTTAATACCATTTTTTCTTCTCAAGAAACTGCACACTTTCTCGAATTGAGGGTTCACACCTCTCTCAACCCCAACACATAGGTTACTAGATTAACCCTAGAATTGGGAATATATGCACCAAACATAAAAACCCTTACCAAAACACATATACAACAAAAAAACTCACAAGAAAAATAAATACAAAAACTAGCCAATATTAAACACTAATAACAACAATAACATTTTCATTTACATAATCTACAAGAGACTATGGACTTTACCTCTTAAAGATTCAAAAGGATGGTGAGAGCTCTTCATTAAAAATATTTCCAAGATATCATTGTTCATTCTCTCCTAGGCTCCCAAAATTATCCCCCAAAAAATAATCCTCTTTTTTCACAATGCAAGAAGAAAGAATTTTCCCAAAAACCAACTCCCACAAACACTTCAAGAGTTTTATAGATAAAATCCACCAAGATGGATGTATGAACCTAGGTAAAAGAGGTTTGATGACTTGACGTCAAGCTTGCTTCATAGCTAAGTTAAATCTTGTAAAATTTCTTCATATGAACTTTAGGAGGGACAAAGTTTATCCAAATCCTCAAAAATAGGTCCCAACATGAAGTCGTCCCATAGGCATTCACCTTAGGGAATTTTCACTTAAATAATAATGAAAAGGCACTAAATAACATTTTAAAAAATCCTTCTAAGTTCATGTCTAATATTTGACACATAGGAAGACTCACACCCCAATATCATAGCATAACAACCTTGCATAAATATTAATTACCTGTCTTCATCAACTATGTCCTAGAAATAATAACTATTATCAATGCATAACAATAACTTAAGTAATATATTGTTTATTTTAATTCACCTAAATATCTATTCAAATCAACTATGTCCTAGTCATTTCTTTATGTATCTATAATGTAAACAAAACTATTTTAAGAATAAAACTATCAATTGCTATCTAGCCAAATTGATCAGACCATCACTACTCTCATTTTTCCTACAAATCAAAGAATAAAATTTCTTGCTAGCATTTGGCAGGAACTTCGCAACAACACAACCTTTTTATTAAAGGCATGTCTTAATATAATATAGAATTTATATCGAATAATTTTTGGTGGTGATGGACATTGTCAATATGGTTAATTTGGAATGTGGCATGTAGTTTAAGCTTCACATAATTGGGCTTGTAAGGGTTTGAAGTGCTCTTCAAAAGTATGGTTTGCGCGAGTGTGAAGTTTCCCTTCCATGGAGGAGGCTCGACCCTCCTCCACAGTTTTTAATAATTGCGTTCTCCTACGGAGCGTCCGGTTGGTGGTGAGGTGTTGGGCCCTTTTGGTTTCTTCTGCGTTGAGGGACTATTCTCCCTTGTCAGCGGTTTGCTTTGGGTGTTTCCACATGTGTGCTCCTTGTGTTGGTTCTGATCTTGATGGTCAGGGATATGAATCCTCTGGGAGATTCAAAATTTAATGCCTCTATCCCAACTTTCAATCATGATTCCCCAAAATCATTTCGTGACATCGTTGTGGGAAAGAGAGGAAAGCTTCTAGCAAGTGCAAAGTTTTTGCTCAGTGGGCTTGATGAGGATCAGGAAGATGGCGAAGAAAGATGTATTGATTCCTAATAGCACTTTGAATGAGGCTATCTTAGAGGAGGATAATAGACTGGTAAAGACAACCATTTTCTTTGTGGTTGTTGACCCTAATAGGGTCTCAGCGAGGAAGTACCTAGATGAATGGTTTTCTAATGTTTGGGAAAAAAAGTTAGGGTTTCAGTTCTATTATTGCCGTTTGGTCCAGAAGGGATTATATGTGGTATTCTTTAATAACCCTAATTCTCAATTGGAGGTAACTAAAAAGTAGTTTTGGAATGTGTGGTTTTTCAGGCCCTTGCCTGAAATTTGGAGGCCATGGAGGAGATTCTTGCCCTCTCTAGCCCACGTTGGTTAACCATTAAACATGTACCTCCTCGATTATGGAAGTTTGTTATGCTCTTGTTGGAACCATACGGAAATGTGCTAAAAATTGATGATACTAGAACCCCCTTCCTCATTCTAATGCTCGGGTTCTGGTTTCTCTTTCTCTGGGTAAAGAACTGTCGGGAGCCATTGAAATACAACTTAACACTGGTAATGTTTGTTGTGAAATTTAAGCCTTGGGAGGGCTTAATGCTTCCAATTTATGCAGGCGTGAAGGACATATAAGAAGAAATTGTCCTCTTATAAGGAATAAAACAAATGTTAAAACCGTCGTTGGTGGGGTGAATAAAGGTAATAGTAGGAACAATAAACTGGCCTCTAAATTGGAGGGCCGAGCAAAAAATAATAAAAATAATGATAAAAATACTGGGGACTCGACGTAGTCGAGCCCCACTCCACAACAACTTGATGAACGATTTCTAAACCCTAGTTTTAATAAAACATCAGGGGTTAACCCCTTGCAAGAGGAAAACTTCGACTTGGTGAAGAATATTGATGCTGACACTAATTTAGAAGACAATTTATCTTCTCTCCTCTCTAAATTGGAATATAATGTTAAGGATGGTAATAAATTGATCAGGGATCCATTGAAAGAAAATGTGGATTTTGTGCCTGAAGCTCCAAGGTTTTTAGGTAAACTAGATAATAATCTAAAATTGAATGCTCAACAGTTAGCCCTTCTAAAATTGATGCAAAATAAAGCTTCTAATGACACAAAAAATAAGTCTGATACATAAAAAGAAATCTACACTTTTAATTCTAAAGTCTTCAAAGAGAGTAACGTGGAGGACCTTCATATTGAAGGGAGCCTTATTGAAGCTAGGGAAGGTCTCCAGGATTTGGATGTTCTCCAAGGTGGGGGGCTTAATGGAAGTGGTGATGTTGGCCTAGTTCCTCTCCCTGATGGGGATTTGGGGACTAAACCAAAACCCTCTAGAGTTTACAAAACTATATCTTTTGTGGTGGGAAATGAGAAAGTGCATGAGATTGTGATTCCCAATGTGAAAAAAAATATTCCTAACCTTATTGATGGACTAATGAGTTCTAATGGTTTTGCTTCACAATTGGGCATGTATTCTGTAGATGATTTAGGTCTCTTGTCTACCAAGGATATCACTGATGGGGAGGAGAACCCCATGGAGGTTGTTGTGAGGAAAACTCAGAGATACAGAAAGAAAAAAGGGGTAGATGCTAATAAATCACCTCTGGATAAGGATCTCTCCCAGCCTCAGAAGGATAAGAGGAAGAAACTTAGTGGGATCATCCCCCTAGTGCAAAGAGGGTGGAGGCAGAATCAGGCTTCCTAAATGCTTTGACAATCTTAGGAGTGATAAAGGGCCGCCATCTAGTGATCATGCCTAATGGAGGTTGACTGTATTTCCTAGAATGTTTGGGAACTTGAATCCCTTGATAGGAAACATGTGGTTAGAAGATTCCTTGCTCAGAAAAAGGAGAAATATTTTGTCTTATTGCAAGAAGTTAAGGCAGTTGATTTTACCCTTGAAACAAGCCTGAGAGTTATATGGAAAGATGCCTCACAGTTTACTACTAAGCATGATAAAGGTAAGGGGGGTGTTTCCCTCTTGATTGCTAATAATTGGGCCCATTATGTGATCACTTTGGGGTATCCCCTTGTAGTAGGGTAGTGTGGGTGATTATAAAGAAAGATTCAAGGTGTTTTGGGGTATGTTTGGTCTATGCTTCCAATGATTATAGAGAAAGAATCATGCTTTGGAACTAGCTTTACTCCTTGCAAGATGTCCCATGGATTATTAGAGGTGATTTTAATTTTGTGGAAAAGGAAAAGGACAAGTGGGGTGGAACAGGCTGTGAGTGGAAAGGTAATGAAAGGTTCTATTGGAAGAGGATGAAGTTCAAACTTAGGATTGACGATCCTATTGAAGGTCAAAAGAAGAACACCTAGGCAATCTGGTTTACTTGGTGCAATGCTTAGAAAGGGGGTAGAAGAATTTATTGTAGGTTGGATAGATTTTATATTAGTAAGGACTTCTTCTCTACTTCAATGGTGAAATATGTATGTAAAATTAAGGTCTTCCCTTTCACTCTTTCAGACCATCATCCCATTAGGGATTCCTTCTGTTTGAGAGATGTGTTACCTAAGGTTGTTGGTTACAGTAATAGTTTTTGTCTGAACACCAATCTCTTGAAGGATATGGATTGTAGGAATGCTATCTTATGTCTTAGAAAAATCAAAAAATGGATGTACAAGTCTATGTCTCCCATTGAGAGGTGGGCAATGGACATAGAAGGGTGGAAAATTCTCTTTCAGACCATTAGGAGGAAAAAAGCTAAAGACTGTTGAAGGAAGGAGGTCCTGCTCTAGGATAATCTTCTCCAAGCTGAATCTAAGTGGCAGTCTAATCCCACAAGTGATTCCCTTATAGATAAGCTGGATTTGGCTAAATATTCACTTAGAAGGGTTCAAAATAGTAGGATCAAAGGGCTTAAGGTTAGAGCTAAGATGAACTAGTTGGAAAATAGGGACAAAGGCTCCAAATTTTTTTTTAGATATATCAAGGAAAAGCAGGTTAGAGAATAGATTGACTTCATTTATGTGGATGGTTCCTCGATGAATAATTAGGATGAGATAAGAAATCGCTTTTTCCAGTTCTATAAAGGGCTCTTCTCTTCAGAAAAAGAGGGGAGGGAAACTGTTCAAGCTAGAGAGCATATCAAGGGTTTCATCCCTAAGAAGGTTAGTGAGGATATGGAAAAGGAATTGGGGAAAGAGGTGACCCTTGAAGAAAATAAAGGTCCATTCTTTCTCTAAAGGATGATAAATCCCCTGGGGTTGATGGGCTTCCGACGAAATTCTATAAATCTTTTATTGAGTGGATCTGTGACGATCTTCTTCTAGTGTATAGGGAAGCCTTTGAGAAGGGATCCCTTGGCAACAAGATTAATAAAGGAGTGATCAAGTTGATTCCTAAGGATGGTGATAGGTCTCTGATAAAAAATTGGAGACCCATTACTCTTTTAAATGTTTCCTGTGTAGTGTTAATTTGAGTAATCTAAATGAAAACAAAAACACAATTAATAGAACATTATACTGAAGAAATTCAAACAAAGAAATAAAGATAATTCTCAGAAGCGTTCCATCTTCCTCTATCTCCAGAGATTCGAAGTTGCTGCTCTCAGATTTTGTGTAAAGTCAACTTCTCCAAATGGCTGCTGTAGAATGAGTTATGCAAAAGGAAATTCTATCCTATATGCTGGTAGAGTGAAATTGCTGATACAGATATGGACAGGGGCTGTGGATTATGCACAGGGGTTGTAAACGGAAGATGTCATGATTCTATGCTACTATTGCTATGCTATGAAAATACTGTGAATACTATGTATGCTATGAATGCTTATACTACTTGCAATTTGACTATAATTTTCCTGCTTAAAACTTCTATATGATTTGGAGTACCCAACAGTCATATTTATAGCTTTTTTGCAGGCACAATCCTGGCTGGCAAGGATCTACGGCTGTGAGATTGTCTGGTAGAATTGAAAGGTGAGAGATGGAGAGGTTGAGAAGAAGATGGAAGAGGTTGAGAGGTTGGAGAGAAGGATGGATTCCTGTCTTCAACCCACGGGAACAAGCCTGCACAGAAACAGAGAAAATTAAATTTTCTGTTTTGATCGTTTGCTTCCCGGGTGTTGAAGATAATCCCCAAATTAAATAAATAAATAAATTTATTTAATTTCATTTAATGAATTTTAATTTTTGATTTTTTGCACTATAGAAGATTTAATTAAATATTTTGGAATATTTAATTATGATATGACTTTAGAAGAATATGAAATATTTAGAAGAATTAATTAAATATTTTAGAAATATTTAATTGTGAATTGATATTAGAAGAATTTAATTAAATATTTTAGAATATTTAATTAGGAATGGATTCTAGAAGAATTAATTTAAAAGAGAGGAATATTTAATCTTTATTCGAATTAAATATCCAAGCCAAGATTATTGATAATTAATATAAATAAATCATAATGTTTATTTAATTAATTAAGAAATGAATAAGAAAAGATGATTAAATAAACTTATTTATTTAATCAAAATGAAAGAATGAATAATATAAATAAATTATTTAAATTTATTTAAACGTAGATGAAATTGGAAGATTTTAATTAAATGTTAAAAATATTTAATTAATTACCAGACAATGTGATGTGACCATTTTTAGGTGTATACATTTTGCCCCTCTTTGAAGTGATGTGTTTTACGCATTGCTTCAAAGAATTTTGAAATTTGCCCCATATTTTGACTGTCGAATGTTGATAGGTATATGCCCCCGCGAACGATGAATTGATAATATTTTGAATTTTTGTGAATTTTTGTTTTTTTTATTTTTTTCAATTTTTTTAGATGTTTTTTCGATTTTGAAGATATCGACTCATCGTTTGAAAATAATAATGTGAAGAAATTGACCAAGAAAGATGTGAAATGAAAAAATTGATGAATAAATTACCCCTGCTATGTTAAAATGTGATAAAACCCACCAATTTTACCCTTATATAGGTTAAAAATATCATTTTCCATGTCATTTTCAATTTTAACCTAGTAAAATTTGCAAATTTTGAGCTCTGATTTGATAATTATGGCACTTCCCATTCACCAGCACCGTTTTGAGTGTATCCGACGACATCAGCGACCAGCGCACTATGGACCTCCTATATGTATCTCGTGAAACTCCTGCTTTTTTGAAAATTTTCCATTCGTGGCACGTTTTTCAATGTTTTTGTGGAAAATTTGGTGTTTTAGCGCCCTTAAGGCTTTTCATAGCGCATTTGACACTTTTCGCAGCGCATTTGATTCCTTAGCGCATTTAATAGATTTGGTAGCGCCCGTAATGTTTTTCGTAGCGCATATGATAGAATAGCGCATTTGATAGATTTTGTAGCGCCCGTAATGTTTTTCGTAGCGCATATGATAGAATAGCGCCCGTAATAAAAAGCGTAGTGCCCTTGATTAGTTCTGTAGCGCCTATGATTGTATAGCGCTGATGATGAATTCTGTAGCGCATTTAACCAATTTTGTAGTGCCTTTAATCATATGTTGTTGTGACTGATAAATTTGTTCCCAAAGTTGTTGGAAAACAAATAAGAATTGATAGATTTGCTTTTAAAGTTGTTAAAAACAAATATGATTTTGATTATTTGCTTTCCATGATGATGAAAAACAAATATTTTGATTGATTTGTTTGCTTCTAAGGTTGTTAGAAAGAAACATGATTTTGATATTATTTGCATTTCATGATGATGAAAAACAAATAGTTTGATATGATATGTTGATTTGATTGATAACTCGTAATGATTTGATATTGATTTTGCTTTGATGATGTGTTAACAGGAGAGATTGGGCATTTTACAATCATGGGAAGCCTTCCCGAGTACATGGAGTTTGATTCCACATTTGTTACAGTCAGATAGAGATGTGATTGATGCATGTGGATTGAGATCATTACTTGACATGCCTAAGGTTCGCCTCAATAGAGCTCTATTGACAGCACTTGCAGAGCGGTGGCATAGTGACACCAACACATTTCATTTACCGACTGGAGAGATTACAGTGACCCCTGAGGATGTATATCGTATCTTACGGATCCCAGTGATGGGAGAGATAGTGGTATTTGATAGTCGAGAGGTTGGAGGCACTGATTCTTTGAGATGGATTTTCCAAGATGATCAGTTTGCTGGATACTTCATCCCATGGGGCAAGATTACAGATACCTATCCACCTTTACCATCTGTACTTGCAGAATTCATTGGAGGTGTGTTGTGCCCCGACCATAGGTCGAAGGGGTTCGCGATCAGGTGGGGTCATGTTTTGGAGAGTATGGTGATGCAGGGGACACGGTATGCATGGGGTACATGCATGCTAGCCCACTTATATGATGAGTTACATCATATTGTTTATGGTAGAGGCCGGAGTTTTGCTATTGGGTGTTCATTATTACAGATATGGGCATGGGAGCACTTTGCTATTTTACGTCCATTGACTCGAGGACAGCAACCAGCTGGTCGATCATATAGATGGAGATATGCTCACATTATTGCTCAGCCGAGACTAGGCAAACTAATGTATTAGCAGTGGTTATTAGATAGTCTGGATACAGTATGCTGGAGACCGTATTTAGATTGTGAGCCCTGGCCAGAGGATGCGAGGGAGATGCCATATGTATGTACTTCCAAATTTTTGATTGGGCGGACTCCATGGATTATTGAGAGATTTCTTGTTGGACAAGTATGTCGGCAGTTTGGTCAGATTCAGGGTATGCCTATAGGTTCAGCCATTTATGCACGACGACAGCCAAAGCTTGCAGTGTGAGGTCCACGGATTTCATATGAGACAGCGGTGGCAGAGTTCACTAGTTTAGGAGCAGTGATGTGGGATTACCGAGTGGATGTCCTTGACGCAAGGACAACACTAGAGTATTTTCAGTATGTCCTAGAGCATCTGGCACCACGTATGTTTGATCCTGATGAGGCTATTGCTCCTATTGCTGCACAGAGACGATGACAGAGGGACTCAGCGTCAGAGGATGACGATTCAGAGGACAGTGATGATGATGAGAGTGGAGGAGATGATGTCTCAGAGGGAGATGATGGTGGTGATGGTAGGGGTGGAGATAGAGGTGGCAGGAGAGGTGGTAGGAGAGGTGACAGAGGTGGACCACGGATGAGACATACAGACTCATCTCCTTCAGTAGATCCGGCAGTATCAGGTCAGATGTCGTCTCTATAGAGTACAGTACAGAGTTTGTAGACTCAGTTAGTACAGGCACAGGCCTTGATTTCATAGTTGCAGGGACAGTTGACTGCAATTACCACTGAGAGGGACACAGTGAGACAGTGAGGTGAGCAGGCCATTGCTTTAGCGGATAGCCTACAGAGAGTAGCAGCTAGCACCTTGACTAGTGATATGATGAGAGAGGTTACCAGAGCCACCCAGGAGGCAGAGTTTTACCGGACTAGATATCATGATGCGGTTCCGCCTGAGCGGAGGGAGAGTTATGCTCAGTCACGGTCTACCCATGGTCAGTCTCGTACTACCAGTAGAGGTGTGACACAGCCATTACCTCCAGGAGGACCATCAGGGACAGGCGGTGCAGGTCCATCAGGAGCAGGTGGTACAGGTCCCAGACCAGTGCCATCAGAGGATAGCACTGCCTAGTGCATTGTAGATGATATTTTCATGATATTCTGTTGAGACATGTTGTATACACCTTGAGATGATCCCATTTTTGATGATGTTATATCATTTGTAGTTGACATCCTTGTACATTTTGACATTTCATTTTTGAGATATATAAAATGCAGTGATGATTTATGATGATATATGATGTGTCTATATGACGTGTATGATATGATGGTTTCATGGTTTATGATATTTATATATACATGATTTTATGAGATGAAATTTATTTGATGAATGAATGCATGATGTATATGATGTATGCTTTGATTTTATGATTTTCTAATGTAAATATATATAAAAAATGTATAAAATGATATTTTTGTGAATGTCAAAATATACTCAGTCATGTATTCGATAAGATATAACCATTTGATTCTTTGCCAGCTTTTTTGAAAATTCTATAAATGCAAAATGCAAATTCTAACATGAATGCAATCTATACTAACCATGCAAGACATCCATACAATATTGCCATTTGGAGAGCTTAGTTTTACTTTTTGTATCATCATAGAGCTTTGAAATGTTGAAAGTTAATACAAGCATCAAAGGGTATGTTAGCACCAGTGATGACCTGAGTATTGCTTTCATGATTTTTGATATAGCAAGTTAATACAAGCATCTAGGTATAATTAAACTGAGATGACCTGAGTATTGCTTGCATAAACAGACAAAAGTTAACCCGTTTCCCATGCAAATTCTGAAATGTCATCTATGATACATAGTAAAACATGTCTCGCGACCAATTTGCATAGTACTAAAGATTTCCTCACAAACAACAGACAAATAAAAATCATACTCCTTCCTTGCTTTTCTAGTTCAGTACATCATTGAATCGCTCTAGAGATATGATAGAAAAACCAAACAACCATTTAAATCTTGCATGAAGTATTTCAAACATTTATTCAGATTAAGATCATCCAATTTTGGTTATCATCATTGATGTTCTCATTTTGACGTTTATTCTGGATCATGTTGTTTTGATGTCAATTGGCATTGAATAAACATGTTGTGGTTGATTTGATACAACAATGTTTGTTGTGTTTTGTCAAACTATTTTTGTGTCTATTTGCAATGTTCGAAAAGCTTGTTGCCCCTCTCTTGTTCAGTCTATGTTTCTGTGTTTTACCCCCAGTGTAAACACAACCTAAAAAGTATGGATATGTACAAATTTCATCAAGCCATGATGAAACATAAGAATCCCTATCATATGATATGGATATGAAAGATATATACAGAGGATAAATATGGATGGATGATGCCGAAAGTGAAAACAAGACATAAAATAATGGATGGAAGAGCCTATTTTGATCATAAGTAGTGCCCGTTTACCAGGTTTTCACCACTTGTTTTTATTGCACTTTTTCAGGATTTTTCTGATTTTTTTGATTTTTTCAGGACTTTTTATGATTTTTTTGATTTTTTCAAGACTTTTTATGATGTTTTTTATTTTTTCAGGAATTTTTAGACATAGAACTTCTTCAGATGAATACTATTAATTGGTTCTTCAAACAGGTCCCCCTCTGACGTGGATAACTGATATGCACCAGAACCGTATGCTGCAATAATGACAAATGGACCAAGCCAGTTAGGTTCAAATTTCCCTTTCTTTTCTCTGTCTTGCTTATTACATGGATTTTCTCTCAAGACTAAGTCACCCACTTGAAATGTCCGTGGTTTAACTCTATGATTGTAACTACAAGACATAATCTGTTGATAACCCTTCAAATGATCTGCTGCATGTTGATGTCTTTCATCTAACAGTTCTAACTCTTGGAGACGAGAAACTCTGTAGTCCTCATCACTTATCAATCCTTTGAGTGAGACCCTAAGTGAAGGTATTTCAACCTCTAATGGTAAGATTGCTTCTCCTCCATAGACCAAGGCATATGGTGTAGCTCCTGTTGGTGTGCGAATACTTGTTCTTTATGCCCATAAAGCTGGGTTGAGTTGAACATGCCAATCACGTCCAGCGTCATTTACTGTCTTCTTCAATATCTTCAAGATGGTTTTGTTAGAAGCTTCTGCTTGACCATTACCCTATGGATAATAAGGTGTAGAGAACCTGTGTTGGATATGAAATCTTTCACAAAGTTCATCAACGTCCTGATTCTTGAAAGGTCTTCCATTATCAGTGATAATAGAATTAGGAACTCCATATCGACAGATAATGTAATTTAGGATAAACAAAGATATTTGTTTACCCGTCACCGTTGTCAGAGGAACAACTTCAATCCATTTTGTAAAATACTCCATGGCTGTAATGATGAATTTATGTCCATTTGGTGATGAAGGATGTATTTTTCCAACAAGATCAAGTCCCCATTGAGAAAAAGGCCATGTCGGAGTGAAAGGTTGCAGTTCCTGCGCAGGTGCATGAATAAGATTCCCGTGAATCTGGCATTTAGAACACTTCTTGACAAAAGTAAAAGAATCTTTCTCCATGGTAGGCCAATAGTATCCCATTCTAACAAGTTTCTTGGCTAAGGTCAAACCACTCGAATGAGTTCCACAAATACCACCATGAACCTCTTGTAAGGCTTTTTCAGATTCGTCACGTTCAAGACATCTAAGGAGTGTAGCATCAAGACCACGTCGATAAAGGATATTGGCAATTAAAGTATAACGGGATGATTGGCGAATGAAGCTCCTTTTTTGGTTGTGAGATAAATCCAAAGGTAAGATATTATCTTTCAAATAGGTATAAGTCTTGCCATACAAAGGTGAATCAGAACCGGTTAAATGACATATGACTTGGGTTTCAAGATTATCATAGGTGGGAGAAAACAATTGTTCTACCAAAAATTCATATTTGGTTTGATCTTCTGAGAGTTGTAATAAGGAAGCAATGGTAGCCATTGCATCTGTAGCTTTATTATCAATCCTTGATATTTGTGAAAACCTGATTGACACAAAATACTTCTTATAATCATCCACCAAGTTCTTGTAAGGTAACAACTTATCATCTTTAGTTTGATAGTCATCATTAATTTGATTAATGACAAGTTGTGAATCACCGTAGACTTCCAGCTCTGTAATCCGCCATTCCAAAGCTATTTTCAATCCTATGAGCAATGCCTCATATTCAGCTACGTTATTTGTGCAAGGGAACATCAACCGATATGATCGTGAAATGGTATGTCCTTCAGGTGTAACAAAGAGAATCCCTGCCCCTGAGCCATATTGTGTATAAGATCCATCAAAACACAATGTCCATGATTTCTGAATTATTGTTGTGAAGACATCTGCATCAGGAAACTCAATATGCATTAGACTTTCTTCTTGTAAAGGTGCTTGAGCCAACTGATCTGCAATGACCTGTCCTTTAATAGCTTTTCGATCTACATAGTGAATATCAAACTCACTTAGGATCATGACCCATTTTGCAAGTCTCCCTGTTAAAGTAGCTCTGCTTAATAGGTATTTTAATGGATCAATCTTGGTTATCAGCTTAACTGTATGAGCCAACATTTAGTGTCGCAACTTTTGAGAAGCGAACACCACTGCAAGACAAGCTTTTTCTATGAAAGTGTAGTTTAATTCATGAGTTGTTAGAGTTCTGCTGATATAGTATATGGCCCTTTCTTTGCCTATAGAATCTTCTTGTGCTAGCAATGCTCCCAAGGATACTTCTGTTGCTGAAATATAAAGTATGAGTGGCTTTCCTGGAATAGGTGGAATTAAAACTGGTGGGTGCACAAGATATTGCTTGATCTGATTGAATGCTGCTTCACATTTGTCTTCCCATTTGAATGGGACATTTTTATGCAATAAATGCATAAATGGTAAACTTTTGTCTGCCAGTTGAGCTATAAACCGCCTGATGGATTGTAGTCGCCCTTGCAATGATCGAAGCTGACTGATATTTCGTGGTGGCAGCATATCCATTATTGCTTGTACTTTTTCTGGATCAACCTCTATGCCCTTTTCTGAAACAATGTATCCTAGGAGTTTTCCAGATGTAACACCGAAGACACATTTCTTTGGATTTAGATGAACATTGAACTTCTCCATTCTGGTAAAGATTTTTGACAAAATTTCTAGATGTTCTTCTCGTGTGTGAGATTTGGCAAGTAAATCGTCAACATAATCTTCCATGAATGTATGCATCATATCATGAAAAATTGTTGTCATTGCTCTTTGATAAGTAGCCCCAGCATTTTTTAACCCGAATGGCATTACATTCCAACAATAGGTACCCCAAGGGCATGTGAATGCTATTTTATCTTGATCCTCTGGTGCAATCTTTATTTGGTTGTATCCTGAAAATCCATCCATTAATGAATACATTGCATGGCCAACAGTTAAATCAACAATCATATCTATGTTGGGCAAAGGGAAGTCATCTTTGGGACAAGCTTTATTTAAATCTCTGAAATCTGTACAAACTCTGATCCTTCCATCTGGCTTTGAAATAGGTACAATATTGGAAATCCATTCTGCATAGTCAATAGTTCGAATGAATCCAACATCCAAAAGCTTCTTTAATTCTTCTTTGACCAGTAACGCAACATGTGGATGCATTTTTCTGAGCTTTTGCTTCACAGGTTTTGCCCCTGCCTTGATAGATAAATGATGCATTATCAGATTAGGATCTAACCCTGGCATATCAGCATATGACCAAGAAAAGTTAATTTGATTCTGCTTCAAGAATTCCATGAATTTCAAGACTTCTTCAACTGTTAAAGATGCTACAAGTTGCAAAAATTTTGGCTGCTTTGTTGTACTTATGTTGATTGATTCTGTTGGTTCAACAAAATAGAAGATCTTTCGTGATAATACTTGGGAAGAGTGTCAAGTTTCTCATCCTTTAGTGCCTCAAAAAGGTTTTCACTGTTGGATTCACTCTTTATTTTTCTCTTGTTTTGATCTATCACTGCCATTTTTCGGTTTTCACCAATAGATCCATCTTTTATTTCATTTATTTTGTAGCTAAGAGACTTGACACCCTCCTTATCAAAATCACGAGTATGGAATTCTTGAATGAAAAAATTGTTTTCTTCATTTGAGGAACAAAGGAAATTTATAATGTCCTCATCATCATTGAATGTAGGAATATGGATAGGTGCATCAATGTCCCAATTAATAAGTTTTGGATAAACTAAAGGCATGGGATCATTAGGTTGGGTATGGTCTTGAATTGTCAAAGTCATGATGTGGTTATCATCCTCATGGTAGACAAGGTCTATGATGGTATTCTCCTGTTGATCGTCAATCGCATTAGAATCTGAATCATCCTCACTTGAGTCATGATCACTTTGTAAAACATAATCAAGTGGAGGCCTTGAGCCTTCTCCTTGTATGAGAACAGGTGCATACTTGTGTATGGTATCAACTTGTTTGTCTCTCCAAAATTCATCATTATAAATGGTGTCCCATTCATATTCATTGGAATCAGTATCAGAACTATTCTACAATTGGAAAACTGATTCATGAGGTTTATCTGAATTTGATCCTTCTTCATGAATTGATTGTGCTTGCTGTGAAGTATAATCTTCTTTATCTTTACCATATACAAGTCCTGTTTTATCACTTGAATGCTTTGAAATAGGTTGAATTGGTTCCACAATTCCTTCTCTTCTTTTTCCTATAGGACCATTTCTTTCATAGCCCATCTTCTGCATGATAGCGTACCCCTTACCATATTGTTCTGTAGGTAACTTAATATGCAAGAGAGAATCATCTTCATCTTTGTATAGCCAATTTAGGATGTCCCTATCCTCAGCTTCTTCTTCAGTGGTATTGGCTCTAATAAATTTTCCATCAAACTTTGTGACTGGCACAAAATTTTGGGATGTAGAGGCTGTTGCAATCTTTTGTTTTGATAAGGTTGGCTGACCATGTGACCTTGGAGAAGGAGGTAAGGTAGAAAGAGATAGTGAATATTCACCAACTCCTTTGTCTTTTAAATTTAGCTTAGTGTCAAGATTCTTTGTCAATTCTTGCAGTTGTCCTTGTAGATTGGAAGAAGAAATAACAAGAGCCTCCCTATTGTGTGGCACAAAGGTATCTTGAGCTGCTCGAAGATTTGAACAAGTTTGGGTACTATTGTAATCAACTTGTATAGTTATTTCCTTTCCATCATATGGAAACTTGATGCATTGATGATATGTTGATGGTACTGCTTGCATATCATGAATCCATGGATGACCCAAAAGTATGTTATAAGAAAGATCCTGATCTATAACTTGACAAAATGTGTTCTTCACAACAGGTCCCACTCTGATAGGCAACAATATCAATCCTTTAGAAGCTCTTTCTTCATCATCATATGCCTTGATAATTATCTTCCTTCGTGGATCAATTTCATTTTCTGATATTCCTAAGGCATTTATTAACTTTAAGGTACAAATATTCAAACCAGCTCCTCCATCTATTAAGACACGTCTAATTCGATGTTTATGGATCATGACTTCAAGATAGAGTGAGGAATTATGTGGATGTGTCATAGAGGCATCATCTTTATCGGAAAATGAAAGACAAGTGGGGGAAGACAAATGTCCCACCATGGCTTGAAATCTGTTTACATCTAAATTAGTGTCAACAGTTGTGTTTACAAGAGCTTCTTCTAAAATATTCTTATGTATGGGAGATATTTTAAGAAGTTCAAGGATGGAGATTTGAGCTGATGTTTTTCTCAATTGATCAACCAGATTATATTGACTTGGAGAAGGAATAGTTGTTTTAGATGAACTTCCTTTTAAAATAACCTTTGCCTGTCCTCTCGTGGTCACATTAACCTGTTGATATTCTTGTTTTCCCTTGATTTTGATAACATTAACCCGTTGATCATCTGCATAGATGTGACAGATTATATTGTCTTCAACATTATGTATGCTTTTGGCTTTTGTATCCGACGTTTCCCCCTTTTGATAGTTTGGTAAAGGATCTTTGAATGCTTGATGATCGTCATTGGTATGATGTCCTTCGATTGTAATAGTGCCATTGTCAATTAAATCTTGTACTAGATTTTTCAAAGCTTGACAATTGTTCGTCCTATGACCCTTACACCGATGATAATTGCAATAATACGAGTCATTCCATGATGAGGGTTTGACTCATGGCTCATAATCTCTTTGTGGTGGTAAGGTGATAACCTTATTATCAAGAAGCTCCTTGAGAGCAGACTCAAGAGATTGACCCAAAGCAGTAAAATTCCGTCGATTTGAAAAGAATGAAGGTCTGGACAGATTTGATGTTTGGGTATTACCAAGATTATTACCACGATTTTGATTGGTATTTTGATTGGTCATGTTTTCTTGCTTGGAGGTTTGTCCTTGTTGATTGTTGTTTCCTTGTTGAGTGGTATTTCCTTGCTGATTGTTTTGTGGAGCACTTGATAGATTGAAAACAGATGATCTTGTTCGTAAATTATTTGCATCCACTATACCATCATTGACAACATTTTTATTTTTGTTCCAAAACCTTGTTTTATCATTGTTGTTTTGATTTGATGTACTTGGATTATCAAGTTTTATCACTCCCCTTTTAACCAAGGCCCCTTCAATGGTGATTGTGTTTTCAATCAATTTTTCAAAGTTATGAGGACAATGAAGGTTAAGCCTATAGCTTAATTCTTGATCAAGGCTATTGATAAAGATATCCATCTTTTCCTTTTCAGGAATAGGACGGGAATATCGTGCAAATAACCTTCTCCACCTTTGTAAGAACGTAGTGAAGGGTTCTCCTCCTTTTTGTTTCACTTTACAAAGATCAAGCATTGTTATCTGGTGCTGAATGTTGTAGGAGTATTGTGATATAAATTGATTTATTAACTCCTCAAAATTTTTGATAGGTGGAGTGATTTTTGAAAGCCACTCCATGGATTGTACACCTAGACTTCGTGGAAATAATCGCATCAAGTAGGTATCGTCATAGGCAAATTCTAGACTCATGTTTCGAAAATCCCTCACATGGTCAATGGGATCAATTTTTCCATTATACCTATCATACTTAGGGATTTCACAATGTTTTTGAAATGGGATCATTTGAAGACTCCTATCAAATGGATAAGGAGATATGTCTTCCAAAACATACTTCTTTGTTGTACCCCCTTGCATCTCTTTTATTTGCCCTTGTAATTCTTTTATCTGTTGATTAAGAGCACTAAAGTCATTATGAGGAGTTTCAGGACTTTGTTTAATCCCTTCTATGTCGAAATTGTGAGGTAACTTAGCTCCTTGATTAGCTAATGAAAGAAAGTATCGTTCTTTGTTTCGTTCTAAAATCTTTTCCATAAGAGTATGGAATTGGGGATCTTGTTCTGCTTCTTGAAGCTTTTCGTCTGTTAATTCATCAAGATTAAACGTTTCCTCTTCTTTTTCATTATGGTCACCCATTTTACTTGTAGTGTTTTCTCCCTCATCTTTTTCCATTTGTTTTTGAGATCTCGTGAAGACAGGCATAAGTTTTGTTCCAAATTCTACTCACTTTTGATCAAAAGAGTGAAATAGTGCAATTTATGTGATATATATGAAAGTCAGGATAGAATGAAGATTCTATGACTTACACAAAATTTCTAATCTTTAGCTTGTGTTGTTCCCTAAGTGAAAGGATGAAAATCCTGTTAACGGGAACTTAAGCAAAAGATCAAGAAAAGGATGATTTTACACTTTATGAAGTTTTTGATCATGGCTTTGTAAAAGGATGGATTTTGTGATAGATGCCTAATGTATTCTAAGTTCTCTATTGTAAAATTTGATTTGGACGAGTAGAATATTCGATTGCAGGTTGGTGAATATAACTGAAACGAATGCGTTGACTATGGTTATGCCTTTGAGAAAGGGCTCTTCTTTGAAAGTAAGCTTGTGAATACAAAGGTTCTATGGCATAATCATCTGAAAGACCTCTAACACAATCATGATACCTATGAATAAAGGTTCTATATTTGAGTAAAACTTTTCGGCTTTGATACAAGAATCGTTGTTTCTTCAATAGTTTCTTGTGGTTGAGGGGTTTCTTTGGCTTCTTAATCCTTTTGAAAACAGATTTCTTTTCAAACGTTGTGGATTTCCAATCTTGTAACATGAGATTAATCAATGTGATAGTGAGTGTTTTGGATGATCTTATCTGAATTAGTGTATTGAAAACACATCAAACAATTTGTAAAATGGTTGTCTTAAGTCCTATGCTAAACATCAAGTGTATAACCAAAATGTTGTTCAAAAATTGTTTTAACGGGTTTTACACATGATAAGCACTTCAAACAGACTCACTCTTAATTCTCAAGTAGGTCATCATAGTAATCAACAGCCCACATCTTAAAACTGCGTCGACTCACATAGCCATGTCACCCCCGAAAGGGCACCCGTATTTTTGTCTTTTCCAGGTGCGTACTCAGAGTGACGGAAGTGGATACCGGATCCCCTGAGCAAACAATCCTTGGCAGTTATATGGTGAGTATCTTGGGGGTAGATTCTTCCCTCCCCTGCACTGTGATTAATATAATGTTCGAAAACTGACTCGGTAAGATTCTACACTAGGTTCTTAATAAGGGTTTCCGTTTGGTGCGGCAAATGATAGACTCCCTCGAGAGACCTCCCTACCTTTAGAACAAAGGCTTTGGGGATGGTTATCAATGCACACTACCGTCGAATGGGATTTTCATCAACCATCCGCATTTGATTATAGTGGGTTGGAAAACTTGGCTTTAGTTGTTCCCACTTAGGTCGTTCCCGTAGGGTGAGTACTTTTTCCCACTATGGCAGGCCTTCTAAAAGGTGCTAATAAAATAGGAAATTGCAAAAAAAGAAATAGGCGAGTTTGGCATTTTGATCACCCAGTTAAGGGGAGAGCATAGGCCTATCACCAAAAACAAAGCAGAAAATGATTTATTTTAAGCCCAAAAATAAAGACTTTCTATGCTAAGTGAAGATTTTGCTTCACACAAACACAAAATTCTTTTTAACCCAAAATAAAGTGTGAAATGTCTACCCTAGGATTGCTTCTTTTTAAGTTAAATGTCTACCCTAAGATTGCTTTATTTTAAGTTAGGTGTCTACCCTAGGATTGCTTCTTTTTACCTTAAAAATTTACTAACTATCCGCGGTTGCGTCGGATTCAATTAAACTGTTTTAACATTACAAATTACAACTTGCAGGAATGCGCTATAACAGAGGTTATGGGAGCTGCAAAAATCTTTAAAGGTGTTGCAAAACTAATTAAGAGCGCTACAAAACATATTACGAGCGCTGCAAGACTAATTAAGAGTGCTGCAAAAATAATCATGGGCATTGCAAAACATATTACGGGCGCTGCAAAACATATCACGGGCGCTGCAAGACTTATCAAATGCGCTGAACTGGAGATGAAGTTTCGAAGACATGTTCTTTGTGCTAATCTGCTGTTTTTGTCTATAACCTGTCAAAGAAATCTGCAAAAAGATGTGAGAAACAGGGGCAAGAGCCCCACGGTGGGTGCCAAAAATGTGTAGTGTTAATTTGAGTAATCTAAATGAAAACAAAAACACAATTAATAGAACATTATATTGAAGAAATTCAAACAAAGAAATAAAGATAATTCTCATAAGCGTTCCATCTTCCTCTATCTCCAGAGATTCGAAGCTGCTGCTCTCAGATTTTGTGTAAAGTCAGCTTCTCCAAATGGCTGCTGTAGAATGAGTTATGCAAAAGGAAATTCTATCCTATATGCTGGTAGAGTGAAATTGCTGATACGGATATGGACAGGGGCTGTGGATTATGCACAGGGGCTGTAAACGGAAGATGTCATGATTCTATGCTACTATTGCTATGCTATGAAAATACTGTGAATGCTATGAATGCTATGAATGCTTATACTACTTGCAATTTGACTATAATTTTCTTGCTTAAAACTTCTATATGATTTGGAGTACCCGGTAGTCATATTTATAGCTTTTTTGCAGGCACAATCCTGGCTGGCAAGGATCTACGGCTATGAGATTGTCTAGTAGAATTGAAAGGTGAGAGATGGAGAGGTTGAGAAGAAGATGGAAGAGGTTGAGAGGTTGGAGAGAAGGATGGATTCCTATCTTCAACCCACGGGAACAAGCCTGCACAGAAACAGAGAAAATTAAATTTTCTGTTTTGACCGTTTGCTTCCCGGGTGTTGAAGATAATCCCCAAATTAAATAAATAAATAAATTTATTTAATTTCATTTAATGAATTTTAATTTTTGATTTTTTGCACTATAGAAGATTTAATTAAATATTTTGGAATATTTAATTATGATATGACTTTAGAAGAATATGAAATATTTAGAAGAATTAATTAAATATTTTAGAAATATTTAATTGTGAATTGATATTAGAAGAATTTAATTAAATATTTTAGAATATTTAATTAGGAATGGATTCTAGAAGAATTAATTTAAAAGAGAGGAATATTTAATCTTTATTCGAATTAAATATCCAAGCCAAGATTATTGATAATTAATATAAATAAATCATAATGTTTATTTAATTAATTAAGAAATGAATAAGAAAAGATGATTAAATAAACTTATTTATTTAATCAAAATGAAAGAATGAATAATATAAATAAATTATTTAAATTTATTTAAACGTAGATGAAATTGGAAGATTTTAATTAAATATTAAAAATATTTAATTAATTACCAGACAATGTGATGTGACCATTTTTAGGTGTATACATTTCCTACAAGATCTTAGCCAAAATTTTGACTGACAGGGTGGCCATAATCCTTCCTGCTATAATAAATTCTACACAGACTAGTTTTATCAAAGGAAGGTATATTCTTGAGAATTTGATCACTAGTTGGGAGGCCTTGAATTGGGTAAAAAACTCAAACCAAAATGTTGCTATGATGCTCCTAGATTTTGAAAAGGCTTATGACAGGGTTGAATGGGACTTCTTGCTTATGATGTTGGAAGCTTTTGGTTTTCCTGAGGTTTTTTATCAAATGGTTAGAACTCTTTTTCGAGATGCATCTACTCAGGTTGAGGTTAATGGTGTACTCATTCATGAGATACCTTTGGAGAGATCCATAAGACAAGGTTGCCCCTTGGCCCTGACATTGTTTGTCATTGCCTCTGATGCCCTCCACTATTTGTTGAGGGAGAATGCACTAGTCCCAAGGATAAGAGGAGTCGGGTTTCCAAATGAAAATGAACTTCTTAATCTCCAATTTTCTGATGATACTTCCATTCTTCTTGTGTTGGAGGATTGGAATTTTGCTAATCTAATGAGGAAATTGGATATATTCTATTTAGCTTCAGGTGCAAAGCTTGCCCCCTCTAAGTCTTGGTCATTGGGCTGGACTAATAGACCCCCAGACTGGATTACTAAGTATGGGCTTCAGTGGGGTGGTCCTCACAAGCTTGTTAGATATCTAAGGATTCCCTTTGCTGTAGAACCTGATCTAAAGGAAATGTGGCTATGGATTCGAGATAAAATTGAGAAAAAGATCTCCAAGTGGAATAGGCAACTCCTTTCTTTTATTGGTAGGGTACAAATCTATCAGAAGATTCTCTCTTCTTATAGCATCTATTTTGCTTATGTGTGGTTCTTTAATTCTTATCAAATTAATGAGATACAAAAAAGAATAAGAGCTTTTCTTTGGTCAGATGGGAAAGGGAAGAGGAAAAGACATGTTGTTAGCTGGGATTGGTGCATCATTAAGAAATCTAAAGGTGGACTAGGATTGAAAGACTTGAAGTTATAGGGTGATGCCCTTGCATCAAAATGGATTATTGGGTCTCTGGATGGTGGGGAGTCTTGGAAAGTCTTAATTCGGTAGAATATTCTCAGATTTGTTCCTAAATGTGCTAAGGCTTGGAAAGCCTTGCCTATTAGTGATATTCTTTGTAGCTAGGAGGTCATGTTACCTGTAGGGTCCAATTTTTTAGAACTATATGGAAGGCCTGGGAGGTGATGAAAAAGCATCTAGATAATCATCAGTTCATCAATGGGAATTTTGGGACTATCCAGTCCCATAGATCTATCTGGTGGAATTTACAACACAAAGGGAAGCCTTTGGCTCTTATCCAAGGTTGCTCAGCTAAATGTTGGGCCTCCCTTGGCATTAGAAATTTTTGTGATATCTTGAAAGATGAAAATTGAAGGGTTGGAATGAGTTGAACTCTGAATTCAATCTCCCCCCTCTAACTAGAGAACATATTCTATCCTAAGAGAGGCCTGTAACTAGATAAACTTTCTTGTAAAAATAAAAAATGATCCTGAACAGTTTAAAGACTTCCAATGGAAAAATGGCTCTAATATAAGAAAGACTAAGGTTAAAGAACTTTATAGTATGCTAACAGGTCACATTGACTTGACTAATCATTTGAACCAAGTTTGGAAACAATGGTGGGATAAATCTCAATGGCAAAAGGTTTTACAGAATAACTGGGTTAGATAGATTGAAGCTAAACAAGCTTGTTTTAGATGACTCATTTTACAAAAGCTTTCTTTCAAATACAATTTTGAATACATTATAGTTTGCAAGTTGTGTAGAGTTCCTAAGACTCTTTTTCATATCTTTTTTGAATGCATTTTTGCAAAAGAAGTCTGGAATTTTTTTTGTAATGGGCAAGATATTTGGGCATCTAATGGAAAGTTTCTAATTGAGAAGATTTTGTTCATGCTTAATTCTAAGATGGGGAAAACTGCTATGCTCTTTTGGTTGTGTTTGTCTTCTAATATTCTTTGGCTTATTTGGAAAGCGAGGAATGAAGATGTCTTTCAGGGGAGAAAAAGGTTGCTTATTGAGTCTTCTAGGAGACTCATATTTTATAACATTGCAATGCAGGTGTATATCACTATGGCTATCTCAAAGGACAAATTATAGAGTTATTTGGAAAATGGGTAGGTTACCATAGACATTATGGAGTCAAGATATGGGCACTTATGGCTAGAGGGGCACCCAGGTGTTGATGTGTTCTTGAGGGCTCTTCAAGCCTTCTGTCATGATATTGCAGAGGAACAAAAAAAGGAAGCCGAGAGCAAGAATCAGAATGGTAGACCTTCAGAAGAGGAATTATCTGCTGCTCATGCCTTGGTGATCCTAAGTGGTGGTCATGGAGTTGCTTGATGCACCCGATTGACAACTTTTTTGCATATCCTTTTGATCTGTATTTAGTTGTTTATATTCCTGTTCAGATTACTTACTTGTATATATTGTATTGAAAAATCGGTGGAGCTAATCTCTTTTGATACAGGGTAATCATTGGACTTCTTTTGATTGCTCCTAGTTGGGGCTTATTGGTTTTTTTGTAATGGGGTAATCTAAAGGGTTTGGAAGTTGGTTGCTTCTCTTTGCTCTTTTGTAAAGGGGGGTCTGGGTTCTAGTTTTTGATGCTACTGTGATATGTTATGGGGTGGAGCATTTTGGCTTCTTGACTTGTATTTTCTGCTTATTTTATACTTAATATAAATAAATATTTTTTGGTGGTTTAATTCTTTTTAATTTTTAATTTTTAAAATAGTTTTATATAACGACAAATAATATATAGGATGTAATCTCTATTAAGTTGGCTGGTGGTGACAATTATAAAAAAAGACATCGTCAGATGAATTTTTTTTTCTATTGTTAGACCTCATCTCTATTGTCAATAAAACTATACCAAGACAAGCCATGGATGCTCGCCTAAAAGAAGAATTTGACAAGAAATCACATTAAACTTTGGACTTGATAAACTTGTCTATTGGTGGTACATTGATAAAAATATGCAGAATGCAACCACACCAAAGGAAAAATGGGATAAAATTACCTTAGTCTTTGAGCATAAGAATGATGTAAGAACACATGCTTCAAACTCAATTATACAATTTAAGAATGGGAAAATAGGTAAGTGAACACCTCTTAAAGCTCAAGGGTATTTTAAATAGTATCATTAATGTAGGTGAGATTACTATTGTTAAATATCTCACCTCTATAACTCTTAATATTTTGGCCACATTCATTTGAGAATTATTACACTACACTTGCATTGAGTGGAAAATTGACAACCTTGAAATTCAATACTTTGGAGATTTTGCTATTGCAACATGAAGAAATGCTTAATAGAGATGATGAAGTTTAATCAACAAATACTTTTGCCTCTACATTCAAGAGAAAGAAGACTCAATGATAAAGACATCATGCTATGGATAATGATAAACAAAGAAAAGGAATTTTTTGTTACCAATACAATCACTCTAGTAATTTTGAGCACCAATACTTCAAGAATATAAAATACATGAACTAAGGTAAACAAGAAGATATAATAGTTGACTGTGGCATTGAAAATGGTGATTAAAGTTATAAACTATTTTTAGTAGATGCTTCCAATATATAAAAAATGATGATGTATATAGATCATTGATTATGTGCTACTTTTCATATTCATTAGTAATTTCAATAACTAGAGAAACACAATTAAATAATCAAGAGACACTATTATATTAGGAGATGATTCACAACATGTTGAAGGAGTTGGAAAAGCTCCTCTCAATGTTCCAACCCAAGGTAAAACATGTATTGATAATGTCTTACTTATTCCAAGACTAGCGAAAAATATTATCTCAATTAGTTAAAATCATTGCCAAAAATATTAAGGTTATTCTTTAATAAAGAAATTGTACCTTGGTGTTTGATAGTAAAGGGAAATTGGTATGTGATGAATATATGACAAGAAAATTTTCTATTTGAAAATGAACTCCTCTAAAGATTAAGTTTCAAGCATTATTTCAAGATGTGTGAACATGTTTTTCCTACCCTAAATGTTGCAAAATAATAGAAATGCAAAAAGGAGAACACAATACAACACCTCAAGATAAGCCTAATTGAACTTGAAAAAAAGAAAGATTAAACAAGAGATTTACCTTGCCCAAGTTGATCCTTTGGTTGGCCCTTTGATGTTGATAATTTGTATGCTCCTTGATGATAAATCACCTAAAATGAGATGCAAAATGATGGGGATTCAATGGAGAATGCAACAATGGATTTGGGTATTTTGATAAGTGTATGAGATGAATGCAAAGTGAGCTTGAGGATTCAACAATGGAGGATGAGAATGAAAGTGTAGAGTGTTTGAATGCTTCAAATTTCTAGACTACTTGGGAGTGAAATTGTGAATGCATGTAATGTGAATGTTGTGAATGAATTCAAATGAGACTAAAATCCTCTATTTAATGGGAAGAGTCTATAGAGAATTGGATGGCTAGGATTTAGCCAACATGGATAAGATGAAGGGTTGTGGTGAGTTGAGGACTCACAAGCTCTCACATATTTCCATGTGGAAATGAAGTGGAAATAGGACATGTGATGTGGAGGTACTTGCAAGTACTTTGGGATTGGAAGAAGATTTCCCCAAAAAGGAAATTCTTGTTCCCATGTGGGAAGGATGTTGACATATGAGAAATTTTAGAATTCCTCACTAATCATGATGGGGAAGAGAGAAATGTTGGAGTAATAAATGTGAATTTTTAATTCACATGATTGGAAGTACCTTGGGGACAAGACAAGGTCCTCATAAAGGAGGTCCTTGTCCCTATGTGGCTGATATGACACATGAGAGGTTTTAGAATTTCCTAACAACCTACATGGGGAAGAGGAAAGCATTGGAGGAATAAATATGAATTTTTAATTCACATGGGGAAGAGGTCTTGGCTAAATAAAGAAATTACTTATGAAGGTTGACTTGGAGGGATGCCAGAAATGACTAGAAAATGAAGAAATGGGGGTACCATTGGATAGAGCTTGAAAAACCATGAAGATTGGATTTTGAACAGAGTCAAATGGACACATGGTGTGCAAATGGTGGCCCACAAAATTTAGAGGATTAGTTGAATTAAAAAGTGGCTAAATAAAGGGTAAAAATACCCTTAACTTAAAAAGTTAAAAAAAAAGGGGAAAGTTACTTATAGTAATTTTAGGAATTACTATTCCTCATTTGCACACCTAGCAGTTGAGTGAGAGAGAGAGAAGAGGAGAAGACGGAGACGAGGATGGCTGAGGAGTATGATGATGATATCATCCACCAAGGGGACAAGGTATGACAGTTTTTCCACGAGCGCATAGTTCCACGCTAGGTTAGTTCCAAAACCTTCTTTGTGATTTTAAGCAATTTTTATTGTATTTTTGAATTTTAATGCAATTTGAAAATATGGGTTTTGGGATTCAAGTAGATTAGTGAAATGGGTAGGTGGCAAAATTGCAATTTCGCCCATTAGGTAGGCATAATCGCATGTTTAGAGGTGGTGGGGAAGGGGGGTGAATGCGCCTATTTAGGGGGGAAATTCACCTAAAAACTAAAAAAAATGCCTGAAAAGGGTGGGAGAGCATCAGTGAAGGGCAGACTTGCCTTGGAATTGGGAAAATCCACCAAATGGGGAGGCATAAGAGGAATGGGCAATTGCGCCCTAGGGATGGGAAATTTTTCCCATCCAATGGGTGAGTGTGCCCAGAGGATGGGTGATTGCACCCATCCAAGGGGCATGACCACCCACAACGGAGATGGTGACGGGTCCACCCATCCTTCAGGTGGACTCGCCTACCAGAGAGGCGGGAAAATCCACTTGTGGGAAGGGCGAGAACGCCCACCTATGGGGTAGGCGAGATTTCCCATTGGATGGGTGGGCTCGCTCATCTAGGGGTGGGCAGAATCACCCGTCAGATGGGCGGGCTCACCCACCAGTGGGGCAGGTGGAAGCACCTGCTGGAGGGTGGGCTCACCCATCCATAGTGGTGGGCGGATCCACCCACCATATGGGTGAGGGTGCTCACTTGGGCAGGCTCACCCATCCCAAAGGGTGACAAGTGAACGAAAAGGATGAAAGCACCCATAAAATGGGCAGGGATGACGAAAAAAAGGTAAGTTGGGAAAATTGGGTAAATTTTCCCAAAAAAGTGGGGAATTGTTGAGAAGACAACCCAAGGCCGGGAAGGAAAGAATGGTGAAAGGGAGGGAAAAATAAAGAAATGGTTTAGATGACTGAAAAATTGTATGGTGTGGATGCAACGTTTTGAGAGCTTGTAGATGCAGGAGAGGTGTTAGAGGCAACTATAGTGGTGATGAATGGGGAGGATCATGAGGCATTGGCGCAAGCGAGTCTTCTTCACATGCTGGGTATCCCACAGTTAGAGCGCATCGAGCACTACTTACTGCTCTTATAGAGCAATGGAGCTCAAAGAACTCTACATTCCACCTCCCGACAGGGGAGATGACCGTCACCCTCGAGGATGTGTAGAGGATTTTGAGGTTACCAATAGCAGACCGTTTGGTGAGCGGGACAAGATTAGAGGGTGAGGAGCTGGATCAGATCCTATGGGTCTTATTTGGACAAGAGGACTTACCACTACAGGGGATGGTGTTGGATGTGGATAGATGTTTGGGGCTGGGTGTACCTCCACTACCACTATATCTTTGTGGTTTGATGAGCGAGCTCTTGCTGCCAGACAAGAGTGGTCATTTCTGTAGCCTCACTTACATAGAGGTGGTGCGACACATTGTGGAGCAGAGGGAGGGGGAGTTTGCATGGGGTCCATGCATGTTGGTTTAGCTATACAAGGATATGTATGTAGTGTGTTATCGAGGGGCTCTTAGTGTTACACAGGTGACATTGTTACATATATGTGCCTAAGAACACATTAGCATGGCCAGGCCAGGAGTGGTGATGAGAGGGGTGCAAGATCTGACACTACCAGTGGCATACTGGTATGGGATGGAGTACAGTTGGGTACTTTATTACCCAGGCCTTGGTGATCTGGATAGATGGAGGAGGACGCTAGATGATCTACAAGAGAATCAGATAGTGTGGAGGTCGTACATGATGTGATGGTTCTCTAGATGGAGGAGAGATGAAGAGAGACATAGAGGATACTTTTGTGTAGTATCTTATATATTTGGGAGAGAGCCCTATATAGTGGAGTTACACAGGGCAGACCGAGTGACAAGACAATTCGAGATTCAATAGGACATTCCTCATGGACCTGAGAGATTCAAACAGATCATGTGAGAGCGACCATGGGGGGAGCAGATTACTGCCGAGTTTGCGAGAAGTAGTGGGAGGAGTTGTGAGAGGTACATTACCCAAGTAGGAGAGGAGGGAGAGTAGATGCGGGGTAACAGTGAGATTCTCTGCATGGTGGGACCGCCATTGGCCAACATGGATTACGCTGGTGGAGTCGATTACAGAGGCATTTGGTTTCAGGCTAAAGGACAAGCTAAGATCAGTGGGATAGAGGAGGGGGAGGAGGGGAGGAGGACAGTAGATGAGAGGAAAGGAGGCAGCTGAGGCAGGAGGTCAGCAGGGGAGAGGACAGGAGGAGGCCAAGGAAGGAGGTCAGCAGAGGAGGATGAGAAGGAGGGGTGGACAGTGGAGGAGAGACCAAGAGGAGGTTGAGGCAAAGGAGGAGAGAGATGAGCCATAGGTGGAGGCGATGGAGGTAGACGCTCTTGAGGTTGAACCATTGGCCATGGTACCATACGTACCACCACCACTAGAGGACTCGATCGTACTATTCAGAGGGGCCATGGCGATACTGTAGATCACCGAGTAGAGACTTAGGGATTTCGAGGCTGCGAGGAGCAGACTGGAGGATGAGGTGAGCATGTTGCATGTGGAGGTGGACAGGGTGCGAGTAGAGGGGTAGAGGGAGTTTGGGGACCTAGCCGACATGGTATCACAACATGCAGAGGAGGTACAGGTGGAGAGGGATGGATTACAAGTTGACATGAGCTAGCTACTAGTAGAGGTGACCTAATTGGAGGGAGAGAGACAAAGAGGGCATGAGGAGCTAGTGGAGGTGAGGTGGGAGCGAGATAGACTACAAGAAGAGGTGACTATACTACAAGCCAGGGGACAGCGAGAGCCTAGAGGGGCAGCGAACCGGGTATCATCAGAGGCCCTGACAGAGGTAGAGAGATATATGGATGATTTGAGGAGGTAGGTGGAGGGGTTATTGAGGGAGATGAGTTATTTGAGATGGGAGCAGGATGAGCTTTGTGATAGAGTTAAGGTAGCAGAGCAGGTAGTTGGAGACATGGGGTTGATGTAGGAGAGGGAGGAGACTATGAGGGCCCAGTTATAGATCATGCAAATAGAGAGAGATGCAACATAAACACAGGTGCATACCCTACAAGGTGAGAGGGATGCGATAGTGGCACAAATATAGGTAGTGGAGAGAGAGAGAGATGCAATGCATGCATAGGCACAGGCCAGGCAGGGTGAGGGTGGTGAGATAGGGATATTGCAGACAGAGAGGGATATCGCACAGGCATAGGTACATGCCATGCACGTGGAGAGGGACAGGGCAATAAAGCATGTGTCTTAGATGCGAGTAGAGATTGGTCAGCTGCGGTTAGCACAGGATGCGTGGGAACAAGAGAGGAGATCTATATGTGGATTTCAGGACAGGTCTAGGGCAGAGTGGGACTTAGCTAGATATCGAGTAGCTGAGAGGGATGAGTACATGTAGGAGGCTAGCTACTATATGGAGGCCTACTTTACAACAATGCCAAATCAGACACAGCGGGTACCTCCCTACGTCCGAGCGATGTCACAGATGCTGACACCATCCCAGTCAGCGAGGACACACACCCGAGGATACAATAGTTATCGAGAGACCCCTCCACATAGAGGGGGAGTGCCAGAATCACCACAGAGTTCAGATGTGGGAAACTCACAATAGAGGGGACAGAGGACAGATGACATGATACAAATTTTTGACAAGTACAGGATGGGTGTGTAGTACAGAGCGACAAAGATCATATTTGATTCATAGCCTTGTATTTTATTTGATGATTATTGATGTATATGATGGATATGTATTTTGATGATATGATGGACATTATTATGAATCATGCGATGGACATTGTATTTTGATTTTTACATGATATGCGATAGCCCTTATTGACACTATGTTATGTTTATGTGATGGATGATTTATTTATGCATATGTGTATATTTATGATTTTATTATGGATGATCATGATGATGTGATGTATGTATATGTTTATGATGATGTATGTTTATGCTTATATGGATGAGATAGAAGATATGTATGATGTCTAACGTTTATGATGTAGGATGTGATGGATGATTGATGACTTTATATGCTATGGATATGGATCTAACAATTTGTGATGTAGGTGGTGATGTATGTAATGTGTTAATGAGATGAACTAATATGGAAATGAATTGATAATAAAATGAATCTAAGATGCTTAGAATAACCAAATATGATTAATCTAAACAATTTAAAATAAATATGAAATGATAATGCACATGGGATGAACTGCAAAGTAATGAAATAAAAGTGTGGGATGAAATTCAATTAAATTCCTTACAAAAACTAATAGATAAATGAAATGCAATGTGAAAGTAGATGGTAGGTCGACTTTATTTATAGATCATGCTTGTTTTAGCTTATAAAATAAAGGTGTGTGATATTGAGTGCAAGATGGACATGAGTGTAAATAAGGGCTTGCATAGTGGTGAGGGTCAAGGATAGGCATATTATTGGTTTAATGGCAAGTAATTTCTCTATACTCATTTACAAAATTAAGGGAGGATGGGTATGAAATTGCACCTATCAAGAACCGTAGGTATCTTGAGAAGAATGGGAAATGAGGGGATGAATGTTTCCACAACCAAAATCATAGGTCATAGGTCAGGTATATATGTAATGCAACATAATTGATCATGAAATGCAATCCTAATGTGATTTGCCATTTTTCGGAGCATTGATTTTTGCTATAGCATAAGACACCAGGTGCCAGGGTATGTAAACCAAGGAAAATTAGTGTCGAATGCGTAAAAAAAACACAACATACAAGAAGGCTATCCCAACACCCCAAAGTCGCGAGGACCATGGTCGAGCTAGGTGTTGGAATAACCACAAGCACAAAAGGATGCCCCAGCATAACACAAGACCTTAGGGGTCTTGGTGGGTACTACGTGGGACAACCAAGAAGACAACAACAAAGTAGAGATCAAGATATGCCCCTATGTTAACTAGTCAAAACACACCATAATATGATGAATCATGATGACCTTGACAAGCTATGATAGGAAGCTCAAATGATAAACAAGAAGCCAAAAGTATCAAAAGATTATAATCGATTTCAAATGTCCTTTTGCATAGGATTGAGAGGGTGGATGGGATTGATGAGGTCTATTAGGAAGGATGCATCCTGTTAAGACCAGAGATGGATACTAAACTAAAAGATCGATATGACGTAGGAGATTCCAAAACCGATTGAATCTCATGATACAAGTGGATCTCATTTGTGAAGAACCAGCAAGATAAGGACATACTTGATGACACGACGCAAGACACAAGACATAAGAAACAAGACTAACACACCCTAAAGACCTAGGGGCTCAGGGGTTGATCAAAGATTAGCCTTGCCTACATGAAAGAGCAGAGCTCTCGTAGTTCAAGAAAAGACCATGGATAAAAGCAGAAAGAGGACAATAGAGATGAGCAATGGAAAATGACCTTGCTTAGCAAAGCAAAGCCCTGGGGGTGGATCAAATGATCAACCTTTCCTACGTGAAAATGTAGGGGCAATGTAGTTCGAAAAAAAAAGATGAGACCCAAAAGACGGATATGACAAGATGGGATCTAAATGAAGACCGACATGGTGAAGGAACCTAGATGGAAGCAAGGGACTAACATGACAATAGGATTGATGACACAAGCTTAGATTAGGATAAATGATCAAGATGATGGATACAGATGAATATCATTCAACGCTCAACCAAAATATACCAAGCGATAGGATGAAGGATGTAGGTGGAAGGACTGGATCGATATGATGATAGGATATGAGATCAGGATGGGTGGAAGCATAAAGTAACTAGGACACAAGGTAGATAATGATTAAGCCCTGTACAAATGGTGCCTGTGACTAGGTTTTCACCAAACGTACCTATCCAAGGCGTCACCAAGGGTAGTTTTCACCATAGGACGAATTATTTCTCTTTACTATTTTCTCCTTTTTTTTGTTTTGATTTTTCAATTTTTTTATATTTTTGACAATTTTTTTACTTTTTTTTTTGGATTTTTGGATTTTTGCAGGATAGAATACCCCAGCTGACTTAAGTGTAAAACCTTTTTAGGTGAATGATGTTAATGGGATCCTCTAGGGGCTCTCCTTTGGGTGTGGCAAGTCTATATGCTCCTGATCCATACTTTGCTATAATAACATAAGGTCCCAGCCAATTTGCTTCAAACTTCCCCTTCTTATCTTGGTCCTGCTGAGTGCGCTGATTCTCCTTAAGAACTAAATCACCAACGTTGAATTGGTGAGGACGAACCTTCTTGTTGTAACCTCTTTTCAGATGATTCTACTACGCTTGAAGATGGTCATATGCTTTGATTTGTCTTTCATCGAGGAGTTCCAGCTGGCTGAGCCTTGCGACCTAAGCATCTTTGTTGTTGATAAGATTCTTCAAGGAGATTCGTAGTGATGGGATTTCTACCTCAATAAAAAAGATGGCATCGACACCATAAATGAGAGAATACAGGGTGGTGCCAGTAGGAGTGCAGATGGAAGTGTGATAGGCCCAAAGGGTGGGATGGATATGAAGGTGCCAATATTGACTAGTATTGTTGACTACCTTTTTAAGGATCTTGATCAAAGTTTTGTTGGTAGCTTTCGCTTGACCATTACCTTGGGGGTAATAGGGTATATACCAATAGTGTTGAATGTGAAAGGTGTCACAAAGGTGTTTCATGGCTTGGTTCTTGAATGGTTTTATGTTATCAAAAATGATGGTGGATGTGATTCCGTATCTGTAGAGAATATGGAAAAGGATAAATTTGGATATTTGAGTACCCGTGATTTGAGAGAGTGACATAGCTTCCACCCACTTGGTGAAGTACTTAGTTGCAGTGATGATGAAGGTATGGCCATTAGAGGATGGGGGATATATCTTGCCAATTAGCTCAAAACCCCACTGAGAGAAGGGCCATGGTGCTATAAGAGGTTGGAGATCTTGTGCAGGAGCATGTATCAAATCTGCATGTTGTTGAAAGGGTAGGCACTTCTTCACAAACTCACAAGAATCATGTTCCAATGTGGGCCAATAATAACCAGCTCGGAGAATTATTTTAGCTAGAGCCATGCCATTTGAATGGGCCCCACATACACCACTATGCACCTCCATTAATGTAGTGTGAGCTTCGGTCTCGTTTAGACACCTGAGAAGGGTTTCATCATACCCATGACGATAAAGCGTATCACCTATGATTGTGTAACAGGATGTACGTTGGATGAAATATTTTCATTGGTTGTGTGTCAGATCGAGAGGTAAGATATTGTCATGTAGATAGGTGTAGATATCATGATACCATGGTGACGTAGGATCTACAATGTCACACACCATCTCAATTTCAGGGATATCATAGGCTAGGATTAATAGTTGTTCAACAAGGAACTCACACTCTGTTTGATCCTTAGGCATGTTGATAAAGGAACCAATGGTAGCCATTGTGTTCACTACTTTTTTTTGTACTCTCAGAATCTGGTCAAACTAGATAGAAGTGAAATACTTTTTGAAGTCATCAACCATGTGTTTATAAGGTAACAAATTATCATCTTTTGTCAAAAAATCATCATTGACCTATTTGATGATTAATTGGGAATCACCAAAGACTCATAGATGAGTGATGTGCCATTGGATTGTGATTCTGAGGCCAGTAAGAGAGCTTCATATTCTGTGATGTAGGTGCATGGGAAAGTCAACATGAATGACTTAGGTATATAATCACCTTGGGGAGTGACGAGCAAGATTCCTACCCCCAATCCATTATGTGTGTACGACCCATCAAAGTAGAGTGTCCATGTGGCCGCTTATGTTACTGTGAAGACCCCTTCATCATGAAATTTTGTTACTAGAGGATAGGAATCTACCAGGGGAGCATCTACCAACTGATCCACTATCACTTGTCCTTTAATAGCTTTTTGATCCACATACTCTATATCAAACTCACTTAATAGCATAACCCATTTAGCCATTCGACCAGTCAGAGTTTTCCTAGATAACAGATATTTGAGTGGATCAACTTTGGAGATGAGCTTCACTAGGTGACTAAACATATAGTGTTGGAGTTTTTGTGAACTAAAGACCACGGCTAGGCAAGATTTTTCCATCAAGGAATAATTGAGTTCATAGCCAACTAGGGTCTGACTGATGTAGTAGATCACTTGTTCCTTTGATGACTCATCATGTTGTGCCATCAATGCCCCCAGTTCCACTGAAGTAGCAAAAATATACAACAGGAGTGGCTTACCTGGAATTGGTGGCATAAGGATGAGTGGGCAAGCCAAATACTCTTTGATCTTGTCGAAGCCGAGTTGACACTATTGATTCCACTTAAAGGCAGTATCCCTTTTCAGGAGATGAGTGAATGACTGACATTTGTTGGCTAAATGAGCTATGAACTGCCGAATGGATTGCAACTTTCCTTGAATGCTCCTTAACTATTTGAGATTAGGCGGCAGAGGCATATCCATGATTGCCTTAACTTTTGCTGGATTGACCTCTATACCTCTTCTGGAGATAATGAAACCTAGTAGTTTTCCTGATGTGACCCCAAAGACACATTTCTTTGGATTCAAACATAACTTATAGTGCTCTAGACACTCAAAGGTCTTCTTGAGGATCATCAGGTGCTCTTCCCTTGTTCTTGATTTCCCCAACAAATCATCAACATAATCTTCCATTATGATGTGAATGAGATCTTGGAAGATAACGGTCATGGCACGTTAGTAGGTTGCCCCAACATTCTTGAGGCCAAAGGGCATGAAATTATAACAAAATGTACCCCAAGGTGTGGTGAAGGTTATTTTATGTTGATCCTTAGGTGAAATTTTGATCTGATTATATCCAAATAAGCCATCCATGAGGGAAAGCATCTCATTTCCTGCAGTTAAATCCACCAACATGTCAATATTTGGCAAAGGGAAATCATCCTTAGGACAAACTCTATTGAGATCTCAAAAATATGTGCAAACCCTGATATTCCCGTTTGGTTTGGCATCTGGCACTACGTTGGAGATCCAATCAGAATAGTCAATGGGTCTTATGAATCTAGCTTCTTATAGCTTCTCAAACTCTTTCTTGACCAGTAGAGCTACTTGGGGGTGCATTTTCCTGAGTTTTTGCTTGACAGGTTTTGCATCAGGATGTACATCCAAATGATGTACTACTAGAGCAGGATTACAACACAGCATATGTGAATATGTCCATGAGAAATTGATGATGCCTTCTTTGAGAAGCTGGGTGATGGTAGAGTACTCTTCCTCTGATAGTGATTTGGCTACATATGTGATTTTGGGACCCTCTTCAGTTCCCAAATTTACTTCTTGCATTTCCTCGATCAAAATGGATGATTGTTCAGACAACTGAGTTCCTACAAGGGGAAGATGAATGTCCCCATATTCCAGTGCCTCATCGAGGTTTTCACTGTCAGATACACCCTTTGTTTTTACTTTTTCTCAATCAAGAAGCACCTTAGAGAGGTTTTCACTAATTGAACCTTTTTTATTTTGCTTCTTTTTACTTTTACGGTTAGGGCATTCATCCTCCCCCAATCCCATAAGATGTACATACATATCCGTTAAGGGAAAGGTATCGATAGGTGCGCTACCATGTAGGTCCCATTCTATGAGTTCAGGATGACGAAGGGATAGGCTAATGGTGTAGACGAATAGGAATTCAAACATGGAAGAGAGATCTATGTGGTTTAGATCATTGTACACGTGTATGATGGATTCTTCTTCTGGTATGTCTTCAAGGAGACTATTGTCCACGCTAACATTGTTAGAGGCACTAGACGATGCCATAGGACCCTTTTGTTTGTTGTCATAGCCCAAACCCAAGTTTCTTGAATGCACAAAAGTGTCGATCGGCTATCGTCTGCCTTGCTTTTCTACACCAAGGCCTCCCCCCGGATAATTGTGTTTCTCTGCAAACTTAGAGGGCCAAGGATAAGTCTCTTGGAAATATTCTTTCAAGGGGGAGAGGGTTCAGGTTCCTCACAATATACCCATTGGTTGATGTCATCTTTTGGTGTGTCTTTCCTTAACCCAGGAGAACGAAAGGTGCTAGATCCCACATTTTTGGAGCTCAAGGTGATCGTCTTCTCTTTTTACTTTGGTATAGATTGAGAAGGTTGGCCATATGTGTGTGGTGGGGGTGGCATGGTTGCCACATTCAAAGCTATACACATTTCATATTCACCACAACCCTTGTCAATGATCTGGAATTTGGTAAGGGTGGAATCAGATGTGGATGATGGAGTGCATGAAGTGGTAGCTAGTGCATTGGTAGATGAGTGGGATGATGTTGTCTGAGGTGGTCCCATTTCTACTCCTAGGTAGTAATGAGAATGGGGAAAAGAAGCTTCCATTGTGCGGTAGTATTCAAATGATTGAGGGTTCACGTGTATTGTAACTTCCACCCTATTAAATGGGAATTTCAAACATTGGTGATATATGGATGGAACAACTTGCATGACATGGATCCATGGACAACTAAGGAGGAGGTTGCAGGGGAGTTCCAGATCAAGGATGTGATAGGTAGTGTATTACATAATTGGCCCAACCTAGATTGGAAGACAAATTGTCCCTTCAGAATCACGATCTGCACTATCATATGCCTTGATAGTGATAACTTGATTATTTAAATCAGCATGGATGTACCCCACCTATTTTATGAATTTCAATGTGCAAATATTTAGGGCAGAGCCATTATCCACCAAGACCCTTTTTACTTTGTGACAATTTACAAGGACCTCGAGATGGAGGGGGCAGTTATGATTGGAGTCAATGCAGGGCATATCGTTTTGGCTAAAAGCTAGTTGATAGGTTACTGAGAGGTGTCCTACCAATGCTTGAAATTACATATGGTCTATGTCTTTCAGAACTTGGGTGTCCTGTAAGGCCTTAGTTAGAATTTCTTGGTGTACGGGAGAAGACTTAAGCAAATCCATTATGGATATCTAGGTTGGGGTCTTTCCTAGATGATCAAGAATGTTGTATTGAGAATTCACAGGCAGCGGTTGGGTGGATGTGCAGGCTCCAGGGACTGTGATACAGGTTCAGTGAGTTGTAACAACACATTGTGGATCCTTTCCTTTTACGTGTATCATAGACACACGTGGCTCTACCTATTCGATATGCATGGAGATGCCTTGATAATCAAATGACACATTTTTGTAACTGATGTTGTTTGTGCTATTATTTTGATTATTATTGTTGTTGGATCTAGGATTTGAGTTTGATGTACTAGGACCTTGGTTATGCTTAGGGAAAGCATTTTGATATATTTGTAGTTGAGCATTGGACAAGGTTGTTGTGTTGGCATCCACATGGATATCACCTCAATCTATGAGATCCTGGATGTATGTTTTCAGACCTTGACATTTATTCAATGTATGCCCTTTAATCTTATAGAACTCGCAATACTCATTCTCTTTGTACCAGGCTGGTTTGGGCTTAAATTTTTTGAGAGGCTTGGTCACAGGATATGTGATTTAGTAATTAGCTTGAAGAAGCCTATGGAACATGACACTCAAGGGTTCTCCTAGTAGAGTGAACTGGCATTTTTTATTCCCTTGATTGTTCTGATTGGATTGTTGGGGAGGACGTGGTGCCCCCTGTGGCACTGATATGGCATGAGGATTTGACTGCTGTGGAGGTAGATGTTGTGGCTTTTGGGAAGCATTGGCTACTTGGACGTGTTTGGTGTCAGTGACACCATCATTGAAAGCATTTTTTTTTTGTTCCAATAATGAGGCTTATCCTCAGACGACTTCTCTTTATTAGAGCTAAAAATTTTACCTAACCCTTTGACAATAAGTACCCTCTCAAGGATAGGACCTTTCTCCACTATCTCCGCAAAGTTTGTGACATAGTGAAGTTTTAAATTGTGGGCCATATCCAGATGAGAGTTTTCGATAAACAGGGCGACCATGTCCTTTTCCCTTAACGAGATTTCATCCGACTAGCTAAAGCTCGCCATCTTTGAAGATAGCTTGCAAAAGCTTCTCCCTCACACTGCTTTTCTTTCAGGAGATCTAATGTATCAATATCCTTCTCCAAATTAAAGGAGAAGTGGGAGACAAATTGTTCCAAAAGTTGTGCAAAGGACTTGAAATATCCCTTCTTGAGACCCATAAACCAGCCAAGAGTGATCCCTTGCAAACTTTTGGGAAATAATCACATGTGATAATTGTCATTATGCATGACTTCCTGACAATGGGCATAACTCCTGAAGGTGGGCCTTGGGGTCTTTCATTCCCTTATACTTATCAAATTTTGACATTTTGAAATGCTTTGGGAAAGGAACCAATGAAATAGAGGGATCAAATGGATAGGGACAAATGTCCTCAAACTTAAACGATTGTTTGCTTGTCCTTGCTTATAAGTCCTTCAATGTAGCTTTGACTTCTTTCAAATCTTTATTGATAGGCATTGAGGGAGTTGAATTAGATGGATTAGGTTGATTGTATGGAGGATATTGTTGGTATGATGAGGATTGGGCAACGACAATTGGGTCAGAAACGGGTTGAGGTGTATATGGAGGAATTTGCTGGTATTGATTGGCGTATGTGGATTGTGGTTGGGAATTGACGTAAGGTGGATAGGAGAATGAAAGATTTTGATAGTAAGAGATGGAGGCTGCTTGTTGATATGGTGGTTGCTATTGATAATATGAAGAGGATGGAGCACCCTGTTGATATTGTGTAGGAGATTGGTAGCATGATGATGTGGAAGCTCCTTGTTGATATGATGACGGTTGTTGATAATAGGAAGTGGATGGAGCACCCTGTTGATAGGGTGGTTGCTGTTGAGTGTAGTGTGGATTGGATTGGTAATTGTATGCAATGTTGGGCTGTTGTGTGGAATACGAAGGTGGTTGTGGATTGGATGGCTATTGGTAAAGATTCGAGTGTGATTATGGAGGGTTGGTGTAAAGAGGTGGTTTAGTCCATGGTGGATTTTGAGGGACCAAATTGAGATTTGGATTGGGGTTGGATGGAGTAGTATAGGTGGTATATGTGCGTGACGGATGGTAGAGATATTGTGCAAGAGGATTACATTGCATTTGCGTGGGGACGTGTGTATGTTGGGGTGGTTGATGCTAGTAAAGTGGGTGAGATGGGATGTGTTGCTGTTGTGGGATCATCATGGAGGCACCATGGGGAAGTTGTGGAGGCAACGATCTAGCTTGCGTTACTTGGTGTGGGGGTTGCGAAGGGACGGTAGTATGTTGCTGTAGAACCAAAACATTTTGTTGCAAAAATGTGATGTTTTGTTGTGAAATTGTGACATTTTGCTACAAAATTGTGACATTCTGTTGTGGAATTATGACGTTCTACTATGGAGGTGGTTGATGAGGTGGTTGAGACGAGATAGTAGCAGTGGCGATATGTTGTCGTGGTGCTTGCAAGGGGATAACAGTGTGCTGTGGTGATGCCCGCAACACAGTGGATTGTTGAGGATTAACAAGAGACTACTGGAACACATGGATGTTATCTTGAGGTGGCGGTATTAAATAGCTAGTAGGTGTAGGCCCTAGAGGTGGCATTAGTGCAAGGACAAGATTGCCCCCAGTGTTGACAAGTGGTTGACCAGGATGATGAGGCGGGAGTGATGGAGAAAACAAAATATTTTGTTTCATGGCATAGGCATAGGGGTCATTAGGATCAGGTGGTGCCATAGAGGCCACAACTGGAAGGTGAGGATAACTTGCGACTTGATGTATCACGACATTTCTAAACTTAGGGTGATACCAATTCTCTATAGGTGCACCTTCAGGGACATATGAATTTCCAAGAGCGTTCTGGGAAGTTTGTGGATCTTGAGGCACTGGAAGAGATTGGGTGTTGGTATATTGTGACATATCAAAATCAGGTGGTGGTTTGATTCCTTTCATGATTAGAGTGGTGAGAATGTTATCCCCACACTCATTGAGAAGGCGATCTGTCATCTGAACATTGACAGGATTGCTAAGGTATTCATCAACTGTAACTTCAGGTTGATTAACCATGTTCTCATCACCAGGAAGTGAAGTGTTTTGAACATCAGTATTGGATTGTGACGAGGCACTCTTATTAGGATCCTAAGGGATATTTGGATGGGAACCTTGAGCTTGTTGTTCTACCATTTGCTTCTTTGCTTGTGATCGAGTTTGAACGAGCATGAAAGTGCAAGGCTACTAGGTGGGGCTAAAAGATGCAATGCAAAGATGACCTAAGTGATGATCGAAGGATTGATTGGATTGGATGAGGGATCAACTGATTAGATGATTGGATAAGGATGTGATTGGATAAGATCAATTGATGAAATGATTGATAAGATTGGATGATGGATGAGATAGGATGATGAAAGGTATTCTAAACCAAGTTTAGAAATCACCCTAGGTGACTTAAGGTGTTGATTGATTGGATTAAAAGATAAATAGATGATTATAGCGTCGAATTCACCTTGAGATGAAAGTGGATTGGTTGGGCTGAAGATGATAACTGACTCAAGATGAATGATGATCCCAAGCAGATGTGTAAGATGATGATTGATTTCAAACACCTAGGCCAATTTGGATAATAACCTCTAAAACGAAGTTTAGGGGATTTGAATAGAGAAAACGATGAGGGATATGCAACCTAGAGATGTTTCAAGATGTGGATATATGATTTGGATGATAAGCGGATGACCTTTGGAAAATGCAGATGGATTGAAATGAAGATTACGGGTGAACGAAAGAAGCAAACAACTTGGAAAACAACAAGCTTTTGAGGACCAAATCGATTAAGTCTCTGGATAAAGATTAGACTCGCCTAAATAGGTGACAAAATCACCTAAACCAGGTGCAAAATTTCCCAAGCAATGAGAAAAATCACCCAAATAGGATGTAGTATCACCCAAACAAGGTGCAAGGTTGTCCAAGCAGGAGGCAGACTCACCTAAACAGGGTGTAGGGTTGCCCAAACAGGGTGCAAGGTTGCCCAAATAGGGAGAAAAATTGCCCAAATAGGGTGTAGGATCACCCAAACAGGGTGCAAGGTCACCCAAATAGGAAGCATAATCGCCCAAATAGAGGCCAGGATCACCCAAACAGGTGACAGACTTGCCCAACTAGGTGACAAAATTGCCCAACTAGGTGACAAGCTCACCCAAGCAACTAACAAGTTCGCCTAAGCATGGGTCAAGGTCACCCAAATGGGGTGCAGGGTCACCCAAACAGGTGACAAGCTCGTCTAAATAGCTTTCAGACTCGTCTAAATCTGAAAACGGTCAAACGATGTTGATAAATAGGGTAATGGATGACTATGGATGACTCTAACAGGGAAATGGAGCCTCTGAATGGTTAAATAGATCTTCGAAACGGGGAAATAGACTCGCCTAACGGGTAAACAGACTCACCGAATGGAGAAATGGACTCTCTAAATGGAGAAACAAACTCTCCTAATGGGGAAATAGACTCTCCTAATGGGGAAACAAACTTTCTAAACAGAGAAACAGACTCGTCTAACGGGAAAAAAGACTCGTCAAATGGGAAAATGGATTAACCGAATGGGGAAACAAACTCTTTGAATGGGGAAATGGACTAACTAAATGGGGAAACGGTCCAATCGAACGGGGAAATGGGCAAACAGATTGATTGAACGGATAAACAGACTGACTAAACAGAAAAAGGATTAGCTGTTCAGGTCACAAACTTGCCCAATTATGTTGCAAAATCACATGTTTTCAGGGAATGGGAAAATATGATGACTCTGGGGATTGATAAGGGATTGAAACAACAAGCAAAATCACCCAAAGATGAAGTAGGTTCACCCAAAATAGTGGCAAAGTCACCCCTTTTGATGAAATAGGCGAATGTGATGGGCTGTTTGATTGACATAATGAGTTAAATAGAGAGTAGAATCACCCCTTTAGGTGTCAGGATTGCCTAACTTAGTGGCAGACTCACCCAACAAAGGTGTAGACTCACCTATTCTATGAAGAATGGGTGATTTTGATAGGAACCGACTAAGAAATAACTCTGACAAAAGACAGGGTCACCCTTGTGGACAACAGGTTCGCTCCAAACAACAAGTTCGCCCTTGACAAAGAAAAACTCGGCCAAATGACAAACTTGGACTTGTATTGGATGAAAAAAAGCTATGGCAAAGGGCAAAAATATAGCAAAAAACAAACAAAAGGTAAGGTTGATTCAACAAAATAGAAATACATTGGTTTTGCACAAAGAAGACAGTTCAAGCAGCACAATCCTAAGATTAGTAAGAAGGGTATGGCCAACACAGTCTTCTATCTTGGTTGAACAGGGTGATTTAGGGAGTCCTCAATATACGCACGATACATGAGGCACAACCGTGAACACCAACCCGTCACAGTCGTGAGTCAGAAGCCCAACGAGGTATTGGAAACTTGGACCAACTCTTCACGTCTTATCTAGGTATCACCCTAGCTTCGACGCTTTTCCAGACACAACGTGACTGGATTGGTGGACAACTTTGGCTCTCCCCCCTTTATATACCTTGCCAGTACACGTGGTTGGGATTGTCCCTTGGGGTGATGAAATCCCCAAGTAGGTCCCGCTAAAATAAGACACTAAAATTTTTTGGCTGATCCCCAGGCTCGCATGAAGTGCAAGGGGAGAGCTTGGATGTTGTAGTATCTCCTGGGTAACACAGATGGACTAAAGTGGACTATGATTTCTCTTGACCCAGGATCACCAAATGGCGCAAGGGGATTGGATACATCAATAGTCCACTTAACAAGCACAACAAACAAGTGTATTTGACCCCTCCTAATTAGTTCTATGTGTGCCTAACTAGTATGAAAATAACAAGCAAACTAAACTAAGGGTCTTGGTTTGCTCATCCTGCAACAAATATGTTAGCAGTTTAAACCTTCAACCTTGGACAAGCGAGAAACAACTGCACAAACATTAGTAAGAAAATAGACACACTCACAAACGAATAGGTTAGGGGGTCAGTACCTAAAAATGATAAGAAACAAACTCTAAAAATGAAATTTTAAGTCACTATTTACCTCATAATCACCTCTGTTTGAAGTAGAATCGCTTCTATTAGTGTTAGAATCATCTATTTCAGAGTCAGGCTCGCCCCTGTTAGCAGCAAGATTACCTATTTCAGAGGCAGGCTCACCTGTTTGCAAAAAGCAAGCTCGCCCAAGTTAGAAGCAGGGTCGCCTATTTGAGAAATAGGGAGCAAATTTGCCCCTGTTTGACAGATGGGCGATTTTGCAAGTGCAGAATCACCCCTATTGAAGGAAAACTCGCCTATTCTGAGGGTAGAATCACCCCTTTTAGTTGCAGAATCGCCTATGTGTAACCTGAACCTACAAGACTTCAAACAATAGAAAACATAAAAAGAATAGACCCATTTGTGGGTCCCACCGGGCATGCTAGAAATGTGTGCAACGTGTTTTTCCTACCCTAAATGATGCAAAATAACAAAAATGCAAAAAGGAGAAGAACACAATACAACACCTCAAGATAAGCCTAGTTGAACTTGAACAAAAGAAAGATTAAACAAGAAATTTACCTTGCCCAAGTTGATCCTTTGGTTGGCCCTTTTATGTTGATAATTTGTGTGCTCCTTGATGAAAAATCACTAAAATGAGATGCAAAATGATGGGGATTCAATGGAGAATGCAATAATGGATTTGGATATTTTGATAAGTGTACAAGATGAATGCAAAGTGAGCTTGAGGATTCAACAATGGAGGATGAGAATGCAAGTGTAGAGTGTTTGAATGCTTCAAATTGCTAGAGTGCTTGGGAGTGAAATTGTGAATGCATGTAGTGTGAATGTTGTGAATTTATCCAAATGAAACTAAAATCCTCTATTTTAGGGGAAGAGTCTCTAGAGTATTGGATGGCTTGGATTTAGCCAACATGGATAAGATGAAGGGTTGTGGTGAGTTGAGGACTCACAAGTCCTCAGATCTTGCCATGTGGAAATGAGGTGGAAAGAGGATATGTGATGTGGAGGTACTTGCAAGTCCCTTGGGATTGAGAGAAAATTTCCCCAAAAAAGAAATTCTTGTCCCTATGTGGGAAGAATGCTGATATGTGAGGAATTTTAGAATTCCTCACTAATCATCATGGGGAAGAGAGAAATGTTGGAGTAATAAATGTGAATTTTTAATTCACATGATTGGAAGTACCTTGGGGACAAAACAAGGTCCTCATAAAGGAGGTCCTTGTCCCTATGTGGCTAATATGACACATGAGAGGTTTTAGAATTTCCCAACAACCTACATGGGGAAGAGGAAAGCATTGGAGGAATAAATGTGATTTTTTAATTCACATGGGGAAGAGGTCCTGACTAAATAAAGAAAGTACTTATGAAGGTTGACTTGGAGGGATACCAAAAATGGCATGAGGATTAGATTAAGGTTGTGCAAACAGGTGATTAAGGAAATTAATGAAGGATTAAAAGCAAGTGAAAGAATATGGAGGATGTGACATTAATCCTGATTAAAGGTGTGCACATCTTAATCATGGATTAATTAAACTAATCTAGATTAGAAAAAGATTATGGAGGATATGAAAAGGAGAGAGAAAAGAGGGAATTTAAATTGATTTAAATTCAAAAAGCCAAATGACTAAATTAAATAAATTGTTATATTTATTTAATTTAGAGAGGAAGGGATGAAAGGTAAAGTATTTAATCATTAAATTAAATACTTTAGGAACTTTAGGCAAAGGGGAAATATTAATTAAAAATCATTTAATTAATATTGATGGGGAATATGAAATAGATGAATAAAAGAGACGAATTTGACCAAATGAGAGTGGTCAAATTTGGACATCTATACAAGAAATTAGATGTGACATGAAAGGAGGATGGACTTCTTTGGTGCAGAGCGAAATTAGAAGTGGCCTACAAATTTATGTCGGGTTATGGATGCTCTTCCAAAGGCAAGGCCTTTGCTTGGGCTGCCCTACACCAAAGAATCTTAAAAGGGGAACACTTACAAAAGATTAGTATTGATCTTTTGCATAGATGGGCTGAATGTGTGAACAAAATGAAGAAACTATTGATCATCTCCTCCTTGGATGTGAATTTGCAATCTAATGTTGGACGATTCTATCAAGGAAAATTAGAGGGTGTGGGCCTCTCCCCTCAATAATTTCTTTGATTTTCTTATGTTGGCCTAGATTGTATACCAAATCATTTTGGTGTGGAATGTGGAAATATGCTCCTGCCCTCATAATATGACATATCTAGAAAGAGAGAAACTTGTGCATTTTCAATGGTAAAGCAACAAATTTATACTCACTTATCAATAATATTGAGGTGGAAATCTACGAGTATCAAAATATGAGGGTACATAAGAAGAAGAAATAGAATTAGACAAATTGGGATATCAACATCCTTTCCACTTGGCATCTTTTGAAAGTCTCAAATCAATGTCACAATCTTTAGAATAAAGATGTTGAACGAAGAATGGCCAAGTGGCAACTACCACCAAGTGATGTTTAAAGCTAAGTTTTGATGGTGAATCATGTGGGAATTGGGTGATTCTAAAGTTGGATTTATCTGGGACAACTTTGTTGGGCTGGAGTGAATCAAACTAGAAAATGGAACTAATAACAATGTTGAATTCAAAGCATTTAAAGGACTCAAATTCTATCGGGAGAAAAACCTTACATTGAAGGGGACTCCTCAAAAATGGTAAAGGTAGTTATAAACAAAAACACCCCTAACTAGAGATTAAAAAACAAATTAGAAAAATCATTAAGGTTCCTAGAAGAAATATGTGAGCATAAAATTAAACATGTTTATAGAGAGGAAACAAGGTCGCAGATTTCCTATCAAATTTGACAATTAATCAAGTAGAAGTGGGAAAAGTATGGAGGATACTAGAGTACTAAGACAAACTTGCAGAAATCTTAAGGACATACATGCAATTGCTTTCGTAGAAATAACATGTGGGAAAAAATGAATATGGATCATTCAGAATTGACAATATGCAAGAAGAAAATGATAAAAGTGAAGTGGATTTCACATGATGAATTGTCAGGTTTGGATGTCATGGATTAACATGGATTAACCAAAACACACAAACAAATAAAATACCAAACATGGATTGCTCAGACCAACTCACAGAAATTCGGGGTATGTGCGATTGTTGATGGCATGTAAGGACCTATGACATGCCTACAAGAAGGACAGAAAACACAGTGTTTTTACACAATTTCAATAAGCATGAAAAATAGTAAAATCCTAAGCATTTGCAATATAAACCAAATGAACACTCAAGAAACAAAGGGAAGTGAAGAATGTATGCTCTTTCCAAAAAAATATTTGACAAATCGAAACTAGGCGATGGCCTTCATGGGATTTGGATACGATTGTCTAGGAAGGAGAACTATCGATAGCCATAATTTAAGCATGTTGGATCTTGGTTGCTATATATTGTAGTGTACAGACTCAAATGACGTGTTGAATGCTATGTATGATATATTGAACATCCCAAATATACCTTGTGATTGCAATCAACATGATATCAAAAAAATAATTAAAGGAGATTTTCAAGCTAAGATTCGAGGTTAAGGAGGAGGCAATCTTTGTTGTTATTGGCACACATCATCTACAAAGAGCTCACATCCATAATGTTGAATTGTTGGAGAATTTTCTCTATAACGTGGTTAAGACTTCGGGTAAGTTTAAGTGGGTTGGAAAAGCTTTGACCACATTCGTGAACAATAAATATCAAGCACAATCTATTGGAGCTTTGGCCATCCTAAGTAAGGATCCCAAAAAAGGTCTTGTGGGAGATGTGATATGTATTGATACTGAAAGGAAGAATGAGGAGATGAAACAAGCAATAACACTTATGAGGGAAGGACTTGGTAGGTGTTGGTTACCCAAATCAATAGATGCACTAAATCCTAGAAGTAAGCCACATTTCATGCTTAGATTTAGTGTATGATTTGGCCAATGAATAGGAAATGAAATTGGAACACATTTCCCCTGCACTTTAGGCTCTATAGGACCTAGGGGGGTGACCCTTTTAGCAAAACCTAATGACTTACACCCACACTCAATAGGGTATTGCTCAACAAAAAATGATCTCACAAGAATATGCTAAGAAACATGAAATATCACTCAACATTGGCTAAGATATTAGGCAACCTTCATTACTTAGCATGGAGAACATGGTAAATATCAATATCCTATAAAATAGGAACAACAAGACTGAATGGTTTATTATTAAAGTATGGTGATTCCTTCCAGGTTTTGCAAACAAAGAAACCTACTAAGCCAGTGTCTTATCCATAACATAGTCAAGCTGAAATAATCCCTTGATAACAACATAAATACTAATTCAATGGCCTCTGAAACATCACTGCCTTAGAGTAATACAACCTCTTAAGGACATATTGTCAATCTACTTCCAAGTCCTTACATAACAACAATGCTCTCAATGCTTCACTAAAAGCTAACTTTTATTTATTCTTGGAATAAAAGCCATTAGATAAACATTCATCAAAAAAAATATGCAATGAAAATCTCCACAATTCTTGATTGTATTGTTTAAAAAATAATTGTATTATGTATAAATGAGACATTGACAATATGACATTCTTCATTCTAAACTGCAAATTGAATCTGCCTGCCATTATCAGTAAAGCTTATTACATTACCTAAAACTGAAACTTCAAGAACAACTTGAAACCTAGCAAAGCTACTTTGTACAAAAATTACACTTATTCAAAAACTAGAGAGAAAATTAACATCTCTTGGAATCTCTTTTCAGCTGGAGAAAAAGAGAAGAAGGAGAAGCAAAAACCCTAAAACTACATCTTTGAGTGACACTTGGGTCCTTCATCCTCCCTTGATCTGTAACTGCCTCCAACTCATGAAAACTCTTCAATCTGCCCTTTTATTCATGCCCTTTGCATTTTCTCACCCTGTAACAAAAAATATTCCTCATGATGACCCTCCTCATCATTCTCCTAACCTTGCAACTGAAAGAATCTTCTGTTTTGAAAATCCTTATTCTTTACTCATGACTATAAAAAGCTCTTCATTATGCCCTATTTCTCATTCCACCGTTCAACAACAAAAAGCCTTATTTTGCTCGTGAAAGCCTTTTACTTTCCTTTCTCTGATTGACTATAGAAACTCACTTTTCCCATACATTTCACTTTTAATTATTTTCCAGCAAAGAGTGTCTTGTTTTATACAGTGAATATTTCATTCACTTTATCAAGTAGAATAAAATATATACCTATGCCCTTTAATTTACATTTACCCAGTAAAGAGAAATTATCTATTTCACTTTACGTTTAAAGTTTGTACCTTAAAAAATGGTAAAGGCCTCTTACAATTTATTTGGGAAAAACACTCTACCCAATTACTTTTCTCCATCTAAATCGGGCAATAAAAAATCATTTTCTCGAGCAATTTTATCTCCCTTTATTTCACCTTAAGATTTTAATCAGATACATACACTTTCATCGTTAAAAATTTATCATATGATAAATTTGAGATACATGCCACAGGCCCCCACCATCTCCTCAAAACATATCGCCATCTCCAATAGAATATGAGAAATATAATAGCGATGAAGAAAATGCAGCCAAAGTTTGGCAAATAAAATATTACCTGTGCCTTTTATTTTACCCATCATTTTAATTTCCAACCACTTTTCACCACAACAAATAAAAAATTATTTTATTTGTGAAAAATTTACTCACGACAACCACCATCGCACTTCGCAGATGTAATTGGAAAAGTTGGCATTGATTAGCGATTGACACATAAGAATATATGATATCGCCCATCGTTGATAGAATATGAAAATGAGGAATATATGATATTGCCCATCGTTGATAGAATATGGAAATGAAGAAACAAATAGCAATGGGTGATCAACATCACGTATTGCAAATGCATCTAAGTGAGAAGTCGTGAGAACAACGATGGGGAAAAGACCTCATCACCATCCTTCGTTTTTCAAGCTCCATCCATCGAGCCTCTGCACAAAGATTTTCAGCCCAACCACCTTGTCTATTTGTGTAGAAATTCCATTTGCAATACAAATTTGATCTTGTTCAACTAATTCCTCCTTTTTTATTTTCGATCGGCAACCATCATCGCGTATCACCAAAATGAAGAGCAAATGGGCACACAAAACAACCATGCTGATGAAGAAAACACGACTGCACCATCACATATGTGATGTGGAGAAAGAGAAAGCTAACAATGATGGGCGATGAAAAGGAATTGCCATCGTTGATTGCTAATATCAAATGGGAAATGCAAATCAAAACAACGATCAAGTTCTCGTGTAGTTAAAGTCGTGTCTTAGCCAATCAAAAGCAAGAATTAAACTTGTTTTTCCTCTAGAACATTTGAAAATGTATTTTATGTTTTCTCTAAATGCCCCTTTACATTTGCATAATATTTAAAATATTCAAAATATTTTAAATATAAACATTTGAAACATTATAAAAAATTGTGACTTCTAATTATGCCTGTGGCCCATTTGGAGAAAATTCACTATGGGAAAATGGGACACCTGAAGCCACGAAAATTTGTGTAGAGACATTATAAATTATTTAGAGAAAACCCATTTCCTCAAATTTTTCCTAGCCCTTAAAATTCAAGTACCTCCTTTGTAAACTGGCCCTCGGGACGTGTTCGCCACACCCGAAATACATTAAAATAATGTATCAAATGACCTCCATTTTTTATGAAAATTAATCTGTAGAGGTTTTAGAGAAAAACAAGAAATGGGTTTCCCTTAGAATCTGTAAATTTGATTTTTTTTGGAACACCAATTTTGGCCCTGTTGCAGTCAAAAAATGATTAGTTAACCCATCAAAACTCATCCAGGAGGCATGAAATTGAGTATGCACGTTACCATTTGAACCAAAAATCCAATGCAACAAATGGAATGACAAAATTCATCCTAAGGTGCAAGATATTAAAAACCAAAGTGGCTCACTCAAACTTTTCTACAATTTGCACCTATCAAAAACCAACTTGACCACACCAAGTCACCTCCTTGAAAAATTATCAAATCGCCTCCCGGGAAGCTACAACTGGAGAAATTAGATAATTTAGGTTCATTGAGAATTTTTGCAAGACGACTTTCCTTCAATCATCATTCCTCACCAGATATTAAGGGTTAAAATTGACCTTCTTGAAGCATTCTGAAAATGCAAATGTAAAATGTGAATAAACTGCATTTGCTTTTGATCTTGAAAAAATAACAAATCTGATCTTGAGGCTCTGAAATCGGACAAGGTAGCATATGAATGTAGGGAGAATGGAGAGAAAAAATCCGTTCGTCATGAAAATCATCCGATTGCGAAAGATAAACTCAAATGGGAGGCCACTTCACAGAACTGAGAGTTCACAAACAGTAGAAAAGTGTCAAAACCCTCCAGCTTCGTTTTTCAAAACACTATCAAAACTCATCATAGGAAGCCAAAAACTGACATGCACATTCACCTATGTCACACGAGTGTGTCCATAAAGGGGGTTTTGCACGAAAATCAACTAGCTTCAAATTGTGACCCTCCAAAGTAGGTCACTTAGGCAGATTTTTTAGGGGCAATTCTGAGTGTGCAAATCAACTTTTTTCATCATGGGCACTCAAAATTTGAAAATTTTGAAGGTGCCAATAGCAGATATAACATGTCCACATATGCCTTCTATTTATCACACTATGATACTTTGTTTAATGTTGCTCAATTAGAGAGGATTCAAACGTTTGAGAACCCTCTTCTTTAGTCTTGCCTAATTTCAAGTGACATTACGTAATTTTTTTCTTTTAGTTTAATAGAAAGGGATTTGTTCCCATGACAATAATTCACCTTGAAAAAAGACTTAGTTGTAACAACCTCAAGAAACTAAAAGCAATATTTAATCAAAATATAGTATATGATCCTCCACCCATCACTACAAAGAAGCATGTGCTATGGCGAACATCATAGAGAAAAAATTGATGTTGGAAAATCCTTTGAGAGATTCCAAAAATTTGAAGTTGATCCATTATAAACATCAAGGAGGGGTAAATTTTTTATTAAAACAAGAAAAATTTACAAAGCGAGGGCATTAAATAGCCCTATCAAGTTCCACCAAGTGATCCAACTGTTGAGACAAATCCGGGGGTAGCTGACCCCGATCCACCAAATTCCAATCATGAATATGATTAGAAGTCCATTTAGCCAAACAATCAACAACACCATTCCATTCTCTAGGAATATGAGTGAAGGTAATATACTCCAGAGAAGTACAAAGAGTGAGAATTTGTTCAACAATCAAAGCCAACTGCCAACTCACATCATCTAAATGCCGCTTATTCAACAAGTTCACCACAACCTGGGAGTCAAACTCACATATGATCCTTTGCCATCCCAATTGACTGCCTTGCTCCACAACCAATAAAATGGCTTGAGCCTCCATTAAATTATTAGTATGAAGACCTTTATAAACAAAGAAGATAAACTGAACATCTCCAGAGCTATCCCGACCAACACCACCAATGCCAGCATGACCCAGATTTCCACAAGAAGAGCCATCTGAGTTGATTTTTAGGACTCCTTGAGGAGGAGGGGACCATCTTTCCTCCCTATTCACCTTCAGGGTAGGATGTCTACATCTGTTGCACATAAGCTGTCATTGCAGAGGAGGAAGATGAAGATGATTACAACAACCAACATCACGAGGGTCCACTGGCATAGTCATATTACACTTAGCTGCAATAGTTTCCCCCAAAGAATACAAAATTTTCCACCATAGGTGAGGGGCCATCAACAACGCATCTTGAAAAATCTGCCTATTCCTCTCCAACCACAGGTTCTAGATAATAAAGGATGGGCTAAGAGCCCAAGCAGCTTGAAGAAAGGAGGTAGTAACAAGGGCCCTACCCCATTGTTCCACAAACTCTACCAATGGGGAAACATGCCAGTAGGCCGTAGTCCACACCCTCCACTAGAAATGCCAAATCTCCCTAGCATAGGAACATTGGAAGAAGAGATGGGAGACACTCTTGTCACAACCCCGACACAAAACACACATAGAAGGGCCTTGGAAACCACGTTTACATAAATTATCCCAACTAAGACACCGATTTTGAGCCACTAACCATATGAAGAAATTGCACTTGGGCCATGATAACTTGTGCCAAACTTGCTTCCACCAAGGTACCTCAATGTCCTCAAACAATCGCCTACCTAACTGCTTATAACCAGCAAACACAAAGTACTTTCTAGACAAATGTGAACCATCCCAAGCCAAGACATCAGGTCCCCTCAAAGAATTACAAGCACGGGAAGCTAGAAGCTGGGAAAGCTCATGCCTATCCCCCTCAGACCCTCCAAGTGGCCACTCAGAAGGATGCTTCCAACGAAAACTTATAGCCGATCCACAATGTTGTGCCACCTTATAATGCTCCACGGTATCCCAGCCAGCCGCAATAAAAACATCACAAAGGCACTAGAGGTGAGGAAAAGAAGAGAGAATAGGAGGGTGACCATCCCAAGAATTTGACCAAAAAAGACCCTGTCATCTCGAATGACAGATCCAAAAAAGCACACACTTAATCAATTGTGCCCCCACTTTCAAAGTATGCCAAATCATAGAACCACTCCCTTCCAAAGGATAGCGAGGAACCTCAAAAGAAGCAACACCACAAAGATATTAATGGTTGAGAATACGAGCCCATAACTGGTGCTGATTGGTACACCATCGCTAGTAAAGCTTGGTAGCAAGAACTTGCCTGTTCAAAATAGCAGAGCGTAAACCAAGACCACCCTCCTACTTTGGTCTACACACAGATTCCCACTTAACAAGGCTCCACTTTGAAGACAACAAATTACCACTCCAAAGAAATTGACATGAGAGAGCATCAAATTCCTTAAGGAAATACATTAGAGCTGCTTGAACAAAGCACCTGTAGATGGGAAGGGCCTGGTTAACAGACTTGAGAAGAGTCACTCTAGCAGCCGTAGACAACCACTGATGAGTCCAATGAGTAACCTTCCGCCTTAGCAAGTATCAAGCAACAACTGCCAAGAGGACCTGGGTTGATGACCAACAACAAGAGGAATACCCAAATAGACAAAGGGAAGAGACCCTATTTGAAACTACAGAATAGCTGCTATCCAACGGTGAATAGCCTGAGGAGTATTAAAGAAGAAGATAGAAGACTTCTACTCATTGACTCTCTCGCCCGAAGCTGCAAGGTAGATATATCCAAAGCTTGCCTAAAGGATTCAACCTCCCGAATACGAGCCAAAACCATAAGAGAGGTGTCATCCACAAACTAGAGATGAGAAACCCATGAATCAAGTTTTGAGAAACTTGAGATTTAAGAAACTGACCCAGCCCCTCTGCCAATATAATAAAAAAATAAGGAGAGAGAGAGTCCCCCTGACGAAGGCCCCTAGTAGCCCCAAAAAGCTCAGAAGGTTCACCCATGAATCAAGTTTTGAGAAACCCGAGATTTAAGAAATCGACCTAGCCCCTCCGCCAATATAATAAACAAATAAGGAGAGAGAGGGCCCCACTGACGAAGGCCCCTAGTAGCCCCAAAAAGCTCAGAAGCTTCACCATTCACAATAACAAAAAAAGAGGAAGAAGTCACACAACTCAAAATCTAGCTCACTCAATGAGAAGAAAAACCAAACACCAACAAAATCTTCTAAAGAAAACTCCATTTAACTTTGTCATAAGCTTTGGCCATATCCAACTTGATAAACATAGACCTATCCTTAGAGGTTGCCATGGAATGAATGACCTTAGACGCAACCACCACCTCATCCATAATTTGACAACCCGCCACAAAGCCGCCTTGCTCCTCAGAAATGATCACAGGAAAACAAGATTTAAGCCTCTCAACAATCAATTTCGTAATAATCTTATACACCACATTACAAAGCGCAATAGGTCTAAAGAAATCAAGCTTGCCAACACCTTCCTTCTTAGGAATGAGAACCAACAAAGTAGCATTTAGGGCACGAAGCATCTGCTTGCTATGAAGAGACTCCTGAACCACCTCCAACAAATCCAGCTTCACAATATCCCAAAACTCTTGGAAAAACTCAACTGGGAAACCATCAGGGCTAGGAGCTTTCCCCTTATTCATCCCAAACACAACCTCCTCCACTTCTGAAAAAGTAACCGGGTGAATAAGAGAAGCATTCAAATCATTAGAGATCAAAGAAGGAATGCAAGCAAGGACCATATTCTCCCCAGCTTTTGCAGGAAGTGAATCCTCAGTAAACAGATTAGAGTAGAACTGACGAGCCTCTTTAGACAAAGCTTGTTGCAAAGAGATTAAAAGACCCTCAAAATTAACAAGAGAAGAAATAAAACACTTATTCCGACGAGCTTGCACTGAATGATGGAAAAAAGCAGTATTCCTGTCACCCTCTTGAAGCCAATCAATCCTAGCCTTTTGTTTCCATAAAATCTCCTCACGAAGCTCCCACTCCTCCACCAATTTCAGAGCTTGGGCCTTAGCATGCCCAAGAGCCTTCGAGAATCCCAAATCCTGAATTTAGCGAGTAATAACAACAAGGCGATCTTGCGTTTTTCTTTTCTTGGCCCGAAAATTACCAAAACACGACCTATTCCATTATGATCTTTGTGGACCAAAGAAGATAGTTTTCAATGGGAAATGTTGATATTTCATGACATTGATAGATGACTTTATTTAGAAGATATAGGTCTAATTTCTAAAAATAAGTCTAAAGCATTTAACTTTTTCAAGTAAATTGTACACCAAGTTGAGAATGGATGTGATAAAAAAATTTACAATGTTAAGAAAAGATAATGGGGGGAGTGTACCTCAAAAAAATTATTAACTTTTACAAACAAAAGGGAATCAAGAGACAACTCTTAGATGCATATACTCCACAAACAAATTGAGTAGATGAAAGAATGAATATGACACTTAAAGAAAAAGCTAAATCAATGCTCAAGGCTTGTAACCTTGAAGATAAATTATGAGGAGAAACAATTCATAAAGTAGTTTATTTGATTAATCAAAGTTTGACTAAAAGCTTGGAAAGCATCTCTCTAGATGAAGCGTGCTCAAGAAAGAAACCATCAGTTAGGCATTTGAGAAATTTTGGGAGCATTGTTTATAAACAAGTTCCAAAAAAGAAAAGAAGGAAATTTGATGATACGAGTAAAAAAATTATCCTTATTGGATATGATGACTCTAGTTGAGCCTATCGATTATATGATCCCAAGGAAAATAAACCTCACATCTCTACAGATGTCATTTTTATGAAAGAGCGTCACCAAGTGTTCACCATATTAATCTAATAGAAGAGACAAAATGATAGTAATACATCATCATACTCACCCAAAAAGGTTGAGATAGAACAACAAAATAATATTGAATCAAGAGAAGAAAGATAATAAATTGATAAGCCAAATTCAATCTCATTTTCTGCACCACATTCTAATGTTCCTCTAAGGAGATTAGAATGAACAAGGAAAAAGACCCATCAATTATAGAACTATGAGGTTAATTATACATAATGATAACTATTCTGAGTGCTCATGAACCAAACTCTTTTTAGGAACGAATAAAAATGGCAAAGTGCTATGAACCAAGAGATGGATTCAATTCATCAAAACCAATTAAAAAAAAACGAAAAAAATTGAAAAATCTGTTTTACGAAATGCATTCCTAAAACTCCTTCAAGAGGTGCAATGGTCTGAAAACATGTTACCTTTTACGAAAGGCATTCTTATAACTTATCTATAAGAGGTACATGTTTCTGCATAAAACAATTTTTCCAATGGGAATAAAATTCCTCTTCCCCCTAATTCAAGTATTGTGGTCCGGTGATAAATCCTAGGAAGCTTACTCTCGCTAGCACATGCGCTCAATTATTCAAGATGGCAACTCTTCCTGAGTCCTCCTCTTAAAGAATGGAGCTTAAAGTGCTGACAATCAATTGGAATCACAGATATACCTTCAATGTAATTTTGGAGCTTTATTTTGAGTAACTGAATTATAGTCTTTATATTTTCTTCTAGCTAGAAAAGGCTCTTCATACATCCAAGATCTGAGGATTTTGTTGAACTTTAGGCTGTAGAAAATAGCAAGGGTGGAAGCATGAGAAGCAGACTTGAGATGAAATCTCTTTGGTGGAGTTTGTCTCCTAATCTACTAGAATGAATTTGAGTTTCATAAGCAATTCATAGTGAGAAGAACAGTGATGCTATTGTATCCAGTACCCTCTTGGACATGCAAGAACATTTGCATCTGAGTGCTTCTACAGTATTTTTAATGGTGTATCATGTTATTATGCTATGGAGAAAGCAGTCAACATGCCTATGGTTAAGTGATTAGGAGTGCTGGCTATGAAAAAAACCCATATTCAAACTTATTTATGGTATTGATTAGTTACAAACAAATGATATAAACTACTTTCATTGTGCATTTTATATCAAATAGAATGTGAGCTTTGAATTAACTTTAGGTACGACATTGCTTAGGAACTAGAATAACCATCAATACAAATCATTATTTCTTACACATGGAACAGATCTCACACAAGCCTTCTTCATAATTGGAAAAATAACCAGATAAGGTTCATCCTAAAAAAAACTGAGACTAAGTGACAATCATTACAGTATATAGAATGGAATAAGATTTTTTTTTTATGCTATCCCAGACATGTGGAATCTACGGGATAGAAAAGATTTTATTGACTTTTTGGATGTGTATATGCACTTTACATAGTTGTTGAAAACAGGTTTGCGTCCATTGTATGAAATATATATATCTGAAGTCCATTTAAAATTCTGCATGTTTCGTAAGGCACCCTATACGCCACTTGTTGAATGAGCAATGCGAACTATTTGAATTGAATTAATTAGAGTTGACCATACAGAACGCTGCAGTATCACATAATATATGTAACATAGGCTTGGACAAGATGTAATACTTTTTTATAATACATGCAATTTCGGTTGCGTCTTACAAATAAGAAAAAAATTACTATTTACAGATACCATGCTATTTTTGAGGCTACTTATAAAAAAGGGAACCATTCTATCTACACTGAGCCTTATTTAGAGCAGTACACTGAAGATTTTCTAGCTCCAATCTTATTCCTCATCTTCAAAGGCTAGATTTTCACAGTAATCTTCCATTAACATTGTCAAATCCTTTCCCAAGCTCTCCAGTATTAGATCTTCTCTTTTCCCATCTTCTCCTTCAGAGAAGAACTGCATTCCACCACTTCTTATTAACATTCTTTCATCATCTCTGTCTGCCTTTGCCCGGACCACATCTCCACTCTGCACCATCATAACCATGCGGTGATTTTTATGCAAAATGTGGACAAAAATCTGATCTCCCTCTACAGTTTTTGAGTGGTTAACAAGCCTAGTATTGAAAATCTCCTTGCCATCTCTTAAAGTACCTAGTTCTACACCGACTGAACTAATCCCACCCTTGAACCTCACCATAAAGCATAATATAACCCCCGAACATTGCTCGTTACTGTCCAATGTAACATTGAGCAAATCATCACCATTTGTTTCCATCTTCTTTTCTAAACACTCTGGTACCCCATTTGCAGAAAAACTGAGTAACTCTAGACAATGTGTTTCCTGTAAATCCAATAAGTAGATTATGATGATTAGTAAACAAGGCACTCTCAAATTTAGAAAATGAAAATAATCTATATTAGCTGCATGTCAATCAGAATGGAACTCATCACTTTGTACTTATGGATATGGGCCCTTAATCTAAAGACAAAAAGGGAGTAGGCAGCAAGGTACCTACTTTCCAAGTTCGATATCCAAGTTGGATTCTAGGATATCATGTTGGATTCTTAAATTTCCCATGTTGGGCACATGAGACATCCCAACTTGTATGCGGGTTGCTTGTCCCATAAAATCGTTGGGTTTACTAGCTTAAACTAATAAAGCTCTCTATATAACTATGTGTCCCGGATCCCGTATCTCTAGGGGGTTATTCCCGAAGAACAGGTTTCTAGGCTCGCTACCAATAGAATCTAGTGCCCTTGATCTGCCTTTTCCTATCATATTCTGAAACTAGTAACCAATCTATGTAACTACACTATTAAGTGGATCTATATTTGATAAGCATTAGATTAAAAGGAAAAAGAGAGATACCTTAATTAATTGGCGGGGTTTCAGTATTGAATTTCCTGAGTCGGCCAATCTGCAACCTGTAACATGCACTCTTCTTAAGGATTTCAGCCCTTCCATTCCTTGAATACGCTTAACATTCCTACATTCTGATATTGAGAGTTCTTGTAATGACTGCAAGGACCCCAAGTCAAGCAATTCGACAAGTTCCCTGCAGTTGTGTATCCTCAGAAGCTTTAGCCTCTTCATATGTTGCATGTTAGAGATTTTCTTTAGCCTGAAACAGTCTTGAATATGCACTTCACTGAGTACCTTTGGAAGATGTGGAAGTTCTGAAAACTCTGTGCAGTGATATAGGTAGAGTTTGCTTAGTCGCAAAAGTGTGCCAAAAGTTGGTGGCAGAGAGGTCATTTTGTAGGATTTAAGATGCAGAATTTCTAATGATGAAAAATCTCCAATGCGGTGTGGTAGAGGACAACCACTTGCTTTTAGATGCTTTACGGAAGTAAGTCTTGAAAAGCTAAGTGGAAGACAAGATAGGCTGTAGGTTTCTTCCATTTCTAAATTCTTTAGGCAAGAAAGATTCCCAATGCTCTGCGGAAGTTCACATAGCTTGTAGCATTCATTGAGCAACAGCTCTTCTAAACAAACCAGATCTCCTAACTCCTCTGGCAGTTGAAACAAATAAGTACAGTGGTTCAGGTTCAGATGTCGTAAACAATTAAGTTGGCCTACTGATATAGGCAAGTTCCCTATTGCTACACAATTACTTAGAACCAACCTTTCCATACGAACAAGATATCCTAGCTCTTCTCCTAAGCTGATTTTTCCACAACCAGTCATATCCAACCGGCATAAACTTGCAAGTTCATAGATTGATTCAGGTAGAGACTGTAAACTAGAACAACCATGTAAATCCAGATACTGCAGGCGATTCAATTCTCCTATTGGTTGAGGAAGGATTCTTAATTCATGGCAACCATGAAGAGACAGCTTCTCCAAGCCGGACGACCATCTAAAGGATTTAGGCAAATTCTTTAAGAGCATTCCATCCAATTTGACATTTTTTAGAACTCTCAGATCTTTAAATGCGTCAGGTAACTTTCTGATGCTGTGACAATTAGATAGAAAGAGCACCTCTAGGGATTTCAAGTTAGTTATGGTGTCGGGAAGTTGGATTAACTTGCAGCAGTTTGACAGATCAAGGTACTTAAGCTCTGTCAGAAATTCAATGGACTCTGGCAGTTCCCTCAACTCTTTACAACCACAGAGCTCCAGTTGTATAAGAGATGTGTGGTTGGCAAAATCTGGAAGGACTTGAAGATTTGTGCAGTAATTTAGCTTAAGTACTTTGAGGTTTTTTGGCCTCTGCAAACAGAGAAAACATATCATTACGAATTCATCAAGCAGATATTCCTATATATAATTTTTTTTGGATATCGCTAAAGCTTTTGTAATTTTGTAACTTAGTGTCTTCAATCTCGTTTTTTTGAAATTACCTCTTTATTGCATGGTCCTGGCCACACTGCCTCAATGGCTTTGCTGAAGCTTAGATCAAGTACTGCTAGATGTTTCATATTCCATTCACATGGCAAGTATTCTAGAGGGCAGTTTTCCCATCTGAGCCACTTCAAATCTGGAGGCATTTTTTCGTAGTCTCCCTCTATAAGAGCTCCATCAAGCCAAAGCAATTGCAAAGTACACATTCTTTGCAAATTATGAGTTTGAAGTATAACATCTTGCCGAAGGTAGGTAACCATAAGACATCTCACACTTTCTGTTCCCTGATCAGGTTACGAATGATACAAGATTATTTGCATCAAAATTGACCTTGAATTCTTCTATGGAAAATAGAAGCAATTACTGTCCCATGCAACATGCCAATAAAATACAGTGGAAAGACCAAATACAAGAGATAAACTAGAAGCACATTTTAATTACTGAAATTGAGTGCTTCTGGATTGAACTCTGTGTGATTTTTTATCATCAACATTCCGGATCACACTACATGATCCGTCGTCAGTCTTTCTGCTCTCTTCATCCTGATGATAGATCATATACTTTGATCTGAAATGTTGATGGTAAAAAACACACGAAATTCAATACAGAAGCACTCAATTTCAATAATATAAACTGTTGAAAAATCATATCTCTGATCTCAAATACCCTGTCTTCAACAACATTTGGTCCAACTCATAAAGAACTGGTATCATATCGCTTGCCAGACTTAGTTCAAAGAATAGAAAATATTGGGAGGAAGAATAAAGTGAACAGAATTTACAGTCTCACCTTTCCTTTCGTTATAACTTGTTCAACCTCTTCTGGCTTCCAAATTCTGCTACGCTTCCCTGGTTCTGGTGATTCCTCTGCTACAATAGCTCGTCCCATATCCATCAGCTCACTATGCATTACAAGTCTATCGTGCTCATCTAATTTAATGAGTGATTTCAGCTTTGATTCTGTTATGCCTACATTGGGACACAAATGACTGGCTTCCCAAAAGCTAAACACACTTTCCCTCTTTCCTCCTATGAATAAACAAGCCATGTCTAAAAACATCTCCTTCTCTGCAGATTTGAGGCCATCGTAACAAAGTCTAAGAATGGCATTCTTGCCATGGTAACTTACACATTCTAGTGCTTGAATGGCTTGTTTCCAATGACTTAAATCTCTATTATACAAATGAGCACCGAGAACTTCAAGTGAAAATGGCAGCCTATTGCAAATATCCACAGCTTTGCATGACAATTCTTTATAATCTTCTTCAGGTTGATCTCTCGTGAAAGCATGCCGGCTAAACAATTGAAGAGCATGTTCCCGAGCCAGTCCCTGCAATTCATAAACACAATTTCCATTTTCATTCTTTAGTATGTTGGGGTCAAGCGTTGTTACAAGCACTCTGCTACCCAGTCCAAACCAATCCCCTCGTAGAGCCTCCAACTGCTTCCAGTCATCAACATATTCCAGAATAACAAGGGCCTTGATGGACCTCAAATGGCCCTTCATCAACATCTTTCCATGAACCTCATCATTAACTGTATCCTTGAACTTGACAAGGTCTTTTAATATCTGGCGCTGCATCTTAGCTACACCGTTTGTATTTTGGGCTTTATGACGCACATCATATACAATGCAGGTAGCATCAAATTTGAGATAAATGTGATTGTGGATGGCCTTTGCGAGTGAGGTTTTTCCCACACCCCCGTGTCCATAAATGGCAACTGTGAGGACATTCTCATCAGAATCTGTATTGAGCATTTTTATAACCTTACTCATGTGTTCTTCCATACCCATTAAGATTGACTTTGAAATTCTAAGTGGTTCATTTCTGATCTCCTGGGGTATTGTACCTGAGGGATCTTCTTCTAAGGGCTGGGGCAGAGCTTCCTTCATTGGGGTTGCATTTTGATCTAATATCTTGAAAACATCCCGGACTATAATCTTGACGAGTTCTGCGTCAAACCTGAAAGAAAAATGATTTTGTAAAATAAGATATTGCCAGGTTTTTGTGCACTAATTATTAATATATGTTTCCTGTAACAGTTAAAAGCTCTCTTAGACTGGTTCTAATGAGCAAGATCATGTTTAAACTGATGACTCCTAGGATTTGTGATCTTCGAAATCATATAAGAGAAATCTTCGTATGCACTAAAGAAAAACTGGACAGATTCTCTGAAAGTCTGACCGTTGTAATTGTTAAATTCAAACCTCACAGTACTAAAGAATGATAAATAGAGAAGAAACAACGGTAACCCAAACAACAATAGTGAAAAGAGGATTTATTTCCGAGCAAAAGGAAGAAAATTGTGTATTCAATTATTAATAAGGGTCAGAAATTTGGATATTATTCTATTTGTGAATACATAACATGAGATTTTAGAAAAAGAACTGCAGGGCTGCTGAATGAGAAAGAATTATGTTTATAATGATGACGAGGAAGAAAGTATTCTTAAAATATTGACACAGAAATTTATCCCTGTTAATCTTGCTATATCATTCACCATCAGCACATCGTAGTCCTTCCTTCAATTTTTTCTTCATCATCACTTTTAGTATACTATGTTGGAAATTTTACAATATACAACAGTACAAATGAAGAAAATGCCAATGAAAAATTGATGGAAACAATTCAATGATTTCCACTAGTGAATTCAGGAATAATTAAATTGTCAGTGACAGTTACAAGGTATCTATCTTTAATCGGCAGTGAGTAGTATAAAAAGAGCATTTAAAACTCTGTGGCAACAGTAAATACAGAAATTATTTGTGGAGCTGGTGGATTCATGAACATTTAATTTTTTTGCTTATTTTTTAACAGTCATTTGAAGTTTATAGTTATAGTAATAATAATGTGTGCAGTTAAAAAGTTTAAAAAAAAATCAGAAACAAATATTTAAAATGAGGGAAATAAATTTGTGGAGCCACATGGCATTTTTGACAATATGCTTATTTCTATCCCCCTTTTTTTTTCATTCCAAATTATCCTTTTCCTACAATAATTTTTTTGCATGGGAACACTTAGGGTAGGGTTCCGTGGAGGGGGGCTTCCTAAAATTTTTTATTGCGTGCTGCTGAAATTTTTTAGGATTATTTTAAAGTGGGTGGTCTCATGAATTTTATAACATAGTTTAAACTTAAAAATTTAAGCTCCTATATTTATGGAAGCTGGTGGTCTCATGCATTTTATTATTTTGCATATTCAATTTAGCTGAGTGCATAAATATAAAATAATAAAAAAATTAATTGGCAAGAATTTTAAAGCTTCATATGATTGACAAGTGGCAGAAAAAAGCCTAAGCAGGTGGGGCAATTTCTAGCCCCACCCCTTTTGCACCCACTTAAGTTTTTGAGTTAAAAAGCAGGGGCTGCTATTGTTGAGGAAAAGATTCTAATTTATCCTGTAGCATTTTTTGTTTTGCTTCATGAGACCCCTACTCCTTAAAAATAGATCGCGAACTCATTGGACCCGACCCTTAACTGCTTAAATTTAAGCAGAAAACAGCTATAAGCAGTCGAATGGGGACAGGGGGTAAGGGTGGAGTCCCATTAGGGGGGCTTCGGGATCTATTTTGAAAGAGGAGGGGTCCCATGAAGCAAAAAAAAATTACTACAGGATTAATGAGAATCTTTTCCTCAAAAATAGCAGCCCCTACTTTTTAGCTCAAAAACTTAAGTGGGTGCAAAAAAGGGTGGGGCTAGAAATTGCCCCACCGGCTTAGGCTTTTTTTCTGCCAGTTGTGAATCATATTCAGTTTTAAAATTCTTGCCAATTAATTTTTTATTATTTTATATTTATTTACTTGCTGAATTGAATATGCAAAATAATAAAATTCATAAAATTCATCAGACCACCACCTTCCATAAAAATAGGAGCTTAAACTTTTAAACTTAAATTATTCTACAAATTCATGGGACCACCTGCTTTAAAAAAAATCCTAAAAGATCTCAACAGCATCCACTGAATTTTTTTTGGAAGCCCCTCCTCTATAAGACAGGAAAAGGCATAGAAAATTTTGGGGAGGAATTCGCTAAGCAGAGTGTTGGGCACTGTTTTTTGCTGCTGTAAAACTTCTAATAGGTTGGTTCAGGTTTTCTTTATCAAGCCTGATCAGTTTTTTAGCATTCGTTTCTGTTTGTTTTTACACCTTGACAGTATGTAATGTAGTTGTGACCTATGTTTTTGGCTTTTTATAAGTTGATATACTATGCACTCAAGGTTTGTGTTGGTTTTGATTTGGAATAAAAATAATATTGTAGTATCTTCCCTTGCGTATAACATGAACATGTTGCCCATATTCAGTTTATGCATAACCTGTTATTGTTCATGCTCTTGAGTATGAGTCATGGGAATTCTTGACAAGTTGATTTGCAAGGGTAGATTTTTATTTTTTTATTTTTTTTAATTCTTTTAAATTTTTAAATTTTTTTTGGTGCTAGTGATCATCTTGCAGGGACAGAGGTCAATCTGTATTTATTATCAATTACATCAATATATAATTTTCATAAGCCCTCTCAGAAGGACTATCCATAATAATGCTACGCCAAAATAAATAGATTTCATATTTTGAACTGCACTAATATTCTTACTGTAATAAATCTATGGTTCACAGAGTAGCATGATCAAAGTATCTTAAAGTTAGTTGTCGATGCATTTCTCTATAATTTTACAACTAACAAGTGGTTTGCTTACACATAAATAACACTGATTTTACTAAGGTAAGAGTATTTGGGCACAGACCCTAACTGGTTAAGGTAAATGCAATTTCTAGGTATCTAGAAGTGAAACTTCTGGGATATTACGGTTCACAGAGTGCAATGATTCTACCTGTAGCCAAAGGTTTAATTTATGGTCCTTGGCATTGCTAGCTCGCACAAATGATGAGTATCATCTGCAAAAGAATTTATCTGCAGCTGATGTCAAGTAAAGGAAATTTTCTTGACAGTTGGCTTCAGATTCATGCGTTCTAAGAGCTGCATCCTAGCATTTGAGCACTGAGCCTCAGCAGCTCAAATTAAATATTGTCAAACTTTCCTACAACTCTTTAGAGTTGTATGAACACAATTTCTTAATGTATTTCTTTCAATAGTTAATATGACCAACAATTTCACAAAAAATAAGCTGTTAGCTTGCATACCCGGATATCTCATCTGTACACCAGCCAGAGAAGGAGGAAACTTTATGGAGAGCGCTTGCCCACTCACTTATTCTTTCTTGTGTGTATCTTTGTTTCTTCTCCTTAAAAGCCTTGGCAAAAGCTCCACTCCAAGGATTCCTTACATCTGTTGGCTTGACATAATAGAATAAAGGTATAATTGTACCATTTGCTTTGCACATGTGAGCTACCTCGTCCAGGCACCAATGGGACTCTGCAAACTTCCTGGAGAAAATAGGAAGGAGAATGTCACTATTCTTGATTGCCTCATTAATAGTTGAACTGATCTCATCCCCCCTTTTAATGCTATGGCTATCCAGGAATGCATTAACCCCTGCATTTTTTAAGGATGCATACAGGTGATCCACAAATGTTCTTCTTACGTCCTTGCCTCTGAAACTTAAGAAAACATGGTATCTCCTCGATGTAGAAGACATTATCCTGTGTTAGGGATTGTATCTAGTCAGTGACATAATTACAAACAGATTACCGCTTGTTGCAATGCTCTCTTCTTCTTCTGCGAAATCAAAGGACAATTCCTTTTTCCTAGTATGTAGAAGTGAGATTATTCTGATTTTAGTATTTGCAAGGCTGTATATCTGTAATCTTAGAGTTTGAGACCATTGGGCTTGTGTTAATCTCTGAATTTGAGACCATGGGGCTTTTACTCTTAACAAGGGTGCTACCTATAATCTCTGAGCTAGAGACTATTGGATCCCTACTCTTTGCAAGGTTGGGGTGATTTCTCCTGTCAACAATGAAATCTGTGAGTTCGAGATAATTGGGTGTTTACTATTGAGAATGGCTGGGGAGTTTCTTCCTGCTATTAAGGTGTCATCTCTGAGTTTGAGGCTATAAGGTCTTACTATTTGAAATTCTATGGTGAGTCCTCCACCTATGAGCTGTTATATTCAATTTCTAAGATGGAGTCTATTGGGATTGTACTCTTGGCAATCCTATCAGGTATTTATTTGATAATTGGGCCTTTACCATTCCCAAGGCTGGGATGATCCTTCGGCCTTATTAAATGTAATTGTAAGCTGTGGGCGACTCATTGACGACCTACTAGACTTTCACTTGTGGCAAAGCTCTGTGAGAGTATTCTTATCAATACTGGGATGACTCTCCACCTGCTCTTTAAGGCTGAGGTGATTCCTTCTGCAACATCAAGAAATAAATGTGTCAATAAACAGAGAAAAATAAGAAGTGTCAAAGCCCACAAATGACAAAGTGTCAAGGGGTTGGAAATGTACAACTAGCTTAGAATAGACTGGAGGATCTATATGATCATCTCTAACCAGCTAAAAGAAAATTTTGAAAAATAAAACTTGTGTCTATAGCATTGGGAAAAAAATAGCTGAAAATGCAATCGGCATGTAATAGATTTTATTCACACTAGAAGTATTCGTTGGTCTGGCGATTTGAAGGACTTAGCTAAAGTCTAAGAAATGCATTCACACCTTAATTTGTGTATCAATAAAGTATTTCTCCACCCCCCAATATCAAATTGAAATTTCTTAGATCTGCGAGCCTCTCAAATTCAAATTAAAACCAAAAAGCGAAGGAGAGAAAACAAACCTGATTTGTTTTTTGTATTGAAGAAGCCAAGGAAGACCAGTATAGAGAAAACAGAAAGAAAAAGATCACATATCAGTTCATTTGAGCAAAGCTTTGGCCGTGCCACCCAAACATCATTTATAGTCAACACTCAAGAGTACTGAAAGCAGATATGAAATGAATATGATCCCAAAGTGGAATTTGGAAGGTTCATGGAAATCAACTGCAATATCAACTAACAACTTGTGCAGGCTGTAGCTTCACAAAATCCACAATCTAGAACACTTACTCGGAATCTTCCCACTTAAACAGAAGACCTTAGAAACAATTAATCTAAAATTGTTGATCACAAATCTTCATGGAATCTTTAGATGATATGATTTCGTAGTAGATTGTTATTCCTCTTGATGTCACGCTGATGGAAATGAGTTTGAATAAATTTGTTAAAATCTATATTATAGTGACACTCCAGGTATCGTGTATAATTTGAAATTTTCCAAGGTCAGAACAAGCATTGTTCTTGCTGAAACTCCTGAGTAGTTTCTAATGAAAGGCATTGGTATCCTATTAATTTACTTCAGAAATTTTACGTGTCTCGCCTGCAATTAAATTATTATGTATAGTTGAATATAAAATAAAACAAGCAACATAAACGGTCAAATAAGTATTTAATTTTGTCATAATTGTTGGAGCTTAATACAATTTTCTGTATTTACAGTTAAACTTCTTTTCACCAAAGGGCTCACATCAAAACTCGTAACCATCAATTAAATTTGCTTATCAATTAAAGATATGGTAAACATTTGGAATGTCCTTATCAATCATTGTATGCTATGCTTTTGCATAAGATCATTGGTCAACTACGAATAGGGGAAGGTTCAATAGAATTTAGTTTTCTTGGACATTAAGCAAAAAAAATGTTCATTTGAGTGAATTTTATTACAATTTATTATGGTTAAATTGGATTGCAAAGTTAAAATAGAAGGGGGATAGAGGAAGGCAATTTCAAGTCAAGAAAGAGAGGATGGTGAGTTTTAGGAGCTCTATTAAAGTTTTATGCTTAGTCTAATGTGTTGGTTATCTGTCATTTTTCATATGTTTTTTTTAACATGATTTAGTATAAATAATAATCACATTTCATTACTATTATTTTTCATCTTTATAGTTTTAATATTTAGCATAACACATTATATATCTTAGTAATCTATCTAATTCATGGAACACATATAAAATGATCAAACTAATTAATGTGTTGTGGTTATTAACTTTTCTATTGACATTTGTCCATATTAAATTAAGGTGTCAAATTTTTCAATGTCTTAATAATTTATTCCAATTTATAAATGCTAACTTTGTAACCTTACCAATCCACGACAATGGTAGCAACTCTATATCACAAATTTACATTCTTGCACTTAATAGGGTAAGCTCTTTAGATCATGACATGTCTCTAGACCCAAACCTATTCCCTAGAGATTCATTCAAAATGGCCCTACCTATGTATTCCTTTGTGAGAATTAGAGGCTTCATAATTCACATGAGAACTTCCTCCCATTTTATTCATAATGGATTTACAAAACTCTATTATGTGAAGTCAAGTTAACAATGAAAGGAAAATAATTTTAAAAATATAAAATATTTTCACATAACTCTAAGAGAGAAAAATATGCAAAGAAGTATTCAAAATCCACCATACAAAAGAATAGACAAACAAACCATCAAGATGATATAAGATATGCCCTAGAAAAACCCTCTACAAGGGAAAATACTAGTCTCCAAAAGCACCCACACTCAATATAATATTCATAATGATACACTCAAAGAGTTTCCATAAATACTTTTAAAACATCAAGCTCCTCCAATGAATCCTTCATGTTTCCAAGCATAATGGGTTCAAACACCATCTCATGCCATGCTTCACATACACACTCTATAAGAGAGCTTGATACAAATAGTAACCAGCCTAACTAAAAACATATATGCTTGCTTTTATAAAATCAATCTCACAAAAAATCACTAAGTGGTATAGGTTAAACCACGTCTTAAAACAATGTAAACACAAAATAGTTGACGCCTTCATTTATTTTTTGGTGTTTTTTCAATGCTAATTGTTCTTCTAATGTGCAACCCATAAAAATTATCTAATCAATGTTACAATACAAATTTACAAGTGGATTCAAATAAATTTTTAATATGTCTAAGCACATCTCCAAAAATGCACCACAAATATAAATATTTATTTTATATAGTTAAAATGTTTCTTTTCTTGTGCAAGGTGTATAACACCTTTTTTTCTAACATTCTCCAATATGTTGTATACATTATTTAAGGGTAAATTGACAAAATACATCACCATAGCCATCCATGAAACCACATGAATCTCCAACATGCTCTCATTCTCCATCAAGATACCTACAATAACATCCAAGGTGGTCCCTTCTCAAGAAAGAACTCCTCTCATCCTTCAACATGCTAGCTATAGAAGAAAAGGAATAAATCAAGGTGAAGATGCACTACTTCAAAGAACACAAGCTTCAAATCCAAGTCATAACAAAGATTCCAAGTTATTGCCAAGGAGTATACCCACATGATTAGAAATATAAACCACAATAAGTGCTAATACATGCAATCATCCACACCTCTAAAGGTATAAAAATTATTAGAACTTATGCCAAAAATATATCCAACCCATAAACCACAACCATAAGCTCTATATAAAACCTATTAATGAAGCATATACATAAATAGGAACCCATTGCAGGAGCAATGCCAAATCTGAAATAGATCAAGGAATACCAAGCATACAAATTATCAACATTCATACTAAGGTGTCATTGATAATCAAAACCATGTAGTACAAAGAATAGTCACCATGATTCACACATGTAATAAAAACCACTCCATAATCCATCACAACTAGACTCTATACCTCTCCCAAGTTCTCTAACACTCAAAATAATAAAAATATTAAAGAGATCCCATGGTGTTACTAAAAAAATTGAAGTAGAATAATGACACATAACTACCAACATAATAATCACAATGGCCCTGCACAAACCTCAACTCTAATGTCAAGTAAATATAAGCCTCTAGAAAGAAATACAAAACCAAAGAGGGAGAAGTTGTAAATCATATAACATATTATGTCCTTCTACCAACATAGGTAAAAGTGATAATTTGTGCCAAGTAAAATCTCCCACAAAACATGGGTAAGTGCAGAAAGATGGGGGGGCAAAAGGGGTCTTAAGTGACCACTTTTCTTTTTGAAATTAGGAAGTACTGACCTTGGATGAGAAATTGAGGGTAGTTACACTCAAAATTTTAAGATGCAACAAAAAAAATGTTTGTAGTGCACTGAGTCTACTTTCTAAACTACTAATTCTTTTTGAAAATGGTAGAGATTAATGGGTTCAAAAAGAGGAGCCACAAAAATTGGGGTTGTTTTTGTCAAAAAAACATAACATAACATCTTTTGTGGCTCCCTCAAAAGGCTAACTTTTTTTTGGTATTTTTAAAATCACTTTAGTGAGAAAGTAGCTGACAAAATGTAGTTTATGCTCAATTTTTTTGATATTTTTTAATGAATATTTGATTTTTTACTAATTTCATAGTGGGCACATCTTGAAAAAATGAATTTTGGCCATGCTACCCCTATAATTTTTGAAAACTAATAAAACATCATTTTTTTTTAATATATATAGAATGGTGCCTAGTTTATAAAAGTGTAATTTATTTGAAATTTCAATGGATGGTTAAAAAATGAAGTAAGAAATACCAAACACTAGTTTTTGACAAAAAAAGACAC
>VDFB02105785.1:513144221-513396913 GCA_007258455.2 Sequoia sempervirens
GAGGCTTTGATTCAAATCTTTATTTTGATGTTGGTCCCTGTAGACATGAAAAATGCCTTGATCAACTAACTTCGATTCTTCTTTAAATCACCCCTTTATTAACTACTTAATTAATCCATCTTAATTCCTCTATTAATCAAATCAATCAAATTTACTTATTTAAATCATAAATCAATCCTAAGGTCCCTCTTTAATTAAATAAACCAATCTTATTTAATTAACTTCTAAATTTTTTTATTTAATTAAATAAATCAAACTTATTTAATTAAACCACTAACATCATTCCCTTTAGCTAAATAATTCAAAAAAATTATTTAACTAAGTCTAAATCACTTTTCATCTCCTTTTGATTTATTTTAGTCTATAAATCTAAGTCAAAAAGTCAAATCACTTAATCCTCTCTTAAATGAATCAAATCATGATTAATGCTAATCTAATGCATGTCACATCCTCTAGCTTTTCCCACTTGCACAAACAAATTAATTAATTTATTAAATGTTCATTTTCTCTCAACATGGCATAATGGAGGAATATTCTCTCAAGTTTGAATTCAAATCCAAGTGGACTTTGTCCTTCCAACAAGACATTTATTTCACCTCACAAGTCCTTTTGTATTTAGCCAAGTGGCCATTACTCCATTTGACTCTTCATCCTCCTTGTCATTTCACTAATTTCAAATATCACCTAATTGTATTTATGGGCACATTCATCAAAATGTGCACATCCTCCATCCATTCACATCTTGACAGTGACACCTTACCATTGGTTGAAAGTTAGTCCCACATTGCTTCATTTTGGGCATTCTTCCAATTTGTCAATCTATAAACAAGAGGCTTTATTCCTCATTTTAGCATCCACAACTTGAGTAAACTTACTATACTCAAATCCATAACAATCTTCATTCATCTCATTGAGTTTTATAGCTAGGTTATGCAGATTTTTATCTTGGAGCACTCATCAATTTTCAACAAAGTGGATCACAATCTTCATCAAATCATCAAAGTTTGCATAGGAGTTGGGAAAGGGCCAATTTCCACATTAAATTGGCACCAACTCCCCCAAGAGATCAAGAGTTTTCATTGCATTTGAATAGGATTTACTATCTTTCGTTTATGCTTGTTTATGTTCATTCCATTTCCTTTTCATTGCAATTTAAATGGATTTCTTGGGGAATCATGACACTAAATTGCAGTGGATCTAATATGGTGTTTATCTCTTGTGTTTGTGCAGGTTGGGGAATCTTGGTTCATATTTTGGTGCTAGAAGGAGGGCTTACCAGAAGTTCTAATCACGTTTTTCTCACCAAATTCTGTGCTTTTTATGTTTTTGTGTCTCTATAGGGAACTCCATTATTGACATATCAGCGTCATAGTTTAGGACCCCTGGGACTCCAGCATCACTATATCTCGCTGCTCCAAACTCCAAACTCTGACGCTTTCTATTTCCCACTCAAAATTCAAATTTCTAAACTCCACCGCTGACTCATTTCCGCACGCTAGAATCTTTTCAAATTCCAAACTCCACCGTTGGCTCAAATGGTGATGCCTTCATGCTCTCTGTCCCTACTGTAGAGCGATGCTAATTGACAAGTGAAACCATATAGCACTGCTGGAGCCCTTCAAACTATGATTCCTTCATGGGTTCCACCGCTAGAAGGAAGTAAAAGGTCAATTTCAATTTTTTTATAACATGTGACTTTTTCATTTCTGATCACTAGTGTTATTCCTTGCTTTCTTGACCTCTGTTTTGTAGGTTTGACTGGTTTTCTTGTAGGTTGACTTGAGCAAAGGTGAAAGAGTAAAGAGGCATGATAACATCACCATTTCATTATACCAAGTGTTTTTGAACACTTAAGTGTTTGTTCAACACTCTTAGAGGATTTACATTCTCTCTTAGGAAATATTGTTATCTTTCATACTTAGGACCTACTAAATTCATTTTGGGCTCTAAAAAGAACACTTCCATTTCTTGTTACAAAAGGCTTAAAATGAACTTTAGGACATAGGCTTACTAGAGTTGGTTTTCGAAGTTAACAAATTAAACAAAGAAAATTCCACATTTGATTTGGTGCTTAAAAAAAATCACTTTTTGCTTCGAGGATTTAAAAAGAACATGTGCTACTTTGTTTTGTGATTTCTTACTCAAACAACACCATTGAAAAGACCTATGCGCTTCTCTCACACCTCATGGTGATCTTGAGAATCAAAAGGATTTTTGGTGGTCTTAGGTTGGGATAAAGTGATTGCCTCCACACTTAATTTTGGAACTAAAATTGAATAAAACATCTTGCGAGTGTGAGTCAAACTTATCGCGTGTATTCTCTCTTTTTTTTCAACAAAGATCGATCAAGTTACAGATATGTTTGCTTGCTATTGCTTATCTTAGAGGCCTGTATTGGGGAAAAACTACTCACCCAAGGGAACGACTCAACCGGTAACACTCTAAAGCCAAAAGCATTTCAAATCATATATAAATGTGGGTACTAGAACAAAGGCTAGTATCATGTGGTTGGCTCTGACGAGAAGGGCAACAATGGTCTCTCACCATGTTGGGTCAACTCCTATGAATGAAGAGTCTGAATTAAAACCCTTGTTGTAGAAAGGCCAAAATCCCTATCTATTTGTTGGTGCAAGAATGGTCATTCTGAAGCCGCCTCACACTTTTATAGTCTTTAGTAGAAATGGAAAGAATTCCATGGGAGTTTCATGGGTGTTGATGCTTGGCTGCCCCGTATAAGTGAGTGCCATGGAGGGGAGCCAGTGGGGTCAAGCATCTAATCATTCACTAAAGAGAAGCGTAGCTAGACTTGTCCAAGTGGGGACTCAACAAATATAGTCTTTCATATCCATAGGATTGTGCTTGTTCTTGGTTACAAAACACTTTTCTTGTTCGAAAACATTTGGAAACAAACATTTAACATCATCATCGAAACTTCCAACCCTTTAGGAGGAAAATACAATTAACCAAATACATGTGTTATTGCTTGCCATTGGGATTTATCCTTAAAGGTTTCTAAACACTTGGATTTACATCTCATTTTTCCTACTAAAGTTAAACAATAGGTAACCCTTGCCTTGATTTCATCAATGTTCCACATAACATACTTTGTGGGATTCAAAGAAGTTAAGACATTGGACATCTAGTTTGAAAAATCTAATCAAGAAGTGTTTGTGGTAGAACAAAGTCATTAAGGAAAGATTAACAATTGAATCCCACACATGTGTCTTCAATGATTTCACGCAAAATCAAAATCTAGAAACCAAGAATAAAATCTCTTAGTCTAAAACAACATAAAAAGCATCTCTCAATGCTATATGAATTCAGACGAAGATTTCTTTTTAAATTTTACATGAAAGCTTCAAGAAACAATCCTGGATTGTACTCATTCTATTATTGTCAAAATCCAAATCTTTTTCAGGAATTTGAACACCTTGTCTAGAGTAAAGCATGTTCTTCAAAACCGAGGTATTGTAAACAAGAGTCCTTTTAGGTTCACCTAGGATCAAAATCAAAATTTTCATCCATCCCTCAAACATCAAATCCAAATCATCTCAACTCTTGAAAAATCTTGAAACCATCCTTCATGCTAGGATTTTTGGCACATCATTGAAACAAAGTACTAAGGGCAAATCAAAATCCTTAAAATCCTTGAAACAAAACATCAAACTATTTTGGTTATGTATGTGTAGATGCATCCTTCTTCATATGCTTAGTCAAAATTGTCATCAAATCATCTTGTTTAGCTAGGTATATGTAGATGCATCCTTCTTCATATACTTGGTTGAATTAGCATCTTGTTTGAATAGGTTTGGGTAGATGCATCCTTCTCCCCACACTTACTCAAATTATCATCCTTGATCAAGTTTACCCCTAGATAATTATCCAACATCTTGGGATTTATTTGTTCATCATCCAAAACTAAAGCAAAATCAAACCAAGGTCAATCCAAATATCAAATAAACATCCAAATCCAAGAAGCCAAAAGTCCCAAAAAGTCTAGCATCCCTTCAAAATATCTATCAAGAGTGCCAATCATCCATATCACCCATCTTTTACACATCTCCAAAATCTCATCTTTGATCCTTAAAACATCCTAAAAATTTCTCTTTTGTACTTAAGATTAGATCAATCCAAAGAATTAGAGATTCATCTCCCATATTATTGAAAATTGATCCTTATTTTATGGTTCAAACAAGATCTCAACACAAGAAGAACATGGAAGCCAACAAAGAAACACCCACTTCAAGTGACCTAAGTCAAATGAATTTTGAAATGAATCCCATTGGATTAAGCAATCCTCTAACTAAATTTACTTCATCATCACAAAATCCACAAGAGGAAGGCCAAGTGGAGGATCTTACCAATAATACCTTTGGGATGTCACATGAGGAAATCACCAAAATGGTTCAAAATCCAGAGAATCATAAGATTATCAACATCATGATGAGACTCAATCCTTCACTATACATGCTTGAATTAGTAAAACAAGGGGCTAAACTACCTTCTTATTTTGATGTGAGCACTATTGTGAACCATCTTTTGGGATCACACCCCCAATCTCATCCACCATACCCATTTCATCTACACCTCCATTCCAAAACATCATGCAAGACATCCCCCAAATTACATCATGCATTACCCCAACTCAACCCATTGTTAACAAAGGGAGTGCATTTCTTAATGCATTACAAATAAACCCCCTTGTGAATAATCAGGATTTGGACGCAAACACCATCTTGGGGAAATCCATCCCCCAAAAATACATTACACACATATGTCCCTCTCACATTTCATGATCCAAGTGACCCATCATCATCTTTTCGTGTAACACACCAAACCCCTCTCCTCATAAACTCACAAGGAGAGGGTGACTTATTTGGAATAGGGGGAATATTTGATGCTACATATCAGGGGATTATGCCACTCACATTTCCACCATTCCCCCCTTGCCATTACCTCTCGGTTTAGGGCTTCCCCCTTTACCAAATATCAACCAACAAAATCAAATCAACCTGTTGATCGCTAATCAAAATATCTTGTCATCGACATCGCAACAATAGATGACAACTGTCCCAATGATGCAAACCATCACAACCACATCATCAACCATTTCTCAAAACATGGTCTCGCAAGGACTAAGCATATCGATCATACCATCCACCACTCAAAACTCACTCATCAATATGACAGTGCCTCTCATCACCATAACGAGCACCATTCCAAATCGACGTCCACCACCATCACAAGCAAACTCAAATACATCAAATCAATATACCATTGCACTACAAGCTACTCAACAAATTGCCTATCAAAAGGCACTTCAGCAAATCCAAAATCAATAAGTTGTACAATAAGCCACTTAAGCAATGCAAGCTGCTCAAGCAATGCAGGCTATTCAAGCAGTGAAAGCCTCCCAAACCACTCAGGCTGCACAACAAGCACAAAAAACACAGTAGGATGCACAAGCCCAAGCCTTATTGCAACAATAACAACAACAAAAGGCTACACAAGTGCAAGCTAAAGCTCAAGCTAAAGCCCAATATCAAGCCCAACACGCACAAGCACAAGCGCAAGCTCAAGCTCAAGCTCAAGCCCAATATCAAGCCTAAGAAGCACAAGCTCAAGCTCAAGCTCAAGCTCAAGCTCAAGCCCAATACCAAGCTCAACAAGCGTAGGAACATGCACAATATCTCACACAACAACAAGCAGCCCAACACCAAACATATCAAAAAGAACTAAAGCAATATCAAGAACAAAAAGAAGCAGCTCGACTAGCAACCCAACAACAAGCATTGTTGGTACAACAAGAACAACAAGCTCAACAACAAGTGCTACTAGCACAAAAAAAATAGGACCAACAATAAGTGTTGTTGGTACAACATTAATGGAAAACATATTTGGCACAACAAAATGTGCAAGAACCATCTATCAATATACCTACCAATCCACCCATCCCACCAAAAATTGAGCCATTACAAAACACTTTCATCCCACCCCTTGATCTGAAAAATGATGTGGCAACACAAATCAAGTTACTCTCACAACAAGTACTTGATATCCAATCAGGGAAAACCATAAAAACACACAAAAACTTGTGTCCCTATCTGTTTGGTAGGAGCCTTGTAATGAAATCATTCCCAAAGGGATTTGAGATCCCCAAATTCAATAAATATTGTGGGATGGGAAACCTTGAAGATCACATCACGGAATTCCAGGTTCATTGCATCGAAGTCTCATATGACGATACCTATATGATGTGACTATTTCCTAGAAGCTTGGCTAGCCATGCCATGGAGTGGTTTTCTCACCTTCCTCCAGGCATAAGAAAGTTCCAAGAGATAGTCAATGCATTCATCAAAAACTACACATTCAACATTGGTATGGATGTTAGCCTTGAGGAACTATCAGCTCTCGAATAAGGTAAGAATGAATCATTTGCTTCTTTTGTACAATGATGGCGAACCAAGGCCAATCAGAGTAAATGGCTCATGCCAGAAGAACAACAAGTGTGCACCATCATATCCAATATTGAGGGAACCTTGAATTTTCATCTTAAAGTGCAAGGAATCACCACATATGACCAGTTGATCTCCAAGGCACTCAACATCGAACGGACCCTTATGACACAACCAGGAAGATCACCTACATATCCCGAGCAACAAAACAACCACCCATCCACAAGTTACAATGATAAACCTCGTACATGGGAAAGGAACAAAAATGTCTCAAATGATGGTGTGGTTGATGCTAAGGTCATAATCAGTGCTCCAAGGAAAAACACCCAAACCTACCAACAATCGCAAAATAATGATCGGAACAACACTCAAACCAATGCGGTATCACAACACCAACCAACTAACAATCAAGCCATCAACAATGCCAATGATCAAAGGGGACCACCCAAGTGGAAGAAGAACTCCCTCAAGTGGAAGTACACTACCCTTTGGGAACCACTCAAAGTCATCATGAAGAAATTGATAAACGAAAACCTCATCAAGGCTCCCACCTATGAGAATTATTAGGAACCAGATGTAAAACCACCTTGGTACAACAAAAACCAGCTCTATGACTTTCAAAAAATCAAAGGGCACACCACTAATAGTTGTATGAGGTTAAAAAACCTAATCTAGGACCTCATTGATAAAAAAAATCATAAATGTGGAACAATTCGCAAGAAATCAAAACCTCAAAATATACACGAATTTGATTTCAAACCATAACAAAGGTAGCAATAACAACAAAAAAGGAAAAGGCACCTTCAAGAGTGTGAATCATGTGTACAACCATGTCGTCACATCCTTCGATGATGATTACGCTACCATCACCATCAAAGGAACCCATGCTGATTGTGGAGTCACCACAAGAGGCGGGAAAATTACCATTGCAGGGTCATCCTAGCCAAACAAAGCACCCACGTCCAAATCAAGATCTGTTCCCAATGGTTACAATGTCCTTGATCAGCTTAAAAGAACCCCAACACAAAACTCCATCATGGAGTTGCTAAAAATTTCATTCGCCCACAAAAATATCCTCGAAGAAGCATTAGCCTCATCCACTATCTCCGTAGATCTTGATCTGGAACAATTCCAAGCTATGGTCAGAATATCATTACACCCAACCTCCTCACATTCTCTGATCAGGATTTTCCCTCTCAACCATCTCATAATCCTTCACTCCATCTAGAGGCCCTAGTGCATAAAAATAAAGTTAAGCGAGTCTTGGTGGATGGGGGTGAATCTCAAAGGATTCCATCAACAAAGGAAAAGGTATTATAATAAGAGCATATTATGATCAAGAAAGTGTCCCAAGGGACAATCCAAATCCCTATTCAAGTAGGGCCAACTATCATGGAAACTACCTATCAGGTCCTAGACCTCGACCTTCCTTATAACATTCTCCTAGGATGTTTGTGGATTCATGCAATGCAAGCTGCAGCATCAACCTTTCATCAATGTGTCAAATTCACATATGAAGGCCAAGAGGTCACCATCCATGGAGATCCTGAACCATTCTCCTACTGCAAGAACCTAGAGTAAAAATACTACAAGATCCCTCAAGTGCCTAAAAATGATGAAGGTCCATCAACACCTTACATTGATCCAACCACTCTTGCATCCACTTCTATGACAAAGACACCCGCCACTCCCACCATCCCCACCATCTCTGATATCAAAGATATCATCTAGGACCATGGTTGTAGAAATTATACGATTCCCAAAAATGCTTTTGTGGTAGGAGAGTTACCACAATCTCCTAGATCACGAGGATGACCACAGCTAAATGAGGCTTCCACATCCCAAACATCCACTGAAGACTATCCCAACTTCAGAAGCTGGGGAGATAGAGGAAGACCGATCCCACCTCCTATATCAATACAATAGACCATGAACCGATCTACCAATGGATGACAACAAAAAAGGTTTGCAAATGATGCTCACCATGGGCTATGACATAAACCAAAGAATTGGAAAAAATGACAATGGGCTTCTAATACCCCTCATTATTGAGACACAAATGAGAAATATTGGCCTTGGATGTACCCATCTGAGTATAACCATACATGGATGAGGTCCCCCAGTTAGAGTAGTTAGGCCCCCCCGTGAACCAACACCAGTTGAACTTCGCTTACCTGTGTCTACCAATTGAGTTATAGACAATTTCACATTTGACATAACTGATGTTTATAGTAGTAGTGATGACGAAGACCCCATAACTAACCTATCTAGGCTTTTTGAGGACACCACCCTTTTCATGATTAGCACCTTATCCTATGAATCTACAAACCAATCCCATGAAATCCGTCTAGTCTACCCCCAACTCATCGATTATGACCAACGAGGACTACCAATTCTCGACACATTCGAAAACAATGAGGCACTCTCAAAATTCATGGTACTGTAGGATAATATTCCATGTGGGGATCATAAATCAAGGTTCATCATTGAGCTAGATACACATGCATATTATGGGGAAATGATTGAATCCCTCAGTCACAAAAGAGAAAAATTGAGAATAATCTTTAGGTCCTTGAGTGAAAACCACACTATGGAACTCTACGACCCAAAAATAGTAAAAATAAAGGATGCATCCAATGGTGAAAACCTCTCTGAGGCACCCGAGGATGGGGGACTCAATCTTCCTTTAAGAGCTCTCCATTAGGAAAAATCAGCGGTTTTAGTGAAAAAATGCAATCCAGTTAACTTGGAAATAGAGGAGACCCTGCACATCACATTCTATGTAGAGTCATTACTATAAGAGGAACAAGAGCTCCTAGCAGCCTTCTTGAGAGAAAGATAAGTTAATTTTGCATGGAGCTATGTAGACATGCTAGGGCTCGATCCAGAAATTGAAGTTCATCATCTACTAGTATACTCTGAAGCAAAGTTTGTTAGACAAAAACTCAAGAAAATGCATCCTTAGATTACTTTATTGGTCAAAATGGAATTCAAAAAACTACTTGACATAGGATTTATATGGCCAATAGACTATCCAAAATGGGTGTCAAACCTGGTTCCTGTCTCAAAACCCGATGAGGGCATCAAAATCTATACAGACTTCAGGGACTTAAACAAAGCATGTCCAAAAGATGATTTCCCGTTGCCCAACATTGACGTGATTGTAGACATGACAACGGGACATGAAATGCTTTCCCTGATGGATAGTTTCTTGGGATACAACCAGATAATGATTTCTAAAGAAGACTAACACAAAACAACCTTCACTTGTCCATGGGGGACTTACTGTTGGAATATGATGCCATTCGATCTAACGAATGTTGGGGCCACTTACCAAAGAGCCATGACATTAATCTTTCATGACATGATCCATAAAAATGTCAAAGATTATGTTGATGATAGACTAGCAAAATCCAGAAAGAGGAAAGATTACATAGCAACCTTGAGTGCTATCTTCGATAGGTTGGAGGAATACAAGGTTCCCTTAAATCTAAAGAAGTGCGTCTTCGGTGTACAGTCAGGAAAGCTACTGGGCTGCATAGTTTCAATGAGGGGTATTGAAATTGATCCAAAAAAAGTGAAAGAAATCTTAGAGATGGAGGCACCTAGAACATTGAAACAATTGAGAGGTCTCCAAGGTAGGCTTCAATCCATCCGTAGATTTATAGCACAATTGGAAGACAAGAAAAACCCCTATTCTCATCTACTTCACAAGGGAGTAGTGTACAAATGGGATGACAAGTGTGAAGAAGCCTTAAAAAAATTTAAAGAATATCTGCTCACACCTCCATCCTCATGCATCCAATCCCAAGAAAGCCATTGATCCTTTATGTGTCAGCAACAACAACCCTTAGATCTCTCCTAGCTTAGCATGATGAAAATGGGACAAAGAGGGCCATCTATTATATCAACAGAACAATGGTGGGGCATGAGTTAGACTACTCATTCATTGAAAAATCATGTCTAGCAGTTATGTTTTCTTCACAGAAATTCAGACATTACATGCTGACACACAAAATCAAACTCATCGCCAAAATCAATCCCCTCAAGTTCCTATTGTCAAAAGAAATGCTCACAGGAAGGATGGGTAATGATACTATCAGAGTACGACATTGAATAGATGGAATAAAAAGCAATCAAAGGCCAAGTCATCACAAATCAACTTGTAGAAGGACCAATCTATTCAGAGAATCCACTTATATTAGAGTTTCCCGATGAATCCATCTTCAATGGTAGCATAGTCGACTATTGGAAACTCTACTTTGATGGATCCTATACACAACATGGATCAGGAGCCGGTGTTTTCTTCATCACCCCACAGGGGGATTGTATACCTAGATCCTACAAATTGGCATTCCCCTGCATCAACAACATTGTGAAATATGAGGCTTTAACCATAGGTCTCAGAATAGTAGTGTAGTGGCACATCATGACTCTCAAAGTATTTGGTGAATCCCAGCTGATAATAAACCAAGTGAATGATGAGTACCAAACAAAGGATGATAAGCTGACTCCATATAAGAAGTTGGTAGAGAGCCTTAAAGAATCATTCATTAATATTACATTTGAGCAGATTCCTAAAGCCAACAACATAGCAATAGATGCCATGGAAATGATTGAATCCCTATTGGACATCCCTCACAACATCCCAAAACATGAATTCTTGGTAGAACAACTTCTCGTACCCACATTCGAAGTACCAAAGTTGGAATTTGTGTGTGAAATCGTTGGTCCCGGTGATCCTTGGTACCATGAAATTTATAACTACTTGTGAATAAGGGTCTTACTTGCTAACTTACCTTCAAGCCTAAAAAGAACCTTTGTCAAGAAAGCATCCTGGTTTGTCATCCTAGGAAATACCCTTTACCGTAGGAGAATAGAAGGAACCCTACTATGATGTTTAAATGCTGAGGAGGCATTGACTTCTTTAACTGAGGTGCATAATGACATATGTGGTTCACACTCAAGTGGAATGAACCTAACCAAAAAATTGTTGAGGATGGGGTATTATTGGCCTACAATGGAAAGAGAAACACATGACTACATCAAAAGGTTCCTACAATGTTAGCAACATGGGGACCTCATCCATGCTCCAACTCAAGAACTTCATCCTATTGTCACACCATGGCCCTTATAGTAGTGGGGACTCGATCTCATTGGAAAAATCACTCCCACCTCATCTAATGGCCACAAGTTTGTCATAACCACTACTGAATACTTCACCAAGTGGGTGGAAGACATCCTTATGACATATATCACTGGAAAGCAAATATCTAAGTTATCCTAAACTATCTCATATGCAAATACGGTGTTCCCCAAGCTATTATCTTAGATAATGGGACACCATTCAAAAATTAGGATGTCCATGACCTATGTGAAAAATTCGAAATCCAACATTGCTTTTCCACCCCATACTATCCCCAAGGCAATGGCCAAGCAAAAGCCACCAATAAAACCATTTTGAAAATCCTTAAGAAAATAGTCAATGACGCAGGTCGTGACTAGCATTTGCAACTAAATCCCACCCTCTGGGCCTATCAAACCAACATTCACACACCCATTGGTGCCACTCCATTCTCCCTGGTCTATGGATTAGAAGCCATATTACCCATTGAGATCGAGCTCCTGTTATTGAGAATATCACTGCAAAACCTCATCATAGACGATGGATACTGAGTATCAAGATTAAATGAGTTGGAGCTACTGGATGAGTGACATATGGATGCCTTGAATCATTTGCAAGTTTATCAAAATAGACTCAAGAGGGGATATAACAAGAAGATTAGAAGCAATACTTTCCAAGTCGGAGAACTTGTCCTAAAGGAGAATCAAAAGAATGTCCCAAATCCAAATGACAGAGGCAAGTTTGAACCAAATTGGTTGAGACCATTTGTTATCACATCAAGCTATAAGTCAGGGGCATGCCAATTATCAACACCCAAAGGGGAACCTCTGCAAGAGCCCATGAACAATTCCCATGTCTCAAAAAGTTTTATGCCTAATCTTTCAAGGTATAGGACCAAAAAATAAAAAAATTAGAAAATATCCTAAAAAAATGGTCACCTTGATGAAAATTTGGCAGAAAAGCATCTTGGTGACAACAAAAAAATAAAAAAAATAAAAAAATTCAAAAAAATCCAAGAAAAGGATTCAAAACAGTAAAAATAAAAAATTGTCCTCTAGTGAAAACCATTTTGGTGGCACTTTGGGCAAGTACCTCAGTGAAAACCTAGAAAATAGGCACCTTATGTAAATAAGCACTTTCCATCCACCAGGATCTTCATGGCTTGTTCTGCATCATCCATCCATCAAGCTTCCATCATCCATCAAATTCCATATTTCCATCCATCACCCATCCATTCAAAATATGCATCATAGCTTGGTCCTGTGTTTGTGGCATGATCCCTCCTAGTACTACTTGACCCATCCTCAAGGTTAGTTGTCCTGCCTTTATCGGAGTAGACTATTGCATCACGCTAGGGGCATGTTCTCATTAGATTGGATTCATGAATATTCTTGAGATCAGAAAATTAGAAAATCCCAAAACATCAAAAATCAGAAAATCCCAAAACATCAAAAATCATAAAATTCAAAAACATTCATAAAAAACCAAGAAAATCCAAATCATATCAAAATCCAAAAACAGGTCAAAAATTCAGTCAAAAAGTAAAAAAATAGAGTCATCTTGTCAAACTATGGGTCTCTGAGCCTTGAATGTAGGCAAGGTTGATCTTTGATCATCCTCTGAGACATTTAGGTCAGTCCCTTAGGAGTCCATCATAATAAACTGACATTTCATCATGTATATCTTCATCTGTAAATCAATCAAGTCATCAGTCGAACTACGTGGTCTTTGCGTGTATAACGTAGGCAAGGCTAATCCGTTGATTAGCCCTCGAGGCCCCTAGGATAGGTCCTTAGGTTAGTCTCTTGGTAAAAATATCAGAAAACACCAAAACATTGGAAAAAATCAAAAATCAAAACATTTGTAAAATTTCAAAAATACCAAAAACAACCTCAAAAAAGTTCAAAAAACTCCAAAAACATCCAAATATTTGAAATAATCCATCTGTCTCATCTCACTTTCACCCGCAATAACATCATTCACAATAAATCAATCATCATCCCCAACCTTTGGTGAAACAGTCGAAAACAAGTATGGCAACTCAAAAGTGAAAACTCAATCATCAAAGTCTAAGGTCTAGGTTAGTACGTAAACAAGTTAGTCAACTATTTTTGTCAATAACCTATCATCCAATCAGTCCCATATCAAATTATTTGATAACATCATGTCCTAGGATGTATCCTTCCTACAATGGGCATTATTTATCATAAAGAACACTTTGGATAAACGAAATGGTGTGCCGCCATCCACTAACATGTCCTCGGATGTATCCTTCTTACAATGGGCATTATCTTTTGGCAATAGTTTCGGTTCTTATCCTTCAAACAAACATTTCCTTTTGGTTAGCAGTATTCAAGAACATTATCTTGTTTGTTTACTTTATCTTTGTCTTTTGACTTATCTCTTTGCGCTCATTCCAATAACCTCTCAATGATGTCCAAATAAATGGATCTAGAGAGATAGGAATGGGGCAATGATCATTATCTTTTTATCTATTGCGCTTGTTGGATGTTCTTGTAGTATAACCTCGATCATGCGTAATTTATTTGGGTGTAGGGAGGATGTTTTAGGTGTCTTGTTGACCACATAGGAAGGCTTGCTTTTCTATGTTTTGGTCTGAGATGTTTGAAATATCTGAATTGCATTTTAAATGAGGTTTCATGTGTCAGGTGTGAACAAGAGTACTCTTATATGATTTTCAAGTCAAAGCCCATCACACTAAGTGCAACGCCATCCTAGTTCTTTATACCTTGATGCATCGTGCTTATGCGTGTTATCAAACATAAGGTAAGTGGCCCTTTTAAAGTCCCAATTCTTGATAAGTGAATCATCCATCTCTCATCATCATCGACTCATGTCTTGTTGGAATCTCTTGCTTTCTTCTATCTCCTTTCCGCTCTAACATCATCATGATCAGGTAATCATCATCACCAGTGCATCCATCTTGCATCCATAAACCATCAGCATACTACACATCATATCATATAAGAAACACCGATCATCTCACATGCGTGTGCATCATCATAATATAGATTTGTTAGTTTAAGCATCTCATAAAACCATACATTTGCATAAAACATCCATTGCATAATCATATAGGCATCATCACATCATATCATCATTTAAGTAGTTTAGGATAATATAGATTGGTTATTGTAAGCATCTTAAAACCATCTCATTTGCATTATCATCACAACCATCCATATGTCCATCTTGAACCTCTTTATCGCGAGATCAACCCTCAAATCGAATCTTTTCGCTCGATCTCTCGAGGGGGAAATATACCAGTATAATTCATTCTGTCGGGGCATCCGAAAAAATTAGAATTTTTTTGAATTTTGATCATGGTAAGTTTATTCTTTGAACCAACACAACAAGTGCATTGCTTCAAAGAGGGGCAAAATATAGACATGAAAAATGTCCTGATCAACTAACTTTGATTCTTCTTTAAATCACTCCTTTATTAACTACTTAATTAATCCATCTTAATTCCTCTATTAATCAAATCAATCAAATTTACTTAATTAAATCATAAATCAATCCTAAGGTCCCTCTTTAATTAAATAAACCAATATTATTTAATTAACTTCTAAAGTTCTTCATTTAATTAAATAAATCAAACTTATTTAATTAAACCACTAACATCATTCCCTTTAGCTAAATAACTCAAAAAAATTATTTAACTAAGTCTAAATCACTTTTCATCTCCTTTTGATTTATTTTAATCCATAAATCTAAGTCAAAAATTCAAATCACTTAATCCTCTCTTAAATTAATCAAATCATGATTAATGTTAATCTAATGCATGTCACATCCTCTAGCTTTTCCCACTTGCACAAACAAATTAGTTAATTCATTTATTAAATCTTCATTTTCTCTCAACATGGCATAATGGAGGAATATTCTGTCAAGTTTTAATTCAAATCCAAGTGGACTTTGTCCTTCCAACAAGACATTTATTTCACCTCACAAGTCCTTTTTTATTGAGCCAAGTGGCCATTACTCCATTTGACTCTTCATCCTCCTTGTCATTTCTCTAATTTCAAATATCACTTAATTGCATTTATGGGCACATTCATCAAAATGTGCACATCCTCCATCCATTCACATCTTCACAAGTGGCACCTTACCATTGGTTAAAAGTTAGTCCCACATTGCTTCATTTTGGGCATTCTTCCAATTTGTCAATCTATAAATAAGAGGCTTTATTCCTCATTTTAGCATCCACAATTTGAGTAAACTTACTATACTCAAATCCACAACAATCTTCATTCATCTCATTGAGTTTTATAGCTAGGTTATGCAGATTTTTATCTTGTAGCACTCATCAATCTTCAACAAAGTGGATCACAATCTTCATCAAATCATAAAAGTTTGCATAGGAGTTGGGAAAGGGCCAATTTCCACATCAAATTGGCACCAACTCCCCTAAGAGATCAAGAGTTTTCATTGCATTTGAATAGGATTTACTATCTTTCGTTTATGCTTGTTTATGTTCTTCATTCCATTTCCTTTTCATTGCAATTTAAATGAATTTCTTGGGAAATCATGATACTAACTTGCATTGGATCTAATATGGTGTTTATCTCTTGTGTTTGTGTAGGTTGGGAATCTTGGTTCACAATCCCCATTCATGGATGGGGTGATGAGTGGATGGAGATTTATGACATGACTGGTTGTTGTATTGGCATCTATTTCATCATGAGTATTCTTCATGCTCCCTATGTTGATGTTTGCAATAGATAAAGTTTCCCCCAATATTATAGAGGTATCATTGATATTTTTAGATCCCTTAATTGTCGAATAACCAAGACCTTGATGCTTAGGATTGCTAATAATTTGCACTGGTTCTAGGATACCCTGTTCATGTAGGCCTAATCGTCTGCCTTGATAATTCATATGTTGAAGAATTTTATTTGCAATAGGATATGATTTACCTTGGAAACAAGGTGCTAATCCTTCTTTTCTCTATTGTGGATCTTCAAAGGTGATAGCTTCTTCATTGATAAGATAGCTTTCCCTTAAAAAGGTAAGTGATCCAAGTTTATAAGTGATAGGATCCTCCATGTGTGGGATAACTTCCTGATTGATATCTTTGACTTGATCTTGTGGAATATCATATTTTAATGCTTCTTCAAGAGGTGTCGATGATTCACTATCCCCGTAAAATTCTTCCTCATGATTCATTTTTGATATGACTTCACAAGATGTTCCTGATTCACAACTTCTGTAGAAGCCCTCTTCATGATCTATTTCTGATATGTCTCTATATTTTCTATATCTTGATCATGTGAACAAATGTTAAGAGTAGGAGACTCTTGTCCCTTGGTAATGATATAAAGAGTATGAGACTCTTGTTTTGAATGAAGATCATCTACATGTCTAGTAGGAGTAAGCATCTCATGGGTAAATGGAGGAATATGTGCTATATGGATATGATCATCATTTGAAATATCTTGTATAGATAGGATAGTGTCCATTAGATCATTGTAGTATCTAGGAGATACAAATTCTTGATCTTGAATGATTTCAGAATTACTTTTGACATGCTTTGGATCAAGTTCTTTACATGGGTCAGTTTCAAAGGATGGATTGATTATAAAGGTTTCTTGGATATCTTCATTAGGAATGGGAAGTGGCTCAATATCCTCTTGATCTTTGAGTGGACTTGGATCAAATGTTGAGTTGAGGATTCCTTCAATATCTATAACCATGAGGTCAAAGGATGCCAATATGTCTTGGAAAGGACCATTGCTAGACTTTGGTAAAAGATGTTGATCATGCTTTCGAATAAATTCTTGAGACATGTCCTCTAACTCATTAGGTGATGTAGAGACATTTTTAACATGATCATTGGTCGATGGATTGTGAATTATGTCAATAGGATCAAATAATTCTAACACTCCTTGAAATAGGTCACTGTCGAATATTGTTGAGGGGTTTTGATCATGACTAAAGAGTGACTCTTGATGTATGTTGAGTTGATCATTGGATGAGGTATAAACATCTTCAAGTTGCTCATTGATGGATAGATCTTGGTCATTGTTTTCAACGATTGTGGTGGAGAGATTGTCAATGTTTTCAACCATAGGATCAAATGATATTAAATTTCTTACATTGGATCATTGTTGGGTATTGTTGGTGGATTTTGATCATGATTGAAAAGTGACTCTTGATATATGTTGATTTGATTGTTGGATGAGGCAAAAAGATATTCAAGGTGCTCATTGATGGATAGTTGTGATTGATCTTGGAGATGTGATGATTGATCTTCGAAATGGGGTGATTGGGTTTGTTGTTGATGTTGTTGATCTTGATAAACAACCTCTTGATATTGGAGATATTATTCTTGATGTGGTTGTGGACACAACTCAATGCTTTGATGACATGGTTTAACCAATGGAAGAGTGTATTGATTTTGGGGTGGAGATGTCTCTTGGCGCAACGAGTCAATTATTTTGGCAAGTGAAGCAATTTGATCTTGCAAAAATTGATCTTGATTTTGATCTTGACACCCTTGATATAGTTGATTTGGTTTTTGTTCAAGAAGATTTGGAATGCATACTTGTGGTGTTTGTATGCGATCATGGACAAATTGATTTTGGATAATGTTCTAATTTGGGATGGTATTTAGATTTGGCATTATGGGTTGAAATTGAACATTTTTTTGGTTTGGAAATCTAGGTAACTTTGATTTTGCATGGTGTTACCTTGAATTGGATCGATACGTGGAGTCATTAACATCTTGTTTGGAATTTGAACAACATTTGTATGATTCACAAACATATCTATCCCAAAGTTTACCAAGTGTGGATTTGAAATGTTCATGTTTAGTAAACTTGTACTTGGTATATTCACATTTGACATTTATGGATTTGGTGGGATAATGTTGTTTTGTTGAAGACTCATGCATTGATTGTTTGGTTAATAGATTTATAAGTTTGGAATTTGATATAAATCTACCATAGCGAAAGGTGTTCCAAAATTTGGATTGGGCATACTCACTTTTGTTGTACCATTGAAGTTTGTAGGAGATAATAATGCCATGCATGGATTGTATAAATATGAGTTTTTATATTCCATTGGTTTTGTAAGGTTTTGATAGTTTGGTTGACTTAGATTACTCATGATGTAGGAATAAAGTTTATATTCCATGTTTTTCTTGTGTTTTGACCTTGTTGACCTCTAAGGAATTTAGGACCAATGATGAGATGAAGGATGAAAGGGTGAGTGATATGGGTGTTGAACTTTTAGGAACTTTGGATCAATGCTAGAATCTAGGATTTATGATTGGATTGGTTTGATTTGATTTGGATAATGGAATTGTAAATGCTAAGATGTTGGATGTTATCTTGGAATAAACTTGTCCACAAGGGTGATAACTTAACTAAGTGTGTGAGGAAGGATTCATCCACATACACCTAACTAAACAAATGATTTTGATTTGGTTTAAGTATGTACCCAAGTATAGATAATGATGTTTCCAAAGCTCTAAAGTTGTTTGTGGGATGGGATGATAAATTTTTGGGATGAATGTAGTGATTGATTTTGATTGTAAATGAACCTAAGAGGGACCTTGTTTATAAGACCAAGATAGTGAAGAACATGCTTTCTCCTAAGAGTAGTTCAAACCAAAAGACCAATGTTTGCATGTAAGATCATAAGAAAAAATATGATAAGCACATGTGTGGGGTTCAATTAATTTAATCTTGGTTAATGAATTGCTTTTACCACATCCAAACTTCTTGTTTAGATTTTCAAACTAGATGTCTATGTCTCAATTTATTTTCATCCCACAAGGTCCATTATGTGAAAACCGAGAAAAATCAAGGCAATAGTTCCCTAATGTTGAATTTAGGGAGAAAATTGAGATATAAATCCAAATACTTAGAGGCCTCTAAGGATAGAATCCCCAGGGACAAGCAATAATACTTGGATTTTTCAAAGGTATTTGCTCCTTCTAAAGGGTTTGAAATTTTGATGATTTTGTTGAATGTTTGTTCTCTAGATTTTGGATCCAAGCAATGAGTTTAACTGACTCAAAGATTGCACAACCCTAGGATAGAAAAGAAAATATTTGTTGAATTCCCACTTGGATAAATCCAATTGTGCTTATTTAGAGTGAATGACTAGAAGCTTGAACACACTAGATCCCCTCCATGACACACACTTCTCAGGTAAGCCAAGATTCAGTTCTCATGAATCTCCCATGAAAAACTTTTCATCTCTACAAATAACCACAAGTATGTGGGATAGCTCCAGAGGTCTGACCTCCTAACACCAACAAATATTAGGATTTTTTGCTAGTATACAAGGGTTCATAATAAGGGTATCCAATTCAAAGGACATGATGATAAACTCCCTCAAGAGGTATCCCAACCCTTAGAACAAGGGATTTATGCATCATAAAGATACTGGGGGAGAGCTATCATGCATCACTAAGTTGATTGCAAACTTTCCTTGCAACCACAAATTTTTATAGTGGTTCAAAAGAGCCTGGATTATGCTCGTTATCGCTTAGGTCATTCCCTTGGGGTGAGTACTTTTTCCCACCAAGGCAGACCCTCTAAAGGTGAATAATAGCAAGTAAGTACATCTGTAGTTCAATCAATCTTTGTTTGTGTGAATAAAAAGAGAACACACGCAATGCCTTTTCTCACACTAGCAAGTTTTGTTAAAATTTTAAAAACCCAAATTGAAGTGCGGAGGCAATATTTTAGACAACCTAATATCACCAAAATGCTTTTGATTCTCAAGATCACTGTAAAGTGTGAGAGAAGTGCATACGTATTTCAATGATATTAATCTGTAAAAAAGATTACAAAACAAGATAAGCACATGTTCATTTTTGACTTCAAAAGCAATAAATGAGTTCTTTTTATAGCACCAAATTTGAGTGTTTGAAGTTGTTTGTTCAATTTTTAAAACCCAAAATCAAATCTAGTGAGTTTCTAATTGTTATTTTTAACCCTTTGTGGAAAAGAAAGCTTTTTTTTATTCTTTTTAAAACCCAAATGAAATGCAGTTAAGTTCTAAAGATGAAGATAACAAGATAATAAAGATGGGATTATAAATGCTCCCAAAGTGTTAAAGAACACTTTTTTACAATTATGAAAAAGAAAGTGCCATAGGAAGCTCTTCTTGTTTTCTTCTTTTCCTAGACAATGGATATCAAATACTTTTTCTTTCACTTTAATTCTCCATGCTCCTCTTAAAACCTAGAAGTCATGCTCAAAATCTTAGATGAGATTAAGAAACAAGAAGATATAAGGGTTAGATGAATGATTAAGCATAAAAACCTTAAAATTTAAAGCATGTTACAATGTGTTTTGACTTTAGGTGTAAAATTTAAAATTTTAACTCTACAAAAATTGAGAAACACTTACACCATTTCATAGCTTATAAAATTATACCCCATTTAAAAAAAAAAGCTTTGAAAAAGACCTCTGTATGACCAAGAGATGGCCATTTTAAGATTGACTATAAAAGCAAAAAAAATACAGAGGTAGCATTGCTATTTGTAGTAGTGGGGAAATTTGACTTCTAGTGTTGCTATTTGGAATTTCAGCGTTGCTCTATGTCCTGGAAAGACAAATAAGAGAAAAAAATGATGGAAATGGCCAAAAAAATGTGTTAATTTTGAGATTTGTGCCCTCCTTCTAGCGCCAAAATGTGAATACTTAGCTTAGACTTGCTCAAACATGGAAAAAAAAGCAAACATTAGTCTTCAAACAAGTTTAAACCAAACATTCCCTATGGATTTTTTTGAACATATGAATATGGAAACAGCAAAATATCTTAAACTATGCAAATAAATCACAAATGAAACTCTATTCTAATGCTCAAACTAGCATCCCATAGGGGGATTGGTGCGTTGATGTGGACAAAATCCCTTTCACAATCCCTTGATAAGCTTGATGATGGATGTGTGATGAACAAGATGAATTTGATGCAAAATTCCAATAACCTAACTATGATGGAGAAATTCTATGCTAACTTGGATGAAATTCTGGATCATAAACTTGCATAAACCTCTCTCCCCTAAATCAATAGAGAAGGTCTCTATTTATAAGGAAGAAGGGTGGAGGATTGAAGAATATGAAAAATGTGGGATTAAACTTGAACCAATGGCATTTTGCCACTTGTCAACATGCTAATGAAGGAGAGTGGAGCACATTTTGAACAATGTGCATGTCAAATGCATGTAAGTGGAATTTGAAATTCAAAAGATGGCTTGTGTAAGAAGAGTTGTAAGAGGAGTTAATGCCAAGTTGGCTCAAGAAGAGGACATGTAAGAGCCTTTAATGCCAAGTTGGAGGACAAAAGTCCTTTAGGAGGGAGAATTCAAATAAGTGGAATATTCCAAGAATACACCATATTTGAATGGAAATAGAGGAATTAATAAATTGAATAAATTGATTTACATGTGCAACTTGCAAAAGCTAGAGGAATGGAGGATTAGTGTTAGGAGTTAGTTAGGATTAATTAACTTAGATGAAGTTAGTTGATTTGACATTTGATTTAGATATTTAGATTTATTTAAATCAAATGAGAAGATAGTGGAAGATTAGTAATTTAATTAAATAAATTTGACTTATTCAATTAAATGAAGAAAATTAGGATTCAACTAAATAAAATTGATTTATTTAATTAAAAGAGGATATTAGGGTTTAATTAAATAAATTTGATTTATTTAATTAAAAGAGGAAAATTAGGATTTAATTAAATAAAATTGATTTATTTAATTAAAAGAGGACATTATGCTTTAATTAAATAAAGTTGATTTATTTAATTAAAAGAGGAAAATTAGGATTTAATTAAATAAATTTGATTTATTTAATTAAAAGAGAAAAATTAGGATTTAATTAAATAAAGTTGATTTATTTAATTAAAAGGGGAATATGGAGGAATTTAATGAATTTAATTAAATAAAGATTATTCAATTAAATGGTTAATATGGACGCGATTAAGAAAGAATTGGTGTTAGTGAATTAAGATCAAGTGCATGATATCGATCAAGATATTTTGAGTGTCTATAGATGCTAGCACACCACATGAATGTCTACACATCACGCAGACATCTAACACATCAATTTTCCAGAAATATGTTGGTAGTTTGTTGCCGCTTCATCATTGGTCCTCATGGAATTAAAATCATGAAATTACAACCCATGAGGTTCTTATTATAAATGTAATTAGGTGTAATAAATGCAAGGATAAATGCATAAATGTGAAATTTCCGCTAGGTTGTAATTTGCGACATTGCATTTTCCCCCACTTTAGTAGGTGCAATTTTGGGAAAAATCAGCCACACTAAAGTAGAAAATAAAATAAACACAAAAACTTGAAAATTTTATAGATTTGCATACCAAAAAGGATACTATAGAGGACATAGAGGTTGAGCAGGTAGGCACGAAAGATTCCCCCAATAGTCAAACTCAGTGAACATACAACATTTGTTGTGAAAATATGCAAAAAATCTAATTATGCAAAACTAAAAGTTTAAGTCATTTCGAAAATCGGAAGAAGCTACCAAGGTGAGAATAATGATCAAGGAAAACATCAATGGTTTAGAAGAAAAATATGGTAAAGAGGTGACTATATGTATCCTCCTGAGTTTTCCCCTAGCTAGGTGGGGAAAAATCAGGAAGAATGGAGGGACCACGATACCTGAGAAAAATGGGCCCCCAGGGGGCCTATATATACCCGAGTGGTCCCCTAGAAGGGTCATTTTCACTATTCAATTTTGTTGAATTTTGTGAGAGAAAAGTTAGTAAAAAATCACACAGACAAGAGTATATAGAGCCTAGACTGGACCAACTATAGCAGGATGTTGCTGAGGGTCTTGAGGTGGACCAGGTGAGTCTTTAAACCTTGTTTTTTGTGCATTTTTTAAGATTTTAGCTAGGTTTAGGATGAAATCACAATGCATGCATCCCACATGTGTGCATTTGTCCCTCTTGTACGATGGTATCTTGCTAGTGTGCTGGAGTCTACAAGATGTGTTGGTGTCTAGTCCAACTTTAATGGTGGACCTTAGATGAAATTGCACCACATAGACATCTGTGGGGCATGCCTACATCCTAGTGGCACTAGATAGAAAATTCTCATGCTTGAGATACAATTTTCATGTCCAGTATACTAATTTAGGTGTTTTTTCACTTTTTTGCAAGATTACCCAAAGATCTAAGAGCATCTCGATGGGCGGGTGTTACACCTCATGATGCATGTTAGATGATGAGGAGATACTACTGTGACGAGTTGGGTTGTGGAACATTTACACCATGCTTGAGATGCTTTACCACGATCACATTCTCATGGAATTAATGGAGTAGTGGAGCTCTACTACATCAACCTTCCACCTCTCGATGGGTGAGATGACCATCATGCTAGAGGATGTATATCACATCCTTAGTCTCCCCATCCGCGGGTGGTGGGTGACCATAGATGATACACATTCTACATAGGAGTGAGTGAAGGGAGTCTAGTACTGCTTGGGTTTTGAGGATGATGGTGATAGGATTGGGAACATCTACATCAGTTGGTTCAAGTAGAGCAACGCGATGGTCCCACCACTCTGATGGGTGTTGGTCGTCACTATGGCCACACAGGTCATTGTGGATGATTAAGGCTCTCACCTTCATGGGTGCCTCATGCATACCATTAGGGAAATGAAACAATACAAGATGAATTTTATGTGGGGGTGGAGCATGCTTGCACACCTGTACCATGAGATGGGTAGGTACATGCACTATGAGTTACAAAGTTTGATCACATGCACCTTACTACAGGTGTGGGCCTTTGCTCACATCACATGTATGCAACTTGCTAGGTATCCCTAGGTGAGGGATTACTCAGTGTTGATGGCTCATTGGTATGAGCTTATTAGATAGTGGTGACACAGAGTTCTACAGTTTTTGTGTCTATAGTTTGATACTCTGAGGTCTGATTAGATTGGATGGAAACTGTATAGGTGGTTTAGGTGGGTAGATGATAGTAGGTACCTTAGGAACCTGCAACGTGATTGATTTTTTCTAGGTCGCATTGATTTTGTGATCATGTCCTCTTACTGGCAGAGGGTTATGCGATAGTTTGGAATTATCTAGACTATCCCTCCCATAGTCCCTTCCTACACATAGGGTGTGAGGAGTGCTATATGGCTAGGTGATCATCAACAACCGTCCATCACCAACATTATCCCTTCTAATGATGATATGATGAATTAGGACCAGTTAAAGGCCCACCCCGTCAATGACGAAGGGTTGGTGCAAGGATTCCACACGTAGTGATTGATTCATTTTCTTGCAAACATTTCCCAGTAGATGCCCCCTGGGGGATCTTGGTTTGCAAGGTGTTGCATCACCTATACAAATGCAGAGGTGGACAAAAAGGGGTAGAGAGCAATAGGAGGAGGAGGTGGCAGCTAGTATAGTGGAGGCGAGATTGAGGCGGAAATGGAGGATTCCCTCTCCTCCACCTGCTATCCTAGTCTTAGTAGCAGTGCCAACACCATCCATTGACCCAATGATAGCTTTGATGGCACTAGGAGCAGTGCTTGATGTAGGTGGCACAAGACCTAGTGTTGCCCCATCCTCAGACTCACATCGGTAGCCAAGGGATCTAGGTACAACATTTTCTTATGTCATTTCATTATAGTATTTCCAATTGTCATCTCATGTATATACTTTTATTTTTGGTTTAATGTATATACATCACGTGATAATAATGGGTCTATTCTCTATGTGGATGTTGTGCACACTTAAGAATGGACTACATTGATAACACAGTGCATATCAAAAATGGCCCCAACCATGCCTATCTGAGGGTCCATCTTGGATGCGTATCAGCCACCCTTAGTGTGGCGACATTCCCATTTATTCAAGATGATCGTAGTACTAAGGATGGGATACGAGGAGGGGTAGGTGGAGATCATCCAAAGGACTATAGATGCCATGATTTCTAAATCACAAAGATACCAGGTGTTGATGGAGTTGTGACATACCTTGTTTGAGTGAGATGCAACTATGATGAGAGAAGATAGTGTCAAGCAGGCATGCGATGCTCTATAGATCTAGCTTGATGAACTCATAGGGCAGGTGACAATTGTGATGCCGATAGGGGATCAATAAATGTAGGATGCGCTTATGTAAGCCAAACTTTAGATAGCCTCCCTTCAAGGAGAGATTGGAGGGCTATGCACAGTGGTATCCATCTCCTGATTGCATAGGTCCTGCTTTGTCTCTACCATCCAACCACAATGCTATCCTCTGCTAGAATCAAAGGGATCAAGGAGCCATGCACCCAAAGTGTAGAGATCTAATTTTGTGTAAACCATTTTTGTAGTGATGGCACATGTTTTGTGGATCATTTTTTATGTATAAACATTGATACACATATACAGTCGTCACTTTTTTTGATAGTGGCACGATACATGTACATGACATTTGATATATATATATACATGAGATATGAGTTTTGACATTATGGTGTTCTTTAATTCATGTTTATGCTTCTTTAATTTCATGTATGATTATGTGATGGATGTTGTATTTATGGATGCATGTTTAGATTAGATGTTATCATGATTTAATAAACACACATGGATGTATGTTAATTAAATATAATGATGATCTAATTTCCTAACCAAAAGATGAAATGTAATGCATGGATACATAGCATAGAAAAACACACGTATGTATGTCTATCTCACACACACATGGTTACATCATGGAATGCCAACATATGACTTGCTACAACCACTGGAGTTTAGTGTTACACATGTGACACATAGACACTACGCTTAGTATCAATGACACTACGCTTTGTATTGATGAAGGTGCATTGCATTAATAGGTTCTTTTAGATGACAGTCCATAGGCACTAGAACCATACACATAGATGAAAATGTAAGGGCCTAACCAATTAGGACTAAAATTTCCCCTTTGGTCAAGCAACACATTTACATTTCTCTGATTATCATAGAGAACTAGATCACCTACCTTGAAAGTTCTAGGGAGAAAACCTTGATTATACTACCTAGATATCAATCATGGATAAGCCTTAAGATGATCAAGGGTTTGTAAACGATGCTCATCAAGCAAATCAAGCTAATGAAAATGGTTGGATCAGTAAGTTTCATCATCAATTAACCCTTTAAGGGAAACCTGCAAGGATGGAATTTCCAACTCTAAAGGCATGAGAACTTTAACACCGTACACAAGGTTGTAAGGCATTGTTCCCATCATTGTACAAACACTCGTGCGATAGTCCCACATAGTGTACTTTAATTGATTATGCCAATCATTACCATTGTTATCTCACAATGTATATGGAGATGCTTTATGTTTAATGTGATCACAACATGTAAGCCAATAATAAGGGCTTCATACTCAACGATGTTATTGGTGCAAGTGAGCTCTAATTGAAAGGAGAGAGGGATCGAATTATCCTTAGGAGAGATAAAAAATGCACTTGCCCCAAAGCTAGTCTGACATCTTGATCCATCAAAATACATCTCCCATACAAGATCATGAATAATTGTGAAAATATCTTCATCATTTAACAAGTCTAGACCAGGGAAGGAGAGAGATGGAGTGTCTACTAGTTGATCAATGAACACTTGACCTTTTATTGATTTCTGAGGCATGAAATTTATGTTGAACTCAGAAAGAAACATTACCCATTTTGCTAACCTCCAACAAGGTCAACACTAGAAAACAAATGCTTTAGAAGATCACTTTTCACAATGACACACGTTTCAACATGAAGAAGGTAATGTATTAACTTCTACATTGCAAAGATGAGAGAAAGGAATTGTTTCTCCATGGTGGAATATCAATTTTCATAATCAACAAGGACATGACTAATGTAATACATTGCTCTTCTCTTCTGGCATCATCATACTAAGCAAGCAAGGCTACCAAAGTGTACAGTGATGCAACGAGGTAGAGAAAAAATGGCCTATCTTGCATAGCCAATATTAATATCGGAGGATTGGCTAGATAAGCTTTAATTGAATCAATATCTTTCTGGAACTCACCATCCCATATAAAGTGAACATCCTTTTTCAATAGATGAGTAAAGGGAAGGGTACGACCAACCAACCACTAGTAGAATTTTGCAAATAATTGACTAGGTGACTAAAATTTTTAGTCACAACAACTAAAATGACTAAACTCTACTAATTTTTTGCAACAAAACTATAAATGAGTAAATAAATGACTAATTTGGTCATTGGGTAAAAAATTATTTAGTCACACTGGTGCAGTCAAAGATGTAGGGTCCAGAAATAGGACTGTCCAACCTTGCATCAAGAGTAAACACAACAAAATCTCAAAGAGTTGAAATAACAATCACACATGGATATATGGAAAATTATCAATTATTTACTTGCAACATGCCTTGCCTTCTGGCTTATAGATTATAGAAAGATATATGGTGCTAAGCCCATAATTACAATGTGGGTAAAAGCCCTTATTACAACCTCACTATCTTCCTACTTGATTCTACTGAGTGGATGACTAATGCAACTACACAATGCTTATTTATACTATTTCATAGCTCCATAAAAGGTTTGCATTGACCTCAAGAGGTCTCAAACCCCAAAGTTGATGAAATGTGTGAAGGTTGGCCAAACATATGAATTTCCTTTGATCCTTGGATATACAAGATGCAGATCAAAACAAAGGTCCCTCGATAAATGTGCATCCTTATGAAATGGTTTCTCAAGCTCTGCAAGTCATGGGATAGGTATTCACACTTGAAAAGCCAAGAATGGTTGGTGAATGCTCTCTGTCTGAATACAACTGATATTCTGTCAGTGATAACTTCGTACTAGAATATCTAAATCACTTGAATTCTGGGTATGATGTAGATGTCACAATGAAGATCATATATCCTACTCCACGAGCTCTGATGTTACAATGTAGTATAATGCAGAATGAAACACTGACATTGGGTCCTACTGAAATGCAAGAAAAAAAATGAAGGCAAATATTTTTGGTTGATGCAAGATTACTTGGAAACCAAGGATGCTCTTGCATCAGACACTTGAGGTTGAAGAAAATTGAGCCTCTCACTTTCCAGGGGCTAGAGGAAAACCAATGCGGTCTGCCTCAACTTGAGAAATCCATGATGAATTTTCCTCCGGTCTTCCTTTCCATCTGACTAGATACTCCTTGTATTGCCTTCCTCTAGTACTACATCCAACTTTGCTGTCCAAAATTTCATCAATTTTATCTAGATGATGCATTATTTGGTCCAGAAAACTAACTCCTTTGTCCTCCAGTGAATCTCCTTCATGATACTGGTATCTATGTATGCAGTGTTGAATATAGGTGATATGCCAAATTCCTTTGGTGGTTCCACTTCATATGCATTTCTAGAATTAAACTTCTTGATGATCTTACAAGGTCCAAACTTATTCATCTTTAACTTGTTATATGTCCCAACTGGAAATCTCTCTTTTCTTAGATATACCATTACTTCATCTCCTACTGCAAACTCCTTGTGCCTTCACTACTTATCCGCTTTCTCCTTGTGTGTATTGTTCATCTTATCTAACTGCTCCTTAACTTGAGTATGCATTGTTTCCATGAATCCTGCAAATTCTAAAGCCTCTGCACTCCTTTTACTCTCCATATTGATATCTCTCAATTTTGCTACTCCTCTAGGTTGTTGGCCTATCACAATTTCAAATGGTGCCTTCCCTGTGCTTTGGTTTACTGAATTGTTATAGGAAAATTTTGCATGCGGTAATATTAAGTCCTAATTTCTTGCTTTACCTTCAATCAAACATCTCAAAAAATTCCCCAAACTCCTATTTACCACTTCTTTTTTTCCATCTATCTATGGGTGAAATGTTGAACTATACTTCAAATATATCTTCATCTTCTTCCACAATGTCTTCCAGAAATATCCAATGAATTTAGTGTCTCTGTCTAATACTATGCTCTTTGGTAGTCCATGTAATCTCACAATCTCCTTGAAAAATAGGTCTACAACATGTACTACATCACTGGTCTTCTTACAAGGTATGAAATGCACTATTTTAGAAAATCTATCCACAACCACAAATATAGAGTCAAATCCTCTTAGAGTCTTAGGTAATCCCAACACAAAATCTATGCTAATGTCTTCCCATGATCTCTTTGGTAATTTTAATGGTGTATAAATTCTAGTGTTCTAACTGTTTCCTTTTGTAACTTGGCAAATCCTACAACTTTGAACATATTCTCTGACATCCTTATACAACTGTAGAAAAAATTAGTTCTCACTCACCACTGCTATGCGCTTATCAATTTCAAAATGTCCTGCTATTCCTCTGTAATGCTTCTCCATGATCAAATTCTCTCTCATTGAAATCCTAGGGATACATAACTGATTGTTCTTGAATAACATACCTTCATGAATGAAATAATCCAACCATTTGCTTCTATCTATCTCTATAAGTTCCTTGCAAACCTTCCATGCCTGAACAAAATCAATTACCTTTTGACACGTATGCTTTAGTTCCTCAAAACCTAATACTTCAATTCTCATCTCTATCAACAAACTTCTTCTCCTACTCAATGCATCTACAACCTTGTTTGACTTTCCACTTCGATGCTTCAACACAAATGTATAACTATGCAAGAACTCTACCCATCTCATATGTCTCTGGTTCAACTTCCCTTGACTATTCAAATATTGTAAAGCTTCACAATTTGTATATAATAAAAATTCCTTAGGCAACAAGTAATGTCTCCACTTCTTCAAGGCTTGTATTATTGCATAGAATTCCTAATCATAAAATGAATATCTTTTTCTAGCATCATTCAAATTCTCACTGAAATAGGGTATTGTTCTCCCTTCCTAACTCAACACAACTCCTATTGCACTTCCACTAGCATCACAATCTACTTGGAATACCTTATCAAAGTATGGTAGTGCTAACATAAGTTGTTCTGTTACCTTTTGCTTCAATAAATCAAAAATATTTTGTGCTCCTGATGTCCACTTAAAATCCTTCAGATCATCCCTCATTGTCTTTATCATAGGTGTACAAATACTACTAAAATTCCTGATGAACTTCCGGTAAAAACTTGCTAGTCCATGAAATGATCTTACCTCTCCAACATTCACAGGTGTAGGCCATTCAACTATTACTCTAACCTTCTTAGGGTCCATCTTTAATCCTTCTGCAAATATCACAAATCCAAAATACACTAGTTCCTCCTTCATGAAACTACACATCTTGATGTTTATCAACAACTTATTTTCTCTTAGCCTCTGAAATACTTGTCTAATGTGATCCAAATGTTCTTCCTTAGTCTTACTAAAAATCAGAATATCATCCAAATAAACAATGACAAAGTTACCCAAGAATTTATTCAAGACTTCATTCGACAACCTCATAAATGTGCTAGGTGCATTAGTTAGTCCAAATGGCATGACCAACCACTCATACAATCCCTCATTTGTATTGAAAGTAGTCTTCCATTCATCTCCATCTTTGATCCTGATCTGATGGTATCCACTCTTTAGGTCTATCTTGGTGAAATACTTAGCTCCACTCAGATTTTCCACGATGTCATCCATCCTAGGCAACAAGAGTCTATACTTCATTATGATCTTATTGATAGCTCTTGGATCTGTATATATCCTCCATTCTTCATCTTTCTTAGGTGCAAGTATAGCTAGTCCTATACATGGGCTGATACTTTATTTGATCAATCCTTTCTTCAATAGTTCATGTATCTGTTTGTTTAGCTTCACATTCTCCACTAGTTTCATTTGGTGTGTGAATTTTTTTGGAAAACCGGCTCCTAGAATAAGATCCATATGATGACTGGTACTCTAGATTGGTGGTAATTAATTAGGCACATTATTTGATACAAGATCTTGGTACTATGTCAACAGTTCAATGACTTCCTTCTCCGATGATTATGATTCTACATCTAGGGCTCCACACTTCCTTAGAATAAAAGAAAAATGCATGTTTTCATGTCTCAATCCATCTAGAAATTTCCTTCCATCTACCAAATTGATTCTAGCTGTTCCACATACTTCACTTTCAGCTTCATCCTCCAAAGGTGTCAAGGTGATTCTCTTTCCATTGGAAAATATGGTATAGGTATTCTTTCTCGCATCATGCATAGATTTCTTATCATACTGCCAAGGTCTACCCAACAACATATGATATACATCCATTGGCATAATATCACATAGCACTTCATCATGATATGATCCTATTTTGAACTTCACTGGACATTGCTCACTTACTAGTATCTTGTGATCATCTTGAATCCAAGCTATCCTATAAGGTTTCAAATGTTTCCTCCTTTCCAAATTCAACTTTGTCACCATTTCCTCAGAAACCAGGTTATCTATACTACCATTGTCAATGATAACTTTCCAACACTTACCTCCTGCTTTGCATCTAGTCCGGAACAAAATTTTCCTCTGCGGTGCTTCCTTAGGTACTTCCTTCTACTAGATCAACACCCTTCTCATGAATAAGGATTCTCCCTTCTCAGGACTTTCTCCAGAACTTGGTGATTTTACTGGTCCTTCCTGCACATATCTGGTTCTTGCATGATTTTTAGTCTTCTTACTTTCTTGGCGACACTCAAATGCTCTATGTCCTTCTCCTCTGCACTTAAAACATGTTCCTCTAAAAGTTCTCTTTTCATATCCTTTCTCATCTATCCGGTATCCATCATTTCAGTAAGAATTGTAGCCTCCTCGATTGTGACGGTAATAATTTCTATCATCTCTCCCCTTATGATACGAATTGGAATCCCTTTCTTCCTTGTGGTGTGAATCTCTATCCTTGTTTTGCTCTACATATGGTTTTTCTTCACTGGAATGTGGCCTTCCTTTCTGAAATCTACCTCCTCTTCCTCTTTGCTTCTGTTCATGTCTATTTTTTAGCTTTTCCTCCACCTTTAATGCAAACTAATATGCTTCCTCTACTGAATTCATCCTTACCAGACTCAAAACTTCTTGAATGTTCATCCTCAGCCCATTGATATATCTTGCCACTTTCTTCTTACTTGCTTCACTATGTCTAGTCCAGATGAAGATCTTATGAAATTCCTTAGTGTATTCTTTCATAGTCTTCTCCTTCTGTCTCAGGTTTTTCAATCTCTTCAACAACTCTAATTCATAGTATGCAAGTATAAACTAGTTCTTCAATTTTTCCACCATTCTATCCCATTTCACAATCTTTTCCTTACCTTTCCCACTTCTCTCCAATTGTACTTCCTTCCACCATATTGCAACATGTCCTTTAAGTTTTTTCTTTGTAAATCTCACTCTCTTCGGATCTTCAATTTCCTCATATTCAAAGTATTCTTCAATGTCATTTATCCAATCAATCAACTCCTCAGAGTTTAGGTTACTGGTATAGTTCGAAGTCTCCATTCTAGGTCACTTTCCTATCTTTGAAATATCATTCAACATATTCATCTGATATGATTCTTCCTTTTCTGAAGTTTCTTCAGTTAGGTTTACAAATTGAACTTCATAATCATCACTTTCATCATTAGGTCTAGGGTTTAAGCATTTTCTTCTATCTTCTTCAACAACATCCAATCTAACTTTCATTTTTCACATCATTTCCATCATCTCATCCATCTTTCCATTAACATTAATAGAAGTATAAATTCTCCTCAGTGACATCTCTTCCTAGGATCTGGTGCAATTGACTCAAGTCAGAAATCTAGCTATAGGGTCACAACTACCTCACAATTGACGATCGATTGACAAACACTAGTAGGCTACCTCAGGTTGGTGATCTGTCCACAAAAGGATCTTACATAATTCCTTGTTCAACTTCACAAACTTTCTTTGGTACAACTACCTCAAGTTGATGATCTGTCCACCTATGCTCTCCCAAAGTTTGCAAACTCGCTTTGATACCACTTGGTGCAGTCAAGGATGGAGGATCAAAAAATACGACTGTCCAACCTTGCATTAAGAGTAAACACAACAAAAGCTCAAATGATTGATAATAAAAATCACACATGGATATATGTAAAATGATCAATTATTCACCGACAACATGCTTTTCCTTTCGACTTACAGATTATAGAAAGATATGCCGCTAAGCTTAGAATTACAATGTAGGTCAAAGCCCTTATTACAACCTCACTATATTCCTACTTGATTCTACTGAGTGGATGAATAATGCAACTACACAATGCTTATTTATACTATTTCCTAGCTCCAGAAAAGGTTTGCATTGGCATCAAGAGGTATCAAACCCCAAAGTTGATGAAACATGTGAAGGTTGGCCAAACATATGAATTTCCTTTGAACCTTGGACAAACATGATGCAGATCAAAACAAAGGTCCCTCGATGAATGTGCATTGTCATGAAATGGTTTCCTAAGCTCCACAAGTCATGGGATAGGTCCACACACTTGAAAGACAAGATTGGTTGATGAACACTCTTTGTTAGAATACAATTGATATTCTGTTAGTGATAACTTCATACTGGAATATCTCCAAATCACTTGAATTCTGGGTATGATGTAGATATTGAAATGAAGATCATATATCTTACTCCATGAGGTATAATGTTACAATGTAGTATAATGAAAAATGAAACACTGAGACTGGGTCCTACTAAAATGCAAGAAAAAAATGAATGCAAATGTTTTTGGTTGATGCAAGATTGCTTGGAAACTAAGGATGCTCCGGCATCACACACAAATAAAAATTACTAAACAGTTAGTCACGTGAGTAAAAATTAGACAAAATTTTAAAAAATATTTGGGGAAATAATTGGAAGGAGTCATGTTTATTGTGCGTGATTCTGCATTATTCCTATTTAGAATTTGGTGATTCTACATTGTCCCTGTTTAGACAACTACACTGAGGCACCTCATTTTGAGTTACAATAGTTGGGTGCATGAACTATACTAAGGCATTTTGATCAAGTTACAACACTTGCATGGGTGATAAATATTGTTTGGAGAGGATCTAAAGAATTTTCAAAAGGTAGGCAAGGACTTTAGTGTTTGTTGCAAAGTATTTGAAGTCTAGAATTGTTAATAAATATTTAACTAGCTCCCTTCGGGTTTATTTTTCTATGCACTGGCCTGTACATCGCCAAGTCTGCTCGACCTTTTATCAAGGTTTTGATCTGCTACTCCACGTGTCTACTCTTCACAACTTTGAGTATCAGCATTCCCTTCGGATCCTGGGAAACTCCGCTATGCTTCCATGTGTTACAGCTACGGGATACTTTTGGTTCTTGTTTCCTTGACGCCTCATCGGGCTGCAAAATGTTTCCATGAAGCCCTCATTCCTAAAAGATGCTGGTGGGCCCCACAGTTATTGACTATAGTATGCACTTGCTACATGTCTAATGTTTGCAAATCCTTTAGCGTAGAAATTAATTAGCAACCGCGGGCAGCGAAATGCTGCCACGCGTCTCTATTGCGCCCAGCTGATGATCGCTCCCTCCATTGTTGGTGAAGGCTCTGGTCATTTGACATGTGTAGCCTAATGCAAATCCTCTATGGTGAAGGGAGAAAGGTTCATGTGAGTAGGGAAAGGCTGCCACGTGCCTAACCAATGGATCTCCTATAAAGGCAGGGGATTACATGAACTGAATGAGGCTATTGGCTACTGCGTGTCATCATCATTCGCTCAGGAGGGTAACACTTGTCTAATCAAGCCCAGCTGGGGCCACCGCCATCATTACAGAGGATGAACTTGTGCCCAGGATGATTGGATGGTTTGTTTCGGATCGATCCTGTTGTAATGGCCTTGGGAATATTCTAATTCAGGCATCATTGCTGGGAATCACAAGATCTTTTCTGTTACTGCTCTCTGAGGCAGTGGGGGTTTTTCATGCTATAAATACTTTTCTCTGTGTTGAGAAAAGGGTCCGAAATTTGGAAAAAACATGCTGGTTTTAGCAAAAGATGCTAGGCCTTTATTACTATTTTATTTAATTGCAAAAACTCTTAGACTGTGCCAATTGTTGGGCCTTTCTATTTTTTATGCTATTTGATCAAACTATGAACTATGCTTTTTATTGTCTTGAGACTTCATTTGAGAACTTTTATATATGTTGGATGCAATTTTTCTTACCTAGATCATGTCTAAGGACTCTTCTTGGTAGTAGGAATGTATGCAATTTTATTTTATGTCAATGAATGAATTGTCTATGCTATAATCTTAAGTATCTAATTTTTTGGAACACTACAATACCATTCAGACCCTTAAATCTATAATTTATCGTGCCCATCATTAAATCTTGGTGTATCACCTTAGGTTAGACTTTATTTTATTATATTTGCTTCCTTTTCCCTTTCCAAACCCCATTATAGAAGAAGCCGACTTCTCTAAAATTCTGGAGGATGCTCAGTTTAGCTTAAAAGGTCCCCCTTAAATTGAGTTTCCCATAAGACTCTGTTATCTCATCAAATTTTTGCGTCAACAGTAATGAAGTCAAATTTGGGGACACCCTCTATAGTGAATTCAGAGGTAATTCAAAACCCTCATTACATTAAACACAAAATCTATAGCTTTCTGATACAAAACTTATAGTAGTTACAATATATTGCTCTTAATAATGTTCTTTTACAATCTTCCCATTGTTCTACTTCATAATGTGTTTGAGCTAAATATAAATTTGGGTGTCATCAATGGGCCCTTGGTCTACTGGTGAAGTTGAAAGGTTTAGAATGAGCCCACCAAGGATCAAGTCTTGCTGAGTGCAAAGCCCCAATGCAAAAGGGATGAGGCCATGATTATGCTCCGGGTGGATTTTGCTAGAATGGATACCCCTTAGTCCTTGGCTCTAAGCTAAAGGGGACTCCCTTGGGGGTATCTCCAAACAAAATTTAGGTGTTAGTGCCAAAATAGAATTTCTTCAAACAATTTTGATACATTTTCACTACAAGCACAAACTGTCCTTGTGCAAAGTAAACATGTGCTAGATTTACCCACACATCAAGCATCTAAACAAAGATGTTTCCTCCAACAACTTCTTGTACCTATGTAAAAATTTCCTTTGCAATATCAAATTGAACCCTTTCAGCTAGCACAATGGCTGGCCCATTTGTAGCATAAACATTTCCTGGTCTTTGTGCCAACACTTAAGTGGCCCCTTTTATGACATTAAGATCCTCCTGAGTTATTATTATACTCCTATTTTCTAAGAGAAAAATCCCCAAGGCCCATGGGAAATGAACGATGAGCATTTGAGTTTCAACTTGGCTTCATTTCAAAAAGGGGACATTATAGTGTACAAGATTTGTTTAATGACAAAAAAATTTAATCCATTTATTTGGGACTATAAAATAAAAATAGATGAATTAATCTATTTTCAATTATAGGTTCTTTTAATCTATAATCTGATAGCAAGATAAAGCATAATACATTGAAGGACACAAAAAATATTCTAAAATAAAGACTAAAACAGGTTGCCCATAAAAAATAAGAAAGAGGAAAAATGAAAAGATAACATATTGTAGACATTCAAATTATATTGATTGATATCGTACCCTTGATCCTGATTTACTAACATCAATTCTCCCCAAATCACTTCTTTACTAACCATTTAATCAAATAATCTTTATTTGATTAAATTCATCTTAATTCCTCTATTAATCAAACAAACCAATGTTAGTCATTAAACAAATCTAAAACAATCATTCCCCATGCAATTCATTCAAATGCAATGAATGCGAAAAAAAATTGAATATCAAATAAAAGCTTATTGAAACCCTATTCAAAACATTCAAACCAACATCCCATGGGGGAATTGGTGCTACTTTGATGTGGAAAGTAGCCCTTTCCCAATTCCTTGCAAGCTTTGATGATGAACAATGTGATCCTTGGTGAAATTTGTAATAACATAGCTAAGATTGATGAAAAACTATGAAGACTTGGATGAAAATTGATAAACTTTGCTTCAAATCTATAGATAGTGACTTTGCCTCAAATTGTGGATCCAAAATTAATAGAAGAGCTCTCCATTTATAGGAAAGAATGATGGAGGAATGAAAAACATGAAGGATATGGGACTAAAGATGAACCAATAACAAAGTGCCACATGTCAACATGCTATTGAAGAGAGGTGGAGTATACTTTGATCAATGTGCATGATAAATGCAATTAGGTGGAATTTAAAATTTGAAAGATGGATTGTGGAGGAAGAGATGAAAGGTGAGTTAATGCCACTTGGCTCAAGAAGAAGGACATATAAGAGCTATAAATTCCAAGTTGGAGGACAAGTCCCTTTGGGAGGGAGATTTCAAAATGAAGGAATATTCTAAGGAGATGCCCTTTTGAATGAAAATAGAAGAATTTATAAATCAAATAAATTGATTTATTTGTGCAAGTTGCAAAATCTAGAGGATTTGATGATTAGAGTTAGAGTTAATTAGGATTTAATTAACTTAGATGGAGATTAGTTGGATTTGACATTTGACTTAGATTTTTAGATTTATTGAAATCAAATGAGAGGAATAATGGATATTAGATTTCTTTAAATAAAGTTTGATTTATTTAATTAAAAGGGATGATGTTAGATTTAAATCAAATAAAGGTTAATTTATTCAATTTATAGGAGATGACATTAGAATTCAATTAAATAAAATGATTTATTTAATTAAAAGAAGATGATGATTTAATCAGATAAAGTTGATTTATTTAATTAACAGAGGAATTAAGATGAATTTAATCAAATAAAGATTATTCGATTAAATGGTTAGTAAATAAGCGATTCAGGGAGAACTAATGTTAGTAAATCAGGATCAAGTGTGTGATATCAATCAGTATAATTTGAACATCTACACTTACATATGATTCATTTGAGGTTTTTGATAAGATCTCATTTAACTATGTCAAATGGATTTGGAAAGGACAAGGAATATTTGATTGACTAAAATTCTTAGGTAGCTTATCCATTGTCATTGTATGCATCATCTTCTCTTGGAATCTATTTCTACAATGGTTAGGTTTGGTTAAAGCTTAGGAAGCCTAGACATCATCATCATATGGATCATCTTATCTTAGACTCTATTTCTACAATGGTTCATCATCTTAAGAATCAAAGTATGCATATTTCATTCGTGATTTTGTTAAAACTAGAGAATTTGTCTTGCCATCATCAAAGTCTTCTAGACCTGTAGCTGCAAGAAGATCTTAGGATTTTTTTGCATCATCTTGTTCCTTATCACTCATATAATTTTCCTCATCATCCATAGAAACATCAAGTACCTGCATATAAGAATCATAAGCCTTGTGGTCTTTATCCTTCTTCCTTTTCTTCTTTTCCTTCTTTTTTTTCTTCTCAGACTGACCAACCTCATCATCATCGTCATCATCCCTGTCCTTATGCTTACTCTTCCATAATTCCTTCACATGCTCAAATTTATCCTCTTGTTGCATCACCTCTCAAAGTTCTTCCTCTTGCTTTCTCCTTTACATCTAAATCCTTCGTTCTTCATCAACTTTTCATTTTGCTTCATTAGCCAAGAAAAGTTGGCGTGCTAATCCCAACTTTTGATGGCTTTGCTGCTCTTCATGTTCTACTGCTTCTTTATGAACTTTGAAAGCATCAAGTAAATTTTTACAGTAGTCAACATGAAATTCTATCTTCTTCTCATCAAATCCATCTATATGAGGGTTTGCCACAACTGACAGTTGGTTAAACACATATAGTGCATTTGTTAATTCTGACACTGCTTGACGAACCTCATTAGTAGTACATTTTTTCTTTTGAAGTGTTGAAGTTGAATTTTTTTTCATTACAACCCCAACATCAAAGCGTAACACATAATTTGAGGGTGCCAAATGTACTACTCTTAATAATGTTCTTTTTTAATCTTTCCACTGTTATGCTTCATAATGTATTTGAGCTAAATATAATAAAATTTGGGTGTTAGTGCCAAAACAAAATTTCCTCAAACAATTTTGATACATTTTCATTGCAAGCGAAAACTATCCTTGTGCAAAGTAAACATGTGCTAGATTTACCCACACATTAAGCATTTGAACAAATATGTTTCCTACAACAACTTCTTGTACTTGTGTAAAAAATTCCTTTGCAATATCAAATTGACCCCTTTTAGCTAGCACAATGGCTACCCCATTTGTAGCACAAACATTTCTTGGTCTCTGTGCCAACACTTTATAAAATAGTTCTCTAGCCTTCTCAATATGTGTTGAATCATTCTTTGGATCCCTCCTCTCATTGCAATAAGCTGCAAAATAATTCCAATTTCCAAGTGAAATGTCAACATAAGAATTCTTCACATCTAATTCACTTTGTGCATATTTAATTGTTTCTTTTTCTTTAAGCTAGTCATTTGTTTTCAGATCCATGTTTCCAAGCATACATAAAGCATTTGATGAGATTTTATCCACCTTAAGTGCATCCCCAATCAATTATAGGCTTAGTTGGATCTCATTCTGAGCTTGAGCCATGGCTACAAGACGTAGATATGAATCCACATAATCAAGAAACTTGAACAATATTAGCATGTATAAAAGATTTTCTTTTTCAGTATCATGTAGCTATTCAAACAACCTAGCAACATTAAATAGTGTTGTGACTTTATCCCATGGTAACTCAAGTGAAACACCACCTTCTTCTAGTCGATGGAATAATTCCATATCCTTAAAGTGCACAAAAAAAACTATAGAATTGGCATTGGGACTTTTATTTATGAATTCAATCCAAATTCCATTTCCTAATGCCTCCATAAAAATTTGTTGAGCCACATCTAGTTCATCACACTCAAAATGAAGAACCCCAATGTTGTTTAACAATTCAATGGGTACTTCTTCTCTACTCTTCTTTAGAAGATATGTTTTCTTAAGATGATCTAAGGTTGCACTAGGGTCTGCCAATATTAATAACTCACCCATCTTGATAAATGCATGGGAATCATGTGGATCTATGCGAGTTTCCTTTCTTAAATTTCCAAAGACTTCTTTTCCTGCCCTTGGTAAGAATATATATGGCCTACAACTTTTAAGCACTCACAGTTCTTAGGGTGGACCTCCAGAACCTTTTCAAAATTTGAGAGAGAACTCTTAAGATCTCCTAGCTTCAATTGAACCTGTCCACAAAATCCTGTGGCCTCTGGCTTTCCTTGACTGATGCCATGTAGTAGCGACCAGTGGTGTCATAATCACCTTTACTATGATAATATTGTGAAAGATTATAATATGAATGAGATTTCATGAGAGGGTGGTCAATTGAAACAAGAGCTATCTTAGTCAATTGTTCGACAAGAAAATGCTACCCTGTGAAGAAAAAATAGTTTGCTAAGTGATTCAATGCCATTGCACAGTATGGGTATAATTGAAAGGCTCTACACATCTTTTCCATTCCTTCATGAACACTACCTTTTTCACTAACTGTGAGAATCCTACAATTAAAAAATGCACAAAACTAACCATAGATATTTTTCCCCATTTCAAATAACAAAATTTCCAAAAAGATGCGTTAAAACTTGCAAAAAAATGTGAATAAAATCATGCTGATTTTTGTGCCAAAATAAAACCATTAGACCATAGCTTGTTGCTTATTGTTATGCTTTTATATATTTTTTCCAAGCATCCATAGCTTGTTTGAAATCACCTATTTTAGGCTTTTAGCCATAGCAACAAGGTAGTGAGCAATTTGATAAAATGCTTTGGTAGACATGTATGAAAAATGTGGTAGCATAGACAAGGCAATGAACTTTGGAAAATATGCCTAAAAGAAATGTGGTCTCATGGTGATGGAATGCCATGAAAAATTCCATGACAAGCAAATTTTTATGGATTGTCATGGCATTCCATCACCATGAGACCACATTTCTTTGAGGCATTTTTTCAACCAATTCACTGCCTTGTCTATGCTATTGCTTACTATTATGCTTTCATAGATTTTTTCCAAGCATCCATAGCTTGTTTGAAAGCACTTATTTTAGGCTTTTAGCCATAGAAACAAGGCAGTGAATTGTTTGATAAAATGCTTTGGTAGACAATATGTATGAAAAATGTGGTAGCATAGACAAGGAAATGGACTATTTAAAAAAATGCCTCAAAGAAATGTGGTCTCATGGAATGCCATGACAAGCAAATGCAATTGACAACAGCTCCTAGTTATTAGTTATGCAATGTGATGTAATTGCATAATTACTTAGGTTGACTTAGTAAAAACTATATTGTAATTGAAATTTTGTCATCTATCAACATATAGTTATTAGTTATGCAATGTGAAGTAATGCTTTGAGTTTGAAAGATGTGCAATGCAATGTAATCAACAATGCAAATGATTATGATGATGTTTTGTCACCTTAACTAGCTTGTCACCTTAAGAGGTTAGCTTGTCACCTAAACATTGGTTATATGTATGGTGTAATTTAGTATTGAATGTAATTCATTCTTCTTAGTTTTCTTATTGTGGTTGAAATTAATTTTGTTTATTTATAATATAATTTCTTATATGTCCTATATGTTTTCTAGATGCTAGAATTTTCTTTTATGTCCTAGATGATAGCTTTAGTTTTTAATACAGTTTCTAGCCTCCACATGCATTGAATATGCTTGTGTGAAGGAAACAATAATGAACATATGTGATTTAATAATACATATAGATACCTTAACATCAGGTGAACTAAGCCTCCTCATTACAAACAAAGAAATGATCTCTTAGGTCTAACTGACACTGAAATCTAAAACTAAGAGACTAAAAAATTAGAAAATTGTTCAATCTTTTCAATAAAATGATATCTAGAATATTGCATTCATAATATACCCCTATATTCCCACCTAAAATAAATAAAAAATCCAATGCCACAATTTGAGACCACAACTTATTATATCATACATAGTATTATGAACAAATAATTGATACCAATTCATAATATGCCCCTATATTCTAACCTAAAATACATAAAAAATCCAATCATACACAATATTATCAACAAATAATTGAGACCAAAATTTAAGCACTAGATTAAATCTTCTTCTCCATTGATTGCTTCAAATATATATTACAATATAAAAGAAGTCTCCTCATATATGTTTCTATAAATTCCTATGATGATGATATCAAAATTCAATCTTTGTTTCTCTTTTATAAGAGAAGCAACAACCTTCAGACCGTTACAAAATGTGACATCTTTTCAAAATTCATGCCTCTTCATATAAACTAAATATTAGTTTTTCTTAAAACATAAAACAAAGAAAGTAGATAACTAATAAAGTTTGCAATACTCATGACACAATAGTCTGTTAATCTTTGTAAGGAACCCATGATCACTGAAGATCTGTTCAAGGTCCTTTCTCCATATTAGTGTATTTGAATGTCTAGTTCTTCCATTGTGACAAACACAAGGCCTACTATTCGGGAGGACCCAAATACTTTTGCTCCCACTTGTACACTATATAATCATGTGGCCATTTAATTTTCAATATATTTGCAAGGTGAATCTTCCATCGGTTGTTTAGTAACACATTTCCATCCATGATAAAATTAGAATATCTAACATCCAAGGTTATTACTACATCCATGATTAAGTCGATCCTATCAAGAATCAACTCACCATTCTTTTGTATGCGAGTGATGTGATGTGGAACAATCTAGTCAAATTCACTCTTCCATTTATTGAGGTACTTCAATTGGTCATCATCTTTCAATATTTTTGGCACAAACCACTACTTCAGAGTATGAAATAAATCTATTCTTGTTTTGATCTTTTGGTCCTCTCCTTGTATATATTGAAATTCATATATAACTATTTTGGCCATCTGCTATGTAGGTTTTAATGTTGTCGGAGCCTCAATACTCCTCTATAAGATTTTTCACAAGGTTACCAATGTGTGGTGTATGGGATACCAGTTCTTAAAAAGGGAATCTAGTATAGGTACATGTGTTTTCATCTTATCAATTTCCCGTGTCAATGACCTATAACAATCATACACACTTTCCAACTTATCCACAATTAGTTTTATCCTATGCCCTAGGACCTTGTCTAAAACATTACAGATTTTCTTTTTCAATCCTTCCTTACCCTCATTGCTGGATTTCTTTAACTCTTCAATATTCTATCTAAGAATTCTCACTTGTTCAGTAGAAGCACTTTCTATATCAACTGGTGGAGCAGGAGGAGGTTGGTATAACATTATTTCCTTGCTTTGTGAGTGGCCTGCTCCTTTCAATTGTTCCTTCAACTTCACATTTTCCATGAACAATTTATTGACTTCATCATTTAAAATTTTTTGTTCCTTTTCATAATCTCCCAATCTAGCTTCCATCTCCTTAACTACAACTCAGGTGAACATAGATAAATGCATTGTCATGGTTACAACTTCTAGAGGAGATGTATCCTTTAATATTTTCACCATAGCTGTACCTTTCATTTCCTACACTACATCTAGTAATATTGGTTTCTGTGTACTCTTTTGTTTGGACCAAAATGCCAAGGTTTCAATCTTAGGGTTGTACCCTATGCCACTTACCCCTTCATCTGAGTCAAACTCAACAATCAACATTGGTTTTTCCTGTGTTCTCACTTGATCAAGTAAAAACATTTTCTTTAATTCCATGCCAGGGACAATAACTATATTAATTTTCAAAATAATCTCTTTGGCCTCTTATGGGTTGACATCAATATTATCAATCCTTAATTTATTAAAAGTTTTGGCTACTATCTGGTCACGCTAGGATTCCTCAATTCCCATCTTATTTATTTCAACCCTCACTTCAAACTCTCTCATTTTCATTTTAATCTAAAAGTCTTTAAATTCGGGGGTTTTGATAAATTCATCATCTTCCAAGAACTTGAGAGCTATAATTACCCTCTCATTCTCATGAATATCTCTTTCTCCTTGTACCTGAATATCAACTCTAGCTTCAGGCCTGTGGTCTTCAATTTTAGGCATAGGTTGGTCCACTTCAATAACATCCTTCAAATTTCTTAACACATTAATTGATGCTTCTGTATCTCCAACCTCCTCACTTATTTCATAGGAAACAAGTGGGTCTATCTCTTGTGTCTTTTATTTTTTAGAAGGTGGTTGTTTAGGAGGTGATCCTGGAGAAGCATGACATACTGAAACATTATCTGGAGTTGGTTATGTAATTACAATACCACTCGGCCTTTTTGGGAGAAAATTTGTTAGGTCTCCTCATCTCCACTATAGATTTATATAATTCATGAAACTTATTAATCACCATATCAATCCTCTTGCGAGGATCTACTTCCTCTACAAAATACCCCAAGAAATCACTATGCTTCATCTTTCTTTCTTCCTCAAGCCTTTTCATAACTTCCCATTTTATCCTCCTCTCATATACCTTTTGAGGAGTGAAATAATTCTGATTACATCTTCTTCATAATCAATTTGGTGAGTAACCATAGCCTTGGTAAGGATGGTGTGTCTTAAAAATTCATGTGACCCTCAGGGTTAAAAGCTCTTTCCCTTCCAAACTCTAAAGAGTACCTTGTTTTTGGATAATTCCATAACTCTTCAAGTGTAGCTGATCCCACTGATAGTTCCCCACATGTTATCAAATTGGGTAGAAATGTACCCTTCCTTTGTTTATGCATGACATATTTTTCCATCCATAGAATCTATCACATGAACTCTAAAAAGGATAATCAAAGGGGGACAAACTTTGGAAGTATATGTGGGGCCTGTGGGAATCCATAAATCCTGATTATTGTGATATTTGGTAGAAAAAACCAATCACTAAATTTATGAGTATGGCCTTGCTTAGGTTTCAAAGCCAACGGTCTTAATAGTTGTAGCACAAGTGTGTAGTATTGGTGGTGGGTGGCCAAGAACTCTCATAATTCTATACACAAAGTCATCATGGAATATCACATTATTTGAATTCTTACATTTGCTATCCCATATATAACACCATTGTTGCACTAGCAAAAAATTCCTCTACTATTCAATCTTACCCAAACACATCCTTTTGGTCCATCTATCTTTATTCGAGTATAATATCAGGTGGCACAACAAAGAATATTTCTTGAATGTTATGGGGGCTCTATTTCCCTAACTTGCAGAAATCCTTCATGCAATGTTTTCTCAAGATATAAGGAAAAATCATATTCAATGTTTGTCTTAGGTTTTTGGATCCTCATAGCCATAATCATTAAACTAATTGGAATTCACTCTTGTGCATCTATCCCAAGTACTTGATAGAGAGAAAAGTATGTTTTCTTGAAATATAATTGGAAATCTATGATGGTAAATGGTTTAGTAGCATAAGGGAATATAGGAATCACCCTGTTGTTCACACCCCTTTTCATGTAAATGGCGAGTTCATCACTTCTATAGGTTCTCCTCAATCTGGTATATTCTTCTTCACTTCTTTACAAATCAATTTTAGTCAGGGCTTGTTTGTTTAGGTGAAAAAATTCAATGATGGCTACTTTAGTCAACACAACTAATGGTGAACCATCTGGCAATCTCACAGACCTAGTAGTAGGATGATAACTCTAAGCTAATACTCTAATGAAATCTACATATATAAAAACATTTGGGACAATATAACTTGGCCAAATCTAATGCCCATAGATTTGACACTGGAATCTTGTCCTCCCTTTTGTCATAAAAGTACCTGAACAGTTCCCACCTAGAGATAGGGATAAGGGAATCTCTACAACCATGAGCCACATCTTTAAAAAATTTCTTAAATCCTCTATCATTTGATTCAGGGAGTATATCTAGGATAGATTGTTGTATGGACCTCTTTTTAACCTTAGATTATTCCTTTTTAGTTTCAGGTTCTTCTTGGGTGGCATGATGTTTAATTATCTTACTTCTTCTATACTTCTAAAATATAGAATTCTAAACAATATTGTACTCTTAAAACTTATTTCACGAGTTCTTTGCACTTACCCACGTTATGATGGTTGTAGAGATTTACCTCCTTGAACTCCTAGCTCCCCACATGGTAATTTTTGCAAATGAGTGCAAAGAGAATACAAAATTATTGGTTTAATGGCTTCTGAGCTCAGTCATGTTGACATTAATATCAACCTTACACCAAATATTTTGCTCATAGTTTAAGTTTGAATATGTACCATTGATTTTAAAAGATTAGAGGGTTGATGTGATTGATGCATTTAATACTACTTTATCACCACCACTTTCTATAACTACCACGAGATAGAGGGGTATACATCGCTATATTGCATGCTTCTTTGCATTTTACCATGGGGTAGCGGGATCCTTACCTCTATACTGCAAGCTTGACTTGTTTAACCTATGGTACTGTGATTTACATTAACAATCACATATGGATTACTACCATACTACATGCTTTGTCACATCCTTCTGTGGTATAGCGGTTCATACCATGCTACCACATGCCTTTATGATCTTCCTCATGGGATAACGGGTTATTCCCTACTATATTTCACCCTTCATTTTTCCTTCTCATAGTATGACAGTTTATGATGTATTTAAATTATCTCATATCGCCCAACCACATCCTCATCATAATTCTTCCATGGTATGGTAGTAAATATCTTCATGTTTTTTGTTACACACCACTATTCCGTCAAGCAAATTACTGCTGAGGGATCGTGGTAATAGGCTATTAAGGCATTTGGAATGTTTTTAGCAAGACATGTTTTTGCTTAAGTATATATGATGAATTTTTGGCTTTGTATAGGTTTTTCAGTGTTAGTAAGACCTAAAAAAATTATATGTTTGTTTATAGTGGGGAGGCTCAATAAAAAATAAAAAGGAATATAAGGGTCAAGGTTCAGGTCATGGAGCTCAAGGTTAATTGTGATGATAGAACTAGGAAATTTTTTAAGGTTCTAACACACCTCATGATGAACTAGACTATATTTTTCCTTCATCCTACTTGTGTTATGTTTTAATGAGTTCTTTTCTTGTGAATATATCCCTAAGGAAAATTTGTCTAATACTTGTTATTGTAAACATATTCTTGGTTTTTGACTACAAATTCTTTTTAATCTGTAAACTGAATTCTATTGTAAGTTTCCATTTGTAGTTTTCAGTGGATTGGAAAGTCAATAGTTATCAAATTATGAACTCAATAAAGTTTTAATAATTCAAGTTGCTAATTTATACATTATTGTTTATTTGGACTCCAAGAAATGAAGACAAGTACTGTAAGGCACAAATTAGATGATAGTGATCATAATGGTGAAATTTCAGTAACAAAATATGAGTGTGTGTAGTGAAAAAGTGGCCAAGAATAATGAATATTTATTGAGTCTTGGTTTGACAAGCAAGCAAGTTGTAAATCCACTAAGTAGTATATTATTTGTTTAATAGTTTTTAATAAAATTTTATAGGAATGAGATTTATGTTTATAAGACATAATATGATATATATTATTTTGTTTTATAGACAACAAAAGGAGTGCAAATAAAATGTGGAGAAAAAACAAAAGGAAATAAAAGATACAGTGCTGCCATCTCGTAGAAGCCGACGCTTTTGTGATTCAACAAATGAAGTTGGTGAAAACAATAGTTGTGATGATGTGTAGCCTAATATAGAACATGGTGATGTGTAGCCTGATATAGCACGTGGTGATGTGCAATGTTGTGATGATCTCTTAGAACTAAGTCTAAGAGAGATTATTGAAAAACATTAGGGAAAAGGAACAAGAGGTCTTAAAATGCTTTATTCAACATTAAAGGAAGTGTTTGATGTGAAATATGCAAAGAACGGTACTGATCTACCTACTCGTGCCACACTTGATGTGGCCAAGGAGCATGAAGTTTCGGTTAATGAAATTCATGAAGAAAGACCACTTGCATTTGATGTGCCTCAAAGTGCACCTGTTGCATCTAGAACTTTTGATGGAACTATTGGATCAACCAAAAATACTAGTAGTGGTAATTTAATAGAAGATGTGGATACTTTTATCAAAAGACAAAGATTAAGTCAAGATTTTTACAAATCTATAGAGAGGAATTCAAAATAAATAAAATTAGAAGGAAAAAAACCATTCTTTCTTGAGGTATTGAGAGATGGTGAACCCATTGGGCTAAATGTTGCAAAGTGGTCCACCGAGCTGTGGAAAATGTTATACAAAAAATGGAAAATTCTTTTGAGACTATTGGTGGACAAATCTCTAGAAAATATTACAAGAAAAGGATGAGAAGTTTGATGAAGAATTTTAGATACAATTGCATAAAAATAATCATGGAGGGAAAAGAGAGGTTAGAATCCATTCCATCTCCCAAAGAGTGGGAGGCATTGAGAGAAAGTATGTACATTTAGAAGAATATTTTGCAAAGAGTAATAGAGGAAAGAGAGCAAGAGATAATGTGAGGGCTGGATATACATTTTGTCGAGGTGGGTTGCATGCCAAAATGGACAAATTTGCAGTAAGTGTATGGATTTTTGGTTCAATTTATAGTGTGTTATTATTTTTTAGTTTTTATTGAATTGACACTATGTTGAAATTGATGTTGTATTTTAGGTGGAAAATAGTAATAGAGAAGTAGGTATATAAGATATTGTCAATTATATGGTAGCACTATATGCTAGTAAATCTAAGAGTAGGATGAAATGGAAATATAGTTTGTCAATAGAGATTTCACAACCATCTGTTCAATTCCTAGTAAGAGCCTTTGTAGATCATGTAAACTCATATGAACTAGGGTACCAAAAGGTAATGAGTTGCATATTCAATCTCACTCAACAAGTTTTACAGTTGGTTGAATTCGTTAACCCTATAGTTTCTACATGGAATGAGCATAAATCCATGGATTCAAATGAGGTAAAAGGCTCTATTGATCTCATTTCTTCTTGTTTGGAAATTCTATTTACAAATTCCTCTTAATATGTAGATTATTGAAATATAAGTGTAGGACAATCCAACCCAGTTTCTTTATTGTTGGAGTGATCCAAAAAATGTTCTTTTGGACAAATTTATAGCTTGCATTCTTTACTTGACTTTTGAATGCTTTGTATATTTTTTTAAACCACATGCAGAGAAATTCTATCAAAGCAATAGGAAATTTTTTTTTCTTCATGATGTCAACATAGCTTATGATATTGATAGCGATGAAGTGGACAAGAATGTGCAACATAGTCATCTTAGTTGTTCTAAAGTTGAGGTAATTAATGTAATAGTTGTCAATTATCTATCCTAATGTTTTGTCATTCTTCATGCTTAAAATATTCTTTTGGACAAAAATTTGTAGCTTTTGCATTCTTTACTTAACTTATATTATTTTCTGCATGATGATTAAACCACATGATGTAGAGAAATTATATGAAAGTAGGACAAAATGAAAAAGGCCCTATCAATAGAACTCTCTACAAAGCTATATAACTTCATGCCTACAATGACATTGATAGTGATTATGATGATGAAATCAACAAGCATGCACATGATATTCATAGTGGTAGTATTGTTGAACTCGAGGTGAGTGTTATGAAACCACACGAAAGTAAGTATTATTCAAGTAAATAATGGTTGTTTTATTATGTAAATACGAGTAATCATTACCTATTTGATAGAAGTTGGTTAGAATAGTAGTAAAGTGTAATTAGTTGGTATACATAGATTATGGAAATAAGGGAGAACATATAAATTACATATGGAAGCTTAGAGATTAGTTGTAATAGAGTGTTTTATAAAAGCACATACAAAAACTAATTTGTTCCAAGACATAAGACATTACATACAAATACTAAAACCAATTTAATATATGTTTTATATCTCAATATAATGTGTATTTTTTTGTTTTTGCAAACACTTATTGATAAACTACAAGAAGGGGATAAAGTTGAGGTGTTGGATTTTTTTGATGGTGTTTTTGTGGACATTGGGTGGATTCACTCACTATCTATTGTATATGGAGTCAAATTGAAAGGAATAGGAGATGCAAATGTAAGAATTTTAAAGGTCACAAGTAACATACCCCTTTCTTATCCAAAAAAAAAGATGGAGTTGTCTGTCTGAAAGAGAAAGAAGGGACGTTCACATGGTGGCCACTAAAATATTTAAAAAAATGATAGAGTATTAGTTGTAAGTGCATAAGAGAAAAAGAAGGATTAATAGCAGCAGAGTGTGGAGAGTGAAGTTGCAGACAGAGAATGTACTGAGCTTGAAAAAATTGAACCAAAAAAAAACCAAAGAATTTGATTTGGGTGTACATTCTATGAGTAGAATAGAGAATGTTCTATCTTACTGTACCTATAATGTAAAACCCCTTGATTATGTTTTTCTCTTTTTGTTTGGGTTCTGCTCATTCAAACTGGTGCATTATAGAAGAGGGGATATGTTGTTGTGTAAGCAGTAGATGTAGAGAATAGGGGCGCAAAAAAAGAAGTAAATACATAGAAGATAAATAGGTGTAGAGAAGAGGAAAAGTTGTAGAGAGTGCAACATACATGTATGTGTAGTTGCAAATAAGTTGCAACATAGAATTGTCATCAAAATTGTAATATCTTTCATAAGCAAAAAAAAGGCATTATAACTCAGTTTTCTCAGTCACAACATTGAGAAACAAAATTTGTAATAGTACATTTTTCAAATCAAAGATACATTTCTATCTTGTATCTGCTATAAGAACATATTTTCTCAATAAAATATTAGTATTTTTTCCTTCTTAATAGCTGTTTCACTATGTGCAAATAAATGATTGATTATGTTTTTCTATGTTTTTCTATGTTTAAACCTCAATTAAAGCATTGTCTCATTTCTAGCACTTATAGGAAGAAATCAGTGAATAAAAACAACTAAATAAACTACCAATTGACTAAATATACTACCAAATGATAGAAATCACTGAATAAATATGACTAAATATAATGATTATGCAATTAATAAACAATGTATCGATATACCTACTAGTTGACATAAATCAGTGAACAAAAAAATTAAGTAAACTACCAAATTGATCAAAATGATGATTAAAATTAATGACTAAATACATTACCAATGTATGGAAATTAGTGAATAAAAATGATTAAATAAGTGACCAGTTAACAACAATCAATGACTAAATTAACAACTAAATATATCAGTGAATAAAAAATGATTAAATAAGTGACCAGTTTAAAACAATCAATGACTAAATTAACGACTAAACACACTACCAAATCAATCAAATTAACAACTAAATTAACAACTAAATTAATGACCAACTCAATCAATCAAAAAACTAAATTAATGAACAAATCAATCAATCAAATGACTAAATTAATGACCAAATTGATCAATCAAATGACTAAATTAACGACCAAATCGATCAATCAAAGGACTAAAAATGGTTAATACAGATCTTCTAGGTTAATACATATCTTTTTATAGCCTTAGAAGCCATCCATGAAGGATAACAAGGCATGGCCTATAGTAAAATATACAATCATATCAATATTAGGTAATAAAAAGTCATCTTTAAGATAATCCTTATTGATGTCATGAAAAATCAATACATATATGAATACGACCACTAGGTTAACTAACAACGATAATATTTGAAATCCAAGGTGAGAGTTGATCAGTAAGATAAAGCTTTCTTTTAATAGCTTCTCTATTTTAGTCTTAACCAACAAGACAACCTTGGAATTGACATTTTGGTTTTTTTGCTTGACAGGCTTGGCATCAGGACATAGGATGATGTTGTGAACCACTATAGACTCATCAATACCGGGCATGTCCTCATACAACCAAATGAAGATATCAAGATGAGAGTGTAAAAGGTCAGAGTTCTCCTTAGCTTCTTCAAAAGAAATGAATTTTCTAATCTTAATTAGGTTTTTAGAGGATTTGGGGTTCATGAAAACTTCAATAGTATCTCCCTTAAGGAGAGGACTACAATCTTCTGGATAAGGTATCAAGACACCATCATCAACGTTAGATAGATGATCCTCCTCATCCATATCAAAATATATTCTTAAAGTATGCCTTCTTGTTCAAGCGATACGAGAATCATCTCTTATAAAAGGAAGGAAAGTGGGAATAAGAACCTAAGAATTCTTCCAATGCTTCTTTTGAGGAAAAGACATCTAGAGGAACTTCATTAGGTTCTAATTTATCCTTTATCAGTTCAGGATGAATTAAATTGAGAGTTTCAACCAAAATCATGTTAACACTCCACCATGGTTTTTGTCTAGATTGTTCAAAAAAAATCCTAACCCTAAGTTACATTTACGAGGCTTATATTGGATGGGGATTTGAATTCCTTGTTTAATGCACTCGAGGACTTTATGCCCGTAACCATACTTAGAGATGATCCTATATCCAAATCCATAACATGTTTGCAAAGCTTCAAAAGAGGGTGGTTCCACATAGAGAGCGTCATTCCACCAATGAACTTCATATACATCTATGAGACCATAACCATCCTTCTTGTTGGAGTTACACACATTAATCTGTATAGCAGAAGTATGATTATCCTCCTCGGTAGGGGAACACCTAGGTTCCCAGACAGGATCACAAATTTCCTTCTCAATTGGAGGTTGAAAATCTTTCTTAGTGGAGGTTTTTGAGGCTATTGGAAGATTAGGGTGGATGGGGTTCACTTTGTTCTCTTGATAAATAATTCAAAGAATTCTAAGGATCCCCAATCATCACCAAGAAATGAATTCAATTCAGGAGAAGAATTAGATGAGGAAGACTTAAGATTTTCTCCTCTAGTTTTCTCCTCTTTAGGGACACTCACTTCAGGGACAATATCCACATATGGTACCACTAAGGAACATGTCATCACATCATAGGTTAGTGATGGAATAAAATTCTTAAGAGTGGAAACAAATAAGGCTCGACCAACAACTACAAACTCACAAAGGTGGACAAATTTTGGGTCAACCTTAATCATGAAAAGTTGATTGTTAGCTACAAAATTTAAAGAATGATTTAGAGTAGAGGTCATAGCTCCCATAGCATGAATATGAGGTCTTCCTAGAAGAAGATTAGAAGGTAAAGGGCCAAGCATCACATAAACTAGAGTGGGTAAGGTAATGGGTCCTAGCTTCAAGGGTAAGATTATGGTGCCTAGAGCTTGATGACCAACATTATCAAATCCATGAGTGTATAGAGAAGAAGTAACTAAAGAAGAATAATCAACATTAATATTAGGTAATAGATCCATACTGCAAACATTGAGGGTCTAATTGATGTCAATGAGGGTGCATCTAATACTAATGCTATTAACACTAATTATGATCATTAGAGGGTCCGCTTGCTTTTGTACATTCAGGGGTGGAAGTTCTTGTAGATAGAACATAATATTTAGTGAATTGACATGAATACATGAGCTGTAAGCACATTAACATCTATCAACCTAACAAAAGTAGGAAAGCAGATCTTTTGTAAGGCTTCCTGAAGCATAGATAAACTGGAGCAGTTTGAAGTAAATCCCAAAGAGAGATCTTAGCTGGAGTAACATGAAGTTGCTCGACAAGATCATAGTTTCAAGGTGATTTAGTCACAAGTTTAGGTGCTAAAGGAAGACTTGGTTGAGAAGGTGGTTAAGAAGTGAGAACTTGAGTAGGTTGAGGTGTAGGAACATAAGGTTGCTGATTCAAGTTTTTCTAGTTTCTTTTAGTATTCTATGTGTGTGCTACAATGTTATAATTAGAGTTTATAGCTTGTATAAACCTTGCATACAATTTTTTTGAGTCACATAATATGAGACCCTGCAGATAGAGTGAATCTTCTTAGAAGGGATAGTTGGAGTCAAGTAGACAACAGGTCTCTTAGGCCTCGAGGAAGCTAGGGATACTACAACAAGGTTCACTAACTCTCCAACCAACGAAGAAGAAGTGGATGTTTGTGAAGAAGTTTGCTGAAAAGATCTACATATAGAGGAAGATGCTTCTAAGAAGTCATCTAGAGCATCATCCAACATATCAAAATATTCCTTCGATAAAAAATTATCATAAACATTAAAATATTGTAAAAAATATTCAACATGCTTCATGTTAGGTTCACCAAAATGTAAGAGAAGGGGGATTCACTGCTAAGGAGTCTCTTCATTCTCAAGAGAATCCCAAGGAATGAATTTCCCTTAACTACCTCAAGTTTTACCGAATGAAGAAATTGCAAAGAAGATCATGCTAAGGATAATCTTCAAGAAGACTACTTTAATCTAAGAAATCAAGGTTTTGGGATCTCTATCTTAGAAGGAATAAATCTTAGCCAAAATACTATAACATGATATTAGGATGCCAACACGATGTGCTAGAGTCTAAGGGATGCACTGGCATCCAAGACAAACAAAGAACCAAAGTCTTGAATAAAAATTCTCTAACCCTACTAACAAATTAGACTTAAGGTCTATTCAACTAAATAGATAAAAATAAAGTGATAAATTCCAAAAAATACAAGGGAGAGCCAAGGGTGGCCTTACAAATAATTGTGCACTTCAAACCTTTCCCCAAGCTCGACCTCAACAACTTGCACACAAGATGAATGAGGAAAAATGTTGGGGTTGTTTCGAGGCTTGTTGTAGTCAAACCCCCAATTTGGTGTTCCCACCTCCACGGACAACCAAATAGATAGGAAGAGTAGACAAAATAAAAAAATAAGGAGTGGTAAAAGCAATCCCCACTCAAGGAGGATAACCCATACCACAAAGTAGCAAAGCGAATAAAGTAATCTATTCAAAAATAGATAAGAACAAGAGAGTGTTACCAATAGTCCTCGACCCCCTCTTGAACACACACATGCATTACTGGATGCTTGGAAGAGAGCTTTAGCTATTGGAGGGACCTCAGTCTGGTAGAGCTTCACTATGGAAGCTAGATCAAAGAAGCAAGAGCTAGAGAATGGAGAAATATTGGAAGATTCAAGTCTCAAAATGAGAAGAACCCCCAAAATGAGAGTAAAGGAAGAGTTTTATTGCTACTAGAGGCATGAGGAGTTACTACACTTAGAGTTTTGACTGTAGGGACATGCGTCACTAGTCAAGATTTCAAGATTCCACATTTTAAACTCAGAAAACCATGTGGATGCTAGTACACCATGTAGGTGTCCATCACATCATTTTTTTTGAAATACGGTGGAAAATTGTTGTCACTTCATCATTGGTCCTCATGGAATGAGAATTGTAAAATTATACCCCATGATGTTCTTATCATAAATGTGCTTAGGTGTAATAAATGCAAGGCTAAATGCATAGATGTGAAATTTCCCCTCGGGTGCAATTTTTTGACATTATAGTATGTATGTATATATCCAAGCTTGTATGTATGTATGCATGACTATATGCCTATATGTATGTATGTATGCATGCATTTATGTATGGTTGTATGTATGTATGTAATGGTTTTTGGTTTAGGGTATATAATGGTGAGGGTATAGGTTACATGGATGAGGGTTGGGGTTTTTGGGTTTAAGGTTTAAGGTATAGGGTTGATGGTCGAGGGATTAGGGATTAAGTAATAGGTTGAGCATATAGGGTAGAGGGTTGAGGGTTATAATTGAGGGATAATATTCATCTTGTTGAGTGTATAACATTAAGTGTGTAAGGTATAGGGATTAGGGTTTAGGATATTGGGTTTAAGGTTTACAATATGGATTGAGGGTAGAAGGCATAGGGTGACTTAGGTTGAGAGTACAAATGGTTTAGGTTTTAAGTATAGGATTGAGGGACAATATTCATGGTTTAGGGTATAAGGTGAGGTTATAGGGTATAGGGATGATGGTTTATGGGTGTAGGGTTTAGGGTTTAAGGTATAGGGTTGATGGTATAGGGAATAGGGAGAAGGTTTGAGTGTTGAGGGATAATGTTTAGGGTTGAGTGTCCATGATTAAGTGTATAGGGTATAGGTCCATTAGGGTTTAAGATATTAGGTTGATGGATTAGGGCTTAAGTATAGGGTTGAGGGTTGTGGTTGTAGGTTTTAGGGTTTATGATTTAATGGTTGAGGGTTTAAGGGTTGAGGGTTGAGGGTTTAAGTGTTGAGGTATTAGGGGTTGAGGGTAGAGGTTTTAAGGGTTTAAGGGTTGATGGATTAGGGTTCAAAGGTTGAGGGATTAGGGTCTGAGGGTTGAGGGTTGAGGGTTGAGGGATTGGGGTTTAAGGTATAGTGTTGAGGGTTGAGGGTTTAGGGTTTAAGGTTTAAGGCTTGAGGGTTGAGGCTTTAGAGTTAAGGGTTAAGGGATTAGGGTTTAAGGGTTGATGGTTTAAGGGTTTAGGATTTAAGGGTTGATGGTTAAGAGATTAGGATTTAAGGTATAAGGTTGATGTATTAGGGTTAAGGGTTTAATGTATAGGCTAGAGGGATGAAGGTTTAAGGGTTTAGGGTTGAGGGATTGGGGCTGAGGGATTAGGGTTGAGGGTTTAAAGTATAGGGTTGAGGGATTAGGGTTGAGGTTCCAATGTATAGGGTAGAGGGTTGAGAATCAAGGGATGGGGGTTTAATGTATAGGGTAGAGGGTTAAGGGTTTAAGGGTTGAGGGATTAATGTATTAAGGGTTTAAGGTATAGGGATGAGGGATCAGGGTTGATGGTTTAATATAGAGGGTGGGGTTTAAGAAATTAAGGGTTGAGGGATTAGGGTTGAAGGTCCAATGTATAGAGTAGAGGGTTAAGAATTGAGGGTTGAGGGTTTAATGTATAGGGTAGAGGGTTGGGTGATTAAGAGGTTAAGAGTTGAGTGTTTAAGGGTTGAGGGATGAGGGTTTAAGGGTTTAAGGTTGCTAGATTAGGGTTGAGAGTTGAGGGTATAGGGTTGAGGTATTAGGGTTGAGGGTATAGGGTTGATAGATTAGGGTTGAGGGTTTAAGGGATTAAGGTTTAAGGGTTGAGAGTTGAGGGTTTAAAGGTTGAGGGTATAGGGTATTGGGTTGAGGGTTTAAGGGTTTAGGGTTGAGGATTTAAGGTTTTAAGGATTGAGGGTATATGGTTGAGGGATTAGGGTTGAATGTTTAGGGTTTGAGGGATTAGGGTTGAGGGTTGAGGGATAAGGGTTGAACATTTAGGGTTTAGGGTTGAGGGTTTAAGGGTTTAATGAGAGAGAGAGAGAGAGAGAGAGAGAGAGAGAGAGAGAGAGAGAGAGAGAGAGAGAGAGAGAGAGAGAGAGAGAGAGAGAGAGAGATTGGGGTTGAGGGATTAATGGTTTATGTGTTGAGGGGTTAAGGGTTGGGGGTTTAAGGGTTGAGGGTTTAAGGGTTTAGAATTGAGGGATTAGGGTTGAGGGTGCAAGGTTAAGTGTATAGGTTTCAAGGTATAGGGTTAAGGGATTAGCATTGAGGATCCAATGTTTAGGGTAGAGGGTTGATAATTCAAGGTTTAATATATAGGGTAGAGGGTAGAGAGAAAATGGTTTAAGGGTTGAGAGATTAGGGTTTAAGGATTGAGGGATTAGGGCTGAGTGATTAAGGGTTGAGGGTTGAGGGTTGAGGGTTTAGGGATTAAGGGTTGAGGGATTAAGGGTTGATGGTTTAGGGTTTAAGGGTTGAGGGTTAAGGGATTAGGGTTGAGTGATTAAGGGTTTATGGTTAAGGGTTTAGGATAGAGGGTTTAAGGGTTGAGTGTATAGGGTTGAGGGATTAGGGTTGAGGGTTTATGGTATTTGGTTGACTGTAGAAGGTTGAGGGTTTAAGGGTTGATGGTTTAAGGATTTAAGGGTTGAGGGTATAGGGTAGAGAGGGAGGGATGGAGGGATGGAGAGGTTGAGGGAGAATTGATATAGAGAGAAGAGGAGGAAATAATACAGATAGATTAGAGTTGAGGATCCAATGTATAGGGTTGAGGGTTTAGGGTATTGGGTAGAGGGTAGAGGGTAGAGGGTTTAAGAGTTTAAGGGTTGAGGGGTTGAGGGTTTAAGGGTTTAAGGGTTGAGGGTTTAAGGGTTTCATGGTTGAGGGATGAGGTTTGAGGATTGAGGGTATATGAGTTTAGGGTTTAGGGTTTAAGGGTTGAGGGATTAGGTTTGAGGGTTGAGGGTTGATGGATTAAGGGTTGAGAGTTTAGGGTTTAACGGTTGAGGGTTGAAGGATTAGGGTTGAGGGATTAAGGGTCAAGGATTGAGGGTTTAGGGTAGAGGGTTTAAATTTTTAAGGGTTGAGGGATTAGGGTTGAAGGTTTAGGGTATTGGGTTGAGGGTTGAGGGCTAAGGGTTTAAGGGTTGAGGGATTAGGGTAGAGAGAGGGGGATGGAGGGAGGAAGATATGGAGGAAGAAGTGAGATAGAGAGGAGAGAAGAGGAGGGAAGGAGAGAGAGAGAAAATGATTGAGGATCCAATGTATAGGGTGTGGGGTTGATAATTGAGGGTATAGGGTTGAGAGGGAGAGATATTAGGGTTGAGGGTCCAATGTATAGGGAAAAGGGTTGAGAATTGGGTTGAGGGTTTAATGTAGAGGGTGGAGAGTTTAATGTATAGGGTAGAGGGTTGAGGTTTTAGGGTAGGGGCTTCAAGGATTTAAGGGTTGAAGGTATAGGGTTGAGGGATTAGGGTTGAGGATTTAGGGTATTGGGTTAAGGGTAGAGGGTAGAGGGTTGAGGGTGTAGGGTTTAAGGGTTTAAGGTTTGAGTGATTAAGGTAAAGAGAGGGATGGAGGGATGGGGAGATGGAGGGAGAAGTGAGATAGAGAGGAGAAAAGAGGAGGAAAGGAGAGAGAGATGAGGGATAAGGATCCGATGTAAAAGGTATGGGGTTGAGAATTGAGGGTATAGGGTTGAGAGAGAGAGAGAGAGGGAGGGTATAGGGTTGAAGGATTAGGGTATAGGGTCTAATGTATAGGGTAGAGGGTCAAGGGTTTAATGTATAGGGTAGAGGGTTGAGGGATTAAGGGTTTAAGCATTGAGGGGTTAAGGGTTGAGGGTTTAAGGGTTGAGGGATGAGGTTGAGGGTTTAAGGGTTTAGGATTTGTAGTGTATAAAATTGTACACTCTAGAAAGTGAGGAAATTTCACACTTAATTTGGACCTATTTTGGTACCTTACATTAATTACCCTTTAAAATAATCATTAATAGGCCCCTAAGACCCATAATTTTGGATCTCAAGGATTATTACAACTAAAAACCCAAAAAATCATCTAAAACATCAAAAATCCAAAAAACCCACCTTAAAAGTCTAGGGTGGGACTCATTCGCCACCAATGAGTCCCCTTAGGTGGGACCCATTCGCCACCTTGGGAAAATGAGTCCCATTTGGGGCTTTTTTCAAATTTGAGTGGGAAAATCACCTTTTAATTAAAATGTTTGGTTTTTTTCGGCCTTTGAGATTTGAATAACAATGAATTAGGTGTTAATGCCTATATAAACAAGTTTCTAAGTCATTTTTATCATCTAAGCAAGCATTTTCAAGAGAAATTTTAAGAGATAAGTATCAAGAATCTTCAAGCATTCTTTCATAAGAGCATTCAAGTTTCAAAAGCAAGCAAAGTTGAATTCTTGGAGCAACATTAAAGTGTTTTTGTAGGTCTTCAAGCTTACTTCCATCCAAGATCTAGCATTTTCAAGGGTTGATCATGGTTTTCTATGGTGAATCATGATGGATTCTAGGTTGGGGAGATGCAACTAGCCATGAAGCCAAACCTAATGACTTGTTTCTTAAGTGATTCCATCCTCCATTGTCACTCTACATTAAGCCTAAGGAAGGTAAAAGAATCATTAGTGCTCATTTGAGTGATTAGAGATCTCTCAAAGTGAGTCGTTCATTGCCATATTTCATTCATGCATCTCATTCTTACACATTAGAATAGGGTAGAATTGTGTTTTTTATTTACTAGTCTTAGAAACACTTAAGGCTAGGGATTATGTTAACATTTACATTCAAGTTTCATTATTTCTGTCAAGGTTTAATTACCAAAATAGGGGTTTGACCAAGAAAATTCTCTATAAGAAAATCAAGTCTATATTTTGTTTTGCTGGTGTTTTCTTAGATTTGGATCAAAAAATTAGTTTGGAAGGGAAGGGTAGAGATTGGAGCATAGATCTAAACTTTAAACTCTCAAAAAAAGTGGAATGGGATTGATTCGCTAGAAGTGGCAAATGAGTCCCACTATAGGTGTTTTCCAGAACTATTTCTAGATTTAGATAACCTTTTCCCTGAAACGTATTTTTGTGCAGAAATCTAGGTCTGGGACTGATTCGCCCAAAGTGGCAAATGAGTCCCAATAGGTGAAAAGGTCATATTTTCCAACATTTCAGAGCTTTAATCAGTCAAATCGAGGTTCTCAAGTTCACACAGTCCTTCCTGTAACTTCCTATTTTGTTTCATTTACTTTTCTAGGTCATTTTGTAAGTCATTGCATCATATTAGGGCTTAGTATTATAACTTACATTGCATTTATCTTTCCAAGTTCTTACTTGGTGGTGAACCCCTTATTAGTTTACGTTCAACCCCTAGGAAAACCCTCTTGCAAGATCCCTTTCTCCTTTGCATTGAGATGTCTAGGGTTTGTTCTTGAATGAGAGAGAGTGAAGTTTTTCATTCTAGGTCCTAAACCCTAGAAAAACCATAATTTCAAATCTTTCAATTTGGTGAACCTACATTTAGAACATCTTAATTCTGATTTGGAGTGCATTATCATCCTAGATCTTGCTTGCATTAACATTGCATTAGGTTTTGCGTTAGTTAATTAGAATTCTAGGGTTTCTAATTTTGCATTAGTGAAAATTCATATAGCTTGCATTCTTGTATCTTATTTCATTGACACTAGTACACAAACATCAATATATGACTAAATAAACTACTAAAAATTGCATATAAATGACTAACTTTAGTCACATGACTATTAGTGGTTTATTTGTAGTCATTTTTAACACCACTAAAATTATGACTAAACAATTTTAGTCATTGATTTTAGTCATTAATTTGGTTATTGATTTGGTCATTGATTTAATTATTGATTTAGTCATTAATTTAGTCATTTATATGCAATTTTTAATCATTAATTTAGTCATGGTAGTGATTTATTTAGTCATATATATTTAGTCATTGATTGTTGTTAACTGGTCATTTATTTAGTCATGGTAGTCATATATTTAGTCATTAATTTAGTCATTTTTATTTACTGGTTTCCATTAATTGGTAGTAAATATAGTCATGAAATGAAATACCATAAATTCTATAATGCAAAACTAACATAATATTAAACTTGAACTAAAACATAAAAGCAAATAAAAATATTACATATACGGACAAGCTACAACATGCTATAATTAAAATATTGATTCAACATCATCATAAATAAAATGAGAAATGTCAAATCTGTCTTAGAGTTTCCAACTCTTTCAAATACACCATGATAATTAAGATCCTTGAACATATTCAAAATACTGCATAAATCAGTGAGCCAAGATGTCTAACATTAACTAGTACATGATAAACATGTTCAACTATGTCATTTTTTGCAAATATTTTAGTGGCCACCGTGTGAAGATTCCCTCTTTCTCTTTCAGACAAACAACTCCATCTATTTTGTCTTCATAAACAAGGGGTATGTTACTTGTGACCTTTAAAATTTTTACATTTGCATCTCTTGTTTCTTTCAAGTTGACTCCATGTACAATAGATAGGGAGTGAATTCGCCCAATGCCCGTAGCATCACCATCAAATGGATCCAACACCCTAACTTTATCCCCTTCTTTGAGTTTATCATTAATACATTTCTGTAAAAAGAAAAAAAAATATTATATTAGATAGGTAATGATTACCCTTGTTTGCATAATAAAACAACCATTACTTAAATAGTATTTGCATGTGTGTGTTAAAATAATTGCAAAAGGAATTTTTAAAAAATAATTGCAATGATCTAATTTACTAAAAACCAACCACTCATAGCAGTGCTTACAATGTTACTATTAGCTTCATGCTAATCAAATACAAAGACCACAAATATAAACACTACATTACCATGCACACATACCAGAAACATAAGGTTATGACAACACTATTACACATAAAAATGTAGCTAATGCACAAAAACAAAGAATGCAATATGAGAGCACTACTACTACTGTTGCAAGGTGAAGGTGAAATACATTGGGATGTACAAAAATAGGTGCATTAAAGCTCTGAAACATAACCCCATGTAGTCAACATAACCCTGCCAATAATGACATATAAAAGAAGAAAAAAGAACAAAATGTATCAAGGCAACATGTGACAACCATTAAGAGTAGTCATTGAGGAAACAATGCAATCTCTCCGTGGCTTTCATAGCAGCAGTAAAGGAGTAAAAAATAAGGTTGGATGTAGAGGTCACATAAATAATAGAGAAATAGCCTTTCACTATTAGAAAATAGTGTAAGAGTATGCAAAAAGAAGTCAAGAATGATGTCTAATGAACAAGTAGCAGCGGCAGTGAGTTTCATGGTTGTAGCAGTGATTTTAGTGCAAGGGAAGCGAGTTTTATGGCTATAACAACAAGTTTAATGGATCAAGGAGAAAATATCATTACTAAAAAACAAGAAGACATTAAGAGAAAGCGGCGAGAATATCAAAACAAACTTTTTCTTAATAACAACAACCATAATGAAGAGTTAACAACAGATCTATGAAGGAAAGAACAACAGGTATCATCCAATGAAAGAAGTAGCACACTAAGTTCAAGATGTTGAGAAGGTCAATTAAAATGGCCTAAAATACAATCAAGCATCATAAGTTATTGAAGTGGCAGCAATCCCCACTGAAAAGTGACAAAGTAGGTACAATGATTGTTCTATGGGTTACATTCAATGTTTTAGTTGTCTATTCACTATTCTATAAGCTTGTTCACTGTTTGGGATAATGATAGTCATTAATAAATGAAGGGATTTAAAATCAAGGAAAAGTAACGTTTCATAGCACTCACCTCAAGTTCAACACCAATAGGACTATCAATATCATGCATATACTCCTTGAATTCAACATAATCACTGTCAACATTGTCCTAAAGTTTTGTAGCTTTGTGGAGAGCTCTATTGACAGGGTCTTTTCCTTTTTGATTTACTTTCATATAATTTCCAAGCATGTGTTTTAATCATCATGCAAAGTTAATATAAGTCAAGTATAGAATGCAAAAGCTATAAATTTTTGTCCACAACAACTATTATATTACCTCAACTTCAACACAACTATGATTGCCATCAAGGCGTTCTTGTTTTTGTGCTGCTTTGATAAAATTGCTTTGCATGTAGTTTAACCATCAAGTAAAAAAATATATCCAGATGAGTAATTCATGTAAAAAATAGTCAACAAAGCCTTTCCAAGCATAAAAGTCACAATAGGTGGAATGGGTGAAAACCCATTTTTGTAGACTCACAAACCCTCAACTATGTCTTTACAGACTCGTTTCAGCAATTTGACTACAAAATGCACAAAAATCTTCAAGAATCCACCAAATTAGAAAAAAATTGAAGTTAACTCACCTAGACACCTAATTCAATGCAAAAGAGAACAAGGAAACCCTGTACGGGCAAGTACAGAAGCTTGGAACTACAAATAATCAGAAATTTATGAGAAAATAACATAATTTCAAGAGTTTTATTATTGCTTTATGATCCATAGCAGTAAAAATATTTTGGGGAAAAAATGGGAAAACCAAAAGTATAAGATTTTTTGAAAATATTGGGAAAAAGTCTATAAAAAATCAGGAAAAAATAGGATTTAGAAAAAAAGGTAAAGATTGTAGAACAAGAGATAAAAACTATTTTTTTGAAATTGAAAGGCATTTCCATAGCATAGAGATATAGAGGGAAAATAAAATAAAGAGTCTAACTAATGAATTGTAAAAATTAGATTTTTTTAGTTTATATTCATATCGTTGATTACATTGCATTGCACATATTTCAAACTCAAAGCATTACTTCACATTGTATAACTAATAACTAGATGCTGATAGATGAGAAAATTTCAATTAAAATATAGTTTGTACAACGTCAACCAAAGGAGTTATGCAATTACTTCACATTGTATAACTAATAACTAGGAGCAGCTGCCAATTGCATTTGCTTGTCATGGCATTCTATGAGATCACATTTCTTTAAGGCATTTTTCAAACAGTTCACTACCTTGTCTATGCTACCACATTTTTCATACATGTCTACCAAAGAATTTTGTCAAACAGTTCATTGCCTTGTTGCTATGGCTAAAAACCTAAAACAAGTGCTTTCAAACAAGTTATGGATGCTTGGAAAAAATCTATCAAAAGCATAATAGTAAGCAATAGCATAGACAAAGTGGTGAACTCTTTGAAAAAATTCCTCAAAGAAATGAGGTCTCATGGTGATGGAATTCCATGACAATCAAAAGCAATTTTATTGTCATGGAATTCCATCACCATGAGACCTCATTTCTTTGAGGCATTTTTTCAAAGAGTTCACTACCTTGTCTATGCTAACACATTTTTCATACACGTCTATCAAATCATTTTATAAAATAGTTCATTTCCTTGCTGCTATGGCTAAAAGCCTAAAACAAGTGCTTTCGAACAAGCTATGGATGCTTGGCTAAAACCCTGCAGGTATTTTAAAAATCAGGATTAATCAAGATTTTTTGTAGATTTATGCTTCTGTGGCCCACATTGCCAAATTGTCACACCCATAAATGAGTTTGAAACTCCATAATATTTCCCCGTTCCTAAATAAAAATTAGCACTATCAGCCTAACAATGCATCATCAGTGGAACCCCCATCATAGCCTCGCCGATGGCCCCAATGAAAGTAGTTAATAACCTAGTATCGGTGTAATAATACCCTATTGAATTGACTCCTAAGGCGTCCTCCCCAATAGACCGATAGAGTCAACAAAAGAAAGCACATCATTGTAACACATGAACATCGATAGAACGAATGTTTGTATTCCACCGATGGATCAATATAACGAATATTTGCATTCCCTTGATGAAAGCAGTTAATAACCTAGTATCAGTGTAACAATACCCTATTGGGTTGACTCCTAAGGCATCCTCCCCAATAGATTGATAGAGTCAACAAAAGCCAGCACATCGTTCTAACACATGAACATCAGTGGAATGAATGTTTGCATTCCCCCGATGGCCCAATATAATGAATGTTTGCATTCCCTTGATGAAAGCAGTTAATAACCTAGTATCGATGTAACAATACCCTATCAGGTTGACTCCTAAGGCGTCCTCCCCAATAGACCGATAGAGTCAACAAAAGCAAGCACATCATTGTAACACATGAACATTGGTGGAACAAATGTTTGCATTCCCCCGATGGCCCGATATAACCATGGATTATCAAGAATTAATATATATTGAGGGAATCAGTCTTGTTTACCTTGTTCATGGGCCAAAGGTGTATTAAGGGATTGGCACCCCCTTATGGTTTAAAAACTTTCACTTTTGAGACCTAACAAATAATTCATTGATCTCATAGTTATTTTGTCATAAAACTCACAGTCACAACATTTAGGACAGTCACAATGGATTTCAATGAAACAAAAGGAAAAATTTCATAGATTCACTGTTCTATATATGATCGTAATACTTTTCCTGGAGATCACGAGAGTAATTTTATAAAGGCATGTTGTGGAAAACATTTATGAAATTTGCAGAAATCTTTAGAATACAATATAAAATTATAAAGAATATATAGTTGAGAATCAAAATATTGAGGGATAGCCTCTTACCTAATCTAAACCCATGGAATTATGGTCATTCCATGCAGAAATGATAGGCTTAACATAAGCAACCAATTGCGAAACTTTTTCAGTGAGATAGTTTAAGCAACTCATTATATGTTGGTAGTCTTCATTTGAGTTGACATGATTTGGAGAGGCTCTTACTGGGTGTTCAATAGATGGCTATGAAATCTCTGTTGACAAACTAGATTTCCTCTTGATACTAGTATTAGATTTAGGATGATCTAGTGCTGCCATATAATTGACAAAATCTTCTACACTTGCTTCTCTATTATTGTTTACCACCTAAAATACAATGTCAATTTCAACATATAGTTAGTTCAATGAAAAATTGAAATAAATAACACAATGTAAATTGAACCAAAAATCCATATACTTACTCCACATTTGTCCATTTTGGCCCACAACCCGCCTTGTCCAAATGTATATTCAATCCTCAAATTATCTCTTGCTCTCTTTCCTCTGTTACTCTTTGTCAAATATTCTTCATAACACACACTCTCTTTCAATGCCTCCCACTTTTTGGGAGATAGAGTGGAGTCTAACATCTCTTTTCCCTCCATGATTGTTTTTTTGCAATTGTATCTAAAACTGTTCATTAGAAGTCTCATCTTGTGCTTGTAATATTTTCTAGAGATTTTTCCACCAATAGTGTCAAAGGCATTTTCCATTTTTTGTATAACATATTCCACATTTCGTGGATCTTGCTCTAAAAAATTTGATTTGTAGATATCCAAATGGGCCCTACATCTTACACCCAAATTAGAGACCCACCTTGCAACATTTTTCCCAATGGGTTCACCATCTCTTGATACCTCAACCAAGAATGGATTCTTCCCTTCTAATATTATTTCTTTTGCATTCCTCTCTGTAGATCTGTATAAATATTGACTCAATCTTTTTCTTTTAACATAAGTAGGCACATCTTCTATTTCACCACTACAAATACTTTTGGCTGATTCACTAATTCCTTCAAAAGTTGTAGCTGTGATAAGTGCACTCTCAGCAGGCACATCAGATGCAAACAAACTCTCTTCATGACTTTGATTAACCAGAACTTCATGCTCCTTGGCCACATCACGTGTGGCATAAGTAGGTAGATCAGTAGTGGTCTCCACATATTTCACTTCATCACAACTATTTTTTTCACTAACTTCATTTGTTGAATCACAAAAGCATTGGCTTCTACGAGCTAGCAACACTGTATCTTTACTTTCTTTTTGTTTTTTCTCTGCATTTTCTCTGCTCTCTTTTTCTTGCCTATAAAACAAAAAAAAATCATATCATGTCTTATGTACATAAAGCTTTTGCTTATAAAATTTCATTAAACAATATTAAACAAATAATTTACTACTTAATGGATTTATAACTTGCCTGTTTGATGTCAAACCAAGACGTGATAAATATTCATTATTCTTGGCCACACATTCTTCACAAAAGTGCTCATAATCTATCACTGGAATTTCAACATTGTGATCACTTATGATATTGCTATCAGGATTCAACCGTGTAGTTTCGAGTCAAACTCATTGACCCATGTTTCATGAGTAGTGGTTCAACAAGAACCCATCTCTCATGATATCGAATGGTCCACTTAGCACTCATTGCATATAGGTGATGCTCATAGAGGTGAAGCACAGAGGTCACCATCCTAGAAGCACTAACCAAAGAGTTTCCGCCTCCCGGGAGGTCATCCCATCCCAGTACTGCTCCAAGAACCATCTCTCATGAGCGCGCTTAACCAGGTCACCCAGAGTTTAACCAAAGAGTTTTCTCAAGGTTAAGCCCGCTTGAGTTGTTACCCCATTTGCAAAACCTTCAGCAAGTGTTGTGCCTTATGAACCATTATGTTACCCATTTGCAAAACCTTCGATGGGTTCTTGTTGAACCACTACTCATGAAACATGGGTCAATGAGTTTGACTCAAAACTACAGTTGAATCCTGATAACATAATTTGACACGTGAAAAATACCTCCTACTTATCAATTGATGAGCTAAAGGGCCTCTATTACTAATGGTTCATAAGGCACAACACGCTGAAGGTTTTGGGTAACAACTCAAGTGGGCTTAACCTTGGAGAAAACTCTGGCGCTTGAGTTGGAGCAGATGGGATGGGTGACCTCCTGTCCACAAGCATCACCTAGATGCAATGAGAGTGCTATGACCATTCGATATCATGAGAGATGGGTTCTTGTTGAACCACTACTCATGAAACATGGGTCAATGAGTTTGACTCAAAACTACACAGCTTGAACTCGATAGCAATATCATAATTTGACACGTGGAAAAATACCTCCTACTTATCAATTGATGAGCTAAAGGGTCTCTATTATGAATGGTTCATAAGGCACAACACTTGCTGAAGGTTTTGCAAATGGGGTAACAACTCAAGCGGGCTTAACCTTGGAGAAAACTCCCTGGTTAAGCGCGCTTGAGCTGGAGCAGTACTGGGATGGGTGACCTCCCGACGGACCAGTGCTTCACCTCTGTGAGCATCACCTAGATGCAATGAGTGCTAAGTGGACCATTCTATATCATGAGAGATGGGTTCTTGTTGAACCACTACTCATGAAACATGGGTCAATGAGTTTGACTCGAAACTACACAGTTGAATCCTAATAGCAATATCATAATTTGACACGCTGTGGATAAATACCTCCTACTTATCAATTGTGATCACTATCATCTAATTTTCACCTTAAATTATTTTTCTTCATTTCTTGATGTCCATAAAAATAATAATTTATAAATTAGCAACTTGATTGTATAGATATATTTCATCCTCATTTTTATATGAAAACATACTCATATTGCATTCATATAGCAACTTTTTTCAATATTAAAGCTTTGAAACATGTATTAGTCTAAAGGTCCATGTCCTTAAAACATAAAACAATCTTAAAAAAACATAAAAGTATTACATAAAAGGTCATAAAATGGGGCTCATCAATAATCATTTGCATTTCCAGCAAGATCAGAATCCTGATCACTTGTGTCTGCATCTACTTGATTTTCTTCCTCATCCTCATTTGTGACATGCAATACATTATCTCTCCCAATTTCTTCATTGGTAATCAAAATATCTTCTTCAAATAGTCCCTCATTGTCTTCACCCACTTCTTCGAATGTTTCTTGTAAATTAACATATTGCCCATTAGGCATTACATCAACAACTTCCATGAATTTTCATATCAAACAAGACTTTGTTTGAATGACATATGACTGACTTGGGCTTCTGACATCATCAATTATAAATGATTGGTTAATTTGAAGAGGGGAAACATATGGCTCATCTGTCTCTGATAAAAATTGTTGTGTATTTTCACTTACAAATACATACTCACCAAATTGTACTGCGGATGGTCAGATCCACTTACATTTTAATAATATACGCTTATTTTCACCAAAATCCACTTGAATAATTTCTTGGATGAATCCAACATAAAATTTCTTATCAATTTCATGAAGAAATTCAGCACTAACAACACAATCACAATTTGTCTTTCCTTTGTCTTTTTTTTCCAGTCTTAAATGACTACCATAGGCCCACATTCCACTAAAATGCATAGCCCATAAATGTGGAGGTTGTGAAAGCTCACTTTCCTTTGTTGTTATATCTTGACCTTCTTCTTTTGCATCACTGATTGCATTAGCAATCCATTCTTCAAATTTTGGAAAATAATTAGCTCCAATCAAATCATGATGTCCGCACCTTTGAGGTCGATGTTGCATCCAAGTTTGATTCTCTTCATATTTTCTACTTAGAATAGTGATGTACAAATAGTAAGATTAATAATATAAATGTGTAAATGCAATTCAGTAAATAAATTATTGTGTAATTTTTTTTTTACCCATGCCACTTATCGAACAAAGATGTGTTTTGAAGAATAAAGGCATGTATTGCACTTCTTTCTTGATATGATAGCTTGAAGTGACATCCATTGCCTTCTAATACTTCACATGCAAATCTCTCATCTTCATCGTCATCCCATACACATCAATTGACATTTTTAAAATCCTTCATATATTATGTGCAAAATCCCATGGCCTCTTGCATTGAATATCCCTCAGACATGCTGCCTTCTGGTTTTTCCCTAGTATAGACGATTTTTTTCAAAACCTTCATATATCGTTCTATAGGATACATCCATCTCGTTCTTACTAGGCCACAATGCTCTAGTTCATATTCTATATGTATTAAAAGATGCATAGAAATGTTAAAGATTGTAGGTGGAAATTATCATTCTAATAGACAAAGGACTTCAACAACCTCTTGCCTCAAACTATCAAAGTTTGAAGTTTATAATACATGTAAACTCATTCTCTTTAATGTTAGGCCCAACCTTATAATTTCCAATCTTGGTTCCTTTGTCCAGACATAAGGAGCACTAGGTTTTCTATATTTTTCATTATCATATTTTTCAACCCAAAGATTTTGACAAATCTTTATTTCTCAAAAGTCTTCACATGATGAAATAGTATCAAGAGCACTAGAAAGAGTTTCTATAATAACATAAGCTATATTTTTCTTAGTATGCATAAAGTCAATAGTATTCCTAATGGCTATATCCTTAAAGTATGGAAACTTATACAATATGCACAACCATTTTACACCTCTTTCATTACATGGATCATATCTACTTCCAACAATCCCATCATTTTCAATAAATGACATTCTTTTTTTCCATTCTCCACAATGTAATCACCTGTTATTAGCAATGGCGCTTCACGATTCTCTTCTTGACCATTGAAATGTGTTTTTGGTTGACGATATGGATGATCCATTTTAAGGTAAGCATGATTTACACAATAAATACACTTACACAAACTTCTTGAGTGCCTCACAAAATCCTTAAAGTTACAAGCAGGACATGTATGGTATCCATGAATAGAGAGACTAGACAATGTGCCATGTGTAGGAAGATCATGAATGGTAAACAATAAGGAAGATCTTAAAGTTAATTTGATTGAATGACTATCCCTTAAAGATTGAATTTCTTCAATTCCTTTCCACAATTCCATTAGCTCATCATATAATGGCTCTAGACAAGCATCTATTGCATCTGAAGTCACACTTTTCTTTCCTAGTATAATCAATGATAACATTAAGAAAAATGGTTTAGTTGCTAACCATGGAGGAAAGTTATAATTTATTAGAAACACTGGCCAAGTTGAACATTCAGTACTTTGATATGAGAGTGGGTTCACCCCATCTAGAGCCAAACCCAACCTTATATTATGAGGATCTTAAGAAAAATTGGGCCGTCTACTATCAAATTCCATTCACGTCTTAGAATCAGGCACATGTCGTTGTTTTCCATCAGTGCTCTTATTTTGGGCATGCCACTGCATAAGTTCAACATTGTCTCTACACCTATATATTCAGAGTAATCATGGGATTATCAGAAAGTGGAGAAGAACCTTTCTAGGAACCAGAGCTGATTTCAACCCTTGTCTATACCTCAGTTCATGACATTTCAGACATTCACTCTCATTTGCAAGGATTTTGTGAAATAATAGAAAACCATTCACACATGTGGATGTTTTCATACCCCAAGCCAAGCTTACTGATTTTATTTTTACATTGAATTCATTTTGTTGGCAATGTGGAGTCAGCTGGTAACAATGAACTTAATAATGTAAATAACTGATCTACACTCTCATTTGTCCAACCATGCACCACTTGCAAGTTAAGAATTTGAAGGATTGTTGTCAAATGACTTAACTTGCAATTAGCATACATAGGATTTAAAGCATCGTCCATTGACTTGGCCCAATCATCGTTTAGACCCTCATTCAACATTCTATCAACTTCAAACTCTTCGTCAAATATTTCTACCTCTTCATCTATGTTTGGTGCCACTTCATCTATGTTTGTTGCCTCTTCAACTCTCACAGTTTGACATTCTATCATATCTTCATAATAATTGTAAGCCCAAGGGCTTATACAACTATGCCCATATCTTATCGTATGCCAATAAATCATATTTCTTTTTTTCACCTTTCCACCAAGACAATTTTTGCATGGACATGGATATTTGTCAATGTCCCTCTCATCAGCTACTCTCTCATCATATGCATGATATTGATCCATAGTCAACCTTTGATGCTCATCCATATATAATATTGTGCATTCACATATTAATTTAGTTTTTTATTTAAAGAAAAAAGCATAAATCTAAAAACACAGATGCCAAAACATTGTTGAAAGTTGTCACTTTTAGTATAGACCATAATAGAAAGAAGATGATATAATGAGTCATTGTTCTGAGATCTATCTTACATTCATTTGAAGTTTACCTACTAAGAATGAAATATTCCTATGTTTCCTATCAACTTAATTTTGACAATGAGGGTTTCAAATTACCTCTGAATTCGTTGCAGAGGGCCTTGCTGACTTCAAATTCATTGTAGCAAATTTTGAATTCCTTACCTACCTTTTCAAAAGTCTCCAAGTCCTATCCAAATAAGCTTTATCACCCATGCAAGTGCTTCAGTACCTATCCATGAGAATAACAAACATCAACAACAATCCAATTTCATTCCCATGCCAACAATTATACATTTTACAAGTTGTCTAACTTATAAATATAGACAAGTTATGTAAATCACTAGATAAATAACATTTAAAGGTTTGTCGTCTCTTACTTATAATCTATTTTTGAGTTCAGCTAATACAACTATTTTTTTTGGTTTGTTTTCATGGTTGTTACTCATGTAACTTGTACTTTCATATCCCTTTGAGCTACTTTCTGTATTTCTTTCTTCTACATTGGCTGTGTTATGAAAGTAAAACTTGAAAGTGCCCCTACTGATAAGATTTAAGTATTTAGTTGTTTACTTATTTTTGTGATATTTGAATTTTGAGGCTTAATATATAAGTCTAGATGCTTATCTAGATTGATGTGAATCATGAAAATTCTAGATAGTTAAAGACAAAACATGATTGAGCCTTGAAAGTGGATTGATCCACATATAAAATTATGGCGAGTGCTAGAATGTAATGTTCATTATGGGTCATGAATGAGTGGAGGTGATACAAAATATTTAAATATACTAGTAACAATTATATGGTGTTAATCAGTTAATGTAAATGTGACATAAGGATTTATTATATATAAGTGAGTTGAAGGCCAAGAGTATTTTTTCTAATTGTCAAAGAGGACAAACTTAACATAGCCATACACTCATAATTGATTTTGGATCACAAGTGTTTATGTTCAAAATAATCTCTTAGAAGTACATGATATATATCTTCCAGAAGTACATGATATATATCTTCTACAAGTATTTCAACACGCTGCAAGTATTTCCTGACAAGCTTATCTCTAGGTTCACCTAACTTAGAATTACATGCCATATGCTACTATGTTTTTTCCTCGGCGAGTTAGTTGTGTTCCTTTTTGTTCATAAGGAACATCTTTATAATTAATGTGGGTTTATATCTTTTGATGTGCATCCATTTTAGGCCTACAGTCAAATGGATTCCAAAGAGGCTTTGTTTGGTGGAGGCTCATCAGGTAATATTTTGGAGTAATTCTTTAATTGGAAAATATATCCTTATTTTCTATAATTTTATTCTATTTGGTAGAGTGGCTCTTGGGATAAGGATTTTAAATGTTTACACAACTCTATGAAGAAGTCATGCTTTCTTTATAAGAGTGTTTCCAAAATTTACTTCCAAATTGCCATGAGAAATCCCCTAAAAACTGTGGTTATTGGAGGGTGTGGGAGGTGTGATTAGTGAATGCGATGTATATGTTGTCTAGAAAAGGACTGAGTTGGTTCTTGCAAAAGTGTTTTGGACAATTCGACTGACTAGATATGTATGCATTAGTAGTTTCAAGTGTAGCAGAGCCTATTGAATCATGGGAAATGTTAGGAGATTCATTTATCTCTCTAACAAAGAGTTTTTTCAACCATTGCAAATTTGCAACTAGCTTGAAACAATATCTTCATTATTGAAGAAATAACATTCGTCTTGTCATAATTCTTTGGTAGAACTATAGTAACATGGGGATACTATAAAGAATATCATAAATTAAACGATTAACATTGATCTGGTCAAGCTAGGTAATGAACAACATACATATGTGGTATTTGTCTTCTTGGAGACAACAAGCTTTATTCAGTTATCCATTACTGAATCTTATTCTCTTATTTTTTTGTATGATCTATGCATGTTATTTTTCATTGTGTTAGTTGTTAGAACTGAAAAATTTCACATTTTTCACTAGCCTCCACCCACCAATCCTCCACATTCCACAAAAAATAATCACATTTTAATTTTATGATCAACACAAATTGTTGAAATTTTTGTGACAAGAGCCATTTTGTAGCCCACATTGCCAAATTGTCACACCCATAAATAACTTTGAGACTCCATAATTTTTCCTAAGTAAAAATTAGCACTATCGGCCTAACAATGCATCATTAGTGGAACCCCCATCATAGCCTCACTGATGGCCTGATGAAAATAGTTCATAACCTAGTATCAGTGTAACAGAACCCTATTGGGCTAACTCCTAAGGTGTTCCCCTTGATAGACTAATAGAGTCAACAAAAGTAAGCACATCATTGTAACACATGAACATCGGTGGAACGAATGTCTACATTCCCCCAATGGCTCGATATGATCATAAATTATCAAGAATTATTATATATCGGGGGAATTAATGTGTATTGGGGTAATATATTTTGGCGTCCCGCTGATAGACCAAAGAAAAATTTTTCATTGGTAGAGAGGGTGACTATCGGTGGAATAAGGATTGTAGTCTTGTCGATACAACGATGATGATTGATTGCTAACTGATGTGACATCTCAAGGAATCATCCAAATATTTAAAAATAAATGCTTCCCCCCAATAAAAAGACTAAAATGGGTGGTGTATTTATGAGCCAGAGTTGAAGTGAATTATATCACAAGTTGATAGCTCATAATTGTTGCACAATCTAGAAGATTTCGCTGAGGACAAAAGTAGAAAGGAAAAGCTAGGAATTATCACATAGAAAAAACTAGTGGAGGTGAGACCCAAGTAAGTACCCCAACCTTAGCTGAGAAGTTGTATTTTTCAAAGGATAAAGAATTCGAACAATGGAGGAAAATGCAGAAAAACCAAAAGCTAAGAAACAAAAAACTGAGAAGAGATTCTTGAATCAAGACTTGATAGATCAATGCCATGGGTTGGGGCCAAGACCTAGGAGGGTTGCTCAAATGAATAATTCAATGGATAGATTATTAGGTAAATATAAAGGCTTGGGGGATATTTGGACACCACAACGTGGGTATGAGTTTTTCATGTATCATTAGAAGAAACAATTTAGGTTTCAGCTAGTCTGCAACCCATGGAGGTTGAACTTGGGAAGACTCATGGTGCCCAATGTGTTCATAAAGGTAGAATTAATTAAAGCTCTGGCTAGAAGATATGAACCCAAGAGGAGAACTATCCAAGCACATAATGGGGCTTATATGCTTGTTATTTTTGAGGATTTAATTTCTAATGTGTTTCAGTTGGAGTGTCCTATGAACTTTCCATTGACGATTAGAGATCTCTTGAAAAAGTATCACCTTATGGATACCAACTACAAACAATGAAAACTACCTTTGCATAGGCCTAAGAATGAAGCAGGCCAACTCAAGAGGTTTTCAAATAATGAAAACCCTCCTTTTCATGAGGACTTGTTTGAAGAATATTTCATATACACTTATTATTCAGCTAGTCAGGTCTTGGGGGTAGAGGTCCCACCCCTCATGTCTATTTCCCCAATGGTCTTAGCTATAGACATAAAAAGAAATGATGCCAGGTCATTCAATTATGCTAGATACTTGGCCAATGACCTAAACTAGGAGCTTGAAAAGATTAAAAACAATAGTGAATATATTCATTTGAAACATTATTCTCTGTTCATGCATTTGCTCATGCATGAGGGACATGTTAGAAGGGTATGGAGTCAAGAATTAAGAATAAAAGATATAGATGAAAATGGGAACCTCAAACTTGTACAGATGTGGACTTCACTATGGGATAGTCGATTTGTTAGATCTCATTATCTTTATTTTGAGGAGTTTTTTGTGAAACCATTAATGGAGTGGCTAGGATACTCGCATGATTATAACTTATCCCCAGAAGTGCAAAAGTTTCTAAGACCAAAGGAAAATGACCCAAGGAAAAATGTGGATCATAATTGGGGAGACTGGTATACTTTTCCTGATTGCACAGTGATTAGGGTTTATGGGTTTGAAGGAACTCCACACTTGTTGCCATGAGTAGTTCCTGATAGAATTGCCTACTTAGAAATTGTGAGGCAATTGGCAAAATTTGACTCCAAAAACCTCAAAGGAAACAAAAAAAAATTGATCATGCCTAGTACCTTATGTTTTGGAGACTTTACAGTGGTTACAAATGAGGGATATGAGGAAATTGATGCTAAATTAGCACAACATAACCTCCCTCTAGGTAAAAAAAGGAAAAAAATTGACGCAGAAGGATTTATTCACAAAGCAAGGTTATCACGGGTGTTATTAGGATATGAGTATGTATTCTCAGTTGAATATGTAATCAGAAACCATGATGAAGCCTCTACCACTAAAAGAATGACTACATACAATAGGGTTATGCTTGCAGAGGAATGGAAAAGAAGGAATGTCCCATCTTATTTGAAGGAATTTGGTGAAATACAGGATCTTCTAGCAAGGATTGAGCAATCATTGCTTATATGGATGAAGTGGTAAAGAATGTTCCTTCATTTTTATTTGATACCCCTCATGCAACCTATTTAAGAGTGCAGGCTGAAGATATAAAGCCCTTAGATTATATCCCTTCACAACCAACTCCTGATGTGAGTTTTTCTATAGATACTGATATGAGTGAAGGAGAGGAGAGTGATGAGGAGGAAGAGCATGTACAAAAAATAAGTGCTCCTGTAATTGTACAGTATGATCCTCCTCAAGAACACACCGTTGTAAGATTTGAAGCATTAGATGAATTATCAGATGATGTTAGGGTCAAGGCTGGACATGAGTTTATTTCTGATGGAGATTTTGTTAAGTCTCCTAAGTTTAAATCATTTGTTTATGAATATAAAGGAAAGAAAATGAGACAAAAGATGTAGGATGTCACTCTTGAATGAGAAGCTATTGTTTTGAAAGAATTGAAAAAATAAATAGACAAAGAGATGGAGTCCATCAATCCTGAGAGAGGGAGAGAGTTACTCCAAGAAGCTAGAGTATTTCTTTTTCCCAGATGGGATATAAGCTCTACAATTGTGTTTGATAGTTTTAGAAAGAGAGGAGATAGAATAATGAATTTAACAGATAGAAAGTGACAAGATCTATTCAGGATCTGGGTACAATCCAAATGAGTCCACCTAGGCATAGATTGATAAGCTGGTTAAAGAAAAAGACAGGTTGAAGAAAAAGACAGGTTGAAGAAGGGATTAGCACATCAAAGAGAAAGATCATCTTCCTCTTCCACACTAGAATTGTATTCCCCATGGCTTGAGAAAGATAAGAGAGTATTGGATGCAATGGCTGATACAACTTATTGGAAGCAGTGCCACCTGAAATCTTAGGAAAAATGTAAAGAATTGGAGAAGGAAGTCAAAACCATCCAGCATAAGACTGCATCCGCATGATCAACAAAAGATTCAATAAGATGATGAAATGTGTAGATGAATATTGGAGGAAATTTAAATAGGTACTCTCAACATTAGAGGAGAATGAATGATTACAGGGGAGAATAATTGAAAAGATACAAGAGCTTCAAGACAACCAAATCTTGAAAGGATAGACAATGCAAACACATAAAAAATTGGTAGAAGCACACAATGGATATCATAAGAGGCTCATCGAGGATTTTGAGTGCTTCAATTCAACTCTGAAACTCTATGATGATATGGGAAATCCCTGAGAATATGATTTTTGGAAGGAGGTGTTAGCTCTCAAAAACGCAGGCGGAATGCCTCAAGAGGCTGCCAATCTCTTGATACGCTTTAGGGTAACAGACAAGGTCAAGAGAACTCAACCTTCTACTCTTTAGGTGTTGCTAGACCTAGGTGGGTGTACCTTTCTGAATGAAGCATACTTGACTTATGGTTATCCTTCTTGCAATGATTTTTCCACAATGGCAGATGGAAGTGAACAAATAAATTCGAACTTGGTGTAACTAGCAATATCAATCTTTTAATCTAAATCCTAAAATGCTCAATTAACAGATATAAAGAGAATAAATGAATCTTAATGATGAAATAGCAGAGACCAGTGCCTTATTGGGTATGCAGAGTCAAATGAAATCGAGATGAGCAACACTCTCTAGAGAAACTCAAATTATCTGGCATACATTCTATTTACAACTTGTATAAACATGCAATACTGTAACTACTAAGCTCTACTTTAATAATCTAGATGAATCTCTCTAATTACTGTGATCAACTAAAGGATTTAATCTTTGCTTGAAAGAACCAATTGATTAATCACACAAATACAACAAATGTGCATTGATAAATAGAACATAAACCTGTTATGTCAATTTAAACAACTAGAAAGCATCAATCTTGGAGACAACTTAGCAGTATTTTCATTGAATTCAATAGACAATTGACACCAGAAAAATGCAACAACATCAACTAATTTTCATAAATACCTCCATTTTGAAAACATGCATCATAGTCTCTGATCTGAGAAGTTTATTTTACTGTATTTACTTGCTGTGTATCGAATATCTAATAACTGGTGATCATTTTACAATTACAAAATGCTTATTTATACACCAACATCAGAAAAATATATCATATTGAGATCCCATGTCGGCCGACTACCAAATTTAGGCTCATTTCATGTCGGCCTGCAATGGTATTTGAACACCCACATGACAGACACATTATTTGAATTTTATTAATCACCAATGAAACAGTCACTGAGACATATTGTGTAGTTATGCCGAAGGCAATTAAATCATCAATTGTCCCATGGTCCACTTTCACCATGACATATCTGAGTCGGGGAGATGTCGTATAGATTACATTATGTTTCCTTGAGATGTGTTCTTTCGTTCTACATGTATCACTATAACATTATGATATCAAGGAGACCTCTCATAGAGCATATTATGTCTTTCCAAAAATCTTCATCCACTCTGAGTCGTTGAGACAAAATCACACTCTCACCGAGATGTATCTTTCATTTTCCTTCACCAAGACAATGCATAGTCGGGGAGACATTTTGTAGATTATCTTGTGTCCTACTAAAATACCTTGAGTTCACCTTAGATCGCCAAGACAATACCAACCTCTTGCCGAAATCCACCAATGAAATGTTGGCGAGACTGAAGGTCACTCGCTGAGACCTTACATCGATATCGCTTAGTCTGGCTGAGATAAGCTTAAACTCCTCCCGATATGTATTTTCCCATCGGTGGTTGGCAAGACTAAGTGAGTTTCACTAAGATGCTTCACCGAAGGAAATATTTTTCCGATATATGTATGCACCCGCCATCGGTTGGTGAGACACGACGTATTCGGTGAAACACCACCTCGATGACCAAACTCCTGCTAAAATGTTCCCTCTTTGTCACCGAAACAACGTGAAAGTCCCGCCAAACGAAACGATAGATGAACTCTGGTCGCCAAGACAGTGAAGAAGACATGCCGATATGAACTGCAATATGAAAAATGCATGACCTGATAGATTTTGGGATAAATATAGGAAAAATGCAAACAAAATGTCACGATGGAAGGCCCCTGTGCTTATGATGAGGACTCATATGGAAACTCAGGGGGATGAAAAATATGTAAAATTATCATATTGTTATAGTTCCAATAGTGGCTCCGTCTGGGGATGAATGATAGTGAGATCATTGCAAGGATCCAGAGCCTTCGGTGAGCAGACCAAACACATAGTGATGAACCAGTAAACAAAAATAGAATGAATGGCAATGGAAATGAAAGGAAAGTGAATGCAAAAATGGAGGTGAATCAAAATCCTAAACTATTGTGCATGGAAAATAATTTTAAAGAGGATTAGCAAGAGCTGTCCATGCACTGGCAACCCTTAGTCCTCTATGTTGCTTCAAGAGAAAAACTGCTTCAAGAATTGCCCATGAACAAGAAATTCCCGATCTTCACCAGCCATATTCTATAGATAGTATGAATCTTCACCTTTCTTTCCAACAACAACAAAAGGTCCCAGCCACAAAGCTTCAAATTTACCATGCTTTGCTTTCTCCTGACACCTTGTGCTCCACATCAACACCAAGTCATTTTCTTCAAATTTTCTATCCTTTTCCTTCTTGTCAAATAGATACTTCATCTATGTCTGTAACTTCATGTTTTGATTTTGGGAAACTCTCCTTATTTTATCAAGTTCAGCTAGTTGCTCCATTCTTTCCTCCATAGGTTCAGGAACATCCAAATCCTCCTGAAGGACAAACCTGTAGACTGGCAACAAATTCTGCAAAGGCATCCTAGCTTGTGCTCCATACACCAATTCAAATGGGGATTTTCCAATTGCTCTTTTAATAGTAATCCTGTCAGCCCACACAACCAGTTTTAATTTTGAATCCCAAACTTTCTTGTTCTGTCCTAACATCCTCCTTATAATCTTCAAAAGACTCTTATTGCTAGACTCTTCTTGACCATTAGCTTGTGGATGGTAAGGAGCTTCATAAGAAATAGTAATGCCATATGTGTCACATAAGCTTTTGAATTCATCTGACCTGAAACACATCCCATTGTTTGTGATTAACCTCAGTGGTGCGCCAAATCTGGTGATAATGTTGTCCATCAAGAAATTTGTCACCACTTTGCTTGTAGCCTGTTTAGTTGGGATTGCCTCTACCCATTTGGTAAAATAATCAGTGGCCACCAGTATCCACCTCTGTCCACCACTTGATTTTTCTTGTATCTCTCCAATAAAATCAATTCCCCATTGGTGAAAAGGAGCATCAACCTACAAGGGTCGAAGTGGCAAAGCTCCTTGATACTTCAGTTTTCTTGAGAATTTCTGGCAGGCTTCACATTTTCTTACATATGTAAAAGAGTCATTAAAAACCTTTGGTCAGTAATACCCTTCCCTGAGAATTTAATTCCCAGTTGTCTTTGTTGAGTAATGTCCTCCACAAACTCCTTCATTCATTTCACTTAAGACATGCCTGGCTTGTGATTCATCCAAACATAACAATAGTATACCATCCCTGTTCTTCCAAAATAGATCTCCATCCACAAAAAACATACTTAGATGTCTGCAACTACAACGTTCTTTTCTAGTTTTCATTCAATCCCTCTGGACACTTCATGTATTTAAGATAATGCATGATATCTATATACCAAGGAGTGTGCTCAATGCTTGCAACTGCAGTCCCTTCATCTACATTACAAACCTGATTAGCTTCAATATTCGATTCTACCATCAACCTAGCCAAACCTTGACCTCTCACTAGCTTAGTAATCAGTATTTCCATGTAAAACTCTTGGATTTTGTTAATCCATCTGCATCTCTTCCCTGTTACTTCAGATTGTGTTAGAATATCTTTGATAGCTACATGGGGGACACAAGCAATCACCTTTGCTCCAACAAGATATGGCCTAAAAGCCTTTGTAGCTTTCACTAATGCAAAAGCCTATTTTTCCATTATATCATACTTCAATTCAGACCCTTGTAACGACTTACTAAAGAAAGGCACAGGCTGTTCATGACCTTCTTCATTCTTTTGTAACATAACAACAACAATTGTGTGCATTGAAGCAAATGAAAATATCTGAAAAGGCTTTGCAAAATATGGAGATTTAAGGACAAGGAGCCTCCTTGATGGCCCTTTTGATAGATATGAAAGCTTCCAGGGCTTCTGTAGTCCATTCCATTTTCTGTCCTTTCTTCAACATTTTTGATATGGGCTTAATGATCTCAACAAAGTTAGAAACAAATCTCCTAACAAAATTAATCTGTCCAAAGAATGCTTGAATAGCCTTAACAGTTTTGGGAACATGAATTTTGTCAATAGCTTCAACCCTCTTCGGATCTATCCTAATCCATTCCCTTGAAACAATATGTCCTAAGAGCTTACCTTTTGTGACTACAAAATGGCACTTCTTTGGGTTTAAGCTAATACTGTATTCTAGGGCTTTAATAAGTACCTTCTCCAGATGTTGTACATGATCTTCAACCTTCTTTGAATAAGCAGTCAGGTCATCCTAGTACACCACCATGATAGCATTGATCAAATCTGCAAATTCCATGTCCATAGCTCTTTGGAAGGTCGCTCCTATGTTAGTGAGACCAAATGGCATCCTTATATATACATACATTCCCCAAGGAGTTGTGAATGTTGTCTTATATTGCTCAGATTCTTTGACCTTGACTTGGTTGTATCCTGAAAACCCATCCATCATGGACAGTAGTTCACACCCTGTTACCTTATGCAATATAGCCTCCATATTGGGTAGAGGATAATTGTCCTTGAGAGATGCCATATTCAAATTCCTGAAGTCCACACATAATCTGATGTCTCCATTTTTCTTCCTCACAGGGACCAAATTTGAGACCCACGTTGAGTGCCTGATTGGTTTGATGATTCCCCCATCTCTGAGCTTTGTCAACTCTTCTTGCATTTTAGGCTCCAGTGTTGGATTTATGGGTCTTTGCTTTTGTCTGAATGGATTAGCATCTAGATTCAATGGTATTTCATGCTCAAACAAATCTTTCCTGTATGATTTTAGATCTTCATAAGACCAAGCAAAGACGTGTTTATATCTTCTCAGCAACTCTATCAACATTCTTCTAATTGTAGGGCTTATCTTCTTTCCTATGTACACCTTTCTTGGTGATATCTCGGTCCCCAAGTTAACTTATTCAATATCTTCTCTTCTGACTAGTGTTTGCTTCATGAGGGACCGATCATTTCCATCATACAACCTCTCCAATGCCACCAAGCCCTTAGGAAGCTTATTTGTTTTGAGCTGTAAGATCTCCTTGCCAAACACTATTTTCTTCCCATCCACTTCCTCAACAAAAGCATTGAAGTCAATTTCCTGGGCTTCATATTGATCTATGCAATTGAGGAATTTCAAAAGGTCAGTATCATCATTGAAGACTTGCAAACTATAAATGTTATCAGGCACAATAGGCCTTGCCTTGAACTCAATCTGTGATACCCCAGCCAATATGATATCATCTCTTTTCAGCGCCACATTTGCTAAAAAATAAGCCATTATGTTCTTTGATCTGTCAATCCACTCGATTGAGAAAGCATCAAATAATTCAATTGTGTCCCATACAACATTCCTATACTATTTCAATCTTTTGTGTTATGCTGCATATTTTGACTTGATTTGTGAAACAATCAACTCAAAATCCCCCAAAACAGCTAGCAACTTAATCTTATGTTTCACAGCTATGTTTAGACCTATGAATAAAGCTTCATATTCTGCCACATTGTTTGTACACTCAAATGTTAATAGGAAAGTATATTTAAATGTAATACCTTCAGGTGAAACAAATACAACACCAGCTCCATTACCTTCTTGGCTGCATGCTCCATCAAAATACATCTTCCACACTTCATTGCAGCTTTGTGCCACATGCTTTTCAATTGGATCACTATTGGTTAATTATGGGTGGCTGATTCAATCTTAAAACTTCCAAGATCAACATCACAAAAATAATTGATCTGATCTTGTGACACACAATCAACAAGTTGGTTCATTCTTGGCTCTCTATACAATTTGACTTCCTGACCATTCACTGGAATTGTAGCATAAGACAGATCAAATTGAACATTTCCTCCAACTGCTGCTGTCCATTGTCTTGATAGAAGCATCCCAAACTGAGGAGGAGTATCAATCAATGTTATATCTATATTATAAGCCACCTGTGGATAAGTAGCCAGTTTGACTTCAACACCTCTCATAATGCCTACCATAGGAACATGTTGGTTATCCATTGCATAACATTTACCATCATATGTATCAACCCACATGCCAAGCTGCTTCATAACTCCTACTGGCATGATATTTATAGAAGCACCAGAGTCTATCATGCAATTCCTCAACAAGTTGTTATTTATGAGTAATGTGGTGAAAAATGGATCAACTTGAGGGGGAGTTGTTAATACATCACTCAAGCAGACTTCTGGGATATTTACTTTCTCTTGCCTATTGACTGTTTTAATAGCTACTCTATTTTCAGTATTCACATGTTTTTCAGTTCCATTTTTTATCAATTGAACAACACTATCTCTGTACTCCTTAATTTTCATCATTTCAAGCAGTGGAACAAACATTTTTACTTGAGATAACACCCGAGTGAAGTCAAAAGAAGAGCCCTCCACCTTAACAATCTTCTTCTGCTCCAATGTTTCTCCTTTGTTTTCTTCCTTCTCTCTTTTACTAGGCTGATCAGGCTTTTGTATCTCTTTGTGTAATTCCTTCACTTCCTCCTTTTGGACAAACTTCTATTCACTTTTATCATGCTGTTTATTTTCTAATTTCTTCACAGTTCCTTGAGTCACCTTCTAACCTTTCATAAAGATTCCCTTAGGAATTCCTTCCATCTCATTCACTTTTCTATTTCTTAACTAGTATTTACTCTTTGCCTCCTCAACAGCAGCAACAGTTAGTCTCTCTATTTCATCTTTGGTGATTCTCCTCATACTGCATTGAGCAGGAACCTCAACCAAATGTGGCTCTGTATAATCTTCTTCAGAATCAGAAAGAACCTGCTATTCAACCATATGGACATTATATCTTTCATTTGAAAAATCATACTCATAACCTTCATCATGTGAAGATGAGTACCTCTCTTGAACATGATGAAAGGTATTTGAAGTCAAATGCACTATGTGATCTTCTCCATTATTTTTCATCAACATTCCCTCTTCCTGCATCCTTTGAGCTACAACACAATAGTCTGGGGAATGTGGCTTATCACAAGCTTCACAAAAGTAATTGTTATTTACCATATAGGTTCCCTTCATGCTCAATGGATCAAGAGTCTCTTTGTTTCTTGGCCTAGCTGTTATAGGTTTTCCATCCTTCAAGTCTGTATTATATGGCATGTCGTGCAACCTCGGCCTTTCATTTCTGTATGTGCTTTCCTATCTGTACTGATAATTATTTCTTTGCTGAGGAGCCCTAGGGTTATCTCTTTTATTGGATATACCTGCAGCCTTCCTATTGTTTTCAATTGTCAGTGCTATCTTCTGAAATTTAGCCAGATCTCTTGGGAACCTATTTCTCAGTTCATACCCTATTTTAGGATCAAATGCATTTAAATAAACACTCAATGCTACAGAATTTGACAACCTTGATCCAGGAGGTACTTTAGTTTGCAACTTGTTGAATCTTCAGTTAAAATCATAAATTGAATCATTCTAATTCTTCTGAATTCACATCAATTCATGAAGAGCAGCATCTGGTGCATTTAGATTCCCACATTGCTCTAGGAATCTGTCCTGGAATATTTGGAGAGAATTAATTGAGAGTGCTGGCAAGCTGTTGAACCAATCCCTAGCATCTTCAAGAAGTGACATCATAAATAGCCTCATATGTAAATCTTCATATGGCACACCTATGTCTTGGATGAACACATTGAAATTCCTTAAATGTTCTTTAGCAGTAATTGCATTACTCCCTGTAAACTTAGGTACCAGACCTCTCTAGTTGCCATCCATAGGGTAAGGGTATAGATGAAACCCTGTCAAATCAAACTGTATGATCATTGCTGTATATTGGTGAGGAGGGTTGGGTGGATATTGATATTGGTACATTGGGTTATTGAATTGTGTGTTATGATATGGCACATGATGCTAACCAGGAGGTGGATGTATATTGGTATGTTGTGTGGGAATATGAGGGGGATGATTTGGCTGTCTGTAGTGATTTCCTGTCTGATGGTGAGGAGACACTAGTGGATCAGAAGGCCCTGCACTATGATTACCCTGCTTATGAGGTGGTACATACTTTGGGGGGCAATTAGCTATCTGAGAAGTAATTTGGGCTTTCAGCAATACATCCCTTAGTTCTTCTATCTCCTTCTTCTGTGATTCAAACTGTGCTTTTACTTCCTCAGGAAGCTCATGTTCAATAACGTAATTTTGGTTACCCTCCATCTTCTGATCATATTCATGTTGAATTCTGATTCATTCAGCCTCCAGTTCAGCTCTAAACTCAGCCTGTTTCTGAGGATCGAGAAAAGAGAAAGGATTTCATTGATCCTCAGAGGTACAAGGCTCTGCACTTGAATTATTTCTCCATGTATCATAATGATCATATATTTCACAATGTGCTCTTGATGCTTTGTCTTTACCTGTTAGGCACATATCCTCACTTATCCCTTTTCCCTTATGAACCTTGTCATCTCTATGTGTCCACTTACTACTGCCAGCAGGAGCTCTAGTATGACCTCCCCTGTATTGAGATCTTCTTCCATTCATGTTTGAACAACTGCAAAATTTCTGTCAGAGTCGCCACTCACTTTTGTCAAAAGTGAGAAAATACTTGATGTTTCTTATTCCTAGCAGAGTCTGTATAAAGTTCTTGACTCTATGATTAAGGCCTTGATTCTAAATGTATCCCCAGCAGAGTAGCCAATTTGTTAGCTCTCAAAAATGCAGGCAGAATGCCTCAAGAGGCTGCCAATCTCTTGATACGCTTTAGGGTAACATAAAAGGTCAAGAGAACTCAACCTTCTACTCTTTAGGTGCTGTTAGACCTAGGTGGGTGTACCTTTATGAATGTAGCAGACTTGACTTATGGTTATCCTTCTTGCAATGATTTGTCCACAATGGCAGATGGAAGTGAACAAATAAATTCAAACTTGGTGTAACTAGCAATATCAATCTTTTAAACTAAATCCTACAATGTTCAATTAACAAATATAAAGAGAATAAATGAATCTTAATGATGAAACTGCAAAGACCAATGCCTTATTGGGTATGTGGAGTCAAATGAGATCGAGATGAGCAACACTCTCTAGAGAAAACTCAAATTATCTAGCATACATTCTGTTTACAACTTGTATAAACATGCAATACTGTAACTATTAAGCTCTACTTTAATAATCCAGATGAATCTCTTTGATTACTGTGATCAACTAAAGGATTTAATCTTTGCTTGAAAGAACCAATTGATTAATTACATAAATACAACAAATGTGCATTGATAAACTGAACATAAACCTATTATGTCAATTTAAACAACCAGAAAGCATCAATCTTGGAGACAACTTAGCAGTATTTTCATTGAATTCAATAGACAATTGACACTAGAAAAATGCAGCAACATCAACTAATTTTCATAAATACCTCCATTTTGAAAACATGCATCATAGTCTCTGATCTGAGAAGTTTATTTTACTGTATTTACTTGCTGTGTATCGAATATCTAATAACTGGTGATCATTTTACAATTACAAAATTCCTATTTATACACTAGCATAAAAAAAAAATATCATATTGAGATCCCATGTTGGCCTACCACCAAATTTGGGCTCATTTCATGTTGGCCTGCAAGGGTATTTGAACACCCACATGATGGCCACAGTATTTGAATTTTATTGATCACCAATGAAATAGTCGCCGAGACATATTGTGTAGTTATGCCGAAGGAAATTAAATCGTTAATCGTCCCATGGTCTACTTTTGCCATGACATATCTGAGTCGGGGAGATGTCGTATAGATTACATTATGTTTCCTCGAGATGTGTTCTTTCGTTCTACATGTATCGCTGTAACATTATGATATCGGGGAGACCTCTCATAGAGCATATTATGTCTTTCCAAAAATCTTCATCCACTCTGAGTCATTGAGACAAAAGCACACTCTCACCGAGATGTATCTTTCATTCGCCTTCGCCAAGACAATGCATAGTTGGGGAGATGTTTTGTAGATTATCTTGTGTCCTACCGAAATACCCCGAGCTCACCTTAGATCGCCAAGACAATACCAACGTCTCGCCGAAATCCACCAATGAAATGTTGGTGAGACTGAAGGTCACTCATCGAGACCTTACACTGATATTGCTTAGTCTGGCTGTGGTAACCTTAAACTCCTCCCGATATGTATTTGCCCATCGGTGGTCGACAAGACTAAGTGAGTTTCGCTAAGATGCTTCACCGAAGGAAATCTTTTGCTGATATAGGAATACACCTGCCACCGGTCGGTGAGACACGCCGTATTTGGTGAAACACCACCCTGATGACCAAACTCCTACAGAAATGTTCCCTCTCTATCACCAAAACAATGTGAAAGTCCTACCGAATGGAACAATAGATGAACTCTAGTTGCCAAGACAATGAAGAAGACATGCCAATATGAAATGCAATATGAAAAATGCATGACCCGATGGATTTTGGGATAAATATAGGAAAAATGCAAACAAAATGTCATGATGGAAGGACCTTGTGCTTATGATGAGGACTCATATGGAAACTCAGGGGGATGAAAAATATGTAAAATCATCAAATTTTTACAGTTCCAATAGGAGGATGTTAATGTGATTTTGATTGCTACATTACAAGAGATCAATGACATTGATATGATTTTACAAAATACTCACAACCAACTCGAGAAGATGATGTATAGGGAGTATGATATGAGAGAGGTGATCTCCAATGCAAATACTTGTGTTGAACAAGAATACATCCATCACCTCCCTGCATTCAATTTTTTCCTCAACCAAGCTATGGATACACCAGACACAGTAGGGAAACCATCAGGATGAAAGGAGTTAGCTGACAACATGAGCACCATATCATATAGTAGAAGCTTTGAATAGATCTTAGGTTGTCACAGGCTTCTGCTTGGAGATTAAAAAATTGGTGCATTTAGTTGCTGCAATATTTAATTTTCTTAATTATGTTTAGTTATCAAACAACATGACTTTTTGTAACGGGTTTGTAGCTTGTTTCCTCTCACATATATAAGAGAGACCAAGACCTGAATAGATCATCCATCTCATATCAAAAACTACTGTTATAATGCATATTATTCAAAGATAAATATAATGGAGAAGGTTATGCATAATTGTTAATTTTATTTCAAGTGTTCAACTGTTGTGTGGACTTGTATGCTTATATGTTATTTGGCTGTCTTCGAAGTGTTTGTTTATGTTATTCAAATTGAGTGTGTGGAAATACATTTAATTTTTCAATACACATTTGTTGTAGTTGTGTGATGTTGTTGATTGGTTTCGGTGTGCGAAAGAATTAAAATTCCTTTTAAGAAATCAAATTTGATAGGTTCCTTATTGGATTAAAGTCCTTTTGAATAGATTGTCTTAATTGGTTTCCTTTTACGTTTGAATTAAATCCTTTCACAACTTCATAGTAGCATAAGGGGATATCACTAGGATTAATAAGAAGAGTCCAAATAACTAACATACTTGCATGTTTTCATAAGGTGCAAATATTCAAAGTGCCTAATTGTTTGAGTTAAGCTGAAGAGTGAGTCTACCTATCTTACAGAACCCTATCTCCAAAATCATTATTCATCCCTCCACTCCATCCACCCAATATAAGTAGGCACTGGTAATCATTAGATATTACATACAAAATACAACTCATAAACTTGAACTCTGAATTACTCTCACTAGTATTTAGACATTAAAACTCTCCATCTACTTCATCTCACGTGTCATAGTAAGTAGATTGCTCAATCTAGGAACCATATCTATTTGCAAATTTTCCTTATTGTTTAGGTATACTCACCTGGGTTTGACAGAGCCTGAAGAGTAGAAGGTAATCAGTCCTGCTTACCTTGTTCATGGGCCAAAGGTGTATTAAGGGATTTGCACCCCCTTATGGTTTAAAACCTGCACTTTGAGACCTAACACTAGTGATGATGGCCCAAGATTTTTCATCAAAATATATGCACGACTTCCATTGTTTAACTACATATCACTATCCTTTCCATGATGAGAAGGTAGAGGTAGATTTCAACAAGAGCCTCCATTGTTTGAATTGGCATCAAACAATACCTTCAACCTCGACTTATGTCATTACATATAATGAAATTTCCCCAATTGTCTATATTGTTTAATCACACAATAAGGGGGCTTTAGAGCCCAATGGTACCTGCCCAATCTACATATACTTTTAGTGTTAATGAAAATCATAGGCATACGTGAAAGTGTTAGGAAGGTAGGTCTATTTCATCTAGATTTTTTTTATTGTCGAAATACGTCTACCTTAATTGATGTAAATTTTTTCATGAGATTTATGCATGATCACTATTTCTATCTATGCTCTACTAATTTGATATGCCCATGATTTGTTGCCTAAATTACTTGATGAATTACTCTTTATGAATAACCCAAGTATAGTGCTTTAATTTATTTCAAACATAAAGTGGGTGGTAAGTGTTGCTTTATGTGATAACCATACATGACTTAGTTAAGAAATGGGAATCTCACTTATAAGATTTTCTCAATGAATTGGGATCCTGTATGCAAATAGATGATGTCTATCTTTTTCATTTTTCCCTTTTAAGGTCCACTCTTGAAATCTCCTAAGTGGTTGAAGAGACCAATTGGTGTTAGTTTTGGATTTGGAGGAAAGCTTGCTTCATTTCAGCCTGATACAATGTCACAAAGTGCTATTGGCTCTTCTGAGGTAGAGTACAATTTATTATTTGGTACATGTCATTAAGATGATATATGGTCTTATTTTTCTGCTTATTTCATAGGTATATATACACAATCTCGTTACCGAGGACAATCTGGTGCTTTGTTCAACAGAGTTTGAAGCTACAATAGCAGATGGTGAAAAATAATCACTGCGAGCTTTGTGTGATAAGAAGTTTTAGGATTCTCGGTTACTTATTTGTGGATACTTTTTGAATGGGATTAATAACAATTTACATTCATTTGTATTGTTTCACTTTTAATTTTTTGTTTTATGCATTGATTTAGTTTGGAAGAAGAGAGGGAGACATGGAATTTCCTAAGAGTCATGTTTGAAGATGATGGCAATGCTAGGACAAAGCTACTTGAGCACCTTGTATTTCAAGTGCAGTCAATAGAGAATCAAGACTTATAGGAAGCTCAATTTTCCAACATTCATGATATTAGTACTAAAATAATCAACAATTTCACTCTTGATGATACAACACAAGTAGATCCATCAGTTCAATCAAAAGGTAGATAAGATGTTACATCCCCTAGAGACAATGGTGAGAAGTTTTTTGATAATTTGCACAGATCGAAAGAAGATTCCTCACTTTCTCTCACTGAAAATGATTTTGTTGTTGGGAAGGATATCCTAGGCAATGGAGAAGAGGTGCAACATGAAGCTACTAAAGATTCAACTAAATACTAAGAATGCGATGAAGCCATTCAAAGTTCTTTAGTTGTTGGTGATTATAAGGGAGAAGTCATACAATTCCTGTCAGCAAACAATATGGTAGATGCACTTCTCATTGCTCATGTCGGGGGGAGTTCTTTACGGGAGAAAACTCGTGATGAATATTTAAGAAAAATGAATTGTTTCTATCTTAATGTTATGCTTCTATACTAATTGCATGGAATTTGAAATGTCTTAAAGTCTTTTAATGTTTAATGTTTTACCATCCTTCTTGTATTCAACTATCTATATTTTAGAAGGCTAATTAGTTATGTTTATCTAAAATATATTTCTTTCAATGGAATATTTTCTGATTTAACACTATTAGTGCAAGTGGTTTCTACTATGGTCAATAATGATCTTATTGGACTTGTGAACAATAGGCCTTTGAAATCCTAGAAAGAAACTCTTACTTTACTTTGTACACTAAGTGTTTTTTCCCACAAAAATCAGTTAAACAAAAAATTATGTAAATTGGATAATGCAATTTTGATTTGGAGAAAATTGTACTTGACAATAAGTTTTTTTTATAACCCATTTCTAATTTCTGTGAGTTGTAGTTTGAAGCTTTTGATATAATGAGAAAGCGTACAAATTTATGCATTGTATCATATAGTTGTGTACATTATTTTCAAACATTTATCATACTTGTATCATAGATACAAGACTTGGATGTAAAATAGTCTTGGTAGGCTGATTTTTGACTTAAGACTTGGAGGATTCAACACAAACTTGGTAGGCTGACTTTTTGACTCGGACATTGAAGGTAGGTTTTCAAATCAAATAAACCCTACCCCATAGAGTGATGTGTTTTTTCCATTATATTCTCATTGAATGCTCTTGGAAAAGAAAAGAAATTAGCTATGATGGTTTTTTGTTCACTGTTACCAATTGATTCTAAGTTTTCTTTAAGAGGCTTGGGTTTGTAAGATCAAAGGGGTATCTTGTAGTCAATAGAGAAAGAAAGTTAGAACTTGAAGAGATTGTAACAAAGATGTGATAATCACAAAGTAAAAATTTCAAAGCAATGAGATCATAATGTAAAAACAAAAGAGAAAAATTATGTTTTTTATCAAAACAATGATTTTAAGTATTGACTATGAAGAACAATCATCATAAGATAGTAGCGAATACAAACAATGATAGTCCCAATGAGTTATCAACACAGTGAATAAAGAGTTCCAATTTTCAATGCATGATAATAGTAGTCCAAGGCATGCAAGGGATAGGAATGAAATACAATATATAGAGGGAAAATAGTTGCAAATGATCACTATTATATCAAAGCATATGAGTGTTAGAGGATCATAGAAAAATAAAGGAGATAATAGCAGTTGTTATGAATGCCATGTGACCCAATATCATTCACAAAGAAGATGTAAAAGACCATGGAACAGAGTGAAAAGGGGTCAAATTCAATGAGATTCATTCAATGTCAAAGAGCATTATCATATTATCAGTGAAAGCACAAGATTGTAACATCAATGAAGCAATGGAAAGCAAGAACAATATATGCTACATCATGATCACTGTCATAAATGATGAAGATCAACATGAGGTTTCAAGATTCAAGATTTCCACTTACCTTTAGATTGTAACCTTGTTTAATGTTCTTCCATTTCTTGAATGATAGTGGTGTTGCAACTCAGAAAATGCTTCTCAACAAGCTCTAGCATTACAAAAATGGAAACCACCACTCTTTGTATTCAATGGTTATTTCCTTCATTAGAATTGCAATTAGAAAACCTTCAAACGTGTGCGGGAGTTGAAATACCAAATTGTTGATTAAACTTTGAAGCTTCCCTCCAATGTGAAATCATAATGTTTTATGGAGAAAATTGAACTTCTTGAGATTCCCTCCAAATGCATACATGATTTTCCTGAGATTCCCTCCAAATGCATACACGACCTGATTGACCAAGGCACCAAAAAAACCTTTTTAGATTTTTTTTTTGTCTACCAAAAATACCTATTGCTAAAATGCACAAAAAAAAAACTATTGTGTGGAAGGCATGCAAAAATTAATCTTCATTTTTAGGGAAAAAAAAATTCATCTATCTACATTGTCATTTTAATATAGGTTGTGAAAATTAACATAAGCATGATGTGCTCCTAAAATTACTAGAGTTCAAGCTTGTATAAAAAATAACATCTATACAAATGATCCACACACAATTGATTTCATAGATTATAAAATAATTCTATTTTTAAATAATATTTTATTAGTGAAATTGACCAGAATTGCTCTTTGATACATTTGACATGCTAACACAACAATAAAATCAAACTAGCTTCAAATCATAGTTAAAAACATTAACGATTCATTAACATAATGAGTAATAAAAGTTAAAGAATGTAAATGTTTATAATTTTTTTTATAAAATATGTGAAGGCCTTAAGATTGCACCAAGAGGCAATGCCTTCCATGCAATAGGTATTTTTGGTGCACCAAGCAACCTAGGTGGCCAAATGGCCCGCTTAGGTAGGGGTCCCATGAGGAGGGCTTAACTAGCTGTATGGATTATGATGAAATTCAAAAGAAAAAAAATAAAGGAGTAATAGTCATTTATTTAGTCATTAATTTAGCCATATATTTAGTCATTTTCATTTGTCTGATATTAGTCATTTACTTGTGATTTTACCCAATGACCAAATTAGTCACTTATAAATGACCAAATTAGTCATTTATTTTCAAGATACTGCTAGTGTTAGTCACGTGACTAAATTTTTTAGTCATGTGACTAAAATTTTTTGTCACGTAGTCATTTATTTGCCAAATTCTACTAGTGTGAAAATCATATAAAATTTGTATTTTCACTTAGGTTACCAATAATACAACATAAAAAACATAAAATTAATTGAAAATTTATGAAAATTTTGAAAAAAAATCCCCATTCAAACACATTTTCCACCTTGGGCCAATCAGTCCTAGTGCAGATTTTGCACTGTATTTTCCAAAATTTAAAACCCTATTTTTAGGCTCCTGTTTGCTGTTAAAATTTTTCTATTTCAGTTTTTATACTTTATGTTACATTCAAATCGATGAAATTAGCATAATTTATATTCATTGCAATTTTGGATAGGATTAGTTTCTTGCACCTTTCAATTTCAGCATTAGTTCTGATGGAACCCCTAAAAAAATTGTTGGTTCCATTTTATAATTGTCAAAATTTGGCTTAGACCCTCGTCTCTGGATTAGGGTTGTGTTCCTTAGCACTATGTTAGGGTTTTTATGTTCTTAAAACCCTTCAGAATTGGCATACAAGATTTGAAAAACCCTTGGTCATTTTAATTTTGCATTGACCTGATTTTCCCAGTCTCTAGTTGTCTAAGTTACCTCTTATGCCATTGATGTCGTATTCACCGGCCCCATGATTTTAGGTCTGTCAGTCACCTTAGTCCTTCTTAGTATTAAATTTTCTTGTGGTCAAGGCTTAATTTTATAATAATTTAAATCCTTAGCCTTTGTCCTTTATGGGTCAAGTCAACATTTTCCTAGAGGTGGTCCTTTTAAGATTAACTTTTGTGGCATGTACAGAATTGGGATTTCATGCTGGCCATTTGATTGTTAGGAGTTGATCCCAACCATTCCCCGTGCACCTGCACTAATTTATTCCTTCTTATTTTATTCACATGGGCTGACGGGCTTCAACCACGTGTCTGGCATATTGCTGGGCCCAGTCTATTTGGTGAAGGTAGCTGACACCATTCAAAGGAGATCAACGGTCGTAGATTTGAGACATGGCCACATCTTGACCACTCCCCACATGCCCATGTTGGCTTATTTCATATTATTTTAAGTACACAGGCTAGCGGGTGATGGCAACATATCATGTTTGATGGTGGGACCAGTGTCTCCACAAGACTAATGGACATAGTTTAGAGAAGGATCAACGATGGAAACTGAAACACGTGTTCTCATTAGGACCATTCCCTGTGTGCCTGCTCATCTAAAGCATTAAAAAAGATAGTAACATGGGCTAATAGATTGAGTGACACTTGTCACTTCTATGGGGCTTGCCAAGATCTGAAGACGACAATTTCTTTGTAAGAAAGGAAATTGAAGGTTGATGGTGGGTGACATGGGTCAATCTTGACCGCTCCTCACCATCCTGTGAGGGCCCTGCCTGCGTGCCATATTTTGTAGCGGGCGAGCAAGAAAATGCCACGTGGACTTTCTAAAAGGCTTTGATGGACTCTAATGGAGTTGGAAGGTTGCTAAATTTGGATGAGAGGGTACTATTTCCTAATGACACCATTTTCAAGTTTTATTCTTCGAGGCACATGTTTGGGAGTTCAACTGTCAGTACTGATAGTTATTGATACGTGTGAGAAGGAAAAAATAAAGTAGGGAAATGTACAAACTTTGAGATCAGATCAAGAACATTCCCCATTGTTCTGCTATGAAGAAATATAAGTGAATTAATTCCCATGGGTAAGCAGGTGATTATAGCATGAAATTTTTTAAATGATGCCAAGTATGTGGTTGAAATATGTGTATAGAGTGTATGTATATCTACTTAGGGATTTTCTGATTAAGAAAAGGCATTAAAAGCATAATTAAAACTTATTCATAATTGGCTACATCGATGATATCTGTCCATTGATTTTTTTTTTAAAACATTATCAACGGTTAAGATTTTAAAAGCTCAAAGTAGAATGTTGTTAGCTGATGCACACAAGGTTTCTTTGAGTATTAATGGTTGGTACACTTGCATGGATTGATATAAGGAGGACGAATGGCCATATTTTTGCATTCAGAAATTGACAATTAGTTTGAGTCTGAGAGTAAGGTTGGTGAAGGTTTTTTGGTTCTTATCATTGATAAGATGAGTAAGTCTGGAGAGTCTGCTAGGCTAGTTTGAAGGTCTAGGAGATTGAGTTTGCTTGAGTCTAAGGATAATGCTCTTGAGGTTGAACTTGAGATAAAGGGAGCTCCTAATCCACAAAAGAGTAGAAGGGGATGTAGGAAATTCAAGAAGTATGGTGTCAGGAGTAATTACCACCTGAGAAGCCCAACTATTTCAGAAGAGTTGGTCAAGTTCAAAGGGAAAAAGCTGGTGGAATATGAAAAGAAGGAAAAGAAAGGGTGCAAGTATCGTAAGGATTTTCTAGTAGGACTTAATTCTCCTAGTGAGGTTTTTGATAGCCTTTCAGATAGTGAGGGTGACACTAATCCAGAGTGTGACCATTATCCACTCTCCTTGGTGTTGTGTAGTTTTTGCACAACATGCCCCATCGGAGGTAGGGACCCTCTTTTTCTTTCATTCCTGGTGTTTTGGCCCTTTGATTTTGAGGATTTGGTTGCCTTGGAATGTGCCCAATTGATTATCTTACTTGTCAAAATTCCCCTTTGGAGGAAACACTTTGAAAATCCTATGTTCTGGGACTTATTTCGGGTTTTTCTCTATTTTTGAGAAAATCCCCTCTAGTCGGAATTCTCTGAATGCTTTGAAAACCTGATGAAGGCTATTTTGCATTATCTTTGGAAATTCTAGGATTTCGCAGAATTCCATCCATTGTGTATTTTTCTGAAATTATGTCGTGCCTACAAATTCCTGAACTTACTGTCCTTTCAACACATTTATGTTCCCCGTACAATCTTGTAATGCACCTTTTATTGGATTTAATTGTGATTTATGATGAGAATTTCATGTCATTTGCCTTGTTTTGAGATTTGAGGAGCTTGATTTTTTGGGTTGTTATTGCTAGATTTTGCGTTTGGGATTGTGATCAATCATTGCAGTAGGGTTTTCTGGTGATTGCTTGCATTCTACTCAGGCTTCAAATTTTCTTGGTGGTTCTTACCATTTCAATTTATTTGCTCTCATGGTATGTACATGCCGCCTTCTCTTTTTGAACAAATTGAATTTGCTTTAGGGTTTGCGTGTGTATGCTTTGAGTTAGGATTTCAACATGGTAGAGTCTGATTGTAGGGCTAGGGTTTCTATTTTTAGGGTTCAATACTTTTCCATGTAGTTCGCGCTACCTTTATTTTTGTCGAAATTTGGTTCAATGCAGTTAATCATTGTTTTGTTTGATTCTCAGTGTGATTTCATGTTTTCCCACGTCGAAGCTATGGTTTGACCTAGAAATCCTGACCCTTGATAAAATCACGTCTGGGGTGAAATGAAACTTGTTGTCCATTGTCAAATCTAATAGGTCGCCCTATCTTAGTTGGGTCATGGGAGAATTCATGTGAAGAATGGTGGAAATGAAAATGATGGGTTCAATCCAAGCTGTGCTATCATGGCAATTTCTTAGGGTTTCCCTTGTTGAAATCAGTTCTCATTTTGATTGGATCTCATTTGGATAGAGTGAAACCTAGATTGTTCATCTTGCACTTTGAATGAGCTGAATTTGAAGCTAAATCCCTAATTCCTTAGTTGTTTAATCGATCTGAGTGAAATCTTGATAAAGTCAAAGATTTCAAGTTTTCAGACACCTCGCAGATTTCCTTCACCTTAGGACTTCCCCAGTTTTTCCATCGCTTTATCAATTTCCCGAAAGTATGCTTAAAATGTGAAAATTACATTGGCTTCGTGAAATTTTGTTCCCTCGGGATTTTATTGAAATTCCTTTTTCCCTTCATTTTCCTAAAATTCGTAAACTATTTCTTTCTTCGTGGATTTCCGTCCTGAGTGGAGGTCTCCGAAACTTTGTTGAAAATGAGGAACTGAGAGATAGCATGAGTTATTAGTTAATGGTTATGCATCAAATGATCAATTTAAGCTATTTGAAGATGTGTCATGTTGTTTCTTAGTTAATAATGGTTAATTAAATGATTAATGGTAGTTTTTGTGTTTATTTCACTGAAATCCGTCTGGCTGGGAATTTCCTGAAATTCCTCTTTGGCCTAAATTCTTCGTGAAGACTGAAAACCCAAACTTTGAAGAAAGTAATTTTATGAGATTCTGGGGATTTTTGTTCATCATGGGGGCTTGTATTAAGGATGAATATATCATTTATGATGGATTAGATTGAATTTCATGTTGTGATGGATCTTTATTATGGCCTCTTTGTTGAATGTAGGCAGAGTCAAGTCAAGCTATTGTTGGAAGGAGCAAAGGTAGGGTAATGGATCCAAGTGCTGAAGGGTCTGCTATCTCTAAGGTAGAAAGGATTAAAATGGATATAAAGAGTAGAATCCCAGAGAGAAAGCTAACTTCTATCTGGTCAGAGGTAACTGATACAAATATTGGGCTATGGGATTATGAAGAATTTAAGGCAAGGATGGCAACACATAACCTCCCTTTGTTGGCTAGAAGGATATTGGAATCAAGATTGGCACATGTAGTTGGATTCCCTCCTACAATTTAGTGTTACGAGTTGGTGCTTGAATGTGCCAGACATTATAACTGGGGCACAAAGAGGATAGTTGGTCCTCATGGAAGGATTGTGGAAAATCTCAACCCTGTGTCTATTGCCCAAACCTTTGACATGCCTGAAAGGTCTCATGTGGTGGGTTTTGATATGGATATAGGAAAAAAGTATTATGATGAAGATGCCATCAAATCCCAGTAGGTTATCAACTCCTAGCTGGAGATGCCCAAGTCCTACTTCTCCAAGCTACCCAAGCAGCTATTCAGAGCTAAGTTTAAGAAGGAATACTATGATGCTATCACACTCCTTAGTAGGGTGGTGGGATTGAAGAAGGCAGGAGTATTTGAAAAATGGATGTTCCATGCCATTATAAGGATGGAGCAGAATATTGACTACCATTGGGAAGACATTATAAGTGCAATGATACATGAATAAATGTGCAATGTCCTATAGACAAAGACCTTCATAATGACCTCTTACTTATTTTATGAACTTGCAAGGTTCCATCCATACAAAGGGCTAACCATAAGGGGTGTGTTTGGGCAAGATGTAATTTATGAGGTATACCCACAATTTCACTTGGGTGGAACAAGTTATATGAGGGTGAACGATGCATTCACCATGTACATCACTAGGCTATTACAAGGTGCAAAGCATGTTTGGATTTCAGATAATGCTAAGGAATTAATCAAGAGGTTTGGAGCTTGGTTTATCTAGTTCCCTACCTTTTCATATATCAGAATTGATGGTTGTTAGAGGGATCCATACAGACTCCCTAGATATCCCACATATCATATTATACTTCTGGTGGTCACAAGGAAAATTTGTGATTTTGACGGAATTGTCAAGAAGGATAAACATAAGATTGTATTTGGTGGTGATTTTCCTTTGAGGATAGGTAGTAGTGAGGCCTGCCCCTCTATTAATTTGGCCCATTCTTTTGAAGAAGAAATGAGTACTCTAGGTCTGTCTTTCCATTCTAAGAGATCCATATTTGATAAGAATGGTGAGGCACAGAAGAAGGCTAGCAAGGAATATAGTCATAAGGATGACATAGAGGATTATTGGGCCAACAACAATGATGAATTTGAAGTTAGGAAAAATAAGTTCTCCAGGTTGCCAATAAACTTAGTTCAGTTGTACAACATAAAGGCTATTCCAGATCAGGTTGAAGATGATGGAATTTGATTCAGGGCCATGACTATGAAGCTATGAAAGATAAATCGGTTGGGGAAATAGACTGGCTGGAGGAAGAGAAGACAAAATTGGAAGAAATCATGACTCCAGTAATTAAGTACACTAAGTTGTGGCTCAAGCACAAGATGTGGGAGTTGGAAAGTGAGGGTGTACAATGCACCTATGATCTAATGGGAGACTTGGAGTCTCATTCCACTTCTGAGGAGTCAACTGAGTAGGATCCTAAAGGTAAGGGCAAGGTGAGATCTCCTTTCAAGATAAGGATCCTAAAGGTAAGGGCAAGGTGAGAAGCAAAGAAAACCTATTGCTAAGAAAAGGAAACACATTTCAAAGGCGAGGAAATCTGGAAAGGATGAAGTTGAGAAAGAAAATAAATAAGGTAGTGTTTCTATGCCTAAGAGAAGAAGAATAGTGAGATTGTCACAAAAAGAGAAGGAAACTTCTAAGGCAGGAGATGAAGTTAACCCACTAGTAGTAAATGTGGAAAGTTTAGGAGAGAAGACACATGTGTATATACGAAGATCAAGAACTCCCTCTCCTAAAGATGGTGTGCCACAAAAAATTTCTCTTGTAACCATTCCTACCAATGAGCAAGATAATGTCCCTCCTTCTCGTGAGACTCACCAGGTACAAAGTGAATCCAAAGATGTAGAGGACTACCAAGGTCAAGGAGGAGAAGAATTCCAAGAAGGTGAACTCTACAATGCTGAAGTGGAAATATAGAAGGTATTATAGTCTCCTCTGGTTACTTATGAGGATTCACCTATAGGAAATGAAGATGATAGAATTCTTCAAGATGAGGAAATGCCAATCAAGAATCCTTCACTAGTGCATGAAGAAGAAGAGCATGATAAAGGAAAAGAAGATAAAGTTGAATAGATTCCTGAAAGGAAAGATTTGGATGAGGATGTACCCAAGGCTCAATAGGATGAGGTTGGACAAGGTAATGTACAATCGGATTCCACTGTTCTAGGTTGGTTGGACAAAGAGTTAAAGAGTAAACAAATTGTGGTAGATGATACTCCTCCCAATTGGGATGAACTACTGGAAAACATAGGAAAGGGAAAAGAAAAGAAGAAAGCCAGGGTTATCTCCAGGATTGAGAGAGATGAAGCTAATAATAGGGTGATTCATATTTCCACCCCTATGCCAGACAAGAATAAAGATGAAGTGATTGGTGAGGATTACAGTGAAAAATTTGAAGGTTCCAGTGCTACAATCTTGAGCAGGTTGAGGAAAGGGGTGTAGACCAAGCAAGAATTAAAGGAGAATGAGAAATTAAAGAAGTATTTGCAGGATTTGATGAAACCCTTGCAATCCATCAGCTCTTCATCATCGACTTCAAGTCTCCTACCAAAAGAGACCATAAATGTGTTGGAAAAGATGAAAACTACTACTCACACCACACTAAACTGGTTGCAAGGGGTAAGAACCAAGGATGATGATGCAATTAAAGACATTATGTCAATTCATAGGGATTCCATTAGATCTATGGAGTGGTTGAAAAGTGTGCTAGCTCAGGATAAAGAAGATGTAGACGTCCTATTACAGAAAACTAGGACTATCATGGAGTACATTGAAGAAAAGCTAGCTAGTGATGGGATCCTCCCTTATTCAAAGGCTGTAGAACCTTAGGAATGGCATGAGGTCTTGCAACTTAGGTAGAAGGTGTTGAAAAAGGTGCATAAGGAAGGTAAGAAAATAGAGGGTGCCTTGATAGATATTTACAATAAATGTATCTCTTTCTTTGAGATTATGACAGGGAAGAAAAGGTTTGCACCGAAACATTTGAATCTAGAGCAACTCAGGAAATGGTGGCATGATGCATATTCTCTGATCACTGATGGTCCAGTTACTGAACATTAGCTAGATGATGTAGCCACTTACCTTGTGATTATGGATAAATATCAAACCCTAAAAGTGGATTGGGATAAAGTTATTAAGAAATTAGGGGATGATATTAAATCTATTGAGAGGAGAATTAAGGTGTTGGTTATTCCACCTATAGCCGACTTGGAAAAGATATTTTGGATGGTGTAGGATGAAATGGAGCGAGATGAGGACAAAAGGGAGAGTAGTTAATTCCATGCCTCATTGGAATTTGTGATTCCCTATTACTTCACTTCCTTCTTCAAATGCATTGGATTGGGCTATACTAGAAAACCCAGGATGACCTGGACGAGTCCCAAGCATTTAATGCAATTTTATGTTGTTCTAGAACTTCTTGGGCTGACTTGTTTTGTGGTCATTTATTATTGCAAGCCTAATTGATCTGACATACCTTGGGGGTTTCTATAAATATGGCATTTTTCCTCATTTGTAAGGGCTAGATAGTTTTACTTTGGAACAAATTAGGCAATATAGTAGGAGTTAGAGCTAGGAATTAGTTCATTTTGAGCAAGTGCTATAACATAGAACACTATAATTGTTGTTGTCATTGGATGATTCAATACAATTGAAGACATTGTGCTTTGGTGATCTCTCTTATGTTGATTTATCTTGCATGGTTCTTGCTATTCCATCTTTTGAGATTGTTTGAGAAATATTAGTAAAAGTTAGATTTAGAGTTAGATATTATTCAATGGTGCCCATGATTTGATACTTGAAGTGTTGTAGCAATCTCTAGTCCATACTTTTTGTAGCGAGCTAACTGTTAGTTGCTTTGCAAAGTTAGCCTGCACTTTATATTTATTGTGCTTAGTTCAATTGTGGATATTTGTTCATTTTAATTGCAATAGGGTTATTTTGGATGAATGTTCATGATCTAAAAATATTTAATGCCTTAGAATATTGCACTATTTCTATAAGATTACAGATTCATCTGGGTCAAGCAGGAATCAGTTTATGAGGGATTGGTCCATTTCAAGTATTTATTATTTGCATTGTTAATATTAGGTATTAATCTTAGAAATCTCTTTGAAACCCTTATATTTTGCTATTTCTTTTATCATTTGGGATAGATTTAGGATTGAAAGTATCATCGTATTGCTAAATTTGATAAATTTGAGGATTCAATATTTTCTTGTAGTAAGATCCCTTTGTGATCACCAACATTTCCACATTGTCACTGATTTGTTTATGCATTGTCAAGACTTGACGTTAGAGACCTTGGGGTTATCTTTTGAGGCTTGCTGATAGAGATTTACCTTTCAAGAGAGATGGGATTTCCATATTATGTTTGAGTTGTTGCTTTGTAGAAAACACCATCAATAGTTGGTACCTTTTGAAGACTTTGATGAGGAGGTGGTGACAGTTCCCCCAGTTCCACCACAAACAATATGTAGGTGAGTATCCTCTAAGGCTGATGACTCTGCCCCATTTTTGTTTTTGACAACACCATGGCCCTTTTGTTAGGATTTTCCTATTTTTTGGAAATAGGATGCCATTTAATTGCAAATCCTAAACATTAATTATGTCATGTATCTCCTAGATTCTTGGAATGTGTTCAACAACACTAAGATAGGATGAGATTAATATTTGATGAAATAATCATGATTATTCACATTTATAATTAATTCTAAATGTTAGGAGCATGCGAGGGCATCCATAGTGAGTTCCTAAATAATAGGGGCACATGGGGCACCCACATGGTAAGGTGAGACTCACCTTGTGTTCAGTTAACTATACAGAGTAACAGTTAACACTTCTAAATGCATGTAAAGATCATAGGAGTTAGGATTTGGTGTTTCCATGCATGAAGTTTAGTTTAGTTCAGTTCAATTCAGAATCAATTTAGTTTAGTTTAGTTTAGTTCAATTAAGTTCAGTTCAGTTATGGTTCAATTGTCTTCAGTTAGTTTTAGTTGTATGTTAGTTAACTTTAGTTAACTTGGAATGCATGACTAATAACATTGAGTTGTATGATAGATAATAGGGACTACCTCCAATTAACAGGGGATGACCATTCTTGCATGAATGATGTTGAGTAAATGTTTCAGTTAACAAGAAATCACTTGGAGCCAACTTGGGCTCCCAAGATGCTTTCTTAGAATTAACTCCAATGCATGATAATATATTTTTGAAGGCTCTGTTAAGTGGGACCCTCTTTTGGATTCCATCTTTGAGGAAGAGCTTTGTAATTATGACCAAAGTGAAGGATGAGTTGTAGCTTTAGTTTGGGATACCCAAATGGGTAAATCACATGTTCTAAGCTTTGGTCTTCATGGTAGAACTCAATTTGAAGAAATATGGTGTACCTTTTCAAGGGCTTGAACTTGTGCATTGTAATTATCATCTTTTGGAGATTACAAGGTTGCATATTGCCTCTATATCTCATTCATGTTGAAGAGAATTTTCATAATTGTTATTTGCAGGTGTGAAGAAGATTGGAAAAGATAGAAGAAACATTCTCAAGAAAGAATTAGAGCTATTGTATTTTAGAGATTAAATAATAGAAGAATTCTTGATGGAGTTTTTTGCCGAAAGGGTTTCTCCAAGTTATATCTTGTGTAATCTTTCTAATATCTTGTCTAGTTCTTCTATCAACTTCTGTCTACATTCTACAACACTAAAATGGATTAATCAAGATAATCACCCACAAATAATATATGTAACAAAGAAAAAGATTACTTAGATTAGCAATATTAAAGTTTTACAGAGTATTAAGCTAAGAAAACACCTCATTTTTCAACATTTAGTATCAGAGCTGAGGTTGGGTAGAGTATTGGGACACCTTTCTCTTAAAGTTTGAAGGATTTATTGGCTTAGTGGGAGCTCTTAGTATTTAAGTAATTTTCTAATTTTGGAATTAAGTTTTTGTTACAATGAATTCAAGGTTAGATATTAAAAGGTTCAATGGTTCTAACTATGAAATGTGGAAATTAAAAATGGAAGATCTTCTTGAAGAAAGAGATCAATGGTTAGCGGTTAATAATGAGACAAAGATACCTACAACTATGTCAGATGAAGATTGGGCTAAGTTAGATAAAAAGGAAAGAGGAACAATTAGATTATGTCTTGTTGATGCTATTCTTTTAAATGTTTCAGTGGAAACTAGTGCATATAAATTGTGGAGAAGAATAGGAGATATTTATCAAACAAAGAGTCTAACAAATAAGTTGTATCTGAAAAGGAAGTTATATTCATTGAAAATGAAAGATGGTGATTCAGTAGCACAACATTTAAATGCTTTCAATTTAATTCTCAGTTAGTTAGCATTTGTAGATGTAAAGCTTGAGGATGAGGATAAATGCATTTTGTTGCTTTGCTCTCTACCAGATTCTTGGGAAAATCTTATTGTTGCAATTAGTGGTAATGGTGTAGATCCAAAGATGGACAGGATTATTCCTACTCTCCTATCAGAGGAGATGAGGGGGAAATCTAAAACTTTCTCCCAAGATGCCTTGTTTGTAAGAGGTAGGCCTAAAGAGAAGGAATCTAAAGCATACAAGAAAGAAAAGGGAAAGTATAAAGGATGGTCAAAAACCCTTGGTTCAAGAGTAAGGTAAAGTGCTGGAATTGTGGAAAACCTAGACATATTAAAAATGATTGTAAGAGAAAGAAGAAGAGTATTGATGCTTTTACAGAAAAATCTGATGATAGTAATGATGCATTAGTCATTTCTTCTAATACTGTTGTTGATAACTCTTGGCTTCTTGATTCAGGTTGCCCCTATCATATGACTCCTTGAAAGGATTGGTTCTCTAAGTATACAACATATGATGTAGGAGATGTATTCTTTGGAGACAAAAACACAACAAAGGTTGTTTGCAAAGGAGAGGTAAAATTGTGTTTCAGTCATGGTAGTATTAAGAACCTTAATGATGTTTTACATATTCTAGGACTTGCAAGGAATCTACTTTCTGTCTCTAAGTTTAATGATTCTAGAATGCATGTGACATTTGACAAAGGTGGTTGCAAATTGGTGAAAGGGAATATGGTGGTTGCTAAAGGATCTCGGATTGGGACTTTGTTTAAGATGAATACATCGAATGTAAATATTTTATCAAATGTAATTGAAGCTGAAAATACATGTATGCTATGGAACCATAGATTGGGCCATATAGGTGAAAAAGGCCTTAGGACCAGTCTTAATAAAAATTTGGTTGATAGTATTCCTAATTATAATATTGGAAAAAATGACTTTTGTGAGCACTGTGTGTTTGGAAAGAAATCTAGATCTAAATTTCCTAGTGGTACAAACAAAGCTAAAATGTTATTAGAAATTATTCACTAAAATGTAATGGGTCCTATGGATATTGACTTTATTAGATACACTTGGATATATTTTATGCATAACAAATCTGATGTGTTTAATAAGTTTAAGGAATTTAAGGCTTTGGTTGAGAAACAATCGAATCATAAGATAAAAGTGTTGAGATCAGATAATGGTGGTGAGTATTGTTCTAAGGAATTTGATGATTATTGTAAGCATGCAAGAATAGTGAGACAAAAAACTACTCCATAAACACATGAACAAAATGGAGTAGTAGAAAGGATGAACTAAACCTTAATGGAAAGAGCTAGGAGTATGTTAAGTAGTGCTAAGCTTGAATGGTCCTTATGGGCTGAAGCAGTATGTACTTCTTGTTATTGAATCAATAGATCCCCTAGTTCATCTATTGAAGATAAAAATCCTTATGAGATGTGGTTAGGTAAGAAACCTAGTGTTGCACATTTAAGGATCTTTGGTTGTGAGGATTTTTTTCATGTTCCTCAAGAAAAACAATTTAAATTGGATCCTAAAGCACAAAAATGCATATTCATAGGTTATGGTGAAAATGTAAAAGGATACAAGCTTTGAAATCTACTAACAAGAAAAGTTTCTTTATCTAGAGATGTTATTTTTCAGGGAATTTAGAGCTTATTCAGGAGAAGGATACTTCTCGAACAATGCATTTTGAGACAAATACTAAGAAGCAACAAGATGCACATGTTGAAGAACAAGTGGATGAATTGGAAGAAGAGAGTTTAGAGAGTTCTTCTGAAATAGAGGCTCAAGATGAGCATATTGAGGAACAAGAAGAAACTCCTTTAAGGAGATCCACAAGACAATGAAATTCTGTTGATAGGTATATCCCACCTAATTTCCATTGTATTTTTGCTTTAATGAGTACTGTAATGCGAAGAAAGTGCAAAAGAAACAGATTAGAAGCAAACATGCAATACTAAATCTAATATGCAAATCTAATGTTAAGAAACAAAGAACAAAGGAAAGTAAAACGTAAAAAACTAAAAAATCTCACCAATTTCAAACGTATTTCCATGATTCATCTCGATTTCCCTTCTCCATTTTGCTTGTGTAGTATAATTGCCCTCAGATTTCTCGTAAGTTCGTGCAAGTATAGCCTAAGATAGTGATTAGAAAAATATCAAAGATTTAAGATAAGTGCTTGCAAGATTCGAAAAGAGATTTCGATTTCGAGAGAGATTGGAATGAAGAATGACAAATCAATTTATAGAAAATTGATTATTCGAACGACAGGCCATGATCGAAAGATTAACGAACAGTTGAAATCGACAGATTAGACATGCCTTCTAATAACTGTCAGTAGTGACATAAGTGATACAAACTAGAAATAGAATTAAAGATTAAATAAATGATTTAATCTTCAGTTCGGTATTAGAAAACAAAAGAAATATCTTTGCGTGACAAAGATGAAGATTGATTAAATCAACTCTTGTTTGAATGCACGCACAAAGTTTAATTAATTAAATAGGAATATTTAATTAATCCGCATGTACACGAAAATGAGTTAGAACTGACGATTGAATGATCTGACGAAGAGATTACTCGAGAACGCACTCATACATTAAATCAAGAGTTAACTGAGCGATTAAAATAAATGTCGAGTCGAGTAAAAGTGAATTCTTAGATAACTCACATAATTATCTAAAATATAGAGGAATGCGTTAAAATAGAATTAATGAATTAAATAATTCATTTAATTCAAGACTCAATATTTGAAGAATAATTAAATAAATAATATTTATTTAATTAAGTGATGAAGGGATTTTAAATGAATAATTAAATAAATAAAAGAATTCATTTAATTATAGTTGAAATATGATAAAGGTAAATTAAATAATGATTTATTTAGAAGGTTAATTAGTAACATAATTAAATAAAAAGCATTTATTTAATTAATTAGATAGAATAAAGAAAATATGAATTAATTAAATAATTAAGATTATTTAATTAATAGAAGAAATGAAGAGTATAGAGAATAATTAAATAATTGACATTATTTAATCATGACCATGAAGAATACGAATTATGAACAATATTGAAGTCGCAGGCCTAAACCAAATTTCGGTGTCTACATTTTCCCCTCTTTGATACAATGTCATTTCGGTGTTGTGTCAAAGAAAATCGATAAGAAATATGCCTTAGTAATGCCCTAGATTAAAATAGGTGAAGGTATGCCCCCTCGGGAAAATTGACAAATTTTTGAAAAAGTTTAGAAAATTTTGGAAATGATCCCGATTAGTCCATAGGATAGCCAAAAATGCAGTGACATTTGCAGAATTGAGGATGGAAATGTCAGGAACGGGTACGGGCTGATCGAAATAGGAAGTTAACATGGCCAGTAGGACATAAATGCCACCTAAGCCCTAGGTATATATAGGAAGTGGGGTAAAAACCTATTCATTTTCACCCACCTAGCTTGGAAATTTGAGAATTTGCTCTGCACTCCTAGCGACGATGTCTCCTGTTTCAAACACCCATCACCAAGCCTATAGGATTCAGACCTTCCAGAGACTAGCCGACGCGGACCCCCTGGTATGTACCTCAAACTTTCCTTTTGAAAATTTTCACTTGCACGCATTTTTATGCATTTAATTCAATTTTTAGTTATGCGTTATTTTGTTAGAACACCGCATTTGTGTGCGCGAATGACGCATTTGTCTGCGGAAAACCGCATTTGTAATTTCACATTAGCCATTTTGCATAGTTAGTCTGTGGTTCAACGCATTTGAATAATTTTGAATCGCATTTGACATTGTGCATCACATTTGCATTTAGAATAGCCGCATGTGTTTATTTTGAAACGCATTTGAATTATTTGCAATGCAACATTTATTTTTCAACGCATATGAATTTAGTGTAACACATGTGATGTAATTAGCCGCATTTGTTTAATAACAACGCATTTGAATTTTATGAACTGCACATGTTAAAAAGCAACGATGTGAAAAAGAATGACGCATGTGCAAAATAACGACGCATTTGAATTTTGTTTAGTATAGTCAGTTTGCACTAGAATAGATGATTTAGGTTGACATGAGGCATGTATAATGCCATTCCAGGTTGTATTAGACATGATATATACATGGGAGTCAAGACCTACTACGTTTTGATTCAGAGATAGCTTATGGTCAGCAGAGCGTCAGATTCTATGGCACCTTGGTTTACTGCACGTGACAGAGATGCCCCAGACTTGGGCGAATCAGGGATTATTGACAGCTTTGTGTGAGCGGTGGCACTCGGAGACATTGTCCTTCCACCTACCAACTGGAGAGGCAAGGGTTACCTTAGAGGATGTCTATAGGATCCTCAGACTGCCTATTAGAGGGACATGAGTGACATATGACACCCAAAGGGGTGCTGCCGAGATGTGTAGATACTACCCCCATGCTGACATTAGGCAGTTAGGATTTGATGATTATGAGATTAGGTGGTGTGTGTTGGCCCAGAGGTATAGACAGCTAGATTGTCTATTGTGTACTTTGATAGGCGGGATAGTACTTCCTGACCGCCGAGGTCATGGTTTTCCCATAGGGTGGGGGGAGATGCTAGTAGGCATGCTCGAGGGTCGAGTGGTATATGCTTGGGGTTCTTGTGTGCTTGGGATGTTATACTTTCACTTGCATGATATTGCCTACTGAGAGGCATAGTCGATGAGTTGTGGTACCACGCTCCTGATGGTATGGGCATGGGAGTACATTGCCATTTTCTGGCCACCTATGACAGTTGACCTTCCACATGGAGCTCCCTATGCCTTCCATTATGCGAGGGCAAACACTCAGCACCACATAGGAGATACAGGTTACTTCAGACATGCCATAGACACTATGCAGTAGTTTACATGGAGACCATACTTGGGCTGTGAGGAGTGGTCAGATGAGGATGAGCATTTGCCATTTTGTAGGCAAGCACAGTTCTTAGTTGGATGGACAGTGTCACACGTCCATATTATAGAGCGTCAGTTGCCAGATCGTGTCTTGCGACAGTTTGGAGAGGTGCAAGATGTGCTTAGAGGATGGGCAGAGTTTGCCAGATCATCACGAGAGGTCCTGCTATGGGGTCCCGAGATTCTAGTGGCCACTGCAGAGGCAGATATTGATGCATTATAGGCAGTTCCATGGGGATGGAGAGATGGTCCAGTAGACCCAGGGACCACAGTGGAGTACGACTAGTGGTGGGCTGTTCACAGGCCGATCCCCTTGACAGATCCAGAGCAGCTAGCACTGGTAGAGCGGCGAGGGATAGGTCCACGAGGTAGGCGCGACAGAGGGAGAGGCCGGGGAGGCAGAGGAGGCCATGGTGATGGAGGAGATGATGGCCAAGGTGGACGGCATGGAGGTAGGAGAGGGAGACGTGGTCAGAGGGGACGAGGGCCACCATTGTCACCGATCCGCGAGGAGGGAGGAGGAGAGGAGGATGTGGCCATGCCAGACATTGGGAGAGGAGGGGAGGAGGATATTGTGAGAGGTGGAGAGGAGGTGCATCCCACAGAGGCAGCCATTCCAAACATCCCGGTAAAGGAGGAGGCAGGTATCGAGGAGGTAGGCAGAGAGGAGGTAGAGATTGATGCCCTGGGTTTGTTGGGTGCCTACCAGGAGGATGATGAGGGAGATGATGATCATGAGAGAGAGATTCGAGATTAGATATTGGAGGAGTTAGATGAGGAGGAAGATGGGAGAGTGAGAGACAGATAGGAGGAGACAGGGGTAGTGGATCTGGATATAGATACATTGAGTGCTCAGGTTGCATCCTTGGAGGAGCAGATGAGAGTTCTGATGGCCGAGAGGGATGCATATCAGATGGAGAGGGACAAAGCAGTGATGGATAGGGATCAGGCCATAGCTTAGAGACAGGAGAGTGAGTAGAGATTTACAGAGCTCAGGGCATTGTGCACGGGACCATCAGCCACTTTTGCCATAGAGCTAGTTAGAGCTGGGGAGAGGGAGAGATACTATCGAGATCTGTATGAGGCAGAGGTTCCACCAGAGAGATGGGCTCCCAGTTTCTCAGAGGCACATAGTAGCAGGTCCCAGTCCAGGACCCACACTAGGATAGTTAGCACAGAGGGGGTGGAGTAGCCATGCAGAGCAGGTCCATATGACAGACCTCCCTCAGCTCACAGGTCATTGGATTCCCATCATCATTCCTCCACACGCTCTAGGCATGATAGCAGTGGCAGTTCAGGATAGGGATAGTGCTTGAGATTTATTGAGACATTATATTTTGATCTTATAGCCTACGAGCTTCCATGTATTGTTGATACATTATGACATTGTGATGTGACACAGTTGAGCGAGATATATATATATATATATATATATATATGATTTTGGCAGTGATTCTCATGATATGCATTTCTATGTATTGATTATGCAGTCTTTATTTATACATGTGATGTTTATATGATATGCCTATGTGATGGATGAGTGTATGTATTTTATGATGTTTATGCAGCTTAATAATATAATGTTGATTCTATGTGATGTATGCAATTTATAAATTATGAGATGTAATATGATGTTATATGTATGATGCATACTACATGTGATGCTATACAAATGTAATGTGATGCATGTATTTACAGTTGCTTTGTACATGGAATGCTTATAATATGTATTGTTTGATGATGAATGTCTATTATGTCATAATGATCTAGATATGAAATATGCCTATATGCATGTATTTTTCTAACATGTACGTTGATGTAGGATGATGTATAATGTTTTGTGTCACAGGACTCCGTCATAATGCAAGAAAGAAAAACCGTTAGTGTGGAAAGAAAGATCGAGAAAGAACGAAAGATAGGAGATAGATGTTAGTATTAGCAATCTTCGATATTTCACTGTATCACTAAAGGTATTTTCACTTTATCATCATTGGGAGGGACTAATACAAATGGAGAAAAACACCATGATATGACATAAATCAAAGTGTGCAAGGTCATCCACTTGCTAATAACAGACAATCACAAACAAGGATTGTCATTAACTCATACTAAGGGCACAAGTTGCCCCAGTCTTTTTGTGAGGACAAACCATAGACAACAAACAAAGTAAAAGACGGGTCATGAGATGTCATTGCTCCTCTAAATCCTTCATGGGACATCCTTGAGGAAACTAGTAACATGACTCAAAATCAAATTTAAAAGATAGTTGACAAACATCAGTCAAAGAAAAAAGAATTGTGATACATTGTTGCTTCTCTAAATCCTTCATGGGACATCATTGAGAAAGCTAGTAACACAATTCCCATCATAAAGTCAATTGAAAAGATAAGATAAATAAGTCAGAAAGTCAAAAAGCCAGTAAAATATTTTCCAAAACTTGATCTGTTTGTTTGATTTGTTTTGATTGATAAAAGGATTGATTGACAGAGCCTGGTTTTAGGAGATACACATACTGGATAATACTTTGAGTCTAGTTTTGATGTTTATGACTATATGTATAAGGCATGACAAAGCCTGGTTTCAAAAAGACATGTATCGTATAAGATGTTGAGTCAGATGCCGTTGATGTGATAACTTGTATAAGGCTATGTTTGATTGTTTGACCTTGTTGATTATGCAGGAAGGACTCATCCTGTATAAGACATAGATTTTTTTTTTGATATCAGTATTCAGGAAGGACCCATCCTGAACAAGATACAGGTTGATTTCCATGATGATGATGTCTATTTACAGGAAGGACACATCCTGTAGCAGACATTTGTTGATCTATTTTGATTGTTTTATTTGGCAAGTTGTTTGATTTGACTTAGAGACATTGCTGACTTGTTCACCAGATTGATGTATGACTTGAGATAATATGCTGACAATTGACTGTGTGTGATGAAAAAACCCTAAAGGACTAACCTAGTGTGGCCTCGGGGGCTCATCGATTGATGGCCTTTCCTACATTATACACGCAGAGACATCGTAGTTCGACACGACCAATGACCTTGTCATATAGACATATGGCTTAAATCATGAATTTATATAGACAAACCTAAATGGATTGACCTAATGCCTCGGGGGTACATCAGAAGATGGCCTTGCCTATGTGCAGTCACAGAGGCAACGTAGTTCGACAAACAACAAAGACTAACAAGTGCGACTAACTCCGACTCTATTTTTTGGATTTTTGAAATGTTTTGATTTTTTTGTCTTTTTGAAGTTTTCTGATGTTTTTGTGTTGTCTCAGGTCATTTTGCGAGGTTCATGGATTTTCCATGGTTTTAAATCTTCAACACAACCAATGTAAGAACCAATATGACTCACGTCAAGTGTTTGCCCCCAGTCGAGTATAAGACCAATTGACTATGAATAAGGTAAAATGGGGGATATGAAACGCACTCGATGTCAATCGTTCCAAGTTATGGGAAAGACTACCACTTATTACGAATGGTATATACAGTCGATGGATAGGAAAGATAAGGGATATGTATAGGGATAGGTAGTATGTACAGGGCTGTGGATTATATACAATGATAAGGACTATGTACAATGATAAGGACTATGATTAGAATAATAGTAGACAAAGGAGCAGAGTTAACTACACATGGCAACTGTTTGCCAGGTTTTCACCATGGTACCTATCCAAAGCGCCACCGAAGTGGTTTTCACTATTGGAGGAATAATTTGTCTTTACTATTTTCTAGATTATCTAATTTTTTTGATGTTACCAAGACGCCTGTTTGCCAGGTTTTCACCTTGATAACGATTTTTTGTGATTTTCTGATTTTTTTTGTATTTTTGCTAATTAAGACAAAGGCTCCCAGAAGCTATGCATAGAACTTCTTTAGATGCATACTATTGATTTGTGAGGACAATGGTTCCCCTTCAAGAGTAGAGAGTTGGTACACTCCTGATCCAAAAGCTTCCGTAACAACATAAGGTCCTAACCAATTTGGTTCAAACTTTCCTGGTTTTTCTCTTTCTGCTTGATTCTTTGGGTTCTCCATTAAAACTAGGTCACCAATGTCAAAGTTTATGTTCAATACCTTCCTATTATAGCTACGACGAAGGCGAATTTGATATGCTTGAAGATGGTCTAGTGTCGTCTGTCTTCGCTCATCCAAGAATTCTAGTTTATGGAGTCTCGATACTCGGTACTCTTCATCATCAATGTGGCCTTTCAGGGATACCCTTAGGGAAGGAATCTCGATCTCAATAGGCAGAATAGCTTCATAACCAAATACAAGTGAATACGGAGTAGCACCAGTGGGAGTACGGATACTTGTGCGATAAGCCCATAAGGTGGGGTTAAGTTGTAAATGCCAGTCACGACCAGCATCATTGACAATCTTCTTGAGGATTCTAATGATGGTCTTGTTAGATGCCTCCGCTTGGCCGTTACCTTGTGGGTAGCATGGAGTGGAAAAGTGATGTTGGATATGAAATTCATCACACAGGTGGAGGACTTCTTGGTTCTTAAATGGGCGGCCATTATTAGTGATTATGGACTGAGGGACACCATACCAAAAAATGATATAGTTCAGGATAAACCTAGAAATCTGTGTGCCGATAATGTATGTCATAGGAATGGCTTCAATCCACTTTGTAAAATACTCAGTAGCAGTGATAATGAATTTGTGTCCATTAGATGATGTGGGGTGGATCTTACCTATGAGGTCGAGTCCCCTTTGGGCAAAGGGCCATGGTGACGTTATAGGACGAAGCTCCTATGCTGGTGCATGTATCAAGTCTCCATGAACTTGGCATTGGCAGCATTTCATTACAAAGACATATGAGTCTTTTTCCATAGTAGGCAAGTAATAACCCAGTCTCATAATATTTTTAGCTAAGGTAGGATCGCTAGAATGGGAACCACATACACCCTCATGCACCCCATGCAAGGTTGCTTGTGCTTCAGTAGAATCAAGACATCTTAGTAGGGTATTATCTAAGGCACGTCTATATAGGGTGTCTTCGACGATGGTGTATTTGGCTGACTTACGGAGGAATGTCCTACGTTGGTTATTTGATAGGCCAGTGGGTATGACTTTGGCATGAAGGTAATCATAGATTTCTTTGTACCATGGGGAATCAGGACCAACAATGTCACACACCATTTCAGAATCTAGGATATCATAGGCTGGGACCAAAAGTTGTTCTACCAAGAACTCAAACTTGGGCACATTGTTAGGAATGCCAAGAAGTGATGCAATTGTAGCCATAGCGTCTGCTGCCCTGTTTAAAACAAGAGGTATTTGATGAAATTTGACTTTGTCAAAGTACTCTTTAAAACTATCAGCCATGCGTTTGTAGGGAGCAAGCTTCTCATATTTGGTCTCATAATCATCATTTACTTGTCTGATTACCAGTTGAGAATCCCCATATACTTGTAAAATTTTAATTTTCCACTTGACTGCCATACGTAACCCTGTCACTAGAGCTTCATACTCTGCTATGTTGTTAGTGCATGGGAATGCAATCCTGAATGACTTAGGGATGGAATCACCCTGTGGTGTAATAAATAGTATACTAGCCCCTGAACCATGATTTGTATGTGAGCCATCAAAGTACAGTTCCCATGTTATGTTTGTGTCAATTGTGAATATGAACTCATCAGGAAAGTCTGCAACTAATGGGTGATCTGCCTATGTGGGTGCGTCAGCTAACTGATCAACAATGACCTGTCCTTTAATAACCTTTCTTTCTACATACTGGATATCATACTCACTAAGTATCAAACCCATTTGGCCAGTCACCCTATTAATGCTGCCTTGCTGAGGAGATATTTCAGAGGGTCTATTTTTGCAATCAACATTGTTTGATGGTTTAGCATATAGTGCCTCAATTTTTGAGTAGCAAATACTACTGCAAGATAGGAATGTTCAATGGTACTATAGTTGAGCCCATAACCTACCAAAGTCTGACTGATATAATAGAATGCCCTTTCATGACCTTCATCGTCATTCTGTGCAAGCAATGCTCCAAGTGATGAATGGGTTGCCGTAATATAAAGAATCAATGGTCTTCCTTCAACAGGTGGCATTAAGACAGGTGGTGTGAGTAAATATTCTTTAATCAGTTGAAAAGCTTCTTCACATTTAGTTGTCCATGCAAAGGGTACTCCTTTCTTAAGTAGATGTTGAAAAGGATGTGTCTTATCTGCTAACTGCACTATAAATCTTCTGATAGATTGCAACCTTTCTTGTAATGTCCTTAGTTGACTAATATTAGTAGGTGGAGACATGTCCATGATTGCTTTTACCTTAGTCGGATCCACTTCAATGCCTTGTCTAGAGATGATATAACCTAACAACTTTCTTGACTTGACTCCAAACACTCATTTCTTTGGATTGAGTCTCGCTTTATACTTCTCTAGCCTCTGAAATATCTTATCTAAAACCTATAAATGTTCTACCCTTGTTTTGGATTTTGCAATAAGGTCATCGACATAATCCTCCATAAGAGTGTGTACTAGATCATGAAAGATAGTAGTCATGGCACGTTGATAGGTTGCTCCAACATTCTTGAGTCCGAAGGGCATAACATTCCAGCAATACATTCCCCAAGGACAAGTGAAAGCCATCTTAGGTTGGTCTTCAGTTGCAATTCTAATCTGGTTATATTCTAAAAATCCATCCATAAGGGACAACATGTCATATCCTACTGTCATGTCAACTATGATGTCTATGTTAGGCAAAGGAAAGTCATCCTTAGGACAAGCTTTGTTGATATCTCTAAAATCAGTGTAGATTTGGATGCCCCCAGTTGGTTTAGTGACTGGTACAAGATTGGAAATCCAATCTGCATAGTCGATAGATCTGATGAAACCAACGTCTAAGAGTTTCTTGAGTTCTGCCTTGACCAACAAAGCAATCTGTGGGTGCATTTTTCTCAATTTTTGTTTCACTAGTTTGGCACCTGGTCGTAAAGGAAAATGATGCAGAACAAGTTCAGGATCCAACCCTGGCATGTCGGCATATGACCAAACAAAATTTATCTGTCTCTGTGCAAAGAAGTTATGGAACTCCGGCTGCTCTTTTGTTGTCAATGACGCTACAAAATGAACCAGTCAAGGATTCTCTTTGGTACCTATGTTGAATTATACTGATTCTTCAATGAGCATGGGTGAATTTTCCTGTGCAACAGGGAAAATGTTCAAAGCTCCATCCTTAGGTGCCTTAGAGGGGTTTTCACCTTCAGATGCATCCTTTCTTTTTACTTTTTCATTGTCTAAAGGTGCCTTTCGGTTTTCACCTAGAGACTCATCCTTTTTATCTTGTTTATTATTTTTCTCATTTTTGCGACTGGAGGGTTGAACAAATTCCCCAAAATATGCTTTGTTGTCCAAGTCAATAGTAAAACCAGCCTTATGATCACCCTTTGGTATGCCTTCTCGTAATCCCAGGAACTCAACAATTGCTTCGTTGTTCTAAAAAATGTCTAAGACGGGTGTGTCTTGTTGGTCCCAATCAATGAGTTGGGGATAAACTAAGGGCATGTCATCGTCAGAGTTATCAAAGTTTAATGGTGTCAAGGTGAAGATTGAATTATTCATGTGGTTACAAAAGTATTGTACCAGGTCCTTTTTGCTCTTAGGTTTGGGTCTAGGTGGATGGATAGGTGGGCCTAATGCCAAGGTTTGACTATCAGAAACAGGTGGCTCAGGTTGCCAAGAGGTAGGATCAAGTGATTCCCAATAGTAGTGTTTAAACCACTCATCCTTTGTCATTTTCTTTGGTGGACAGGAATTCAAGGGGTTTGGTGAGGAACTTAACATCAAGTCAAGTTTGCCAAATAACTTGTCAAGGTCCATGGAAGAAGTAGAGGATAGGGAATCCCACTCATAATCGTTAGAGTTGGGGAAGCCACAATGATATTGGTCCACTGGTTCGTGAGATGTCTTAATATCTTCTGAAGCACTTATTTCCTCAAGTAAGGGTAATGGGGTACTAGGAATGCCAATTTGAATCGGTTGAAACCCTAGCCCTACTCCTTTTGGCCACTGAGAAACAAATATTGGTTCAATCTTGCCATCTTGATTTAAACCTAAACCACTTTGTCCATCATATCCTTTGCTTTGCATGATTTTAAAACCCTTTCCATATAGATTTGTAGGAATATGAGCAATTAAGAGGGGTTTCTCATCATCTTCTCTATACAGCCAGGAAATGACATTTTTTGTATCTATGGTCTCTTTGCTTAATTCACCCCATTTAGTAAAATTTGTTGTGGGAGGAATGTTTATAGTGACCATAGATTGTCTCCTATCCGATGTAGGAAAACCGTATGACTTAGGAGGAATCAAATGACTAACACAATAAGAAGTTTTCATGTAATATTCTCCACAAACCTTGTCTTGGATCTCAACCCTAGGAGTAGTAGAAACTGAGGGTGAAATAGATGTTCAAGTGAGTGTGGCTGGATCAACATAGGAGGATGAATTGGACGATGAGGCCTCTTGGTTTATTGGCGCTTGGCATTGGGGGATCTCCTTTAGATTGGTGCAATACTGGAAAGGATCCAGATCACCATCTATAGTTACTTTTATGCCATTGTAAGGGAATTTAAGACACTAATGATAGGTTGAATGGACCGCCTTCATGGCATGAATCCATGGTGTACCTAGCAGAAGGTTATAAGGAAGGGTGAGATCCAAGACCCGGAACTTTGTCTCCATTACTGTAGGACCAATTCTGATAGGAAGTGTTACAACTCCCTTTGATTTTCTTTCCTCATCATCATAAGCTTTAATGACAATGCTCTTGGTCGTGTCTACGCATGCTTCTAAGATACCTAAAGCCTTAATTAGTTTTAAAGTACACAGATTTAACCCTGCTCCTCCGTCTACCAAAACTCGTCTAACTTTGGTGTCATCAACAAGGACTTCTAGATGTAAAGGGTCGTTGTGGTTCATCTTTTCAGTCGCATAGTCTTGTTCAAAAAACGTGGCATGGTGATTATTGGTCAAGTAGCCCACCATTTCCTGGAAACGATTGACATCAAGATCATTAGGGATCGTGGTGTTTTGTAAAGCCTTATCAAGGATAGATTGGTGCTCAGGGGAAATACACAACAATTCCAAGATTGAGATTTGGGCTGGGGTCTTCCCCAACTGGTCAAGAAGGTTATATTGTAACTTGGAAGGTTGGGGTGTTTGTTGCGATGGAGGGCCTTGGATAGTGAACTTAGTACGACGAGTATTGGTCGCACACTCAGGATTAGTATTGATAATAATGGTATTGATATTCTCATCGGCGGCACGAAGGCAATGAATGATTTTTCTACTATTATAATCATGCTTGACATTGGCATAGTTGGCTGACATATTGGTCTTAGTACTCAAACTGGGGACAGTTCCTTTCCCATGGTCATGTAGTGGGTCGAAAAAGCCTTGATGATCAGTGTTTGATGACTTCTATTTTTGTCCACTAACTTCAATAATTCTCTTTTCGACAAGATCCTGTATGATATTCTTCAATTGTTGGCAGTTTTGTAAATTATGTCCCTTAGTTCTATGATAATCACAAAAGGAATTGTCATCCCACCAAGCTGGTTTAAATTGTCCTGGATCGTATTGTCTTGGTTCGTGTAGCTGTATGAGATTGTTGTAACAGTTGTTTGAACACCGACTCAATGGGTTCCCCTAAGGGAGTAAACTCATGTTTTTGAAATCTTCTTGGTTGTGGATGTTGAGTATTTTGGACCACATTAGGAGGTTGATTGATAGCATTAAGCATGTTGGCGAAAGTATGAGGTCCTTGTAATGTGAGGAGGGGTCCTGCTTGTAGTGTTTTAGCATCAACCACCCCATCATTGGTAACATTTTTGTTGCGAGACCAAAATCTATTTCTGTCAGTGGGGCTGTTTTGTACGATTGGGTTTCTATTGGATGTTGATGTCTTGAGTTCACCCTTTTCGATGAGATCCTTCTCTATTATAACCCCTTTTTCCACTAGCTCCGAAAAAGATGTACAACAATGTACCCTTAAGTTACTCCTGAGTTTTGCATGAAGGTTCTCTTGAAACATTGTAACTTTTTGTTTTTTGGGTATCTTGACAGGACACCTACTAGCTATAGTTCTCCATCTCTGGAAGAAAGAAATGAATGTTTCCCCTTTGTCTTGCGTTGTGTGACACAAGGTTGCTATATTTATCTCGTGGTCTATGTTGAAGGAGAATTGCTCCACAAAATTCTCAACCAGTTCACCCCAAGATCTAATGCCAGAATCTAGACCCGAAAACCACTCTAGTGCAATTCCTACAAGACTTCTTGGAAATAGTCTCATAAGATACGTGGGGTCATAAGCGACATCTATGCATATGGTAGAAAATTCCCTTATATGTTCTATTGGATTTCATTTGCCATTGTACTTAGGGAGATTTGGTATGACATATCCATGAGGGAAAGGGGTCATGTACAATGATCTATCAAAAGGGAATGGGCATATGTCCTTTGTTGAAAATGATTTCTTAGTTGACACCGACATATTATCCATTTGTGTTTGTAATGCATGCATTTGTGTTTGTAAGACGTCAACTTGGGTCAAAGATGTGCTAGGGGGATTATGCGGATCCGTGTATGTATTCTGAAATCCAAAGTCTCATGATGGGTTTTGATTGAATGTTGGCATCTGAGGTGGATTTGGATTCAGAAAGTTGGTAAATGTGTTCTGGTCTAGAATCTGCATAAATTGGTGTTGACTTAGGATCTGTTTAAACGGATTCTGAATACCACTTTGGGAAAAGGGGTTTTGATTGGGAATCTGTGTAAATGATTGGTGTCCACTGATTTGAGAGAATGGATTCTGATTCAGAATCTGTGTGAATGGATTCTGAGTACCAGTTTGGGAAAGTACATTCTGACTTGGAAACTGCGTGAATGGATTCTGATTGCCATATTGGAAGGAGGGAATGCCCCCTATTTGTGTAATCCGTGGTATAGTACTAGTGACTGGAGCACTAGGTATGGCCGTCGACTGTGGTATGGTACTCGTGATACTAGCGTTAGGTATGACCATTGATTGTGAACTTGTAACACCGACATAAGGTGTGGAGGCTGAAGTTTTAGGTCTTTTACTCCCAACAAGAGTACCGAAGGGAGTGGATGATGAAGCCCCTATAGTGAAATTAAATCCCGATGTTGTACCAAATGGGGACGTATGGACTGTCGTACTCTATGTAGGTGGACTAGATGGCATAGTTGTGCTGACCTGAGGTATAGTAGTACTAGCAGTCATGGTATTTGTCCCTTGTGTAGGTTGAGTTTGTAAGGTGCTAATATCAAATCCTGGAGGTAAAGTAGCGCCTTTAGCTAGCAATTTGGCTAAGTATTGTTGTTGATCATTTGCTAGGTACTCATCTATGAAAGAGGCAAACTCAGGGTCCTGTGCGATAGCCTCTATGTCTTCTACTGCAATATGTCCTTGAGTGTTTCTAGTGGTGAATTTGTCTAATAGAGTCTTATGAGGTCTTGAAGAAAATAGATTGATGAATTCATTTGGGTTTGACATGTTTTCTCTCTCTCTTCTCTTAGACCTAGTTTCAACCATGTAAGACAAGCTCAATATGCAGGAAATGCAAAACTATATCTATGAACAGTATGACTCTAGTCTATGTTTTTGAGATTTTCTAGGTGCAAATAAGGAATGAATGCAACTATTTTTTTTTGGTATTTTCTATGTGAATAAGGTATGTCTAAAATGATGCTATCGTAGGATGATAGTGTCTAAGTATGTAAATTCTAAGCAAGCTTCTAAGGTAATCAATTTTGTGAACTTGAGACGAGGTTACCAACTACCTAAAGTCTAATCAAGGTGTCAATTTAGTTTAAGTCAAGGAACCAATGTGGGACAAGGATCAAAGACAAGTTGAGTTTCCTAACTAGACTGATGAGCTAGGAGGACTCTATGTAGGACAAAGGATATATTGATAAAACTAGGTTCAATGACAAATTTCGTTGACACTATGACTTTTCTAGAGTGTAGATGGTGAACTAGTCCTAAAGTTTGTAAAAGTGACCTGTCTAGAAGTTTAATGCAAGGTAATATGTATTCTAAGATGAAACTAAACTCTGAATGAAGACAACTATGGTAATGAATAAATGAACCTAAAGGATGCAAAATTGAGCAAATTGTTTTAGGTTTCTGTTCAAGGACTGTTTGTGTAAAGAGAACTGAAACTAGTATAATCATGTTGACTGGACAGTGATTGTGAATTCTAGTTTTTTGATAATTAGACAGATGCATCGCAGGATTTCATAGATGCGGTTCAAGTTAACAGTTTTGGTTTTTTAGTGATCAATTACGTTTCTCTGGTAAAGTTCAGTGTGACTCTGACAGATGCGGTTAACCTTCTAACAGTTGCGACTCATACTGACAATTGCGACCCAGAATATAACGCATGCAGTTTTTGCAAAGCAATTGCAAGCTAAAATTGGCATATGCAACTCTAAGCTAGACAGATTCGACTGATACTTACAGATGCAAATCAAAGCTAAACATATGCGACTCAAAATTTAATAGATGCGACTCCCAATAACAGATGCGACTCAAGATTTAACAGATGTGACTCTAAAAATCAATTGCGAGTTTCTGGTGAACAGTTGCGACTCTTTGTGTATTTTCAGTGATGAGATTTAAATTGACTCTATTTTCTGTGATCAAATTCTGACAATCAAAGATAATCATAAGACAAAGTGTTTTTAGTTTCAATTTTGGACTCAAAGAACGTTTAAGTTGATAACAGACAAGCACATCCTAATAGGCCAAAGGCCTAGGGTTTGCATACTTGGTATAGCCCACCTTTTATACCCCAGATTGGTGATAAACACCTTTCCTTCTTGAGAGTGGATAGCTTAGAAATTTGGTGGCATTGGCTCCCCTCCATGGCTCATTAACGTCTTTCGAGCACACCAATTTCAAATTCTTTGGGTAATGACCTCCCAAGAACTGCTATCTCTACTCAAGGGGATCAATAGTGAGTATCTTCGGGCATGATATTGTACCCTACACTATAGCAAGAAATGGCCACAAATTGGTTGGTCTCTAAAACAAAAGGTATTTAGTACGGGCATTCCATTCGTGGGGCATGATCCATACGGCGAGAGTCCCTTTTTGAATCCATCTCGTCAGAACCATACTCATGATTCTTGGGTTTTCCCCAAGAACCCACTTTTATATACCAGCTAGAAGTCCCTCGGGTTCAGGGTGCTACCGGTCTGAGTCATCCTGGGGTGAGTACTTTTTCCCACCAGAACAGGCCCAAGTTCTAGAGTTGGTAACCGTTTCTCTTACACCCAAGATCGCACGGATGCGCAAGGGGAGAGGATACTTCGATGTACCAAGTTGTAAGGGTAACCAGACTTGTGCTTTCACACCAAACACAGTAGACCCTTGTTAATTTTAACCAAATGAAAGATTTGCTAAGCTACCAAACAATCTGTTTCAAAATTAACTAGGGTCTTCGATAAGTGTCCTGCAGAAAAACTCGTTAGTAATTTTTAATATCGTCTTCGTCAATCGTCCTACAAAAGCTTGTTAACTCCAAATGGCCACATGCTGAAAATCATATATTAGTAACACACAAATCAATTAAAAAATTTTAGATTTTCAAAAATAGAAATAAAAGTTTACTAGTCAATTGCGTCGCTGTGTTACCAGTCAAATGCGTCGATATTTTCTTCAATTGCGGCTCGGTATTCACCAGTCAATTGCGGTTCGGGAATTGTCAGATGCGTCGTATATTTTCAGATGCATAATTTTTTTTGTTAGATGCGGTTCAGGAATTCAAATGCGTCGCTTCGTCAAACCGATGTGTCGTTCCATACGAAAAACTTGCAAAAATAAAAAAAGAAAAGATGTACGGATTCACGAAGATGGTGTCTTCACGTCGGGTTCACCAAATGTAACGCCAAGAAAGTGCACAAGAAACAGATTAGAAGCAAACATGCAATACTAAATCTAATATGCAAATCTAATGTTAAGCAACAAAGAACAAAGGAAAGTAAAACATAAACAAATTGAAACAATCTCACCAATTTCAAACATATTTCCATGATTCATGTCGATTTCCCTTGTCCATTTTTCTTGTGTAGTATAATTGCCCTCAGATTTCTCGTAAGTTCGTGCATGTATAGCCTAAGATAGTGATTAGAAAAATATCAAAGATTTAAGATAAGTGCTCGCAAGATTCGAAAAGAGATTTTGATTTTGAGAGAGATTGGAATGAAGAATGACAGATCAATTTATAGAAAATTGATTATTCGAATGACAGGCCATGATCGAAAGATTAACAGATGGTTGAGATCGACAGATTAGACATGCATTCTGATAACTGTCAATAGTGACATGAGTGATACAAACTAGAAATAGAATTAAAGATTAAATAAATGATTTAATCTTCAGTTCGGTATTCGAAAACAAAAGAAATATCTTTGCATGACAAAGATGAAGATTGATTAAATCAACTCTTGTTCGAATGCACGCACAAAGTTTAATTAATTAAATAGGAATATTTAATTAATCTGCATGTACACGCAAATGAGTTAGAACTAGATGATTGAATGATCTAACAAAGAGATTACTCGAGAACGCCACTCAGACATTAAATCAAGAGTTAACTGAGCGATTAAAATAGATGTCGAGTCGAGTAAAAGTGAATACTTAGATAACTCACATAATTATCTTAAATATAGAGGAATGCGTTAAAATAGAATTAATGAATTAAATAATTCATTGAATTCAAGACTCGATATTTGAAGAATAATTAAATAAATAATATTTATTTAATTAAGTGATGAAGGGATTTTAAATGAATAATTAAATAAATAAAAGAATTCATTTAATTATAGTTGAAATATGATAAAGGTAAATTAAATAATGATTTATTTAGAAGGTTAATTAGTAACATAATTAAATAAAAAGCGTTTATTTAATTAATTAGATAGAATAAAGAAAATATGAATTAATTAAATAATTAAGATTATTTAATTAATAGAAGAAATGAAGAGTATAGAGAATAATTAAATAATTGACATTATTTAATCATGACCATGAAGAAAACGAATTATGAAGAATATTGAAGTCGCAGGCCTAAACCAAATTTTGGTGTCTACAAGTACTAATGATGAACCTAGTTCTTATAGGGAAGCTTTGTCCTCAAACGAGTACAAGCTTTGGTCACAAGCTATGCATGAGGAAATGGAATCCTTGGATACTTGTGACACATGGGATATTGAGAGTTTTGCTAAAGATAGAAAGGCCATTGGTTGTAAATGGATCTTTAAAAAGAAGATTGGTGCATATGGTAATCTTGAAAGGTACAAGGCTAGATTAGTAGCCAAGGGCTACTCCCAGAGAGAGGGAGTTGACTTTAATGAAATATTCTCTCTTGTTGCTAAATTAACTTCTATTAGATTCTTCTTATCTATTGCTGTTGCTTATGATTTTGAAATTGAGAAAATGGATGTGAAAACTACTTTTTTGCATGGGAATCTTGATGAGGAGATTTATATGAAGCAACTTGAAGGTTTTTTTGAAAAAGGAAAAGAATAATTGGTTTGTAGGTTAAAGAGATCTTTATATGGATTGAAACAGTCACCCAGAATGTGGTACTAGAAGTTTGATGCTTTCACATAAAAAATTGGTTATGTTAGGAGTGAGGAAGATCATTGTTTTTATATAAAAATTATTGATGATCAAATTTTAATTATTATCTTGTATGTTGATGACATGTTATTCATTGGTAACAACAAGGTAATGATCAGAGAATTGAAAGCACAACTCTCGAGAAAATTTGAGATGAAAGATCCAGGGGCTGCAAAATATATCCTCAGTATGGAGATTAGTAGAGATAGAGGTAATAGAAAGGTTTGCTTAAGTCAGAGTAATTATGTTGATACTATTTTGAAAAGGTTTAACATGCAGGATAGTAAACTAGTTAATATTGCTTTACCAGTTGGCACGAAGTTAAGTTTAGATATGAGTCCTAAATCTGATTTTGATTTTGAGGAAATGTCTGAAATTCCGTATGCTAATGCAATTGGTAGTTTAATGTATGCAATGGTCTGTACGAGACCATATATAGCACAAGCAGTGGGAGTTCTTAGTAGGTTTATGTCTAACCTTGGTAAAGAGCATTGGACTTATGTTAAGAGGGTGTTTAGATATTTATGAGGGACTTTAGATTACTGTTTAGTTTATCATGGTTCTAATAATATTGATATTATGAATAGATCATTGGACATACAGGGGTTTGTTGATTTAGATTGGGTAGGAGATCTGGACAGTCAGAGGTCGACAAGTGGTTATGTGTACACTTTGTTTGGAGCTGCAGTTAGTTGGATGAGTAAGAGGCAGCCCACAGTTTCTTTGTCCACCACAAAAGTAGAGTACATGGCTGCCACACATGCATGTAAAGAGGAAGTTTGGTTACAGAGACTTGGGTCAGGTATTGGTTTTAATTGCAAGCAAGTTAGGCTTAAATGTGATAGTAAAAGTGCTATTTGTTTAGCCAAAAATCCTATGTATCATGCTCGTCCTAAAAATGTAGATGTTTAGTATCACTTTGTACAAGAAATGGTTGAGAGTGGGAAAGTATTAATTAAAAAAGTTGACACTTTGATTAATGCTACAAATTATCTTATGAAGCCAATTCCTACAGATAAGTTATCATGGTGTAGGAAGGCTATTGGCCTTGAGTCCTATACTTGATTTAAATTTATTATTCCTTTTTTAGAATAATTGCAATGTATAATGTCAAGTGAGAGAATGTTGGAAATAGGATGCCATTTAATTGCAAATCCTAAACATTAATTATTTCATGTATCTCCTAGATTCTTGGAATGTGTTCAACAACACTAAGATTAGGATGAGATTAATATTTGACGAAATAATCATGATTATTGACATTTGTAATTAATTCTAAATGTTAGGCGAATGTGAGGGTGTCCATAGTGAGTTCCTAAATAATAGGGGCACATGGGGCACCCACATGGTAACATGACACTCACCTTGTGTTCAGTTAACTATACAGAGTAACAGTTAACACTTCTGAATGCATGTAAATATCCTAGGAGTTAGGGTTTGGTGTTTGCATGCATGAAGTTCAGTTCAGATCAGTTTAGTTTAGTTTAGTTTAGTTTAGTTTAGTTTAGTTTAGATCAGTTTAGTTTAGTTTAGTTTAGTTTAGTTTAGTTTAGTTTAGTTTAGTTCAATTATGGTTCAGTTGTCTTTAGTTAGTTTCAGTTGTATGTTAGTTAACTTCAGTTAACTTAGAATGCATGGCTAATAACATTGAGTTGTATGATAGATAACAAGGACTACCTCCAGTTAACATGGGATGGCCATTCTTGCATGAATGGTGTTGAGTAAATCTTTCAGTTAACAAGAAATTACCTAGAGCCAACTTGGGTGCCCAAGATGCTTTCTTGGAATTAACTCCAATGCATGATAAGATATTTCTGAAGGCTATGTTAAGTGGGACCCTTTTTTGGCACCATCTTTGAGGAAGAGCTTTGTAATTATCACAGAAGTGAAGGATGAGTTGTAGCTTTAGTTTGGGATGCCTAAATGGATAAACCACATGTTCTAAGCTTTGGTCTTCATGGTAGAACTCAACTTGAAGCAATATGGTGTACCTTTTCAAGGTCTTGAGCTTGTGCATTGTAATTATCAGCTTTTGGAGATTACAAGGTTGCATATTGCCTCTATATCTCATTCAAGTTGAAGAGAGTTTTCATAATTGTTATTTGCAGGTGTGAAGAAGATTGGTAAAGATAGAAGAAGCATTCTCAAGAAAGAATTGGAGCTATTGTATTTCAAAGATTGAATAATAGAATAATTATTGGTGGATTTTTTTCCTGAAATGGTTTCTCCACGTTATATCTTGTGTAATATTTCTAATATGTTGTGTAGTTCTTCTATCAACTTCTGTCTACATTCTATAATAGTAAAATGGATTAATCAAGATAATCACCCAAAAAGAATATATGTAACAAAGAAAAAGGTTACTTAGATCAGAAATATTAAATTTTTACATAGTATTAAGCTAATAAAACACCTCATTTTTCAACACTATTCAAAATTCATGTGATTTCTTGTTTCTAGTGCTGATGTGGAAATTTTTTAGGTTGGTGTGTTGAAGAAGTTCCATACTTTCTAACCTTGGCAGTGTATAGGCTTTTTTCAAGTGGTATGCCACTTTTTGCTAGGGATGCAAGTGGAGAATCTTCTTTGGTCAACAAGGACGAGGATTCAACGCTACTACAACAAACTTTTTGTTTGGAGGAGCTGGCATGTCTTCATGCAAGGGATGTGGAATTTGGTCTTTTACTCTTCCATTTTCCGCAATGAGTGCATGCAACTAACTAAGGATATGTCAAATTCTAGTGCAGATGATATTTAAATGAAATGAAATGTAAACGTAATTGATCCTGATGCTTGTTGCTCCCTTGTTCTATAAAAGGGATTTCAGGGCTCATTACAGGAGGTCGGATTTTTTAAGTCTCAATAGGGTTTTAGGTGAAAGCTAAGTTCATGAAAGCCACTTTTATGAAGAATATTGATGAATAGAACGTATGTAATAGTCTTAAAATAGTTTTATGGAAACTACTAATATCAAAACAAATATTAGTCTAGAAACAAACACTCTCCTATGTATCTTTCTTACAAGTTATGAATGAAAATACTAACGGTGTTATCGTTTATCTTCAATTGTTCCATTGAATGTATGATTATGGTTTAGCTTTAACTCAAAGAGTTGATTAAAATGCTTAAGGATGTTTATAGATTTTGTAAGGAATTACATAGGATTTGTAAATAGTGAGTATTTTTTTGCATTGCAAGTTTCCATAAATGAAAAGCACTATGAAAATAGTCCACCAGTCTCTGAATTAAGTAGTTTATATATATTATTGGTTCTTATATATTTGACTCTGTTGCTCCAATTGATGAAACACTGGTCTGTTTGTTGGAAAATATTACATGAAAATGAGTAATTATCATACCGGACCACAGACTTAAAATAATAACAAAATTCATTTAAAATCTCTTCAAGTATGGTATGGGTTTGAGCTATCCCTATTTCCTAGAAAATTGGTAATTATCTGCTTAAATATTTTCCAAACCTTCAGTGAAGTACACTATTTGCAATATGTAGGAATAAATATGTGTATAAATGTGTTATCAACTAGATACACCTCAGGTAAAAACAATATGGAACACCCTCCTAGGTCTTATAGAGCCTAAAGTGTAGGTGTAAATACCTCAAAATCCTTTACACGTAGTGTTGGCCACTAGCCTTATAGTTTCTTAATTATAGGAGTTAGCTACTCTTTAGAGAACTTTAACGTTTTGCTAGAAAAATTGCCAACATAAATGGTGACTTCGCTAGGGAGTAACTTGAGGAAATTCATATAGATGATCATATAGCCTTAAGAGTTATGAGTTTGGTGAGTCTGGACATCTAGTTTAGATATTAATAACTTTTCAGACTTGGAAGTGATTTTGTTGCAGTGATGCCAAAGAATTTATATGTGACTCTAATGTGGGAAAAGACCCAGAATGAAATTCATTCTTAAAAGGAGCTTCATGTTTCTTGAAGTTCAATCCTCTATGAAGAGAGGTGGTGACTTTGTCTAAAGAACCTATTGAAGATGTGAAGAGAATTTCAGATCTACAATACTTCCAATCAAGAAGAAAAATCTACAACAATTGTAATATATCTAGATATTCTTCATATTTTGGGTTTTCAAGAAGCATACATTCTGTATATGAAGATCACATTTGAAAGTCATGAAAAATTTGGTTCCCTATTAAGTGAATAAGCACTAAGAGAGGGAATGATAGTGATTTTTTCTGTATACTTCTATATTACTAGATTGCAAAATCTGTTATGAGGTGAAGTATAAATTATTTTTGAAGAAATTTATTTAGAAGATCTTAAGCAAATCACGATAGAAATCTGCATTATAAAAGCTTAAGATTATATTGTAAAAGAAGTTTGAAGTACCCTGTAACTACAAAGTTGATATGAAAAGTTTGTAAGGGTATAAGAAAGTATATCATCAATATATATACACCTTTTTATGGTTCCTGGTGCAACCATTGTTTGTAATTCGCTCCAATCAGGTTGTAAGAGAATTTTTAACTCTAAAAGATATAAAGCTATTAATTTCATTGGAATTAATGGTTACCCAAATGATATTCCATGTAATATCAAGGAATATTTACCAAAATTTAGTGGTACAAAGAATGAAGTAACACATAAACATTTACAATAATTTAACAATCTAATGGATGACTACAAGGTAGATCATGAGGATGTGGTTATGAGATTATTTTTTCAATCTTTGAAAGGAGATATAAGGGAATGGTTCTCTAATTTACCAACTTGCTCTATTTTTTCTTGTAGTGAGTTCAAAGTAGTGTTCCTCGAGCAATTTGGTGAAAGAATCAATGCTAGTTCTATGATTAATAAATTTATGAATATTGAGAAAGAAGAGGATGAGTTAATCTAGACATTTAACTGAAGATTCACTAAAACATTGAGGGATATTCCTGAAGGTATGGTACTAAGTGATGCAATATGTTTGGTTGTTTATTTGGTAGCCTTTGATAATGAGATGAGCTATTTCATAAGAGATAAGGAACCTAAAACTTTGTATTAGGAATATGGGATGGCCATGAACATTGAAAACAATTTGAAATATGGAATGAAAAGGAATTATTTGTCAATAGGTGTCTACTTCCCTAAGACACTAAATTTTGATAAGAGGTGTAAGTCATATGGTAAAGATGAGTGTGAAAGTACCTACACCCCTATTATTTTAGCTTACACATCATTCCATAATATTGATCACACAGACTCCCACACAGATCTTTGGAAGTGGCATGCATTTGTAATCCTATAGCCCTTGTTCAACATCTCTCCTACATAAGAAGACATGAAGGAGAATCATCATATGATCTTTATGCAAGATTTATAGATAATCTATCTTCAATTCCTGAATGCCACAGACTTGAAAAATTCATTGTGCATTGATTTATTTTATGAATCTTATGAACCAGGTTTGAGTGCTCTACCAAAGGAGTTGAAGCCAGTTAGGCTTGAACAAGTGTGTGGATACATTTCTTGTTTTGAATAGATTAGAGATGATCATGAAAAGGCTACTAAGTTTTCAAACTGCAATGGTATTGATTTTTCTACTCCATATGAGTTAAGTAATGAGATATCACATAAAGAAGAAAAGAGTAGAGAAAATATTGAAAATTTATGCCTTAGTGAAGCAAAAGAAATGTGTGGTTTTAATTATTTTGAAGATTCTATCACTTGTGGTCTAATGGAAGACATAACATTCTACAATCAATTTGAAGATTCTGAACATAGTTTCAACGTTCATAAGTCTCCTTGTAATAATAATGATGATAACATTAAGCATGATCACTCCTCTGATAGTCAAGATTTTTCTCATAAGAAAAAGATTGAATTCTTTGCTACAAATGAGAAATATGATAGTGGAAATATATTTTTTCTTGAGAAGGAACAACTCTCTTCCTATGAAGAATTTTTAGAATATGAGTTAGATATGTTACTTGTAGAAGATGTAGATGAAGTTGAAAATCTATCTATATGCTCTTCTAGTGACTTTTGTGATTCTGAAGATAATGATGGCTTGAAGGATTTAGATATTCATAATGAAGAGGCTGAAGCTTTTATAAATGTAAGGGAGAACCCTTTATTTGATGAGCCTCCATCTCCACTAAAGATGAGAAATGATGATCCTTATTGGTGTAGAGAAAATCCACTTTTTTCTTGAAATTTTGATGATGCACTTGATACATGGTTAGAATGTGGCCTTTAACAAACAAAGAAACACATTAATATGCTTATGGAGGATGTTACATATGGCTGTTTCCCATTTGATACAAATTTTGTAGATAAAGATGAGTATCATGATGCTGATTACTTGAAAGAATATGAATACTTTCAGTTCCTAGTTTAGTTGGGAGATATTTTAGTAGAGCATGACAATAAAATGCAGAGCAAAGAATGTTATTTTAAATATAAAGATATGCCATGTAATGATAATTTTTTTTATTTTGTACCTGATAGTACAATACAAAATGATAGAGATTACACTAGCAATGATATATTCAAAAAATTGAGAAAAGTGCTAGCAAGAATGTTTGTAATCAGGTAGACTCCAAGGGTATCCACATATTCCTACTTTTAAGAAGAAGGATATATATGTTGCAATGGTATGGCAAAGGTAAATGTGGGTTGAAGAAAATCTGTTCTTTGAATAGATTGGTTTTTGATAGGGGCATGAATTGGCCCTAAGTTTTAGTGGCTTGGTGCCACCAAAGTGGAATTAAAGGCTGGTTAGATTGCAGAGTGCATACTCAAAATTTTCACCTTAGGAAAACGCTCTAGACAAAGTGGAGATTGGATCTCCCTTTTTAGGCCTTTTTGGGACTGTGTAAAAAAATTGTACATATTTTGGTTGGTTTTTTTTTTGTCTTTTATCTTTGTGCTTGGTCTGCTTCACCCATGATTCTAGGATCTCACCATGCCTATGAGAGACATGTGTCCCCAACAAGAGCCACTAATGGAACCCCTCAAAAAATTCTTGTTCCATTTTACAATTGTGAAAAATTTGGCTCAGACCCTCGTCTCTGGCTTAGGGTTTTTATGTTCTTAAAACCCTTCAAAATTGGCCTACAAGCTTTGACAAACCCTTGGTAATTTTAATTTTGCATTGACCTAATTTTCTTGGTCTCTAGTTGTCTAAGTTACCTCTTATGCCATCGATGCCATTGTATTCACCGACCCCATGATTTTAGGTCTGTCGGTCACCTTAGTCCTTCTAAGTATTAAATTTTCCTATGGTTGAGGCTTAATTTTATAATAATTTAAACCCTTAGCCTTTGTCCATATGGGTCAAGTCCCCATTTTCCTAGAGGTAACCCCCTTTTAAGATTAAGTTTTGTGGCATGTGCAGAATTGGGATTTCATGATAGCCATTTGATTGTCAGGAGTTGATCCCAGTGATTCCTCGTGTACTCGCGTTGATTTATTCCTTCTTATTTTATTCACACCAGCCGACGGGCTTCAACCACATGTTTGGGGTATTAGTGGGCCCAGTCTCTTTGGTGAAGGTAGCTAGCACGATTCAAAGGAGATCAACGGTCATAGATTTGAGATGTGGCTACATCTTGACCACTCCCCGTGCACTTGTGTTGGCTTATTTCATATTATTTTAAGTACACGGGCTAGCGGGCGATGGCCACGTATCATGCTTGATGGTGGGACCAGTGTATCCACAAGGTTGGTGAACATAGTTCAAAGAAGGATCAAGGATGGACACTGAAACACATGTTCTCATCAGAACCATTCCCCCAACACTCATTTGTCTAAAGCATTAAAAAGGATAGTAACATCATGGGCTAGCAGGCTGAGTGACACTTGTCACTTTTGTGGGACTCACCAAGATCTTAAGACAACAATTGCTTCGTAAGGAAGGAAATTGATGGTCGATGATGGGTGACATGGGTCAATATTGACCACTCCCCACCATCCTATGAGGGTCCCGCTTGTGTGCCATATTTTGCAGTGGGAAAGCAGGAAAATGCCATGTGGACTTTCTAAAAGGCTCTAATGGAATCTAATGGAGTTGGAAGGTTGTTAAATTTGGCTGAGAGGGTACTATTTCCAAACGGTTCCATTTTCAAGTTTTATTCTTTAAGGCTCATGTTTGGGAGTTAGACTATTAGTACTGACAATTATTGATACATGTAGGAAGGTGAAAATAAAGCAGGGAAATGTACGAACTAATATTTTGAGATCAGATCAAGATCATTCCCCACTATTCTGCTATGAAGAAATACAAGTGAATTTATTCCCATGGGTAAGTGGGTGATTATAACACAAATTTTTTAAAATGATGCTAAGTATGTGGTTGAAATATGTGTACAAAGTGGATGTATATCTACTCAGGGGTTTTCTAATTAATAAAAGGAATTAAAAGAATAATTAAAACTTGTTCATAATTGGCTACACCGATGATATCTGTTTGTTGATTTTTGTTTTAAAACATGATCAACGGTTGATATTTTAAAAGCTCAAAGTAGAATGTTGTCAGCCCATGCACACAAGTTTTCTTTGAGTATTAATGGTTGGCACACTTGCATGGCTTGATATAAGGAGGACCAATGGCCATATTTTTGCATCCAAACATTGAAAATTGAGTTTTAGCTTGAAAGTAAGGTTGGTGAAGGTTTTCTGGTTCTTATCACTAATAAGATGAGTAATTTCGGAGAGTCTTATAGGGTGGTTCGAAGGTCTAGGAGATTGATTTTGCTTGAGTCTAAGGATAATGCTCCTGAGGATGAAATTGAGACGTAGGGAGCACCTGATACACCAAAGAGTAGAAGGGGACATAAGAAATTCAAGAAGTATAGTGTCAGGAGTAATTACCACTTGAGAAGCCAAACTATTTCAGAAGAGCTAGTCATGTTCAAAGGGATAAGGCTAGTGTAATATGAAAATAAGGAAAAGAAAAGGTGCAAGTATGGTAAGGCTTATCTAGGAGGACTTAATTCTCCTAGTGAGGTTTTTGATATCCCTTTAGATAGTGAGGGTGATACTGATTTGGAGTGTGGCCATTATCCACTCTCCCTGGTACCTTTTGAACAGTTTGATGAGGAGGTGGTGATGGTTCCTCTAGTTCCACCACAAATAAGACATGGGTGAGTATCCTCTGAGGCTGATGACTCATAGTGATGTCTCAGACCTATTTTTGTTTTTGATGACACCATGGCCCTTTTGTCAGGATTGTCCTACTCAACATTCATGTGATTTCTTGTTTCTAGTGCTAATATGAATTTTTTTTTAGGCTGGTGTGTTGAAGAAGTTCTAGACTTTCTAACCTTGGTAGCATATGGGATTTTTCTGGGTGGTATGCCAGTTTTTGCTAGGGATATGAGTGGAGAATCTTCTTTGGTCAACAAGGAGTAGGATTCAATGCTGCTGCAAAAAAAATTTCCTTTTAAGGAGCTAGCATGTATTCATGCAAGGGATGTGGAATTATGTCTTTTACTCTTCCATTTTCTGCAATGAGTGCATGTAACTAACTAAGGACGTCTCAAATTCTAGTGCAAATGATATTCAAATGAAATGAAATGTAAACATAATTGAGCCTGATGCTTGTTGCTCCCTTGTTCTATAAAAGGGATTTCAGGGCTCATTACAGGAGGTCTGATTTTTGAAGTCTCAACAGGGTTTTAGGTGAAAGCTAAGTTCAGGAAAGGCACTTTATGAAGAATAAGGATGAGTAGAATAGTAGGTTGTCTTGGGTTGGAGTTCTATATGTAATATTCTTAAAATAGTTTTATAGAAACTATTGATATCAAAACAAATATTAGTCTGGAAACAAACACTCTCCTATGTATCTTTCTCACAAGTTATGAATGAAAATACTAATTGTGTTATCATTTATCTTTAATTGTTCCATTGAATATATGATTCTACTTTAGCTTTAACTCAAAGAGTTGATTAAAAAGCTTAAGGAGGGTTATAGATTTCGTAAGGAATTGCATAGGATTTGTAAGTAGTGAGTGTTTTTAGGAAAATGTTGCAAGTTTTCATAAATGCAAAGCACTATGAAAATAGTCCACCACTCTCTAAATTAAGTAGTTTATGTATATTACTGGTTTTTATATATTTGAATCTGTTGCTCCAATTGATGAAACACTGGTCTATTTTTTGGAAAATCTTACATGAAAATGAGTAATTAGCATACTGGGCCACAGACTTGCAATAAGAACAACATTCATTTAAAATATCTTCAAGTATGGTATGGGTTTGAGCTACCCCTTTTTCCAACAAAATAGTTAATTATCTGCTTAAAGGTCTACCAAACCTTTAGTGAAGTACACTATTTGCAATATGTAGGAATAAATCTATGTATAAATGTGTTATCAACTAGATACACCTCATGCAAACACAATATGGAACACCCTCCTACGTCCTACATAGCCTAAAATGTATGAGTAAAGACCTAAAAATCCTTTACTCGTTGTGTTGGCCTCTAGCCTTGTAGTTTCTTGATTATAGGAGTTGTCTACTCTTTAGAGAACTTTAAGGTTCTGCTGGAAAAATCACAAACAAGTTCATAGTTCAATTATATTAGATTACATTTAGCATTCATTAGAAAAAAAACACCTATAAACTGATAAACCACTTGGAAAAAGTATAGCTATTTGACTATGTCAAATCTATCTTTCCAAGTTAACCTAACCCTCAAGTCTTTTAGTAGCTATGACTTTGAAATGTTAGATGAAGCCCTTGAGGATTTAATCTCACAAGGTTCATCCACTAAGGCTTGTTATGAAGAACCAAAACCAAGTGAAGTCAATGTGATTCAACCTCAACTTGTACTTTACCCACCTTCATACAAACCTCAACCTTAAAACAAACCTAAATTTACCCTTTACCCACCTAAGAACAATGTTTTGCAGCAATGAAATAATAAAACTTTTTCTCATGCATACAACACTTGAAACAATTTGCAACTAAAACAACCAACTCTAAAAACCTTACCTTTTCCTAATCCCATTTTTTCTAGTGCTCCTCGTTTAACTTCACATAGTGGGAAGGAGTATGATCTTGTTGAACAACTTAGAAATACTCTTGCATAGATATCCCTATAGGTCCTAATTCAAATTCACCTAATTATCACACTATGCTTCAAACAGCTATATAACAAGTAGTGGTTCTTCCTAGTACAAATGCAAATGATGTGACAACCCTAATACAAGGAATGAATACAATAAATGTATAAATTACCTTTCATCAACATGAGTTGTCTCCTTTGGAATTGAGAAAGAAAAATGATGCCTTCATGATAATAGCCAACTACAATAGATTAGGAATAAAGAGAACCCTTGTTGAAAATGGCTTCGCTATTAATGTGTGTAACATAAACCTTTTGGATAAACTTGGTGTGGATAAGTCAAAAATTCAACCCGATTCCTTGGTAATTCATGGATTTGATAACACAAGAAAACAATCATTGGGTGTGATTAATTTACCTATTACAGTTGGAAAAGCAACCTTGTAGACCCCTATTCATGTAATGCCAAATAATATTTCATATAATCTTCTTTTAGGGTGACCTTGGATTCATGAAATGCATGTAGTTCCTTCAACTCTTCATTGTCTAATGAAGTATGTTTACAATAATAAGGTATATCAAATTGAAATAAACCCTGAATCTGAAAGTTGTCTACAAGTTGAAAAAGGAATGACCAGTCCTCTAAACACATTGATTGTAACATTGAACATCGAACCTATGGAAGAAGATAAACAAGAAATGGAAACAGTATCAAAGTTATTAGATGATGATTGGGGTTCCTTAGAGTTCACACCTTCATTTATGGGAGAATACATAATCACAAGAAAAGAAGATGAAGAAAAAAACAACCAATGGTCATGTAAACACACAACTCAGAAGAAAATTCACAAACATCTACCTAATCCACTCTTGAAGAAGACACAAGCTACACAACAAACTTCGATGAGATAGATTATCAACAACCACCAAAATTGAAAGAAATGGAAAGAATTTATGGGAGATGTTATGAACTTATGAAGCAATTGGGTTATAGTGGACAAGGATGTGGAAAAAAAGAACAAGGCATCTATTTTCTTATGGAACCTAACATGCAAGAAACAAAAAATGGCTTGGGACATTGTCCTTCTAAGATAATGCAAGCAAGTAAAAGACCTTCGTTAAATATCAAAATCATTATGTTTAAACCTAAAATTAGTCTCACCTTGAAACATACTGAATTACTTGATATGAATTCTAAACCATCATGGGAATACTTTGAAGATGATGAATCCTTGAAGCAAATGCTAGGATTTTATGACAAACCATCTACTTCTCCTCAAAAGAAAAAGGTTACATGTGCTATGATTAGTACCAAACAAAAAAATGAAGAAAAGGAAAGAAATGGGACAAATATGAGTAAAGATGAATACGACCTTGAATTTCCAAATCCAAGTGCACTTCCTCTGGGAGATACAATTGAATACCAATGGAAATTAATGATAAGGAGAAAGTAATTAAGATAGGAAAGTGCCTCGATGATGAAGAACAATAAGATCACACAATTTTACTCCACGACTTTCCTAAAATTTTTGCTTAGAAATATTTGGATATGCCAGGAATTGATGCTAAGATTGTGACACACAACATAGTCCTTGCTAAGAATGCTAAACCAGTTAGACAAAATATATGAAAGATGAATCCTCAGATAGCCTTGCTAGTTAAAGGAGAGATTGAAAAACTCCTTGAGGCTAGTTTCATAAGACCTATAGATTATTCCCCTTGGATCTCAAACATAGTCATAGTCACAAAACTTGATAATCATATTAGGATGTGTACATATTTTCATGAATTGAATAAAGCATCTTTGAAAGATGACTTTCCCCTTCCTAATATTGACATGATAGTAGATTCCACTACCAGACATGCTTTGTTGTCATTCATGGATGCATTTTTGGGTACAATCAAATCTTTATCAACCTTCAAGACAGATATAAAATAACATTTACAATAGGTTGGGGAACATTTTGTTTTGTCATGATGCCTTTTGGATTGAATAATGTGGGTGCAACATATCAATGAGCTATGACATTAATATTTCATGATTACATACATAGGATTTTGGAAGACTATGTTGATGATATTCTATCCAAATCTTTGAGTGAATGTGAAAATACATGAGTTTGAATCTAAAAAAGTGTTTCTTTGGTGTAGATAGTGGAAAATTCCTAGGGTTTATCGTATCTCATAGAGGCATAAAGGTGGATGCAAAGAAAATTGATGCTATAGTTAACATGCCACCTCCTAGAAACATCTCTCAATTGCTAACCTTGATAGGAAGAATACAAGCTATCTATCATTTTGTAGCATCTTTATCCAATCGAACATTACCATTTACACATCTCCTTAAGAAAGATGTGCACTTTGATTGGAATGAGGATTGTAAATAGGATTTTGAGAGTTTGAAGGATTATCTTGCAACTCCACCTATTTTACAACTCGCTATGCAAAACAAACTGTTCATCCTGTACACAACAACATTAGTCCATTCTCTTGCAGCATTGTTGGCTCAACAAGATGAAAATAGTAAAGAGCATCATGTTTATTACATTAGCCGAAATTTGATTGATTAAGATAAATGATACACAACAATAGAAAAATAATATTTAACTCTTGTATTCGCTACAAGTAAACTAAGACATTACTTATTGAATGCTAAAATACAAGTGATGACAAAATTTGATCCTCTAAAACATATTTTTAGTAAAAAAGATTTATTAGGAAGCTTAGCTAAATGGGTTATGTTGTTAACAGAGTTTGACCTTAAATTTATTTCACAAAAAGTAATTAAAAGACAAGCCTTAATTGATCACTTAGTAGACGCTCCCTCACCCCTCACATTACCTAATGTAGAAATGTTCCCTAATGAGAATGTGTGGACTATTCAAACTGATGATGCAACATGGGAATTATACTTTGATGGATCTAAGTGTAGAACAGGCTTCGATGCTAGGGTTATAATAGTCCCACCTGCAGGAAAGCCTATTCCCTTATCATATCACTTAAAATTCTTATTCACCAACAACACGATAGAATATGAAGCATTGATTATAGGTTTAAAGGCTATTTTAGCTTTAGGAGTTTGAAATATTATGATATTCGGTGATTCAAAATTAGTCATTAAGAAAATAAATAGGACATATGAAGAAAAGCATGAAAAATTAGCGAAATACAAGGATCTCACAATGAATTTGTTAGGGAAGTTTGAATCATTTACCATTGACAACATCCCATGAAAGAATAATCAACATGTGAATGCAATGGAAAGTGTAGCTTCTCTTATATCATCTCAAGATCCTTCAAATAATTTCATATTTATTTTCCAACCAAGTATGAAACCATTAATCAAATCCAAACCTGAAGAAGTATTAACAACAACTATGGAAGTCTCTAGTGAATGGTATAAGCTGATATTTAATTATTTTAAAGAAGGTACCTTTCCTGAGTTGACAACTAAGAACACTTGGGATCATCTTCACAACCTCACAACTAAGTATATAATTATTGTTGATGTATTATATAGAAGATCCTTTAATGGCCTTTTAATTAGATGTCTTAAAGAATTTGAAATCCCTAGAGCACTTGAGGAAGCCCATGCAGGTGCTTGTGGAGGCCATTTTGGAGGAAGATCATTAGTTCAAAAACTCATTACATGGGATACTATTGGAGACATATGGAAAAAAGATTGTTTCGAGTATGTTAAGAGATGTCACAAATGTCAGGAATATAGAAATTTGATTTATTCTCCTGCTTCTGAGCTTTGGGACCAAATTCCTATTTGGTCGTTCTCAGTATGGGGACTGGATCTGATTGGAAAAATATCACCACCTTCCTTCGTCAGACATACTTTTATAATTACTGTGATAGATTATTTCACAAAATGGGTAGAAGCCATTCCTCTTCGATCAACAACGACCAATGTGATATTTCATTTCATATCAGAACACATTATTGCTTGCTTTGGACTTCCTTCAACATTAGTTTTCGATAATGGTACACCATTTAAGAATAATGATGTAAAGAAGTTCCTAGAAACATTTAACATCCAACATCATTTTCAACACCTTACTACCCATAGTCTAATGGTCAAGTTGAATCAACTAATAAGACCCTAGAAAAAATCCTAAAGAAGATGGTAAACAAACACAATAAGGATTGGCACACATAGTTGACATATGCATTGTGGGCTTACCGTACTAGTATCAGAAAATAAACCAAAAGTACTTCTCATAACCTTGTCTACAACATCGAGGTGATTATTCCCTTGGAGTTAGAAATCCCCACCAAGAATTAATCTTCAAGGAATTATTGATGACAACACTTATAGAGAAACAATGATTCCATTGGCTTGAGATGCTTGGTGAACAATGCATTAACGATCTTGACCATCTCCAAGCTTATGCTAAAAAATTGCAGCATAGTCATAGCAATCATGTTATTCCTTGTGCATTCAACAAAGGTGATCTAGTGTTATGCAAGAATAAACATAATGTTAATGCCGACCTGACAAAAAAATAAATATTTAGTCCTAATTGGTTAGGACCTTATATGATTAGTGAAAGTTATGGGTTTAGTGCATACACATTAACAAAAATGGATGGAACACCTCTAAAAGAACCTATTAATGTCACACATTTGTGCCAGTATTATGTCTAATCTTCTTGAATAGTGTGAATTATAAAGTAGTGGTGTTAGAGTTACTAGATGATGTTCTATGTGCTCTCACATTGCTTTGTTCTCAACAAATAGTTATTTGTGTGTATTAAATACTAAAGTGATTACTTAATTCATTTTTAAATGATTACTTTAGGTTTCATGCTATTCTAGTCAATCTTGTATGTTGTGTTAGATTAGATCCTTATATACTGTGATCCTAAATGTTTATCAACCCTGAATATGCAAAAACAACAATAATGCAATGAAAGAAAACACAAAGGGACACCTCAAGATTAGCCTAAGAAATGATAAAGCAAAGAAATAAGCTAAAATGAAAATTACAAGATGATTATACCTTCTTTGCTGCTGAAATTCCTTGGTTGGCCCTTGATTTGGATTACTTTGTATGCCCTTTGGATGGCTATTGATGTAGCTAAATGCAAGATTAACTAGATGGTGGGATGCAAATGAAAATGGCTAAATGGATGGCTAGATGAGAGAAAAATACTTGTAAAATGAGTGCACAAAATGATAGCATAAGGTTGCTAAAATGACTAAGTGTTTTTTTTTTTTTGCATTAGAAGAGGGGGTATTTATAGAGAAATTTGAATTCTCTAGAGGATTCAATGGTTGAGATTGAGCCACCAAGGTCAAGATGTAGGGCTATGGTGAGTTGAGGACTCACAATCCCTCACATCTTGACATGTGGAATGCAAGATTGTCTAAGATGTGATGATGTGGAAGTGAGGTGGAAGGGAGGTATATGATGTGTAAGAAGGACATGTACCTTGGAAGTACATTGGGAGATGAGAAGATTCCTTGGAGGAATAAATGTGAATTAAAGGAGAATCTAGTGGATAAGAGAGGGTCTCAAAAGGTAGGAGTTTGTCACATGTGATTTGATGTGACAAGTCAAAGATTCTAGAAGATGCATGGGAAAAGGGGATTCTAGGAGGAATAAAATGTGAATTAAAAATTCACATGGGGAAGAGGGGAACCTAGGGTGAATAAGAAAGAATTAAAAATTCCTTGGGGGATGGGGAGAGTTGACCAAGGTATTGATTAGGCTTAACTAATCAGTAATTAGAGGATAATTAGGGGTTAATGAGGATTAGAAGCCAACTTGCAAAAGTTGGAGGATGTGACACATCCTAATCAAGGATTAGGCATGTGCACATACCTAATGAAGAGATTAAGAGATGGATTAGGATTAGATAAAAATTACATGTGAAGAATTAAATAAATGTCATATTTATTTAATTCATTTGATGAAAAGGGGATTAAGGAGGGTAAGGTATTTAATTATTAATTAAATACCTTAGGGATTTGGCAGAATTAAGGGTATTAATTAAATAATAGTAATATTACTTAATTAATGCAATTAAAAGGATGTTTAGATGAAAGGGGATAAATTTGGATAAATTAATTGTCCAAATTTAGGTGTCTACATTTTTCCCCTCTTTGAGATGGTGTTACGAAGTAGCATCATTTCAAAGAATATTAGAACATATAACTCAAAAGAAGATGGTTAGATTGGAAAAGATGCCCCAGTCATTCAAAAGATGGGGGTGAAGATGGAGATTAGGGATTGAGGATTAGAAGCCAACTTGTAAAATTTGGAGGATGTGACACATCCTAATCAAGGATTAGGCATGTGCACATCCCTAATGAAGAGATTAGGAGATGGATTAGGATTATATGAAAATTACATGTGAAGAATTAAATAAATGTCATATTTATTTAATTCATTTGATGAAAAGGGGATTAAGGAGGGTAAGGTATTTAATTATTAATTAAATACCTTAAGGATTTGGCAGAATTAAGGGTATTAATTAAATAATAGTAATATTACTTAATTAATGCAAATAAAAGGATGTTTAGATGAAAGGGGATAAATTTGGATAAATTAATTGTCCAAATTTAGGTGTCTACATATAAATTTAATGTTCTTTAATTAGATCATAGGTGAATTTAATTTAACATAACATACTTAATTAAAAGGTTTCTTCTAAGAGAAACTAGAATTTTAATTAGATCACATAAAGCATGTTAAATCATGGAGACATTCATTAAATAGTCTTACAACGATTATGTAATCAATCATATTGTCATTTAACATTTAACACATTAAAAAAAGTAAGAAAACATTAAATACTCATATATATATATATCCAAGTTTTGTGTACATGTAATCAATATGTAGAATGCTAATGAGGTCTGGGATTGCTAGATCCCTCAGGATATGGTGATCACATCTATCTAGAGGTTGTCCTTTAGGAGACAGTGGTATGTGATCATGATCACAGGCCGTCGAGTGCATTAAGAGAAAACTATAAACCCTATACCCATCCAAGGGCCTCCCGACACTCCCCTACTATTCAATCTCTCTCCACCTATAGTCTAGCTACCTTTGACTGTAGTCTCTCAAACTCTGCTAGGGTTTGAGATGACTGGGCATCCTGGGTAGCCTTAGCTTGATGGATATGCCTCCTAAGACTCTCATACATTGTTTCCAATCTGACATGTGGCTCAAATAGCTCTAGATCCCACTCCACAATGGGTGGGGGCACATAGTTTGTATGAGTAGCCTCCTTTTAGACTGATGGGGGAACTATCTTGGTAGCCGCTTGGTGATAGAGATCATAGAGGTCTCTCACAACTCTTGCAAGATAGAAACCATAAATATAATCAGTACACATCATGATATATATATGGACATAGAATTAAAACATAAAGCATAAGCATAAATCATGGAAATAAATAAAATATCATCACCTAGCTCTCTGGTAGGCTATGTGAAGACAACCTCATTGTGTGCAGGGGGCATGGAGGATGTGCTAGCCTCTCCATGACTATGGGAACTGGTTCCTACTATAGATGTTGATAATGTTCTAGTAACATGAATGGGAGATGGATCTCCCCACTCGTGACCAACTGGATCCTCATCTATTGCCTCACCACCCTCACTCATCAATGGCTCCTCCTCCTCCTCATTCCTCTCCTCCTATCCATCATAGTTAGGATCTGTATCCTCATCATACTCCTCATTTATCACATCTGTGAATATGTTTGTAGCCATAAAGCATGTCTCCTTAGCCATGTCCTCCTCCTCATCTCCTTGATTTGGGAGTGGCTTTGCATCACCTATTGGGTTGTTCATTCAGAATATGAGAGTCAATCATGATACTGCCCACCATTCCTCATAGGAATATGTGGTACCGATTTCATCAGCATTGGAGACCAGAGGCATATCATGATCCGAGTACTTAGAGTCATTGTAGATGACATCCTTGAAAGTGAACTATCTGGAATTGCTGGGTCTCTAGGCACTCTGTACTGATCTCCTAAAAAAGGGTTGTGCCATGGGTGGTCTCTGCACTTGTCCAAACTATCGCATGATGTGATCATAGTGTTGGTGTAATTAATTATTTAATTACACTTACATAAGTTTACTTAGGTTATAATATTCTTTCTAGAATCTTAGTTGGATTTTCTAGAACTTATTTTATCTAGCTAATGCATCCTTTCCTAGGTGATTAGTTTGTTAGTTGTCTCATGTCATAGGATTGTGACATTTGTCAACATCATATTCATTACTCTATTTGAACCTTGCCTATATAAGGAAGGTGATTGTACTCATTTGTAACATACTTCATACCTCATCATTTGATAGGTATTAATATCAAGCAAGCTCTTTCTTGCATATCCTGTTGTAGAGGGTTTTCATTGTTTTTGCAAGTGGTCTTGGGTGTTGAGCTAATATCTTAAGCTCTTTCACATAGTAGAAAGGTTGTACTATGTAATCATGTTTTCCCATAAAAAACCTATCCATCTGTAACCTCCTCATTTGACAAGCCTCATCTATCCATTGTAGAATAAGTTGGTAAGGTATCCATAAGATCTCATCATCATCTAGTCAGTGGAATCAGACTCTCCAAAAATCTAAGTTACCATACTACTGATGAGGGGATCAAAAATACTTTCAAATAGTCATTTTATGGTTTAAAAGACTTGTTTATATTATTAATTAACATGATTGGCGGTAGACTATATGCTAATATATTTACTTGTTTTACTTTATGTTTGGCTAATTTGGTAAATATATTAGAGGTAATGCTTTATATTAAATGCATTGCTTTTGTGATGATATTGATGAGTTAATTATGCAGTTTTAATATTTTATTGTCATAATTGGTATCCTATTCTTAAGGATCTTATTCAGGGTATTTAAAGACTGATGATTGATGAATTAGTTCAAAGATAAAGTTAAACTACTTATTTAACCACATGAAGAAAATCACGCCACTGATCGCCCCAGCTGGATGATGAATCACTGAAGTTTCAAATCAGCTCATTGTAGTCAGTTTAGGAACTTCTAGTCCCAGCGTTGATCTGACATTTTTTCCCTTTGTCTATTTTCAGTTCTGTTTTAGTCTTTAGTTTGGATGCCTTGTATCTTGGTAGTTAACGCCATGTTTTGAATTCAATAAGGATATAGTTATAAATATCCATCTTTATGTTTTAGAATGTAGTTAGATTATTTTTTATTGGAATTTGTAATTGCTGCACTACTTTGTTTTGCATCCCTATTTTGATCAATTTGAATGAAAATAAGAAGTTAACTCAAATCACTGTGTTTGAGGTCTCATCGGAGGAAGAGCAGGGCCCGCTCAACCAAAGGAATTGACCGTGTGTGGTATTTCTCTGAGCTTATTTTATTTTTGTTCATTGGATATTAAATTTGGAATGCTAATTCTGTTTGAATCATTTTCAACAATTGTGTTTAATTGCTTTTAAGTTAAGTTCATCATGGTTAGAATGGTTTATTAGATTCGTTATAAAGTTTATTAAGTTAATCAAGATGTAGATGATGTTTGTAGGAATTAAGTGTGGTAATTATTTGTTTGAGTTTAATAGAAGCAATGATGGAAACTTATGGAAAGATGAAACTGAAACTTGTTTGGAATCTATTCATGGAAATTAGTATTTATGTTTTCTAGATTAAACATTATTTCCTTTCAATTTATTTCTGTTCTTTAAAATAACATTTATTTTCCAACAAATCTTAAGATAGATTTCTTTTGAAGTAAATTAGAATTAAATTTGGATTTCGAATTCTAGATTAAGAATTAAAATAAATGTTAGTCTTTTCCATGAATCAGTCTCAATCAAGTCAAGTGAAGTCATAAGTAAGTCGAAAGAAATCTAAATTAGGAAATAAGATAGAATTTATCCTTAGGAATTAGTCACTAAAGTTCAGCTCTTGAGAGCTCCTGAAAGCTCTTGAAGGGGCCAAATAAAAACCATAAGTCACTGTTTACAGTGAAAAACTCCCAAAAAATCCATGAAAACCATCCTTATCGCATATAGCTGTGAGACACACCCAGTTCAATAATTAAGTGATTAAATGATGCAAGTTGTGACATCAACGACCTTGACCATCAATTGCCATAGCCACCACAATGGATAGCTGAAGGCTTGAGGATGCCCTAGGGATGATGCACATGGAAATCATGTTGGTTTGGTGCATGTGATATGCTCTAGGCACCACACTTGCAACAACATACAATGTACCATATTACAGACCTCTTGAAATGAAAACCATCTAAGATCATAATAAAAACCATCTAAGATCATAATATAGATGCACTAGGATGTTGTGCCCATAGGCGTACACTATCCTATGCTCGACTATCCCCCAAATCATGTGTACTATTCCTACCTATAAGTGTGCTCCCTGGCCATCAGGGACGAGTACTAGTGCTACTGTGAACATCATAATCACACTAACTAGTGGGGCCCATGAGTATAGTAGCATTGCTAGATTGATTAGTGGCCTAACCATACCATCATGCACTAGACCTCCACTACAACAAATCCTTGTGATTAGCTCCCTTTTTTGCTTCCATCCACTATTTCAATGTATTTTTCTCCATTTTTTTGAAAAATTTGACTCTATTTATTGGGATCGCACTATTTTTGGTGTTTTTTGCATCGATCAAAACAAATAGGTGCTAAATTAGGTGCAAATTAGCACCTAAATTAGTGTCCAAATTAGTGCCGAGTTTTGCATCGAGTTTTGTACTAGAATTAGTGCCTAATTTAGCGCTTGATCTAGCACCTAATTTAGCACCTAATTTAGTGCCTAATTATTTTGATCTAGCAGGGATTAAGGGTTAAGGGATTAGGGGTGTTAGAACAAAAAATCCTTCACCATATTCATTGGCCTTTAATTTATTTCCTACATTTCACTTGCATCAAAAGATCCCTCAACCTTCAACCCTCAACCCTAATTCCTCAACCCTCAACTTTCAACCTTAAACCCTAAACCCTCAACCCCTATACCCTGTACCCTATACATTGGACCCTCAACCCTAATCCTTCAACCATATAACCTCAAACCTATACCCTAAACACTCTACCCTCAACCCTCAACCCTAAACCCTAAACCCTTAAACCCTAAACCCTAAACCCTTACACCTTCTACCCTCTACCCTCAACCCTAATCCCTCAACCCTATACCCTCAACCCAATACCCTAAACTATCAACCCTATAGGTCCTCAACTCTATATCCTCAATTCTCAATCCCCATATATCTTTGTCCCTCCCTCCTCTTCTCTCCTCTCTATCTCACTTCTCCCTCAATCTCAGTTTGCTCCATCGATCCCTCCTTCTCTACCCTAATCCCTCAACCCTAAACCATCAACCCTTAAACCCTTAAGCACTCAACCCTAAACCCTAAACCCTCAACCCTTAGCCCTTAAACCCTAAACCCTTAAATCGGCCTCTACCCTCTACCCTCTACCCTCAACCCAATACCCTTTACCCTTAAACCATTAAACCCAAGTAAAATCTCTACCCTAATCCCTCAACCTTCAACCCTTAATTCCTCAACCCTTAAACCCTCAACCCTATACCCTCTACCCTCAACCCTTATACCCTCAACCCTATACATTGGACCCTCAACCCTATACCCTTGGTGTGACTGCAAGGGAATAAAAATTCAACTATATCTCTTTTGTACATTTTATGGCATAATACACCTCATTTCTGCATTCAATTATCTACAAATTTTCCCATGTTTAAGATTTTTGAGTAAAGGATATAAAATTGTTTTTAAAGGATAATATGAAGATAATAGTATGATCTTAAATTTTAGAATTAATAGTATTTGAATTAAATGGAATTTTCATCCTCTTTTCAATTAAAAATTATAATATTTAATTTGTAAAATATTATAAAATAAATAAATAATAATAAAATTTATATGCTAAATATTAATCATTATTTAGAATTTATTTTTTACAATAATAATATGAATGGTTTGGAAGAAATGCAAGAGGCAGATCTATTTTAATTAAAAAAAATCTTAGGGTGCAAGGAATCTAATGTAATATCACAATCACATAATTTTTTTAAATTATAACAATTAAAATCACAATTTAATGATTAAATTATGTATTTAATTCATATTCATTTTAGTTTTTTTTAAATAAATATTTTTCTATATATATTTTAAAATAAAAATTAATAATTGTTAAAGATATTTTTCATATTTTTATTTTATATAAAATAACATCAATAGTTTTTAATTATTAATTGAACATACAAATTAACAAATTTAATAGATAATAGTAATTTTTTATTATAAAATATATTTATTTTGTTTTCTAAATTTGTTTGAATATTAAAAGATTCAATGATTAAACATATACAGTATATGTGATTGTGTGGGAGTTTTTTCACATCAATATTTTTGCAGCCATGATGAGTTAGGGTTTTGTCTTTTGAGCTTAATTGTCCACTATTTTTTGTTGTTTCTAGGTAATTTTCCTAAGAAATCTCATAGGAGAAAATAAGGTAAGTTCTCCTTGGGTGTTGACCTTCATTTTTGATGCATTCTTAGGATTTTAAGCCGCGAACATGATTGTATTTTCTGATGTATTTATTGTTCTCACTTGTTGATACTTCTTCACCTTTGGTTGCCAATGGAGAGCTTGGCTTGAGTTTTTTGGAAGTCATACCCACGGGTTTTTGGAGCACACTTTCTGAACAACAAACTGGGTAAGTTCTTCACCATGATTCTTGCATTTCCCTATTAAATATTTGTAAGAAGAAGCTCAATTCGAGCTCATTTGAATGCAAAATTATGTAAATTCATGTTTCTCTGTATTTCAAATGCAATCTTCTATGTGTTAGGTTTATGATCCTTTCATTTATGATGCCCCTCTTACATTTGTGGCCGTGGATCCATACTTGGTTCTCCTCATTTGGGTTATTTGGTGGTCTTATTTTTGCATTATTCATTCTCATATTCTAAAATGTAGAAAACAAATAAATTAGGCTCATATTTAGGGAATGAATCATGTAAGATTAGTAACTAAGGAAACTCACAATTTCCATAATCAATCCAAATATAAATTTTCCTACCTAAGTCCCCATAATCAAAATGATAATCATCATATTCAATGAGAAAATGGAAGATGCCATGTAGTTTGCAGTACCATCAATTGGAAGTATAAGATCACCTCTTTGTTGCATCATATCAAATTCTTTCTCACCTTCAGGAGGTAATTATTTGTAATGGATCATCCCTTGCACATTAAATACCTCTTTATGTTAAAATGAAAAAGCTATCTCCTAAGAAAACGAGAATTCTAGACATCTCACTTTAGAATGTGGATTAGTAGGATGAAATCTAAATGAATTGACCAAAGCAAAGTATGATATACAGTGAATTCCCATGGAGTAACATGTCTATGCTCATTTCACAAAAATCAGTCAATGCTCTGAAGAAACATCATGTAGATCATGCAATATCTTCTCTATTTGAGTTCATGGTTGATGTTGGACTAATGTATCATCACATACAGCAACCATAGGGTCTTCTTCCACTTGTATTACTAGACCTATGTTGTCAATATCACCTCATAACATTGTATCAACTTGATTTTCACTATTTAGATGATCTTGATACTCCTTTAAAACAATCATACAAGCCTAATATGACTGATCATGGTGATGTGTTGGAATGGTACAATCAAGAGTTTGATAATTTACCTTCAGAAAATTAGATTGTAACTCTTTCATATCAATTGAAATAACTTCCTTATTCACTATCCATGATTTTTCATTACTTGTTGGGTTGATATTTTCTTATTTTTTCATCAAATTAGACTGATCTAGCTGTTGTTGACCCCTAATTTCAAGTTCAGAATCAATAGCAGTCTAAAACAATTTTTTTTCCACTTTTGTGTTAGCAAAATGAAACCTAAAACTCAATATGTGGAAAGAGTCTTCTTACTAATCTACATTATCAATTTGACTATTCAGCTTGCCTAATTCATCATCCATCTTGTCATCATCCTAAATAGTCAAAATGTGATCATTCATACTTTTCTTTTTGTTGTTCAAGGACTAATAATTAGATCTTATCCAATCAGGAATAACATATCCTTTATCTAACTTTTCAGGGTTCAATGATTGAGAATTATATCTTAACCAATCATCTAGTGAATCATACATGCATTCTCTATCAACATCACTCTCATCTTCATATATATTTTGAAAAATGACTTGAGTAACTTCATTCATTTATAGATTACCTTGCTAACCATGATTGATGGAGAATGATGGATTTTCAACACATGCACTCTTATCACCAAAGGCTTGAATTTAACAATATTTAATATTTGTGGCTAGGTTGTTACAAACAAATTTTTTCTTTTGTATTTTAGGAAAAATGAAAAATTACAACTCTAAACATTATACAATTAAGATGAAATAGCACCTTCTTGATAAGTCTGATAAGAAAAATCATCTTTTCACTAAGTTGACAAGTCAAAAGGAACATGTGGCATGTTCTTGAAGGAGAGGGATACATTTTTGAACTAGTTTGCTAGGAACATATGTGAGCAAGGATTGAAACTAGACATATCTTCTATGTTCAACAACAATATATTCTTTGTTCTTTTTTGCATTGTATTGCTGAATTCAAGTATCACAAAATAATTCAAAACCTCTGATGATTGACATATAGGTTCTTTACTAGTTTAGAAATATTTACAATGTATTTTCCTCCTATTCACTTCACATTGTCAACTTTGATGTTTGATTTACAAGAAAATAAATTTAGAATAAATAATCTTTTAGATGTTTCATGTATTCCAATGTTAGCATGAAAAATCTAATATTTAACATGATTCAACATTCAAAATTAGAGTCATTAGGCCAAGAACCCATTAAGTTTGGTGATTTTTGCAAATATATGGTTACATCCCTCATTTACATCAAGATTCAATGGATTCAATTCATTGTTAACCATGGGATTTTATTCTAGCATTCCAAATGAGAGTACGTAGGTATTTGAATTTTCTCATAAGATTATATCAAATTTATTAAATTATTTTTAAATTTTATTTGTGCATAGTTAAATTGAATTAGTATATGTTTCAGGACAAGGCCTCCAAGGCTAGGCTTGACAAACTTCGTGCCATGCATCATAGTGGCCAAAAGGTTTATAGGTCTTGATCTGTACATTTGTAAGTATATTTAATATGTTAAATGATATATATTTTTATTTCCTATGAAAAAGTAAATGATTGCATATTAATTAGTTTAACTAGTCCATGTGCCATGTTTTGATAGGAGGAGAAATATGGCCAAAATCCAACACAATTTGAAAAGGAAATGTTACAAAGAAAAAAGTGGACCGATTTTGTAATCTGGAGAATGAGGTATCAATAGTTGACTTTCAATAACTTAGTTGGATATTGTTGTGTTAATATGTCAATTTTCATTTCTTGTGTTGAGTTGTTTATTGATGTGTAGGATGAGGTCTAAAGTGCTTCTTTGTTGGCCCTATATCCCACTCAATTGTCCCATTATTTCATGTTGAGGAAAACAATATTGTTTTCCTTAAAGGGTAGTGGGTGGCATTCATGCTTTATTTTCATTGCATATTTTAATTAATGACCATGGTCTTTTAATATCTCTTAAGTGTCCTCATTTAAGTTATGATTTGTATCATTTGAGTAACTTAGTCACATGTTTATTTGATTTATTAATTTTTCTCTCAAACATGGTATCTCAAGGAGTGCTTCCTTGAATTCATGTTGCCATTCTACTAAGAGCTCCACATGCATCTTTTCCATCCTTCCTCACAATTCTTCCATTCTTTTAAAATGTACGAATGTTTTGATGCATCTTGGTAGGAATCCTAAATATCTAACAATACTTGTAGAACTCATTTTGCACCAAGGTCAAGTCATCATGGATTTCTAATGCATATTCCATGAAATCACCTATGTCATACCTTGCAGCCTTGTAGTATTCCACTTGATGTTTCAAGTGCTCAATTTACTTCTTATGCCCTTCCATTTCTAATGCCATTTTAAGGATGTTTGATTCATTTTATTGTGTTGTGGTGACCCTAGTTGTAGCCCTAGCCAATATATCCATATCATCTACCTCCATTACCATTGCTTCCATGGCTTCATTAAATCTCAAGAGTGTAGTATGACATGCCACTTCTTGATCAACAAAGTAGATAAAAATATATCCATTCTCTAAAGCAAGGAGTTTAGTAGTCATATGGAGGTTATAAACAAGGTGATCATGAAGAAGGTAGTCTCAAAATTACAAATAATTTATTTAACCACATATTATCCAAGTGCCATATTGATGAACAAGAGAAAATGAACCCTTTATCAAACTTGCAAATAATTTCAATCATTCATCCTTTACTTTCTAAATTCATTTTTTTGTTTGATTACCTTGATTGGGATTTAATTTGAATATGAATCCAATGAACTCTCTATCAAACTTGTAAATGACTTCAATCATTCATCCTTTACTTTCTAAATTCACCATTAACCCATTCGTGTGAGTTATCTAATAGAGCATGTGTTTTTTAGCCCTATGTACCGTTTGTGTTTTCTAACCATGGTCTTTGCTTAACATGCTATGCAGGAATGATGTTGGAGTGGGAATTTAATTATATAAGTTGAGACAATGGATTTTCTATTTATATTGTAGAATTTGGCTTTACACCTATCAATTGAGGATCTAGGAAAATTCACAGTCAACAATTCACCATCAATAAATTCACCTCCAACAATTCATCGTCTACAATTAATTGCCATGACAAATTCATCCCATGGAAAATTCACCACCAGCCATTCATATCATATTGTTGACTGTGAATTTTTGACAAAATGAATTTTTCATGACGATAAATTTTTGGTGATGAATTGTTGGAGGTGAATTTGTTGATGGTGAATTTGCCTGAAGCTACCATTTGCATATGCTTGAAAGTTTGTAAGGGCTTATCAAAAAGTCCATTTTGTGTATATCCTATAGTCAATGCATTCCATGAGACACAATCTCTTCGAGGCATTGAATCAAATAGAATGTGCCCTATCTATGGTTCCGCATTTTGCATGCATGTCTACCAGGGCAGTTGCAACTATCACATCTAACAAAAATACCCCTTCTTCCATTAGCTTTGATGGATGTTCATAACCTTCTCGAAAGGCCCTATTTTGGCCAAGGCAAGGAGAGAGGTTGTCAAATATGCTTTATACCTACTAATTTCATTTTCTTGAAAGTTTCTAATGACTTTTCAACTCATCCATTTTCTATATTTTTTGCAATCATTGCAGGCCATCAGACCACATTTCTTTTAGGTATTTTATCAAACAATTTATGTCTCTTGTCTATGTTTGCCATTTTTCTTAGATGTCTACAATGGTAGTTGTAAGTATAACATCAAAAAAAATTTCTCTATCCTTTATGTTTTAATGGATGCCCATACCCTCTTCCAAGGCTACCATTTTGGCATAGGAAGGGAGGACACTAACAAGGTTGTAGAATTTTGCTTGACGCTGCTAATTGCATTTGTTTAAACCTTTGTTAAGGCCTTCTATAGTCACCCCACACTTAATATTTGAGCTTTATTTTTTTTTAATTTTATTTTATATGTTGAGACAGTGAATTTCTTCGGTTGACATGTTATGGAATGATGTTGTAGGGTCATTTCAAGAATGTTGTCTAATGCTCAAATGAATGATACCTATCCTTGCTCTGTCTTCTTATCAAATTTCCAATGTGAAATGTCTTGTACTAAAACAAACAAAAATTAGTGAAAGATGTTTAATGAAGCACTATGTGTACTATCTGTAAGAAAAAAAATAGAGCATTGAAGGATTAGAAATTATGTGTGCAGATTGTACATGAATCAAATTTCCATGATTTCTTGTTCACAAAAAGGGAAACTTTTCCTAAAAGAAATCTCACTACATATATAGATTAGAAGGAGAATAGATTAAAATTGCAATCTATTAGATTTATAATCTACCTGTTAAGTCACTATTTGGAAAGATGAATTTGGAGGATGGAGGGATTCCAAAGAGCTCTTATGATCTGTCACTTCATAATCAATTCCCATGTATCCCAAATTTGCAATTGAAAATTGTTTTCAAATAAAACAACAAAAAAATAATGCCTGCCAGTTCATTTGATTGTAGGAATAAATATAATTATTTATATATTTCATGTTTTTGGTGATTATGAAATGCAATTGAGGATTGGTTCTTTCTTTTTTGTTTGTAGTCTAAGGTTTCTACTGTCACTTGCATTGTATTGGCTGCTGGGGTAGTTGTGTTAACATTGAATGTCCTATTTTGGGTATGGCATTTTTTTCACAATGTCAAATTCCATATTTGTCTACTTCTTAAAAATTTATAATTTTTCCTTGTTTCCAATATTCTAGGTGTCTTATTGTATTGAGAGAATGTTAAGTTCTTCGGATGGTTTATATTAAGACATGCAGGGTTATATATGCAAAAGTTCTCAGGATACAGTACTACAAAATACAAGTTTTGATGCTACTACACTGCTATGGTTTTTTGATTTAATGAGTTGGTTTATCTTCATCAATGCCCAAATTTATTAGAGATTGACTATTAAATGGTGTAGTATATTCAACTTGGATATGAATTCTAGTATTATTAAATTTGTATATCACAATGGTACACACATCTTTGTTAACTAAATAATTTGCATCTAACCTTTTAATTATGTGCTACATTGTTATTCTCTTCTAAAATTGAATTTGTTTATCAATTGTATTAAAATGGATAGTTTGTTACATAGCATCAAAGTAAAAATTTGCTTAGTTCTTTTAATTCATTGATTTCTCCTCATTGATTCAATTGTGGTATTATTCAATATTCAAAATGTAGCATTTAGATAGATCCCATTATTTGTAGGGTTGCGCTATAGGCTCGATGCAACTTTGTTTTCACAGTCCATGCCTTTGGAGTTATGCAAACTATTAATCTACAAATATGTAGGGAACAATACCCACATTATGCTGTTCAACATTATTTCGGAGTTTATTTTTGTCTGTGAGAAATTTTGGTTGACTTTCCACTAGTAAGTAGCTATGGTCTAATTCAATGGATGCCAATTTGAGCTTGGTTCCATCACTAAGTAATTTTTTGAGCATCCTCTCTCTCCCTATTGGGATTTTCTTGAATGATGTGGAAAATCACCATCTTTTATCATGTTTCCAATTCAACATTTTACTATCTTATCAGTATTTTACTAACATTTATTAGAATTGTTACATGTATATCATTGGAATGACATATTAGCTGTAACTTTTTTGAAATTTTATTATGGTATGTGCACTTTGATATGATGATGACAATGATAATAATTTTCCCTAGGTCACCTCAAAATGTCAAGTAATAGAGGGAAGGGAGCAAAGGGAGCAAAATCTAACCACAATGAGGTAATTCATTGTCAATTTATAGATGTGTAAATGTTTCCATTGTTTCTTTGATTTTTAGTTTTTAGTTTTTTATTTCTAAATTTAAAATAAGAAATTTAATGTAATAAACTACTAACTTACAAGGTAGTAAAAGGTAGTCATAAGCACTCTAAAAAATCATGTATATTACAAATGTACACCCAAAATGTGATGGTACATCTAGAAACAATAGCATGAGGAAGCCAAAAATGAGCTCCAAGATCTGAATCGAACATGATCCTAACTAAATAGGGAGATGAACCTAAGGTTCTAAAGTGGATAAACCATATCCCTATCATAAAACATAATTTAGTATAATACAAATATTACACAAACCATGTCAAAGGAAGCACATTTTCCACCAAAAATAAAGCTGCTGGAGAACATTGTAGCCAAAATTTGGCTTTCATATGTAGCTAATACAAAGAAAACCAAGGATGAACAACCTCATAAAACACAAATAATAAACCAATACAAGATCTAAAGACCACAAGAGAATGACATAGACTACATAGGCAATCATGGGAGTGAAAATAAATCTAGACACTCATCTAGCATCCACAGTTGATGATCCTTTAAAAGTGGGGAGGAAGCAGGTCCTCCTCTATGCCATATAATAGTAAATTTAGGATATATAGTTCAAGAAACAAACAATACAGGTTCCATTGTAGTTGCTCTCAAGGGGATGCAATATCATCCACAAATCATCATGTCTATGCATAAATATAACATCCAAAGGACACTTCACTCTTCTAGTTGGTTGTATTGGTTAAAAGAAGATGCACTATATGTGAGAGTTTTCTAAGACCCTAAAAATATTGATGTCTCAAGATGATTAATTCTAAAGGTAAAATACCAAGCATCTATAGTTAGGGTAACAAAAAAATATAATGAGAGCATTGGAAAGTTGCAAAATGAATTCTTTGATATGAAAAAAGGAAACCTTAACTTTTGAATTCTATATTGGAGATTTGTAGATTGCATGCTATTCATATATTGAATCCAATTGGGCTAGATCCATTGATACTAGGAAGTATACAACAAGATATATTTTTACTCTTGGTTAAAAAGTAATTTATTGGAAGAGTAAGCTACACTATATAGTTTGGTTGTCTTATCTTCCACTAAGGAAGAATATAAGGCAGTCGTGACTACAAGATGTGAGGAAATGCAACTACAAAGTACATTAGTCAATCTTCAACCCGACCAAACCACAAACTCATCTTTCTATGACAATCTCCCATTTGGAAAGTCTTATTATAAATTTCATATGTATAATGCTACACATTGGCCTTTGTTTGTGCTACTGGTCAATTGATCTTTTTCATTCATAGCAAATAGAATAAAAGTGTTTCTTAATCATATTCTCGAATTCATCGTATTTAAAAGTTTTTTGTTTTCTCATAGCCAATGAATGAATATAACTTTTAATGTATGACTAGCTAGGTTCAAACTTGTAAAAGTGATTTGTCGTTTTTCATTCATTTGATGCAAATTGAAATATGCCTCAATTTGAGGTAACCAATGGTCAAATTTCTTAGCATTCACATCACCATGGTCAAATTTTCTGAAAGTCTATTTTTGGGGCTTTATGTATTACTTTCTTGCATAATTATTCAGATCCTCAAATAGCTATAAAACTTCATAAGCTCAGCCAACCAGACATAAAATGATCTTTTTGTAACTTTAAACTAATGGATAAGAACACCATGTTGCTTACCCTTGAAATCCTCTGAGGTTTTCCCACCTATCAATAGTCTCCTTGGAATTAGTTCTCAATGGTTCCTTTGATTGAAGATGAATAGGTTGGAAACATCATGAATTTTTCTTTCTTTTAATTTATACATTTCTCTCAGTGGTAAGGAAATCCTGCTATGTTGTATATTAAGAAATATTTGGACATGGATTTTCATATCTTGATTACCTAGATTATGTATGAATTCACATAATTTACATAAGCAATTTGAGCAAATAGAAATAGATAAGATACTTTTAATGAGGATTTCATAGGTATCCTTTTCAAGAGCGAATGCTTGTTCTTATTCTTTCTTGTTATTTGTTTAAAATCTATATTGTAGGCCTCTAATCCAAAATTCTCTTTTAAGTGGTAACATGGTTTTCTTTCATGAATATTTTGATGTTTCCTTTAGTTTTGTAAATTGCTTAAATGTACATGGTACTTTCAACTTTACCTCGATAATATATTCAATATTTTCTATATTATCTTGTAGCCGCATCTTGTTCTTGGCTTGATATCTCAAATTATCAAGGTACATTTATAGGAGCTTTCATATTTACTTTAGCTAGTAGGAGCAATGATCTGGTATGGTGTAATAATTGATTTGCATTATATGTATAATCATGTCAAAAAATCCATGTTGCATTCATAATACTTTTTAGTTAATTTTCCTGTGATATAGAGTTTTACAATTATTTTTAGTCTTGGCATAAGGAGGATAACATTGGTTGCTTCTCACCTATCTAAAATATTTTAGTATGATAAGATTATAAAATGTTGATGATTGTTCAAATTTAGATTCAATTGCTAGCAGACCTAAATTTGATGAAAATTCCTAAACTTGTCGAGTTGATTGATGATAGTAAGGTATGGAAGAAAACATTCATTCCTCTACACTTTATCAGTCTTTTTGTATCTTATGCTATTATTTATGAATTCCAATCTTAGTTGGATGCTGATAACATGCTTTTCTAAATCAAATTTATAGGATGTGGAGTAGCTCATGAATCTACCACCTGACAAGGTTTTGCTAAAATGGATGAATTTCCATCTTCAAAAGGTAGGTGACAAGAGAAATATTACAAATTTCTCTTTAGATGTAAAGGTAAATGAAAATTGAAACTTTAAATTTGTGTATTTTAGGTAGCTTGATTTCTTTTCTCACATGGGTTGGATTTGGTTACAATAAAATGCAATTTATGACTCTCCAAGTTTATTGAAGGATCCTTAAACTCTTTTGTTTATGCATGAAGATTGCTTGGACTTTCTATGTTTTTCCAAACTATCTTTCAAAAAATCATAGCTTGGCACCATGCAAATGATTTCCTCATCTATTTAGTGTTTTGAAGACCTAAAAAAGCTTTACGTTCCATTATGTTTTATAAGGGGACATGTTTGTGAGTCCGATGTTGTCATCTGAAAATTATTTGAGCTTTTAATGATGCATCTAAATATTTTTTCATTTCTAAAGGTGTTTTGTCTACTTAATTTCTATAGCCCACTTTGGATATACTTTTTGTGGGGACATGGATTTATGTGCATGAATTAAACTATTTTTGCAACATCTTTAGCACCTGAGTAAAAGTTGTACTATTCTCCAAAAAATTGGCATTTATAGCTATCTAAACTTATGGATACTTGTATGATGATTTACTTTTATTTGAAAAAGCTTTCTTGAATTAGGGCCTATTCATGTTATTTTATAAGTATAATGTTAGTGAATTTTCCAATGCTAAAACAAATTTAACCAGTATGTTTAGCTCTTCTCTCCAAAGATTATCTACTTCATTTTTTTTTTTTGATTGATGCATGATGGAGAAGCTTATGATGTTTTGTTAAATGTTTTGGCACCAAAATATTGCAGCCTTACTACCTTGGATACTAAGGACCCAATGGAAAATACAAAGATAATTCTATCCTAGGCAGAAAAATGAGTTGTAAATTATATTTCTCTCCAAAAGATATTGTGGAAGGGTCTCCAAATCTTAATATTGCATTTGTTGCTCACCTTTCTCATGAAAGGTAAGAGTGAATCATAATGTAATGCTAGTTCTTTTAACGTCATTGTATACTTTTCTATTAGTTTCAAGGAAGTATTTTTTAATTTTTTGATAGCCTATTACTAACTTGTCTATATTTAGAACATGGGGGGTGTATTTAAGCTGAAGAAAAACATAAATTGAAGATGGTTCTTTTAACCTCTTTGAATTTCACATAAACATAAATACTTTGACTTAAAATATGTGATTACTATTTAGATAACTATAAATTATCAATGATGCCACTAGATATCTAAAGACACTATTTCTTCAATAACTTGGTAATAATAGAACAATATTCCTATAGTTTGATCTTGATATCAAAATTTTACTAAGGTGAGGACTTAGAGTATAATATCAGTTCTTTTATATCTCTTTTGAACAGTGACTATGTATCTTTCTTTCTAGTTCAATTCGATGGGAAGATAGAAGTTAGAATTATACATTGTTTCATTTATGATGACCAAGGCTCCGACAGCCTTCCCTTAGGAAGAGGACATAGCAAATGAAACCAAAAAAAGATGGTAGGGTGATAAACGCCAAAGATATTCCCTATTTATGGTTTGAATCAAAAGTTTGGTGGTGAGTCTGACCTTAGCTTCAAAAAGATATCTCACAGTCTTATGTGCCTAGCACCTCACACCATATTCTTGAAAAACATTATGCAGTCTTAGTGCACCAGATTGATATTAGGAGGAACCTTAAGGATATGGTACATAAATGGTTAACCTCAATGAAAAGATGGCATGGTGGGCCAAAACTTGAGGTTTTCCATCCTATGCTTTTATTGTCCACAAATATTTTATCCATTTGTTCAATTGCCAAAGCCGAATCATGAAATTATTTATTTTATCCATTTGTTCAATTGCCAAAGCCGAATCATGAAATTATGATTTGGAGCTTTAAAGGATGATCTAAGATGTAGTGGAAATGCTCAATAAACTGAATTTCTTATCATATTCATTTTTCTTATGCTATCATATGCTACAAAATAAACTTGATCAAAGTAATGGATTCATCTTACACTACTAAGATTTGATCTTACTGTATGACTGGCTTTGGGATTTTCCTGTTACAAGTTAGAACTTCTTGCTTATTTCATGATTCAAATTATATATTATTGATTACCTTAAGAGTACTAATACAACTAGCTTCCTTTATTCATATCTTTATGTGGTTCTTGGAGTTTCCTTGTATTAAATATTAATATTTTCCGCTAGCATTGAGCAACATGCCAACATGGTTAAACATATTAATTGTCTTTGCTTATGATATGAGTTATATGATAGAAAGGTAACTCCTTTTCTATTATCATTTTTTCTCATATTAGTTCTCCTGTCATCGAAACATGGTGAAAGGATCTCATAGAAAGTGAATGCACCTATTTGTGGGTTAAATATACCCACTTGAAACCTTTTATAGAGGAGCATAGCCAATCAAGTAATCATGAGACAAACTACAGTGACACATATTTTGAATGAAAACATTCATTACAAAGTATATTACGTAAAACAAGTCATAGTTGGCCTTTGCATGTGTAGGATTTTTTTGGTATCTCAATCAATTAAGAGTCTATTGAAAGAGATATATATGCCAGAGTCTTTTTGTACAACTTGTACACTCTAGAGATAGTAGATGATTTACTCTTAATGATTCCAATTAGTATCTCTAGCTTCCTAAAATTCTTAACAACTCATAATGTATGCCTAGATTCACTTTCTGGTTGAAGGATCTACACTAACATGTTCTCATTTTGTTTTTTTCTACATTAAAGTGTTGGATTTTTGGGTCACTTAGCCATTGTTCCTAGGTGTAGAAAATTAGCAAAAACATCTTAAATTTAGTAAACTATATTTAGCTTTCCTAAATTTAGGAAACCATATTTGGTGTTATCTTTCCTAAGTTTAGATGTTAGATATTTTTTTTTTTCTGTTTTATTCAAGGCATAGGAGCATTTAGCTTCCCTATTTTTAGAGAGCTTCTAAGTGATGGAAAACACTACAAGGATCCATCTTTAATTAGTGCTTTAGTTCTATTTTGTGGACCCAAGTGAATAGGTCTATTTAATGACCATGGTCATTCACTTTTGTCAACGTAGAAAAAATTATAATAGAAGAATATTTCAGACAAGTAATGTTTTATGATCTCAATTTTTATTTTTATTTTTTATTTTGTAGTAGATTTTTTTTGGGAGGTTAATGTACTAAGAAAACAATAGTACTTATTGAAGTTTTAGTTTGTTGTTAGGACCTAGGGTTATTTTGACTACATATTTAGCTTACCATGGTTTGAATTTTAACATAACATCAAAGCATTGTTACTAAGATATTTCGCATTCATGAATGGAATATAATTCTACATTTGAGGAGTTATAAGAAAATTTTAATGCCTTACTTTAGTGATTGAAGTATCTTGGAAGTGTGAAAGGTTGTAGGATGTGATGCCTTGGTTGCTCATGGAGTACATCCTACTTGAAGTATTTGAAAATAATAGCCATATCAAATGACTTTTTCCCAAGTCCTACTCTCTCAAGGTTAACAATCTCAATCTCACTAATAGTGATTACTAAGAAAGGTAATTCCACCAACTCTACCAAATAGTTTATCGTAGGAATAATAAAAGAGATGCTTTTAAAGGAACTCCATGAAAACCAAGCTCTCTAAATGGTATATCAAACTCTAGTTCAAAATATTTTAGATGAGGCTGCTCCCATAGCTCTGTTACTCGCTTGAAAAATCCTTGAAAATCTGCATTGATTTTATTTTTCCTGTCCCACTCTTGCTATTCTTCCTCAATTTCATTAGGATAATAAATTGAAATTCTTTCCCCTCCTAAATTTTGGACCACATCCATTACCTCCACATAAAACTGGAAATACTTGGTCTTCTTGGTTCACACCATGATATGGTTATGCAAATGAAAATGAAGCAAAGTAATCATCTCCTTCTCCACTAGCTGGAAGAATGCGTGATTAATTTTTTGATACATGATATCAGTTCTCTCTTTTTTCTCTCATGGTTGAATACCAAAATCCATTATGGTGGTCCTCCAGAGTTCCAGTCATCTTTCTTCCTCTTCCACCAAATTCTGGCATATTTAACTAACATTTATTAGAATTGTTGTATGTTTTACATCATTGGAATGACATATTAGCTGCAATTTTTTTAAAATTTTATTATGGTATGTGCACTTTGATATGATGTAATATGATTATGGTTTCATTTAATCTATTGTAATATTAGATATATAACAAAATAATAAATTATTTCATGAAATAAATAATAACTTTTCATTTTAAATATTTTTTTTACAGAACGTGGGTCTTCCAGAAGATCAAGATGATCCTCATGTTATAGATCCAAAATATGTTGGTTCCGGTATAGATCACATGGAATAGGATGATGATGACACAAATACAAAATATACTGAGGCCGATGATGATGATGATGATGATGGCAATGATGATCATGATGGTGGTGATGATGATGAGGCAGTTGTTGGTAGTAGCCAGTGACATTTATGATCATATAGACTACATTATGGATCATTGTTGATATATCATTATGATGCCTCTTTTCATGGTTACTATCATATGCATCATTTTCATGGCCCGCAGTACCATATTATTGAGTTGTATCATTTTGACATGTATCATTTTGACTTATATCATTTGGACATGTATCATCTTGACTTGTATCATTTTGAGTTACATAATTTATTATTTTTACTTATATCACTTGTACATGTATCTTTTTGACTTATGTTGACTGTTGGACATATATCATTTTGACATGTTATTGTTCTACTGGCATATTTTACTTTCACTTATTTTAGTTATATATGGTGATGATCTTATTAGTATTGACTTGTCAATTTATATATATTGAAAGTGGTTGATGATTTTTGGATGGATATTTATTATGTATGATGATTTTAATTTACTGCTTAGGATGGATGTTGTCAAATTCAATTAAATTACAGATATTTGAATCACTTGTTTTAATTATAAATGATGACCATGTTATAATAATTATCTTGTTATTTAATCATATGAGTTAAATAATTAAATTACTTACTCTATAATCATGAGTTATTTAAGAGGCATGATATCTTTAACTAATTAAATTGAAATAAAACATATTAGATTAATAAATGGAAGCAAAACAAGAAGCATTTTTAGAAGAAAAAAAGGAAGCAACAATGGAAGCCAAACTAGAAGCAAATTAGAAACAATCTTGGAAGCGAAACTTGGCATTATCTAGGAGGCAAAAACAAAATCAATTTAGGTAGAAAACAAAGAAGTAATAATGGAAGTAATTTTAGAAGCAACAAAAGATGCAATAATAGAAGTCATATTAGAAGCAACAAAAGATGAAAAAATGGAAGCAAAGTTATATGCAACAAGCGACATTATATTAGAAGCAAAATTAAAAGAAAAATTGGAAGTAAAATTGGAAGCAAAATTGGAACAAAATATGGAAGCAAAACTTGAAGAAAAATTGGAAGCAAACCTAGAAGCAACACAAGAAGAAAAACCAAAAGCAAAACTGGAAGCCCATCTGGAAGTAACAAAATCCGACAGTAAATTCGACACTAAGTTTGACCATAAATTCAGTGCTAAATCCGGTGCTAAATCCAGTGCTGAAGTGAAATGCAATTTGGCACTGAGTTTTGTGCCAGCAGAAGTGTCCAATTGAACTAAAATTCAGTAAAATTTAGTGCTATTTTAGGTGCTAATTGCCTATTTTGTTGTAGTGCTCCAAGGTAGTACTGCATATCATATTTCATCTCCTGGAATGACCTCTCCACTAGGAAATGTAACCTCTCACTTTAAATCAAAACTTAGAGTATACGATGTATGTCCTCTAGTGTAATGGTCATCTTGCTGGTAGGAAGATGAAATGTGCATGTGTTTGCATTCCATCACTCTGCTAGTGCCATCAACATAGGATCATGGTACCTCATGGGGGTCATGAGGTATGCCCAATATAATCCTGTGGTCTGCAAGATCTCTATGTCCTCTCCTGAAAGAGTGGGGGCTAGGTCTCGAAGGCGACTAATCTATCTGCCACCTAGACACTGCCATGAACGGGTCAAAATCTAACAAAAAGGTAAAAATATGTCCCATAAGAATTCTAAAATATTAAATTTTTACACCAAAAATAAAAAAAAGTGTACTAAAGTTGTTCTAGTGTACTCTCCTAAGGGTCCTAGACACTTTAGATCCCTTTTGGGACACTTCGTGAAGAAACAAGACACTTCGCGAAGACACATGAGACTTTGCAAAGAAATGAGACACTTCGTGACAAAAGGGGACACTTTGCGAAAAAAGGGACGCTTTGCGAACTTTTCTTCCAAGGCCCTAAATTAACCTAGAAATGAATATAAATCATAAAATAAATGCATAAGGATAGAGATAAGGGAAAAAAATCAGCTCACCTGATGATAATGCTTGCCATGGGCCACCTGATCCCGTAGGACGTCTAGTTTGGTAGGCATGTAATATCATCAACTCGACATCTTCAATCACTCTTCACCACACTCAAGTTACAAGAAGGTAAATAACAAAATAGTTAGAATTTACTTCACTTTTTACTCTTATATAAGCTAAAATTAGGGTTTTTACTATATTAGGGTTAAAAAGTGCCTTTTATTCAAATTAACATAACGAGAGCTAGAGAGCTCCGATATCGATGTCATTTGTTGCTTTGGAATCATGATTCCACTCCTATTCTCATCAAATGTCTATCATCATATGGTATGGTACTTGGAAATATCCTATGATATGACCTACCTTATTCGATGTGGTTAGACTATTACCTTGATCCCACCTTTGTAAAGCAAGCAAAATCAAGGGGGGGCATACATCTACCCTCAAATTTGATTTCTATGAGAAGTTAGATAATAGGATTTTTGAAAAACTAATGAATTTATGTTGCAAGATGTAGTTTCTAACATTGTAGTTTTGTAGATAGCTACAATGGGGGCTTCATTCTCCCATACTATGATTGAACTTATGTGTATCGTTTTATGAAATAAAGAGTATTGTTGGAGTCCTTTAGCTTGCATATGTACATAGTCATATGGGTGCTAAAGTGGGGGCTAAATGTAGTGGAGAAAATTGTATGCTCTAGAAAGTGAGATAATTTCACACTTAATTTGGACCTATTTTGGTACCCTTGCATTAATTACTCTTTAAAATCATCATTAATAAGACTGTAAGACCCTTCGGATATCAAGGCTTATTATAGCTAAAAACCTAACAAAATCATCTAAAACATCAAAAATCCCAAAATCCTACCTCAAAAATCTAGGGTGAATGAGTCCCCCTAGGTGGGACCCATTCGTCACCTTGGGCGAATGAGTCCCATTTGGGGATTTTTTTAAATTTGAGTGGGAAAATCACCTTTTTAATTAAAATTTTTGGTTTTTGTTGGCCTTTGAGGTCTGATTAATGGTAAATTAGGTGTTAATGCCTATATAAGCAAGTTTCTAAGTCATTTTTCATCTAAGCAATCATTTTCAAGAGCAATTTCAAGAGATAAGTATCAAGAATCTTCAAGAATTCTTTCACAAGAGCATTCAAGTTTCAAAAGCAAGCAAAGTTGAAGTCTTGGAGTATCATTAAAATGTTTTTTTAGGTCTTCAAGCTCACTTCCATCCAAAATCTAGCATTTTCAAGGGTTGATCATGGTTGTCTATGGTGAATCATGATGTATTCTAGTTTGGGGAGATGTAACTAGCCATCAAGCCAAGCCTAGTGACTTGTTTCCTAAGTGATTTCATCCTCCATTGTAAGTATACATTAAGCCTAATGAAGGTACAAACATCATTAGTTCTCATTTGAGTGATTAGAGATCTCTCAAAGTGATTCATTCATTGTCATATTTCATTCATGTATCTCATTCTTACACATTAGAATAGGGTTGCATTGTATTTCAGATTTCCTAGTCTTAGACACACTTAAGGCTAGGGTTTATGTTCACATTTACATTCAAGTTTCATTGTTTCTATCAAGGTTTAATTACTATACTAGGGGTTTGATCGAGGAAAACCCCCCATAAGAAAATTAAGTCTATATTCTATTTTGCAGGTTTTCACTCAGATTCAAATCTGAAAATCAGTTTGGAAGGGAAGGGAAAAGATTGGAGTATAGATTTAAACTTGAAATTCCCAAAAATTAGGAATGAGACTAATTCACTAAAAGTGGTGAATGAGTCCCACTGTAGGTTTTTTCCAAAATTGTTTGCAAATTCAGATACCCTTTTTCCTAAAATCGGCTCTTGTGCAAAAATCTAAGTCTGGGACTGATTCACCTAGAGTGGTGAATGAGTCCCAATAGCTAAAAAGGTGAAATTTTCCATCATTTCAGAGCTTCAATTAGTCATCTCCAAGTTCTCAGGCGCACACAGTCCTTCCTATAACCTTTTTTTTTGTTTCATTTACTTTTATAGGTCATTTTGTAAGTCATTACATCATATTAGGGCTTAGTATTACAACTTACAATGTATTTATCTTTCCAAGTTCTTACTTGGTGGTCAACGCATTATTAGTTTGTGTTCAACCCCCAGGACAACCTTATCACAATATCTCTTTCTTCTTTGAATTGAGATCTCTAGGGTTTGTTCTTGAATGAGAGAGAGTGTAGATTGTCTTTCTAGGTCCTAAACCCTAGAAAAGCCACAATTTTCCACCTTTTAGGATTGAGGGATTAGAGTTGAGGGTATAGGGTTGAGTGTATAGGTTTTAGGGATTAGGGTTGAGGATATAATGTATAGGGTAGAGGGTTGAGAAATGAGGGTTGAGGGTTTAATGTATAGGGTAGAGGGTTAAAGGTTTAAGGGTTGAGGGATTAGGGTTTAAGGGTTGAGGAATTAGGGTTGATGGATTAGGGTTGAGTGATTAACGGTTGAGGGTTTCGGGTTTAAGGATTGAGGGTTGAGGGATTAAGGGTTGAGGGTTTAGGGTTGAAGGGTTGATGGTTAAGGGATTAGGGTTGAGGGATTAATGGTTGAGGGTTAAGGGTTTAGGGTAGAGGGTTTAAGTTTTGAGGGTATAGGGTTGAGGGATTGGGGATGAGGGTTTAGGGTATTTGGTTGGGGGTATAAGGTTGATGGTTTAAGGGTTGAGGGTTGAGGGTTTAAGGGTAGAGAGGGAGGGAGAGATAGATGGATAAGTGAGATAGAGATAAGGAGATAAGAGGAGGGAAAGATAGCGATAGATGAGGGTTGATAATTGAGGGTATAGGGTTGAGGGTTTAGGGTATTGGGTTGAGGCTAGAGGGTTGAGAGTTTAATGTATAGGGTAGAGGGTTGAGGGATTAAGGGTTTAAGGGTTGAGGGTTTAAGGGTTTAAGGGTTGAGGGATGAGGGTTGAGGATTGAGGGTATAGGGGTTGAGGGTTTAGGCTTGAAGGGTTGAGGGTTGAGGGTTGAGGGTTGAGGGTTGAGGGATTAGAGTTGATGGATTAGGGTTGAGGGTTTAGGGTTGAGATATTAAGAGATGAGGGTTGAAGGATTAGGGTTGTAGGATTAAGCGTTGAGGGTTGAGGGTTTAGGGTATAGGGTTTAAGGGTTGAGGGTATAGGGTTGATGTATTAGGGTTGAGGGTTTAAGGTATTGGGTTGAGGGTAGACGATAGAGGGTTGATGGTTTAGTGTTTAAGGGTTTAAGGGTTGAGAGATTTGTGTAGAGAGAGGATGGAGGGATAAGTGAGATAGAGAGAAGGAGAGAAGATGAGGGAAGGAGAGAGAGATACGAGGGTTGAGGAGAGAGAGATTAGGTTTTAAGGTTTAAGGGTTTGAGGGTTTAGGGTTTAGGTTTTAGGGTATAGGGTAAAATTTTTAGGTTTTAGGATTAAGATACAGGGTTGAGGGTTAATGTATATGATTGAGCATATAGGGAATTATGGTGAAACTTCATATCACACATAAAATTAGACATACATATCACTTATAAGATGCCATAATTTGTCAAAGATAGGTCTCATTGATGTACCTTAACACAACCCCTATTGACACATGATAATAGTTAAGAAACCTTTACAAAATCAAAATTTTCAAAATGTGAGTGTGTTTTGGAAAAGTTGAAATATGACCATTTTTAGAGCAAGCTAAAACACACTCACATTATAACGCGAGCACGTTATAATGTGAGTAGGTTATAAAGTGAGAATTTTAGAATATGAGCACATTTTAATGTGAGAACATTATAACGTGAGCACAATATAACACAAGCACATTATAATATGAGCATGTTATAACATAAGCATGATATAACGCTAGCATGATATAACACAAGAACATTATAATGTGAGCACGTTATGATGCAAGAACATTATAACAAGAGCACATTATGATGTGAGCACATTATAACGTGAGCATGTTATGATGTGATCATGTTATAACACAAACACATTATGATGCAAGCATGTTATAATGCGAGTACGTTATAACGTGAGCACATTATAATGGAGGTACATTATAATGCAAACACATTATAATGCGGGCTTGTTATAATGCAAGCACATTATAACACGAGCCCATTCTAATGCAAGCACATTATAACATGGGTCCGTTATAAGGCAAGCACACTATAATGCGAGCACATTATAACGCGAGCACGTTATAATGCGAGTAATGCGAGCACGTTATAATGCGAGCACATTATAACGCGAGCACGTTATAATGCGAGTAATGCGAGTAATGCGAGCACATGATAATAGGAGCATGTGATAATGTGAGCATGTTATAACGCGAGCACGTTATAACGCGGGCACATTATAATTCGAGCATGTTATAGCATGAGCACATTATAATGCGAGAACATTATAATATGAGCGCATTATTATAATGGGAGCACATTATGATGTGACCATGTTATAATGTGAGAACGTTATGATGTGAGAACGTTATGATGTGAGCACATTATAACATGAGTATGTTATAATGTGAGCACATTATAACATGGGCACGTTACAATGTGAGCATGTGATAATGTGAGCACGTGATAATGCAAGCACGTGATAATGTGAGCACGCGATAATGCGAGCATGTGATAACACGAGCACGTGATAATGCGAGCACATGATAATGCGAGCACGTGATAACGTGAGCACGTCATAATGTGAGCACATTATAATGCATGCACGTTATAATGTGAGCATGTTATTTCATGAGTACATTATAATGCATGCACGTTATAATGTGAGCACATTGTAATATGAGCATGTTATAATGTGAGCATGTTATGATGCGAGCATGTTATAACACGAGCACGTTATAATGCGAGCACGTTATAACGTGAGAACGTTATAACGCGAGCACATTATAATGCAAGAATGTTATAAGGAAAGCACGTTATGACATGAAGACGTTATGACACGAGCACATTATAATGTGAGAAAATTATAGCGTGAGCATATTATAACACGAGCACATTATAAGGCGAGCATGTTATAATGCAAGCATGCTATAATGAACATTATAATGTGAGCACATTATAATGCGAGCACATTATAATGCGAGCACATTATAATGCGAGCACATTATAATGCGAGCACATTATAATGTGAGCAAATTATAACGTGAGCACGTTATAAAGCAAGCACATTATAAGGCAAGCATGTTATAGCATAAGCATGCTATAATGTGAGCACATTATAACATGAGCACATTATAACATGAGAACATTTTGTCTTGCTCTAAAAATGGTAAAAAATCTAGGACACTGGTGATCCAGGCTCACATGCTCTATTCTACTTCTTTTGCATGTGATCTAACAAAAAACACTTTTTGATGTTGTTGGAAGAGCATATGCAAATTTTACACATTGCACCACCTTTGCATGAACTTTCCACCACCTTTTTTTGGTTTTCCAACTTAAGGAGGAAATAACAATTTTTTTACATCAAATCAAGTTTAAATATTTTTAGTGTTCAAATGTTAATTATGATTGAATTGTTATAATTTAACATTATACATTGGTTAATTATATAGTTTTTAGTAATTCTATTAGGGTTATATACAATTGAACGTGGAAAAGGAATCAAGTTTGTGAAAAGCTCAAATTGTTGAGGAGTTTGATGCAAGAAGAAAAAAGACTACACATAATTGGGTAGTTTCCCCATTCGAATCTCCATTTTTAAGGTATGCCAGGTCTTTATACATGTTCTTTACATTTTCCTTCATTCTATTATGTTTCTTTATCATCCCTTATCATACATGCTTAATACAATGCTCAAGTTTTGTTATCATGTTGATTTTGGGATTAGATTTTGCTAAGTATTCCAAATTATAAGTGCTCAACATACATAGCATTAATCAAATGCATTAGATTTTTCTAAGGGATTAGATTAGATTTTGTAAAAATGTATATTCCATGTTCATCATTGGTTTTTTTACTTTTTGACATCTATGTGCATTCGAGGGGGGTTCCTTTGAAAATTCTCATTATAACCTTAGCCTCTCTTAGCACATTTTAACCTAGACAATTCTTCACTTTTTGTAGTGGTTTGGCTGCTCTTATACTATCATGTAGCTCTTGGGAAACCAAAAAAATCATGGTTTGCATTGCTGCAATATCCACATAGTTTCTTCGTTTCTTCCCTTCTCTAACCTTAATCTCTTCCTCTACAATGTCCTCTGCTAAACTCATTTTAGTAGGATCTATTATCATTATATTCTTCTCTATAACTAGTAGAAGGTATGTATTTAGGGAGTTTTGGTACGATAATTTGAATTGAGTATATATCAACAAAGAACACTTTTTAACCTCCTTGAAGGATCCCTTTATTGCAACATTTCCCTCATCTTCCTCACACTCTATAAATTAATCATTGAAAACTTGTTGTCAAACCCTCTATGGCTGGAAAACAACTTCAACTTTACCCCAAACTAGAAAAATTCACTTAAATATATGACAAAAATTCCAAATGAAAATGCTAGTTAAGGTCTGATATGAAATGCACAACCAAGTTAAGACCCTTTGAAATGGTTTGATATGAATGGTGCAACTTAAGTTGACTAATATGCAAATTTTTTAAACCTACAATATTCAAGTCTTGTTTGGAAACAACGAATGTATAACTACCATATGTTTGGAAACAACAAATGTATAGCTTCCATATGTTTGTTAACAATGAATGTATAACTACCATATGTTTGGAAATAATGAATGTATAGCTACCATATGTTGTAGGAATCTCATATGGTGAATAGCTAGCAATTTTGGTGGCTACACGTGAATGGAAATATGCCATGAAGGTTGCACAATGTTAATAGTGTTGATGACATTTTAGGGTTGATGACATTAACTCTATGTAATTGATTATAAGGATTTTGTGCCAATCATCCAATACCATGCATGCTATTTAGTCTTATGGTGTGTTCTAGTCACTTATGTTTAGTGTGTAATAGATATAATTGAATATGCCATATATGGTGTGCATTAAGGTTGAATGACATAGTATCTCTTGATTTTCATGCCTTTTGAGTGAACCTTCCATCATGAATTATGTGCATCAAACTCCTACATTATATGCCTAGTGTGCTTAACCATGCATCATGGTTAGCAATATTTATGATAGTGTGTTTTGATTGTACATGAGCTTTATTTTTAGTTTTAATGGTGTATATGTCATTGAGTTGTATAGGTTTTAAAACATAGAAAAATAGGGGTGCTCCTAGGGTTTCCAAAAATGGAAAAGTGGGTCCAAAGAGGAAAGAGGGGTCCTAATTCTCTAATTTAATTAGTAAATGAGATCCCCACAAAGAATTAACTAACTACCCTTATAAGAATCAATTCTATGGAGGAATCTTTAGATTTCCTTTTTGTGTCAAGATGGGGGTCTAGGTGAAACAACACTTTGGGGAGAAAGATTAAAAATAGAAAATCAACTCCAAATTGAAATCTACCACTTGGATTTAGTAGATTAAGCATAAAACTTAAAGAACAAACAAAGTTTCTATAAAATATAAGAGGAATAAATGTTGTGCACTTGTCACAAGTTGCTATTTTTGCAAGTTGAATAGGGACTCATTCACCCAAGGGTGAATGGGTTCTGGTAGATTTTTTTAGAAAACTCTATATTTGAGAGTTGAGTCTGAAACATGCAATTCTTCCCTGTAACTTTGTAACTTCGCTCTTGGATCCAAATCTATGAAAAATATGTAGAACAAAATTAATTTTTGTTGGTGGATAGGGGTTTTCCTCAGTCAAACCCCAAGTTTGGTAATTAAACCTTGATGAAAAACATAGATCTAAAACATAAAATGTGTGTGCAAATCCTAACCTTAAGTTTTTCTAAGATTAAGAATTCTAATAACGCAAAGAAACCCTACTCAAGTGTGTTAGAATAGGATCCCTAAATGAACATGTATAATGATGAAGACCTACTTTGGGATATCTTAAATCACCCTAATAAGTCACAAAATTGATTATACCTTCCTTTAGACAAAAAGTAGAATGATAATAGAAGATGGAACCACTTAGGAAACAAGTCATTAGGCTTGGTTGAATTTCTAATGCATCTCCCAAAACCTAGAATCCATCATGATCCTCTATAGGCATCTATCATAAATCCTTTGGAAATGCTTGATCTTGAAATCAAAATGAGCTTGAAGACCTGCAAAAACAACTAAAATGCTACTCCAAGACTTCACTTTTCAATGCTTGATTAACTTCTCATTTCTCTTGAATATGAATTCTTGTGATCTCATGTGAATTTTTCTTCCTTGCTAGTGTAAAATGAATGTGAAACTTAGTTTTATATGCTTTCTTTCTAATTTTCCAATTATTATATTTCGAAAGATGACATTTGAAATTTGAATTTGAGACTTTGAACTACCACATAAATATGTTTAAAGTTGAGTTTAAGGAAATTAATGAGGACCCATTCATCCATGGGCGAATGGGGCCTAACCTAAAACTTCAGGACTCCACAAATGTCGGGGTGTTAATTTAATTCATAGAATTTATTCCATGCGGGTTGTAGTGTTAGGAATTAAATAAAATAGGCCTTGTGATGCATAATAAATGATATTAGTGGCATATTAATGAGGTTTTTAAAATGTATAAATTAAAAAGATCACCAAAATAGGTCGAAATAAGTGTGAAATTGTACATTCTCCTAGAAAGGGGTACAATTTTCTACACTACATTTAGCCACCACTTTAGCGGCCATATGACACTAGGTGCATATGCAAGCTAAAGGAATTCAAATAAACTCTATAAAAATGATAATCATATGGATTCATCAGGGAGAATGAAGCCCCCACTACAGTTATCTGCAAAACCACAATGTTAGGAATTGCATCCTACAACAAATATTCGTTAGTCATTCAAAAATCCTTTGATAAAACTTCTATAGAGAATTGAATTCAAGGGTAGATGTATGCCCCTTGATTCCACTTGCTTTACATACGTGGAATTAGGGTAGCCATGAAACCAAATTAAATTACTTAATTCTTATCATAGGGTATTTACAAGTACCATACCACATATTGATAGACAGTTGATGAGACCGGAAGCTAGATTACGAATTTGACATAAAAATGACATCGAAAATGAAGTTCTCTAGCCCCCAAAATGTTGATTTAAATGGAATATACCTAAAGTAAAATATGTATCTTTTTAATTAAATTAGACATATATGAATGAAAATGACATTTTTACCTTTCATTTAGACATTTACCTCTTTGCAATTTTCCTTGGTGTAGAGTGATCTAGGATGAAGGAACACAAAGAACACTAAGAGGGGGGTGAATCAATGGGCTGAAAATTTTAACTTCCTAAGAAATATGAAAATAAACATTGAAAGCATATACCAAGAGCAAAAGAAAGGTAACTAAACCAAACTCACAAAATGCATCCCACAACACAAGATATATGAGGAAAACCCAAGATAGGAAAAACCTCGGTGAGAATAGCTGCTAGAGACTACTACTCTAATCTAGCCTCACAATAAAAATGATTTTTGTTTACAATTTATGGGCACCAACCCAAAGGAACACCAATTTTAAGTTTATGAGCACCAAATCAAAGGAGCTTCTACCCCTAATCTGAGCACCCACTCAAATGAATATACAATAAGATATTTTTTATTACAATTTGAATATCTTGTTACAAATGAAGTTTTGTAACTCAAATAGATTTTTGCACTTGAAAGTCTTTGTTGTTTTTTCTATCCTCAAACAACTTCCAATCTTTTTACCATCAATTAACTCTACAAGTATTCTTGATTGCTCTCTTTCAGTTTTCTTTTTTAGCTTCATGTCAACCTCTATGATCTCCTCTACATCAACACAATAAGTCTCTTCAAAAACTTAACACATGCCTTCACACACTACTACAGAAATAAAAAAATTCAACACTAAAAAATGCATACTCTATTTTTATAGAGTTATCTAATCTCTTCTCCACTCGTACCATCTCTCTCTTCTCTTCACAAACAATAGCAATGAATAACTACATTTGTTATATAGTACTCTAGGAGAATAAATTAGCCCCAATATTCTGAAGAACAACTTCCTGACATTCTTGTAGCAATTTTCTGCAAATTTTTGATATTCCTGTAGCAATATATGAGATGACTTAAATCATATCCTTATTTTGTTATTCCATCTACAGGTTTTTAATGCTCTTCTTGAGCAACTAAATGATTTGATGCTGCTACATATATTTAGATTGGTTGCCATTAATTTAAAATTCCTTTTCTATATTATTTAATAAAAACAACTATCAGATTCCTATAGCATCGATGGTTTGATCTTTGCAGTTTAACAACTTGAACATCTAATTTCCATATCTAATTTGCAATAAATAAGAACTTTATCTAGGGCATCACCAAAATCTGAAAGAGGTTACGTAAACAAAAAGATTTGAAAAGCTTTTTTCTAGTGTTGCTATAGAAAGAACCTTCATCACTAAGCAAAGCATCAACAAAAATCTGATTTCATTAACTGTCAAAGAAAGAAGAGTATAAAACTTGATTAAAATATGATATGCATCGATCATAGATAACCTCCTTGTTGAATGGAAGAGAAGAAAAAAATTGATGTTTTGATCTAGGGTAAAATTTCCATACCTCATTTTGAATAATAAGACAAACAAGAAAATCTGGCTTAGGGTTAAACTTGCACACTATCCTGCAGCTGTCATAATATCTGAGCAATGGCATAACAAAACCAATCTCCTTTAGCCGTGCAAAACCCTAGCAAATAAACAAAGAGGTAATTGGCCAAACTTCCACATATTCACCAAGTTATTCCTAGCACATCATTTTTCCACAAACTTTCTACCACATACATGCCAAATTATTTTTTCTCTCATTGGTCCAAGTTGTAAAGTTGACTATTGTTGACCATCCGTTTAAAATGTTATTTGAACTATGAAGTTCCTATCACTGTGAGGTTTCTGTAGCATAAGTTGCACACTGCTGTAACTGCAAACTGTGAGGTTTTTGTAGCATGAATTTCTTGTTACTGTAAAATTACTTTAGCTACACACTATGGTTTCTATACCATGAGTTGACATCAATGGAAATCTAATGCCAACCAAAAATCTCAATGCCAACACAAGATTCCAAGTAGACAAAGTTACAGGCCTCCCAAACTTGATGTTCTTCACAATGAGGTGGAACGAGGTGCTATTCGACCTATGGTGAGTGGATTCTTCACTGCTTTGTCTTCATTTTCATTCATTTACTATAATTTTTAATTTATTTTTAGGACCTTGGAAAAGAAAGTCGCAAAGCATCCATCTTTGTTGCAAAGCATCCCTTATTGGTGCAAGGTTTCCAAAAATGGCTAAAGTGTCTAGGACCCCCTCATCAAAACATGGCACATATGTCGAAGTTGGTCATAAAGTGTCCTAGAGAACCTTTAGTGTAATTTTTTAATCATTTTAATGAATATATTTAGGATTTACTTTGCTTATTTTATTATTTAGATCCCTCCTCGAGCTCGTCAACATCTCAGGCGAAAATAATTTTGTTTCCTCTGAGAACTCATCACATGACTGTTAGAGGATGAAATCAGTATTCTATAGGATACAAGACTATTATGGGTGTATTCTGTGCCACCAATGAGATATCATGATGCTATGTTGATGGCCCTAGTAAAGAGATGGGATGTAGATACATGTACCTTTCATCTACCTATTGAGGAGATGATTGTTACCTTAGAGGATGTACACCACATCCTATGGTTACCCATCTGGGGAAAGGTTGTGTAGTTGGACGATGAGTGAACATATGAGGAGATGTGGGATGATATCTTGTATTGCCTAGAGCACACCATCTAAGAGTCCACTAGTAGAATTTGGCAAATAAATGACTATTTGACTAAAAATTTCAGTCACGACAATTAAAAATAACTAAATTCTACAATTTTTTTGTGACATAGCTATAAATGACTAAATAAATGACTAATTTGATCACCAGGTAAATAATTAGTCATTTATTTAGTCACACAAATAAAAATGAATAAATAATTAGTCACAATAATAATTCATTCCCACAATCATGTCAAATAACATATAATCCTACCAATGATTCAATAAGAGTTATGGTACATATAATACATATATATATTATCAATTATTTCAATCCATTTGAATAGACCATTTAAGGAATCAAGAATCAATAGTGATATTCCCATAGTCCACCATGATGGGGTCAGAGAAGAAGCATGTTAGGGAGCCCTAACTTCAACACATACTCTCTAACATATTAACATACATATAGTTTTCTATTAGCATAATCCTTGAACCTCCTTTAGGTGCAAGTGTTCGTATATATTCCTCTCTCTATATAGAATGGTCTCCCCCTCTATCTCTCTTTCTTTTTCCTAATCTCTCCAAAGATCAATTAAACTCAATTTTTATATATATTAATTTAATTTGTTCTATATAAGAACATATTAATTATTAATTATAATAATTTTATATTTATATTTAATATTTTTTTATTATAGAATATAATATATAATAATAATATAAACTATATATACTATTAAATATAATAATAAATATGATTATCTTATATATGATTTAATTTGTATTACTACTATATTAAATATATATAATATATTAATTATATTTTGTATTATATTTATATATTAATTTTTTGTATTATATAAAAAAATATTTGGCAAATAAATGATATTTTATGGTAAAACTTTATAAAAGGTAATTTTTATCCTTTAATGGCCATTTTCATCAAATCCACGTGAATTTGAGCAAGTGATAAAGTTAAGTTTTTTATTTTTGTAAGAAAGGAGGGAAACTTGCATAGGTTTTCCATGTACGCAAGGAGTTCTCTCTTTGTTTTTCTGGCAAAAGGACTGAAACAACATAGGCTCATGAGGAAAGTTTCAATTTTGAGAGGAAAACCTTATTGCTTTTACCATTCCAAGATGGATGCCTTCTCTATTATTTGTTGCTTTGAAGGGGAAGGTTGCAGTGTTTCTGGGCAGTTATTTGAGTTTCATTCAATTAAGATCATGGGGGCAGCTTCATGGCAATGTTTCTAATCATTTTCAATCTTCATTTGCATGGTTGTTTGTTTCCTTTGCCTCTTTTCTACGTTTTCCCATCTTCTTAGGGTTTCTTTGTTTCATTTCTGAGTTGTAGAAGGCAAATAAGGAAGTGTTCTTTCTTCATGTTCTTGCATAGCAATGTCTTCTTCATCCATTTGAAGGCTCTTTCCCTTATTCCCATAGGTTAGGGTTTTCTTTTGTGTTTGATATGCATTTTCAGTTTGAAATGTTGCTTTGTAGAGCTCTATTTTATGTATTATGGAGGCAACATTATGCAATATAATTTTTTAGATTCAAAACCATTGCAATCTAGCCTTTGGACAATGTTTCAAATCATTATGCTTTGGGATCTAGGGTTTCAAGAGTGCAACAAAGAGACAATAGTTTTGTTTTAGGGATATTGGCTTGTTGCATTGCCATGAAAGCCATTGTGTTAGGTTCATTAAGGAGGCAAGAGTCAAAAAAAGGAGATCAATCTAAATATGCATCAAAATGAGGATTTATTCTCTTTGACAAGGAATGGGAAGCAAATCAATGTGAGGGTTAGTGATTTTGTAGTAGCTGAGTGTATTAATGAGGTTATTTTGTCTGAGAATATAGATGCAAATGTCATTGTGAACTTTGATGATATCCAAGTGACAATAACCATTCAGATTTTAAATGATCTTTCACTGTCATGAGGACAAGATACACTTAGTTTACACTAATGATGCAAGGCTTTCATCATATTAAGTATGAGGATGTTATAAAAAGGATGCATGGTGATCATCATTTCAAGGGTTTAATGTATGAAAATAGTGATAAAATAGCCTTCAAGGAGATTAAAGGCAGTGAAGATGGGCATCCTTGGATTCCCTTATGCATTTAAACCCTTAATAGTGTATTAAGGTGTTCCTTGATTCATAGCTAGTAAGAATATGGGAAAATGGATTAATCAAGTTATTAACAATTTATTTATGATTTTATCCTCTCTATTCAAAGAAAATAAAATGATGAGTCATTGAAATATATGGTAAGCATTCACTATTGGTAGGTAATATTTGTGGGCATTTGTTTCTTCAAGGCTTTTAGGTTTACTAAATGATTCTACTAGGATAACAAGCTCTGTTTTGTTCTTCTTGGTGTAGACACCTAAAAATGACCTAGGCCTGTGAGCACTATTTTACCACTTTTCGTCCTAGCATAATTATGACACTTTAATTATGTTCCTAACCCATCTTCAACTATTAATTAAATAATTCACAATTATTTAATTAATTCAGGGTCTTCTATTCTTCCTGATTATTAAATAAATAAATCATATTTATTTAATGCATCACTAATTATCTAAAGTCAACTCATAATTAAATAAAGTTCTCATTTTATTTAATTAATCTTTGTCATTAATGTCCTCCTGATTATCAAATAAATATATTTTAATATATTTATTCAATATGTAACTAATCCCTAAATCCTCTCTGTTAATTAAATAGATTTTCTAATTTATTTAATTAATTAACCACTTCTTCTAAATTAAATAATTATTTTTAATTATTTAATTGTTGTATGTGACACTTCTTTATTTTTAAATAAAAAAAATTATTTAAAAATGTCTCACATAGTTAACTGATTCTTCTTTTAGTAATTAATTTCAAAAATCAATTCCTCCTTATCTCACAAAATCCAAATTTTGAATTAATTTAATTCAAAATGGAAATATTCTTCTACAAATCAAGTAATTTCTAAAATTACTGATTTTCTAAAATCCCATCTTCTTGTCTTTTGATTTTTGCTAATTCCATCTCAACTATCACATTTATCCTTGATTTAATTTATTTAATTAAATCTTATTCACACATTTGGGAATTTTTCCCTAACCCTAATTGAGAGTTGCCATTTTGAATCTTAACCATTGATTCTAGGGCATTCTCTCAATCTCTCATCTCATCCGTCCATTCAAAATGGCATTTTCTATAAAATGCCATTTTCCTCTCATTTTTGCATTAGGCAATATTTTGGACACATTAGATGCATATAGATTCTACAGACATTGCAACATTTGTCATCTTACTTCATTTAGTCTTGGCATATTTAGGCATATGAATTTCAATTATATGGTCATAGGCATTAGGCATTTAGACATTTGTTCAAATCCTTCAAAGCTTGGTGTAGGACTTAGACTTGTATTAACAGATTGCTCGCACGTCAAATCTGAGGGCAACACATCAGCCAACAAGCTAGAAGGTGTTACAAAAGTGAATCATGGAGGTATTGGCGATTAACAGGTATAATCGTTCTTTATTTTAGCTTTCATTGTGTTTTGTAATTACTTTGGGTTTATTGTCTTTTATTGATTTGCTAACCTCTAATCAAACCTGAAAAATAACCCTTAGTTACACTTGGAACTCCATGTGTATGCACTAGTATTTCATGTTGTGTTAGATGCATCTGGGTTTTAGACCATCTTACTTTGTGAATGATGTCCTTTATCCCTTAAAATGCTTTCATTTGTTTTTAAGGGAACCATGAACTTGTATAAAATTGTTAGAAAGTTAATGCATAGAAGTCAATGGGACAAGAGGGATTTCCTTTAGCCACTTGAATGATCTATAAAACTTATCTGCAAAGTGAGTAAAATCAAAGTGCATGTTGGATGGTGTCTGTCGAGCCATTATTGATTTATTGAGTAAATATATCTGTTGTAATTTATGTAAACCCTCTTACACGGGTCCCTCGGTCTCCATTCTGGACACATGTTGAGTTTTTTTGTATTTTTAGCCTTTCATATTTTTTATGAATTAATTATTGAGAAGTTTATATTGAACATTTTAAGTTTCTGATTACTTGACTGATAATGGAATTTCTTTTGAGTTGCAGGTATATATTTTGAAAATTTTTATTCTGGAGATCTGAAAGCATGTTCAAAGTTGTAAAACCTAAGATAGATCATGCAAGGATGGTTCTTGAAAAATGTGCTCCAAAGCGAGTAAGGAATTTTATTTGAAAATTTTATATTCATGTGGTGTCATTGATTTCAAAATGTTTGCTAGATCCCTTAGCAAATTGTATTTCTTGTGTAGACTGGTAGAAATATTAAATATAGATGTTAACAAATTTTGGTTCAAGAGAATGTTGATATAGACTATTTAATTTCCAAGCATAAATGTATTTATGGAGGGTTCATAAGAATTTATATTCATAAAACCTCATGAATTTTTCATTATGAAATGTTGTAGGTTGAAAATGCGAAGAAAATACTAATTTTTCATGGCACAAAGACTCACAATGTATTGAATTTAGTCTTGACTGAAATTTTTCATCTCAAGAGGGCTGGTCGAAATGCCATCAAATACACTAAAAAGAATGAACATATTTGACCATTTGAGAGTGGGGGTGAAACTGCCTTGGAATTTCTTTCACAAAAAGGTTGATTGTAGTTTGTTCATTGTATGTTTTTGCAACTAGATAAAAAAAATGAGGATCATGCCTTTTAAATATTAATACTAATTTGGTGATATAAATATTTTCTTAGTTGTTCTTTTCCTCTTTTTTTCTTGCTATTTTTGGCATCTCCACACCCTATATCTATTCTAGGTATGGGGTGATCATGATTAAAAATGTGAAAAGTGAGGCAGCTCATGTAGAGGCATAAAATATAGATACTTTTTAAAATTAAATGCACATCTAGACATGTATGTGGCCAAAGGAGATATTGAAGTTATAAGTCCTGCATATACATTGATAAATTATTGGATATTTTTGATGCATTTGTAGAATTTTATGCTAGGACTTCAACAAAGATGTTTTTAGTAATGATGTTAAGTAGAGATTTGAAGGTCTTAGGTTTTCTAAGTTCAAGGTATTGAAAATATTATTTGAACTTTAGTGCTTTTATAACCTTCTAATTATAGATTGCCAGTGCTTGGAATGTGCTCCAAGTGTTCCTCAATTTGGTTCTTTTGCTTCATCTACATTTATAATTAATGCCTTAAGAAGCAAGAATTCCTTATGTTTACTCTCTGGAAATTGCATGGAATGTTTAAAAGCTAAAAAATAATGGATGAACTAAAATTGGTCCTGCTTCATAGAATTAGTATTTTTGTACATTAATAATTGATAGTGAGAGTAGTTACTCACTTGGGCTTGGAGGTTCCTCCCTACATAAAACTTGAGCACAGATGGTACATTCTGATTCACATGGTGTATTTTAACATGTATATGCCCCAATTTGGCTTTGGAAACCCCAAATGCATAATTACAACTTGAAATATGGTAACTAATGCTCTACTATAGAGAATAGTGATATGAATCAACTCTACATAGCTGAAAATATTCATTGTGAAATTGTGCACTGGTCATTTTAAATATTTTTCTCAGTCACTGTTCATATTGCTGCAGTTTGACTCACATTCATAGAAGCAGCCCAACAATATCATTTTGGGAAGAATGTATGATCATCATGTATATGATCTAATTGAGGTTAGCATAGAAAATTTTAGTTCAATGGAATTATTTGGCCATGGAAAGAAATCAGCCCCACAAGTAGGCTCAAAGCCTTTATTTGTCTTTATTGGGGAAGCTTTTGAGACCCAGGAGCACTTGAAACATTTGAAAGAGGTTTTACTTGATATGTTCAAAGGGAGGTATTGTTACCATTTCCTCAATTCTCTATGTTTGTTTACATAACTGATATGACAATTTCCGTTTAATATTTAGTTTGTTCATAACGATGCGATCTTGTTGTTGGTTAGGTTATTGAAAAAATAAATCTTATAGGGCTAGACTCTGTATTTATCTGCACAACATTGGATGATAATAAGGTTTTCTATAGTATTGACTCTTCTTGATTGAATATTACATTTTGTATATATCTATAATTCTTTGCTATTGTCATTCTGAGCACACAAGTGAAATGTTCTTCTAAATAAGGCCACACCAGTTATTCTTTGTATAGGGATTCAATTAGTTGTATCACTTATGCTTATATTTTAGTTTATGTTATGGCTTGCTAATTTCTTGCAAGTGGTTAATTATACAGGTTCATTTCATGCACTGTGCAATATGTTTAAAAAAGTATGGCACAATTTTTTCATGAATTGAACTAGTGGAAATAGGGCCTTTAATGGACCTGGTTCATAGATGACATCAACTTCCAAATGGTGATCTTAGGAAAGAGGCCATGAAATCTACTATTTTGAAGCCCAACAAGAAGGTAATGGGCTCTCTTTTTCCTTTTATTGAGTTTTATTTACATTATTTCAAGAAAATCCTTCGTAAATGTGATTTGAGTATGCTTTGGTATTTATTTTTTGGTGAAGAATGTCAGTGGTGATCTATTAGCAAGAAAAGTAGGAAATAGTTATGTTACAAAATAGAAGATCCATGGCTCTTGAAATCCAGATATGCTAGCATAGTAGGCTTGTATTTGGAAAAATTACTTTCCTAGTTCCATAGTAACTAATTACATAGACGTGCATATTGTATGTCCATCACCCCAACACAAACTAACACCCCATATACAAGTTCCTTGCATTACTGTGTGCTTTCAAGCACCCTATTGCAAGGTAGCAGTAATGACCATAATTCACTTTATAGTCACTACAATACCATCGGCTCAAAACTTAACCGCTACAGGTCAATAATAATTGTTGAATGTTCTCCACAATACCCTGTGATACCACAGATCCATGCTCGGTACTCTATTAGTCTTATTTTTCCACTTACTACTATTCATAATAGTTAGGTGCCTGATTTTACCATCCATGTGACTTAATTGACCTTTATATTCTCTTGGGCACACATTTTTGGTAGTTTTTCCCATTTAAACCTTGATCATAACTAACTTAGTGACCATTTTAATTAGTCTTATCACTAAAGATAACTTCCAGGCACCCTTTTATGTAACTATTGAGACTTAAAGAACTTGTCTTCACTGATCTAGGTACCTATTACATGCATTGATCTCACTAAAGTCACAACCAAGACTATTTGGTGTCTTGTTCTTCTTATGGGCTTGTGACTATAATTCTCCTTAAGCACATTGTCATGCCAATGTTGTCACTTGAAATGGTTTCATACTATCTTAGGTGTGCTTTTGGTAGCCTCTTATCTTTGAAAAATTGATTTCATGTCTCCTAGGTGCTCCTTGATGCTAGCTCAACCACTTATGGTGTCCATTCATGTTCAAGCACTCAATATACATGCTAAAAGATTGTTTATATCTACCTTAGGCACCTAATTCATGTCACTTTTTCACTTAAAAGCATATACAAACTTCCTTCATTCGAACCAATCCTTTTCCTTTGTATAGGCTTATATTGTTTTTCTACAAATCATCTACAAACTTTCCTATGCTTTTGTAGGCAAAGGATCTCAAGTAACAAAAGACTTAATTATGCATGTATCTCTTACTATATGAGTGTGTCTGTTAACATGCACCCCGTTTACATCTATATAATTGAAGTTCCATTGATGTTTCATGATTGTCATTTTATCATTTTTTTATTTTAAGAATGTAATAGTGTATGTTTTCCTATTCTCTACACCAATGGTATCTCTATATCAAACGATGAAAAGTGTATAGAATGTGTAGTTGTAGAAAACACTTATGTTGTCTGTAGCTCTTCATGTATATTAAAAAATTATATGAAAGTTATAGTGAATTTAATAGAATGACCAGAAACATCAAGAAGTAATGAAGGATGTTGTTCTGACTAGCAAATGTTGCTTCAAAAGATACTATGACAAATGTATGACAATTTAGAGAGAAAATTATACTTTAGTCTTATGTACTATTTTTTCACATGAAATACTTTAATCTCATCTTGAAATAAAAAATTTAATGTATATTTTCCTTTCTTTTATTTTTATGACAATTGAAATAAATTTGAATTTTTAGAATGCTTATTTGAGTTGATCATGAAAAGTTGGCACACAATCCATATAGAAGAATCCAAAGCTTCATTCATTAGGTGAACATTCGATTATAGATATGCATATTAGTTCATTTGTTTCATGTTTATTAAAATTAAAGAGTTTCACATTTGTTCTCACTCTTGGCCACATTCCTTTTGTTTCCATTTGGTAATCTTGGGTAGTGTCATCATCGTCAAAGAACTTTTGTCCTAAGAATGTCATGAAGATGGGGTTACTATTCATATTACACTTTGCTAGTAATCTAGTTATCTTGAAAGTTGTCTTAGACATATAAACTTATAAATATTTTACCCAAGTAAATGGTGGGGGTATCATAGTTGTTTAAGGTGGACAAAAGATACTATTTGATTCATAGTTTATTGTTTTTTTTTTATTTTCCACAATTCCCCAAAGTTTCACTATTAAGGATCATAATATGAATTATCTAGTTAGACCTATAAGCTATCAAATTTAAACTTGAAAAAATGAGTGAGATAGATGAGAAAGGTCTGATTTGACGATAGGATTAGATCAACTCCTAAGCATTCAATTGGTTGACACTAATGCAGTTTCTATGATCTCTTGTAAAATCAACCTGATTGTAGGGATTTCTTTTATTTAGGTGTATCCTTGATGCATGTTGCCTCCTGACATTAAAAATAGTGTTTTTGAGAAAGATATGATGAAGAAATCAAATACATTGCATCTTGTATCATTTTGACAATTTAAATTCAAGTTTTAAATTTTGATGAGCTAGGTTGTAGATGGAAAGCTTTCAAAAAATTTCTCTCTAATGGAACTTGACTCCTTGTACAAATGGCTTTGTAACAAGTGAGTTTCTGGATTCTCAAATACACATGCTTAAGTTACATGTTTAGGTTCAAATTAAGGACATATGATCTGGAAGTCACATAAATGGGAGCTAAAAGAACTATTCATTGTTTTCTAAGTTTGAAAAGGAAGATGGAAGAGAATTTTCTCTTGTAGATACAAATTACATTGCATTTCACTCTCCATACAATAAGGTATTTGTGTTAAGAGAGATTTGGTATTTTCCAACCATATCATAAGCCATTTAAGAGTTTTATTTTCTATATATTATTATATTGTAATGCAATCACCACATGTTTACTAGATGAGATTGTTTTGATGTGGTAAAACTTGTGCAAAAGAGCGTTGCTCGACTATTGTTCAATGATTTTTCTAGACATGCTAGGTATGTGCTTAAAATGAATAGATTTTAATATGGTCATCAATCCCCTATAATGGTTGAATATAGTGGATGGATGTAAAGCTTCTTTGTAAATGAGGGTTAGAATTTTGCTAGGTTTTTGAAAAATCTTTGATCTTTATACATACTCTTGCACTAATACTCTTTCACTATTTTTTTGAGAGACATAGTTGTGATTTATGGTCCTATAATTATTGACATTGTTTGTGAAATTTCCAAGAATTTTTGAAAATTTAACATGCAAAAAATTATCATTAACATTTGTTCCCATGTTAGCTTTATCTTGGTTATGAAAAACTAAAGTTTGAAGTGGTTGAATACAATGAATAGCGTTAAAGTTTGATTGAAAATTTAGGGTCAGAATTTAACTAGTTTTCTTGGCAAAGCCTGGTTCTCCTCTAGATATAGTCTACACTTATAGATTTTTTGACAAATATTGTTGTGATTTATTGTGCTATACTTTTCCACACATTTTTTGTATTGCTTGAAGCAATTTAAAAATTGTTTCTTTAAATACGTGTTTCTGCTTTCTCTTTGACTGCATGGCTTCTGAATTTCTATGGTTTCTTTTTCTTTAGTGTTTTCCACATTTCAAGTGCAAATCTTGAAAATCAAGGAAATTCTTGAGGTTCCCTTGCAATTCCTAGTCTCTTATTTGGAATTAGGGAAAGTATTCAATGAATTAGTATCCCATACTCACTACATGTTGATCCTATAACAGTTTTGAAACAAAGTAAGAGCAAGTAAAGATGGAAAAATAGAAAAATATGAAAATACCAAAAGTTGAGTAAAGTATAATGTGTATGGGTGTGAACATATGTGAATGTATAGGAATACAGTAAGTCCTAACCTTGCCCATCCATGGTACATAAGCATGCATAAGTGCTATGGTGTGAAAGGACCATAAGGCTTGAGTATCTGGGTAATTATTAGATTGACATGCATAACTACAAGTGTGCATTTTGTGGCTCTCTTTTTCTAGAGTTTTGAAAATTTACATTTTTATAAGAGCAGGTGTGTAACCCATAAGGGAGTTAATACACTCCAAATATATGGTGTAAGGTTATAACTTCATTCAATAATGGTTGCTTCAAAGTTCATTTTGTTCTTCTTGCACATCTCATGCATGTAGACACCTTAAATCAAACTTGTTCTTTAAAGGCTAATCATTATCCCATGAATTGTTTTATTGGGCTGATTTTCACAATATGTTCCATCAATTAATAGATGCAATCAATGTTCTTGTAGCTATAAGAAATTCCATCTCAACAACTTAGGAAAGTAAGAAAGGAAGCATGGTGAAACAATTTAGCTATTTTATAGTTAAATTTTTCTTATGGCTTGTCACCTCCCTCACAATCCTGTATGACTACTAACATATCAAAACCTTCTATATCTAACATCCATTATGTATCAAATAGCGGGAAGTTAATTTTTGTTTAATATGTCAAGTGCATGGTTTTAGGTTTCCTATCATCATTTTCTAGTTTCTTATAAATATTTATCGAATGTTTTATATCTCAATATAATGTATTTTTAATTATTTTGTAGAAATGTATTGATAAACTCTAAGAAGGGGATAAAGTTGGGGTGTTGGATCCATTTGATGGTGCTGCTGTGGGAATTAAGCAGATTCACTCACTATCTATTGTACATGGAGTCAAATTGAAAGGAACATGAGATGCAAATGTAAATATTGTAAAGGTCACAAGTAACATACCCCTTGCTTATGAAGACAAAATAGATGGAGCTATCCATATGAAAGAGAAAGAAGGAACCTTCACATGGTGGCCACTAAAATATTTGCAAAAAATGACATAGTTGATATTTATCATGTACTAGCTATTAGACAACTTTTCCCATTGCTTTATGTAGTAGTTTGAATGTGTTGTTCTGGGTTCTTTATCATGGTGTATTTACAAGAGTTGGAAACTCTTAGACTTTGACATTTTATATTATATATATATATATATATATATATATATGAGCATCTTACATATCATCAAAATTGCATTATATTTTTATTGTAGATTACCTTTTTTTATCATGATGTTGAGTCAATATTTTAACTTTTTTAGCTTGTTTGTATATAATGATTATGTAGTTAATAAACAATGTATCAATATACTACAAGTTGGCAGAAATCAGTGAACAAAATCAGTTAAATAAACTACCAAATGATGACAATTAAAAACTAAATGGCTAAATTTACTACCAGTTAATGGAAATCAATCAATTAAAATGACTAAATATACTAATAAATATACTACTAATTGATAGAAATCACTGACTAAATATATAACCAGTTGAGGGTAAAATAATGATTAAAATGACTAAATCAATGACTAAATTAATGACTAAATATACTACCAATTGACATAAATTAGTGACTAAATATATGACTAGTTGATGAGAAAAAAATGGTTAAAATGACTAAATCAATGACTAAATATACTACCAAATTGATCAATCAAAACAACCAATAAATGAATAAAAATGGTTTAGTCATAAATTTGGTCACGTTATGAATGACCAACAATAAACTACTAATGGTCATGTGACCAAGCTTAGTCATTTATATGCATTTTTTAGTAGTTTTCTTAGTCATTTATTGCTATTTTTCTACTAGTGGTCGAGCATCGAGCCTCGTGTTGAGCTCAAATGGCTTCTATGTGCACAGTTTCTACTACTTTGATGCATTATGATTGTGACTACAACACTCACACTAGTTCCTGATGGATGAGGGGATCACCTAGATGGAGGATAGTTCACATTATTCGAGACATGGAGCACCATATGACTGTCTACGCTTAGGGTCGCATTATGATGACACATTTGTACTATGATCTATGGTGATTTGTTTACCAGGAGACTTTGGATAGTATAGTGCACTATACACTCTTACAGGTTTGGTTATTTGAGCATATCATGTGCACTAGAACCATAGGATATCCTACCATAGCGGCCATGGGCTACCCATGAGCCTATAGTTATTCACTAAGGTGGACATGGAAGGAGGGTAATTTACTTCACTAGTCTGTCAGATTCGATCAATTGGATGAGGGTGACATTTCATGGAGACCATATCTCAGGATACCATAGTGGGTAGATGAGAGACATGAGCTAGTTACACTTCAGTAGGATTAATTTTTACTGGGATGACATGACTATATAGTGAGACCTTTCTATTATGATCATGTCATGCGCTAGTTTGGCTAGATTTAGGTTCCACTATGGACTCAACCTTGGTTCCTACAATCAAAACGGAGTTCCCCTAGACCTAGAGACACTCACCATATTACTATTGGGGATGTTTACATTAGTGATTTAGAGGATGAGGACCATGACATGCCTCCAGTCTTTGATGATGATGATGTAGGCACCACACGAGCCCATGACTAGTGGTGGGTTGGAGCACGACCATCCCATGTCTTTCCAAGACATCACCTTATGGGTCATGTGAATATAAAATTCCTTGAGCTCCCTTCGGTTAGTTGTTTTTTGCTAAGTACTGGCCCCTGCCTCATATGTTCAAAATGTCACCCTTCACTTCTCAATCGGGCCTCTTTTTGATAAACTCCATTGGCTGCCACGACGTGTCCGCCAGGTGCTCCTCACAACAATTGCTTCCTTCACTCTTCTACTGGCTCCCACCATGCTTCCATGTGTTGTCACCGCAGGCACTTCAAGGTTGCTTCCCTTCACCTTTTAGTTGAGCCCCATCCATGTGCCATGTAGCTTTCATCTACATACACTTTTGGGCAGACCCCACAGTTGGCGTTGATAATAAAGAATGCCTCCATGTGTCTTCCCAGTGCAAGCTTTCATCATAGAAAGGGAGAAATGAACCATGGGCTGCGACATTCCACCATGCATCTCCTCGGAAGAGGTTCTACTGAGGGGAAGGATGGAGAAAATAATAGGCTATGACATACTACCACATGTTCTAACTACCTCCACTAGGAATCGACACTTGTCTGCACAAGGTTTTTCTGGGACCACTACCATCATTCGCAGGGGATGCATCTAGCTAGGGAACAACCATGTTCTATGGCCTAAATCTTTTCTATTGCAACAACCAAAGGAAATCATTGCTGCAAGCATCATTGCTCAAGATATAGGATATTTTCTATTGTTGGCCCTTCAAGTGGTGGGATTTTTAGCTATATATACTGCTTCTTTCTTCGAAAGAAGGGTTCAAAAGACATAAAAATTAAGGAAAGACACCAGGATTTTAATATTGCTTTTAGATTATTGTACATGAGACTCTTGGACTGTGCCATTGTTTGGCCTTTCTATTTTTCTTAAGCTATTTGATAAAACATTAATACTGTGCCATTATTGTCCTGAATTGTTTATTTACATAACTTCTATGATTTTAATGCAATTTTTTTGGTTTAGATCATGTATTTGATTCCTCTTTTCAGTGAATGTGTGTGAGAATAATTTTATGTCATTAAATGAATTGTCTAGGTTTTTATCTTTGATTTATGTTATTCCAGAACATAGTAGATTGTTGATCAAGCCCTTAAATCAAATCCCAAAAGATAGATTTACCATGCCTATATCTATTCCTTGGAACATCACCTTAGTTAAATCTTTATTTTTTATATATGCTTCCTTTTTCCATTCCAAACCCCCAATTACAGAAGAAGCCAACTTCTTTAAAATCCCAGAGGTCACTCAATTTAGCGCAATCGGTTCCCCCATTAATTGAGTTTCCCATAAAGGCTATTACCTTGCCAATTTTTGGCATCGACAATTTCTTTTTTTGGCACGCCCAGTGGGACTTGCTTAAATGAATCTAAATTCAAAGAGGGTGTATGAGCCATCAACCTGTTACTAATCCTAGTTTGTTAGTGCTGCCACTAGGAATAATACAAGACACAACCCAATTAGTGAACGTTCTACTTCCTCTGCCCCTTCCACTAGCTATGTTTCCCACTACTAACAAAAATTATGTGGCATGGGATGCCAAAAGTCCTCTTGTAGCACTAGTAGCACCCACCATTTGGGCTCCTATCCCAGTCTCTTCTCTAAAAGCTATACCTAAGTTCATTGAAGATGGCTCAAGAACACTATTTGAAAATCTGCAAGACATTGTGGATGTGTGTCTAGTGCACGGAGTTACAGACCAAAATGTGGCGCTAAGGTTGCTTTTAGCCTCTTTTAGAGGTAAGGAACTAGATTGATACCGCATGCTACAAACTAATACTATCGCTACTTGGGATCAACTCAGAGACCCTTTCTATGAAAGATTCTCAAAAGATAGAGACGGGTCTTCATAATATCATTAGCTGTGAGTCATAAAATGGGCCCCATATGAAACCAGGATTGACTTCAATGCCTGGTTCCATATAACTTGGTAGAGAATTCAGGTTGTTATCTGCCCATCAACTGAGTTGGCATTCATGTTCTACCTAAAATCTATCAACCTTGATATTTTGATGATCATCCAATCTCTCAGTGGAACCACGCTACCAAATGCATATAGCGTCACAATTAAGGTAGAGAACAATCTGATAGATGTTAGGAAGTTTTCATCTCGGCCCACCATGCCTATATCAACTGAAGTATTAGTTCTCACCCAGGAGATGCCATCTACCAGTGCACCTGATCCTCCCCAGTCTATGTATACATATCTAGGCACACCACAGAATGTTGCTTCCACATCTGGTTCTTCAAAGGATGATATAAGCAACATTAAGGAGATGTTGCGCGCTATGGCCAATGAGATAACTATTATCAAGTGAAACCAGGCTGCACCTCCAAAGCCAACCTATTAGAATTATCAAGGTGGAAGGTCTTCTTACCAACAAAACTAGTTCCACGAAGGTTCTTGCACAAATCCACAGGCGCAAGCAACTAATCAAATAGTACTTGTGCCTTCTCCACTATAGAGTTCCAACCCAAGCTCAAGCAAAGAGTCGACAACGGGTGAAAACAATTTAATTGATGAAACCAAGCCTTGGTGCTTCCCTTATGGTGACTCACATATTCCTTGAGACTTCCCATATGGCAATCTACAACAAAATGTGGTAGAGTAGCGTAGAAAAGGAGCGACACCATACCATGGAGGTTATGTATATGCCTCTACACAAATGGAAAACATGTTGCTTACCATGCAAACGTAGGGGATGTCCTTGGAGAAAGAAACAAATATTTCTCCCGATCACGTGCTCTTCTCATGGATGGAATAAGAAGAAGAGGTGGTGTTTGAAAATGACGCATCTACATCAACAATCCCACAAGTGTAGTATGATTATAACACTCACTTAAAGAGGATATTCATAGGTGAACCAATCATCCTGCAACTAGTTAGTTCACAACCCAAAATTGCTTCTGACTAGATGCCCAATACCTCCATTGTGGCACAACCTTGTCTTTTGCAAAGGGAAATTGTTATAACAAGAGCTAAGGAGTAGAAGCCTCCAAATCTACCACCATTCAATGTGGTGGAACAATTGAAAAAATCATCTGCTAATGTGTCCCTATGGGATATCCTACCTATTCTGAAACAAAAGACATTGCTACAAAAGGCTCTCTAGGAGGATCCAATCATTGAGCCGACAGACCAATCACTCAAAGGAAAGGTTGATCAATCACCTCTTTCCAAAGTTCTCACAAATAGCACAAAGGAAGCCCCTACCGATATAATACCTTGCCAATATGTAATGCCTTGACAAAATAAATAAATAAATAACATATGCAACAATATTGTTAAATGAAACAATAACAACCCAATTGAATATGAAGTGAAAAAGAAAAGCTAGCCTCATAACATGCTTAGATATACATGGGATTTGTCAACCAATACTAAGATTAAGAAATTCTAGACAAAGGAGCATTATCCATCATTCACATTCAAAAAATTAAGTATAAACAACAAACTTATCTATCTATCTTATTACATTACAATTGTTCCAAAAGAGTTAACCAACATACACTTTTTCCTTTTTTCGCTCACGTTAGGGAAAAAATACTATTCCAAACAAAGTAGGCCGCAATCAAGTCCTTCTCATAACACATTTGAAATTACTTGTAATTTAAGTTTTCTAATGCAAGAAACAAATTTGAATTTCATGCTTTATTAGCAAACAAATATTTTTATTAACCTTGAGTACAACAATGCTCCCTTTGTCAATGTCAATTTCCTTCACTTCTTAAGTTTGTAGCAATCTTTAGTCCCTTGAGTCACAAGAAAGTCTTTCATTCATTGCGTTGTAGAAGGGACTTAGTTGAAAATTTCATGAATCTTAAAGTTAAGCAATTTCCCAGTAACTTTATAATAAAGACTAGACTCAGTGCCTATAAGTTAATTATCTACATTCTAGAAATACAATAATCCAATAGGGAAAGTCATAGCACAAAAATAAATACCGTATTATATGCAAGTAGAAGTACATGTGACATGAAAGTTTAGGTTTAAAGGAGTTTTGAGCCCTATATTTTCAAATTGGTTTGGAATTTCCCCACCTTGAATTTATGGTGGTGTGTTGTTCTACCAATATAATTGCTCTGTAATTCCCCACCTTACAACCCCAAATAAAACCTATACTTCTAACATTTATGGTACAATTTTTTTTTTGAAACAATTAAAGTGTATAGAGTATTGTATACATTAAATTTAAAAGATTACAGATTAACACCTGAGTCCTTTGGGGTACACAAGGTCACATTACATTAAACCAACCCATAACAAAAGTTATACCTAAAGCTAAATAACTTAACTAACTTTACATCCATCATAGACATTATAATAACCATTTGCAAGAGATAACAAGATTAAATTCACTAAACTTCCATGCATTCATAAACTTAAATATAAATACATCACATGTTATAAAACCATATTCAATCTCATAAGTCATAAATAATTACAAAGATACATTTACATTACATCATATTTTAATACATTGCATGTTCATAGACATGAGTTACACCAAAATCTCCCATACATGTGGGATAGATACATCATACAAAGAATATCTGAAATACATAATGAATATCGGGTACAAGCTCCATCTGAAAGATATGGTGCAGATGAACATTGATGGGGAACCCAACGGGGTGTGGAGCACGTTCCACTTGACCATGCGGGCTTTAGAAAAACCCACCCCCTATGCTCAGAGGTGACAAGGAAGTGACCACGACCAAAGATGCCAACAAGACTAGACTCTAATGACAGTAACATAGTAACAGTAACTTCAATAACAACAACAAGAGATTACATAGATCATAAACGACAACAACCAAGATCCAATCATAATAAACACAAGACCATAAAACACATCATAATAACTCAAAGGAAACAACCATTAACCACTTCCATAGGCAAGTAAGAAAGAAAACCATAAGGGAAACTAGTGGAGAGTGTCATCGCATAGTCCTACATGGGTTATCCTGGCACTTCCTCCTACATGAGGCATCGACCCCCATCTATGGTTATCATGGCCCTTCCTCCTACTTGAGGCCTCGGCCCCATAGGGTGACTCATGCAGAGCCGTTAACCTCTCATGAGGATGAGGTAATGACCTTGCCAACCACAACCTTCTCAGTCTACCTTTAGTCTGTGAAATCCCTATTGGATAAATGAGGTATCCAATATTATCTTATTATGTTATTACTACCCATCCCCCTAATTATTTTATTAGGTTTTCACCTTTTTAATCTAACTCTTACGTGGGTTATCCTAGCCCTTCCTCCTTTTGAGGCACCAATCCCCACAAAAGCCATTCTCCCTAGAGACCCAAAACATAAACAAACTCAAGGGAGGTACCAACATAAATCGAACATTAAATCTCAACAGAAAACCTGTGAGGCCCAACACCGTCCATAAATTATGTGACATCTTAATATGTTCAATTATGCTAATTTGGTGAATAAATAGATGAATTTACCCAATCCCATGTTTAATAATTTGATTTTCTTATGAACTAGTTTAAATGATTAATGTGATAAATTCTCTTAAGTAAATGAAAATGGGAAAACTATTAAGAATGAATGTGAGCAGATAATATTTAGATTTTTGAACAATTATAATATGAAGAATACACTTAGAGCGATATGAGCTAAGAAATTTTGTGTACCTAACATTGGTTTGAATCTCACTAATAAGTTTCATGTTACTTGGAAAATAATAATAGTCAGGAACAAAGCGGGACTTTTGGAAGATTAGTAAGAAGTTTCCAGGAGTATCACTAGCCAAACATCATCGAGGTAAATTTAAAGGATGACTCTAATCAATGAGGGGTATGCCTAAGGTATTTATTATATTTCTAACCCAACATGTATTGAAAAAAAAAATACATGTGAGAGTAATGCCAAGGGTAAAAAGGGGGAACAATCTTGACCCAAGTAAATATTTATCTTTAGAAGTTTTGATTTTTGACCCTATGACCTAGGAGATAATTAGGGTATTGTATAAGTTGTAATTGAGTGGAGGGTTTTAATGATTAGTGGCTTAGTGTAAGATCTATTGGGGTTTTCAAATCCTTAGTTAGGTCTTGAATTTCGAATTGGCCTTTAAAGTTGTCTTTTTAGGGTGTTGTATGGTCAATTTCTTTGATATTAGTGCAAAAATAGACCCCTAAGGCCTATACCTATGGAAAGGGGATCTTTTGGACATGTGACTTTGTCCTTGGGACATGTTTTGACCCTTCAAAAGCTCACCTGAAAGGGTGTGACGAATTTGAGTCCTTGGGAGTTGGGAGAAGTGACTTGTCACTTCCCCACCACACTCCCCAAAGTTCATTAATGAACTTGGAAGAGCATCAAAGCTCTCACATGTGTGAAGCCACCTTGTTAGGGTTGTTGGGTAGAGTGTCATAGTACATTCCCCACCTCCCCAAAAGTCTCACACATGTGTGAGAACTTGTGGGGATGTGTGTTGAAAGGGCATATGAGAGAGTGACAAGTGTCTCTCTCTCATTCAAGTGAATTCAAGTTGAATGCCTATATACTTGGATGAAAGAGAGGAAAGGGATGTAACCCACTTCTCCTTTTGGAGAACTCTTGTTGAGATGGAAGTAAGGATGAGAAGAGGAGAGGAGTGGTCCCTCTGAGGGGTAGTAATGAAGATAGCTTGTCTTGGAGAGGAAAGGAGGAGGAAGGAATGCAATTCCCTCAACTAAGTAAACAGATAAGTTTTCCTCTACTTTCATTCTCCTTTGTTTGCTTGTTGTAAGAAGTTGACATGTTGCATATGGATCATGGTTGAAAAATAGTAAGTGGGGAAGCTATATGAATGTAACTGGATGCTATGTTATTCTCATTTTTTTTTGTAAAATTTGAAAAGGCTTCATTCATCTTTTTGGAGCTAAAAGAAAGCCTTGCTCGGGGGTATGGCTAGAGCCCACGAGGCTCCATGACGCCATTATGGTAGGGTGGAGAGCAAGCCCTACTCAAATGTGTTCCTTCCATTGTATTTGTAAAATTTGTTCATAATGTGGAAAACTAGTTTTTTTTTTTATGTAACATTGAAGAGAATGGAAAAAGGGAAAAGTTTATTCTTGGGCATGTGGACTGTTAGATTTTCCATTATTATTGTAGTAGAGAAAGTCTCATGTGTTAGCATGGTGTTCATTGTCTTCTCAAATATTACTCTAATATCAGTGGTTTAGTGTTTGGTTGGAATGGAGAAAAGAGGGATTGTGCAGATCTAGTTCCTTCTTACTGTGTATTACTATTGTATTTTACTCAAACTAATATTTGGAAGAAATTGAAGTTATGTGCCAAACGTATCCTTAAAACTAGGACTAAAGTAAAAATAATATTCATGGCTCTAAATGTGACCCATCCAATGATAGTTGTTCAATTCATAAAAGGTTGTGTATCTTCAAAAGTACTCACATTTACGATATGTGCTAGTGTGTGCTTGTGGAAATGTGTTTGCACATTCTTGTGCCTTCCCTGTCTTGAGACTGTTCCTTATGTAAAAGTTAGGAATTACAAACTTGAGTAAAGCTGAGGCCATAGTCCTCCGTGAGAACTTAATTTCACGCTAAAATCTATCCACATCACAGCTGTAGATTTACTCATGTGGATTCATTTTAACATATTGCAGATGAAGTACTGTTATCTAGGATGAAAATGGAGAATAGTTGCCTAGTTAGAAAAGAATGTGGATCATCGCATACTTTCAGTTTTCTCATTATAGTAAAAATGAACATAACGGGGTTATACCTTTGTTATTAATCTTAATGTATCTCTATTCTCTGCAAGTGCAATAAAAGGTAAGACATGCAACCACGTATAGCACTAATTACTGAGATGTATGAATGCACTCCTGTTCAGATGTAATATTTTCTATTGCTTCAATACTGCCATCTTTAAACATATATAAAGAAAGAGAATTTTAATAAAACAAACCCAGATTTTAAATGATTAAATGCATCGAGCCTTGGGATGGAAAATGCCGTGGAGTGTTTGGGTTGCACACAGTCGTTCCTCCTCCATACTGTCGCCAGCTAAACCTGCACAACTTAATAAATTGGGAGAGAAGTTCGCACCAGTCTATGGAGGAAACAAAAAAGAGAAAGCATTAAGTATATCTTTAAGACTCGAATCTGTAGTCTACTCTCGCCCTATCACCATAGTAGCAACTGGTATTGCCCTATCAATTATTAAAATATATATATATATATATATATATATATATATATATATATATATATATATATATAAGAGTAATGCAATTGCATTCATAGCACCTTGTCACGCCTAACTCAACAAATCAATCATTCTCTGTTAGTGACCTTTTTGAACTGTGTGAAGCTATAAACAAAAAAAAAGAAGGGAGATAATAGATAGGAACAGTAGATGTGCATTGTGTGACCCCTTTTATTGGGACGCAATCCATTTCCTGAAACTACCACCCTCACCATTGTTGTACTAATATTTGATTCAACTTCGGTACACCGCAAAAATAAAATAAAAATGAAAACAAAAAAATTCATTGATATACTGAAATCTTGAAAGCTCTAAATCGTCGTACTCTGTCTTCAGTGCAAAGCGGTGTGGTTTCTAGAATGTCACTTCAACTTACTGCTGCACTGACCATGCCGTGGGAGATAACCGGTTGAGTAATCAGTATCGAACAACCATCTGATTTCAACCACTCTTTTCGTTGCTAGTAATAAATATTGTGGATAGACAAAGCTTATCATATTGACAAGATGATGGTCGCATTAACTGGTGAGAAAAGGCTGAAGCCTATCATCCTGTTTTTGAATCGAAGAGGTAAGAAAGTGGAAGTATTCGACGTCCTTACGTCTTTTCACACTAAAGCCTAGGGTTGGCATGTCGTATTTAGGGTGCAATAGTCGAGGATGAGGCTATGATCTCTCCAATGTGATTAAATTAATCCGTGACCAGGTGAGGGTTAATGGAAGCCATTAAGACAAGCAGAAGAGTTGTGTATCACAGCAGGTAAAGCATAAAGGAACACGTATATGAGATTACTGGGGATTACAACTATCATTGTCAGAGCATAAGGTAGTTTTGGAAAACAAATATTATCTTTACGTTTTTTTATCAACATACAATTGTTAGTGCCCAACTGCTCTGTTAATTCGATCACAGTTCATAAATATATGTAGCCCCGATTCATTATTCTTGTCATTGATGATTTGGTGGCTAACTCTGTCTAAACCCAAGCCTCCGTAAATTATTCTGTTGTTTACTATGCTTGCAGTTTAACAATGAGATAAGACATAATAATAAAAAAATAAAAGCTTTACGTATCAAAATATACCCCTCAATATATAGTAAAGAGTTCTTAAGCTTTAAGGAAAGAAAGGTATTCGTGGGATTCTTAAAAGACTTAAGACTTCTATTTATGATATTCTTAAATTATATATATATGTATATAGCTTTTTCTTTTGAGTGTATTTACAATGCATTTTAGTTATTTTCATATTGATATATGTTCTATTTATTTAAATTTTGTTTAAGTGTCAATTTTTTTTAAAGGGTATAAATTGAGATAATTTAAGGGTATTATAGATAAAATTATCATTCATCAATAAAATTTATTCAAGTTAAATAAATTAGACTTGAGATTCACATTGGAACTACTTTTGTTTTAATGTTAATAAACACATTTAACTTATTATTTCCGCGTCAATATAATGATAATATCATTAAGGTTAGTAACAATGATATCATCACTCAAGTGATATTTAATCTCACAATGCAAAAATAATACTTACATTTCAATGTAGAGCATGCCATCAGGGTGAGGTTGATACCGTTAATCCATCGCAATTATTCGAAAGGCATCATAAATAGTCAAATTGCATTAGTAGCCTTTATGCATTCGTATCTAGCTCGGACTCTAATCTCATCAATAATATCATTATCTTGTGGATAGTTTTAAGCTCTAAAAATAATAAGGATATTGATATTAATATTACCGTTATTAAAGTAAATAATTATACTAATGAATAAAACAGTATGGGAAATTTAATTATAATGTTATAAATAACAATAAATGATAATATATTTTTTTAAGAGAATCAATCTTGTATCTAGTGTGAATATTAAGGTCAATTTTTATAACCATTTGGATCCCTTCACTAACTTGTTCGTATTGCGGTATTATTTCAAAGTCATGCCTTTAATAGGTGGTTTTGTGTTTCCCTTAGTTGAGGGTAAATTTTGGTTCAATCAAAACAATAACATGTTAGAGATAATATAGTTGTTTTTTTTTACCTTGTGTGTAAATGTTGGGCATTGCATTTAACTAGTGTGTTGCAAAAATAAAATAAAATTAAAAAAAATAAAAAAATAAAAAAAAATTATGTGGGTTTTCTTGACTAAAATTTAGGGCATGACAAAACCTGTGAGGCATTACCCATCTCACTAAAAACACATAATCAGAGTCTCAAAAATTCCCGTACAACCCTTTCAAAATACTGATACTCAATAAATTTCCACATCTAAAGTACATAAAGAGAGATACATCAATTAACAAATAAGCTCAAGCCTTTGGAATCCTCAGGTTCACAATATCCCTAAGTGGGTTCCTAAAGCAAACTGGGTTCCCACATTGAAAAAGACAAAAATGATAATCAAGAAGCCAATGCTAATTTATAAGATTCCAAAATACAAAACAACACCATAATTTTCACCCATTGCAATAGTGAAATCAGACTCCCAGATTCAACAATTTATTTAATTCCATTCACAATTAAACAATAAACTTTAATCCCCAATTTTTAATAAAATATTTTTGAAATAAAGACTTAATAATAATTCTCGTATTTAAATATGTTTTGCCAATTTCCAAAGAACAAATTTCTTCATAATCATAAAATAGACTATATATCTATATATTTATATTTTATTTATATATATATATAATATAATTAGACACACACACACACACACACACACATATATATAAGTACATACACATTATGATTATTTTATTTTATTCTGTTATAAAATATGGGAGAGAAAACTTCGATTATAGAAAGGCTAATAATATATATATATATATAAATGAAATAAATAATTTTTTTTTTATTTAAACGGAGAAAAGCCACTAGTATGGCCGCAGTCATGCGCAGTCCAAGGGACTGTTCACAACAGTCCAAAGGATTGTTGTGGCAGCCTCCTTGACTACAGGCGTAGCCCAATACAATACGGCTGGGCAGGGGTACAACCAAGGCCAAGCCCCACCCAACAAGCAAAAAATGAATTCTGGCACATCAGTGTACTACAACCCCCAGCAAGAATAAATTCATAAAAATTAATATATATATATATATATATATGTACATAGTCGTGTGTATTTATAAATATGAATATATATATATATAAATATATATGTGTGTATATCATAAAGAACATAGTACTGTGGAAACTGGGAATCATATTATATATATATATATAATATATATATATGAATATATGTATATCCATGAATCTGTGTATATATATGTGTGTGTGTATATATATATATATTATATATATATATAAACACATAAATCCTCAATTTAGAGAGGCAATAATTTTCCCATAACATAATTATAAAAATCCAAAACATTTTTAGAGATTCAACAATAAATTTCTCCCAATTATTTGTTACCCAAAAGATTTCTTAAAAACCCAGAAGATTTTTCCCATTTTACAGAACAACATGATTGCCAATTCAAATTTAACAATTAATAAAGATCAATAAAGAAACCTAGAGTCCTGTGCTTACTGAGAAGTTGATGAAGCTTTCCTTTGATTCAAACTAGCCTTTTCGAAGAGCTCCCTTTCCTTCTATAGAATGTCTCCACCATATTCTTTGATCCAACTTTCAATATATTTTTCTATTCAGAAGAGCCTTTTCCCGAGAACAATGAAAGGGGAACAATTTTTACAGAGACCAAAGAGAAGAAACAAATTTTTCTAGAACTCAATAATTTTTGAAGCTTTTGTCAATTTTCCTATGAATGAAAACCTCTCATTTTTACTATTAAATAAAAAGATATCCACCTCTCTTTTTCAAAAACTCAAAAATTAGAATTAAAAGAAGTTTTCTATTTCTTCACTAGCTTTTCATCCCAAAAAAACTCAACATTCATTGGTCCTTGTATTCTTTTCTTTCTTTTTCTTTTCTATTCAAACTGTACTTTTTAGTTTTAATTTCAATTTTGATAATTTATACTTGCAATTCACACAATTTAACTTATTTAATTATTTTATTCCATTAATTATCCTCAACATGCTATTTTCATTAAATTATCTAAATACCAATTTAAATAATTTAATTTACTCCTTTCAATTTATTTATCTTTAATAAATTACATGACTTTTAATTTAATACTTTTATATTTTAATAAAACTATTCCATTAACTATTATTAGCATTTATTTTAATCATTTAATTATTTAAATTACATCATACTACAACACCAACGTAAAATAAATAACATAAATACATTCACACAAAACAACTATCATAAAATGCAAAAATTACTAAGGTCAAAGATGCACAATACCACTAGACATATAATGGGTTGACAAACCTGGGATGGGGTGACTTCGTTGTCATCTCCCTTTCAACTGCATGCCCATTGGTTTAATTTGATGCTCGCCCTATCCTTCTGAAGCAGGTGGAATCAAGACTCTGTTCCTACAATTCTTACATACAAACAAGGTTTTGTACAACATGTATATATGATCAAATACATCACATCGTGAGAAGGAATCACAATGTAGCAGGGCACTCGCAAACAAGTGGTGCTACACTGTCCCCTCACCAAAGCTATAATAACAATTGCAACATCGAGTATAAAGTAACATTGTTAAACTAAACTGATCACATCATACCATCATGAAATAATTACTAATCTACGATATCACAATATACTAGTGCATCCATATAAAGCATCACAAATCAAATATAACCAAAATATCATATCATCATATCAATGTTATCATATAATATTAAAGAAAACCATAACATAGCCAAATAATATAACCACCACATAATGTATCATCAAACATCATAGGTAATGTCAAGTGCAACAAACCAACCAAACTATGAATCCACACACAACCAAATCGGTGAACTAATCACCATCACAAACCAAGTGTCAAACCAACACATAAGAGTATCAAAGATTATCAACAACATGAGGGGTATTACATCCTCCCCCCCTAGAACATGGCTTACAGCTGTAAGCCATTAAACAAATAAGGGTAAGCAAGCAAAGGTTGACTAGTTTGTTTTCAAATTAGCCAGGCTAGCCGCTTTAACAACTTCCTTACTGGAAGGTGTCCATTTCATTCTTTCTCGACGAAGTCTCCTTAGAGCTTTAGCCAAAGTCTCTAGGTCCGAAAGCATGGAGCATTTGGAATAATCATATCGAAGTTTGATTTTCCATAGCCATTTGACTATCAAATCATGGACCTTCTTTCGAGATTTTTTTCATATCTTCATCCTGGAAAAACACCAAGGGATATATTTTAGTTTAAAATCCACACTCACCGCATGCACACACAAATTAACTTCACAGAGAACACAACACAAGACTACACAAAAGTATCATAGGAGGTAACACACGGGTCCAAAATGCATTTTTGGTAGGAAGAATATCGGTGCATTGCACACTACACTGAGGGTCCTATCCTTTCCACTGGATTTCTACACCTTTCGGCCTACATCACCTAGAGAAAAACTCAAAAAACCAATTGCAGATTACACAAACAAAATGACACACCCTCAATAGTACGAGCAACTAGGTCAACACAATGGGCTCATAGTTCCCCAGTGTTTGAACCTGGCTCTGATACCATGTGTAATGCCTTTCCTTACAACCCCAAAGAAAACCTATACTTCTAACATTTATGGGACAATTTTTTTTTTTTTAAACAATTAAATTGTATAAAGTATTGTATACATTAAATTTAAAAGATTACAAATTAACACCTAAGTCCTTTGGGGTACACGAGGTCACATCGCATTAAACCAACCCATAACGAAAGTTACACCTAAAGTTAAATAACTTAACTAACTTTACATCCATCATAGACATTATAATAACCATTTTCAAGAGATAACAAGATTAAATTCACTAAACTTCCATGCATTCATAAACATAAATATAAATACATCACATGTTACAAAACCATATTCAATCTCATAAGTCATAAATAATTACAAAGGTACATTTACATTACATCATATTTTAATACATTGCATGTTCATATACATGAGTTACACCAAAATCTTCCATACATGTGGGATAGATACATCATACAAAGAATATCTGAAATACATGATGAATATCAGATACAAGCTCCATCTGAAAGATATGGTGCAGATGAACACTAATGGGGAACCCAACGAGGTGTGGAGCACGTTCTACCTGACCACGTGGGTTTTAGAAAAACCCACCCCTCGTGCTCAGAGGTAACAAGGAAGTGACCATGACCAAGGATGCCAACAAGACTAGACTCTAATAACAGTAACATAGTAATAGTAACTCCAATAGCAACAACAAGAGATTACATAGATCATAAACAACAACAACCAAGATCCAATCATAATAAACACAAGACCATAAAACACATCATGAATAACTCAAAGGAAACAACCATTAACCACTTTTAGAGGCAAGTAAGAAAGCAAACCATAAGGGAAACTAGTGGAGAGTGTCATCGTATAGTCCTACATGAGGCACCGACCCCCATCTATGGTTTTCCTAGCCCTTCCTCCTACTTGAGACGCTGACCCCATAGGGTGACTCATGTGGAGCCATTAACCTCTCATGAAGACGAGGTAATGACCTTGCCAACTACAACCTTCTCAGTCTACCATTAGTTTTCGAAAGCCCTATTGGATAAACGAGGTATCCAAGATTACCTTATTATGTTATTACTACCCATCCCCTTAATTCTTTTATTATGTTTTCACTTTTTTAATCTAACTCTTACATGGGTTATCCTGGCCCTTCCTCCTTTTGAGGTGCTAATCCCCATGAAAAAGCCACTCTCCCTAGAGACCCAAAACATAAACAAAATCAAGGGTTGTACCAACATAAATCGAACATTAAATCTCAATAGAAAACCTGCGAGGCATTACCCATCTTGCTAAAAACACATAATCCGAGTCTCAACAATTCTCGTACAACCCTTTCAAAATACTGATACTCAATAACTTGCCACATCTAAAGTACATAAAGAGAGATACATCGATTAACAAATAAGCTCAAGCCTCTAGAATCCTAAGATTCACAATATCCCTAAGCGGGTTCCTAAAGCAAATTGGGTTCCCACATCGAAAAATCCAAAAATGATAATCAAGAAGCTAATGCTAATTTATAAGATTCCAAAATACAAAACAACACCATAATTTTCACCCATTGCAATAACGAAATCAGACTCCCAGATTCAACAATTTATTTAATTCCATTCACAATTATACAATAAACTTTAATCCCCAATTTTTAATAAAATATTTTTGAAATAAAGACTTAATAATAATTCTGCTATTTAAATATGTTTTGCCAATTTCCAAGAACAAATTTCTTCATAAGCATAAAAGAGACTATATATCTACATATTTATATTTTATTTATATATATATATATATATATAATATAATTACACATATATATACATATATAAATAAAACATATATATAAGCACATACACATTATGATTATTTTATTTTATTCTTTTATAAAATCTGGGAGAGAAAACTTTGATTATAGACAGGCTAATTATATATATATGCATGTATATATATATATACATGTATATATATATATACATGCATATATATACATGCATATATATATATATATATATATGTATGTATGTATGTATGTATTTATGTATATATATATAAACAGAAAAAGTAATAATTTTTTTTTCATTTAAATGGAGAAAAGCCACTAGTATGGCTGTGGCTATGTGCAGTCCTAGGGACTGCTCATAGCAGTCCAAAGGATTGTTGCGTACAACAGTCTTTGACTGTAGGTGCAACCCAATACAATACGGCTGGGTAGGGGTACAGTGAAGGCCAAGCCCCACCCAACAAACAATAAAGGAATTCTGCTGCGTTAGTGTACTACGACCCCCAACCAAAATAAATTCGTAAAAATTTATATATATATATATATGTACACAGTTGTGTGTATTTATATATATGAGTATATATATCTATGTGTGTGTGTGTATCATCAAGAACATAGTACTGTGAAAATTGGAAATCATATTTGTTTATATATATATATATAATATATGCATATATGTATATCCATGAATCTATGTATATATATGTGTGTATATATATTAATTATATATATATATAAACACATAAATCCATTAAATTTAGAGAGGCAATAATTTTCTGATAAAAAAATTATGAAAATCCATAACATTTTCAGAGATTCAACAATAAATTTCTCCCAATTATGCGTTACCCAAAAGATTTCTAAAAACCCCAGAAGATTTTTTCCTTTTTATAGAACAACATGATTGCCAATTCAAATTTAACAAGCAATAAAGATCAATAAAGGAACCTAGAGTCCTATGCTTTCTAAGAAGTTGATGAAGCTTTCTTTTGATTCGAACCAGCCTTTTCGAAGAGCTCCCTTTCCTTCTACAGAATGTCTCCACTAGATTCTTTGATCCAAATTTCAATATATTTTTCTATTCAAAAGAGCCTTTTCCCTAGAACAATGAAAGGGAAACAATTTTTACAGAGACCAAAGAGAAGATGCAAATTTTTCCAAAACTAAATAATTTTTGAAGCTTCTGTCAATTTTTCTGTGAATGAAAACCTCTCATTTTTGCTATTAAATAAAAATATATCCACCTCTCTTTTTCAAAAACTCAAAAATTAGAATTAAGAGAAGTTTTCTATTTCTTCACGAGCTTTTCAGCCCAAAAAAACTCAACATTCATTGGTCCTTTGATTCTTTTCTTTCTTTTTCTTTTCTATTCAAATTGTACTTTTTAATTTTAATTTCAATTTTGCTAATTTATACTTGCAATTCACACAATTTAACTTATTTAATTATTTTATTCCATTAATTATCCTCAACATGCTATTTTCATTAAATTATCTAAATACCAATTTAAATAATTTAATTTACACCTTTCAATTTATTTATCTTTAATAAATTACATGACTTTTAATTTAATACTTTTATATTTTAATAAAACTATTCCATTAACTATTATTAGCATTTATTTTAATCATTTAATTATTTAAATTACATCATACTACAACACCAACGGAAAATAAATAACATAAATACATTCACACAAAACAACTATCATAAAATGCAAAAATTACTAAGGTCAAAGACACACAATACCACTAGACATATAATGGGTTGACAAACTTGGGACAGGGTGACTTCCTTGTCATCTCTCTTTCAACTGCATGCCCGTTGGTTTAATTTAATGCTCGCCCTATCCTGTTGAAGCATGTGGAATCAAGACTTTATTCCTACAATTCCTGCATACAAACAAGGTTTTGTACAACATGTATATATGATCAAATACATCACATCGTGAGAAGGAATCACAACGTAGCAGGGCACTCGCAAACGAGTGGTGCTACACTGTCCCCTCACCAAATCTATAATAACAATTGCAACATTGAGTATAAAGTAACATTGTTAAACTAAACTGATCACATCATACCATTATGAAATAATTACTAATCTACTGCATCACAATATACTAGTGCATCCATATACAGCATCACAAATAAAATATAACCAAAATGTCATATCATCATATCCATGCCATCATATAATATTAAAGAAAACCATAACATAGCCAAATAATATAACCACCACATAATGTATGTAACATCCCTCCATTTTGGGCTCTTTGATCAGCAGTGTTCTTCTTTGTTATGTTGTTTTTGTTTATGCTTTGACTTTGGTACTTGGTTACTATTTGATCACAAAATGTAAAGCAATGCAAATGTTATATTTTGATGTGATGGTATTTTACTCTTATGTTATCTTTATGGCATACTTTGGATTAACTTAGCAGATATTTGAATTAATGATGCTTAATGCTTTTGATTATTTTATTAATGTTAGATTCGTCAGTTAGTAATTTTGTATTAGTGAAGGGGACGGGATTGTACCAATCACTTGCGAGCACCCTTCGATTATGAGATTTCCTCTTCATGGTGTGTTTGATCATATTATATATATATATGCATGTTCGATATACTCTTTGTTCACAGGTTGACAGGTATAGGACATCGACTCCACCTGATTCCACAGGTTTGAGCGTGTCCATTGACCAATGGTATTCAATTGGGAGATAGTAGCTAGGTTTTCCATGCCAAGTCATGACCCTAGTCATAGTGTGTCATCGTGTTTTAGTTGGGTTAAGTTGCTTCTTCGTTGTTCATTTCTCCTTGATCTCATTTAAATTGGAGGTTGAAAAAGGTAAATAAATGGCTTTATGTATTTAGTTGTTTATTAAATTTATCTAGTTATAATGTTATAAATGTTATTTAATTTATTAATTAATTTAATTTAATTAATAAAATGATCTAATATTGGATTAGATTTATTTTATTGATTAATTAAATTAATTAGGTTGAAATGAATTAAGTTATCCATTTTGGAAATTAAGAGTGTTAAATGATTTTTGAAAAAGAAAATTTTAAAAGTTTAAATTCTTTTAAAAGGAAATTTTAGAAGTTTCAAATGCTTTTGAAAAGGAATTATTAAAAGTCTTAAAAGTTGTAAATTCTTTTGAAATGAAATAATTAAAAGTTTTAAAGTCTATTTGGAAAAGAAATTTTTTTAAATGTTAAATCCTTTTGAAAAGCAATTTTGGTTTTAAAATTTTAAAATTCAAAATATCTCCAAAAATGCAATAACTTTGGTAGATGGGATATTTTAGGATTTATTGACTAAATTGGGGAAAAACTTATGGGAGCCATTCCTTTTGGATTTTGGATTTAAAAATTTCAATTTTGGAGAGAAATTGCTGTAAAGAAAAAAAGGGTTTTGTTCTGTTCTGATTCAATCTTGGATTTGAAGGTGGAGACTTGGAAGGAGATCCGGAGTTTTGAATTGGCAAAAAGATTAGCATCAAATTTTTTCATCAAACTTCAAGATCACATGTTCTTTCTTGTTTTAAATGCTTTGAAATTTTGGTTTTTTCAATTTGAAAACTTGGTTGTAAACAAATCTGTAAACTTCTATTGAAATCATGGGAAAAGAAAACAAAAAAAGATTCAAATAGAAAATTGAAAGATGAACAAAACAAATTTCTTTTATGAATTTGAAATTATGAATTTATGCTTGAAAATGCTTTTGCTGGGTATTTTATTCTGTAGAAAATTTTACCAATTTGGGCTGTGAAATGGAATATATATATGCACATGTAGTTTGCATATAAAATTTGGATGTTGTTGGCTAGAAGTTTTTCATTGAAAAAAAAATGTTTTTATAATTTTTTTTTTTTGTGTCAAATCCGTTCTAGGAGTTCCCCCTTAACAGGGGGTTTGGTTTTTGTTTAAAATTAAAAAAATTAATATAAAAAATATTTTATTGTTTATATGTTAGGGCTGGGAGGCTGCCCCATAGTCGCCCCCCATCCATGGGAGGCACTGGTTGTGAAGGCACCGCCAGTGCTACCTTCACAGGCAGTGACCCCCATGCTGGGGAGGGGATGCGTAGCAGGTCCCAGCAGGGGTTGCGTCCCCTGTTCTAGGGGTTGTGCAACAGCTAACGCACTTATTGTTTCTTTTTCTTTTTTTATATTATAAATTATTTTATATATATTATATATATGGTTTATAATATATATTATATATATATTATTTAATTATAATATATATATATAATATGTTATATAAATATATATGTATATATATATATTTATTTATATATGTTTTCTTTTAAAAAATTTAAAATATAAGTATATATATTTTATATATTTATGTGTATATTTCCTTGATTTAATTAATTACTAAATTGGAGTTGATTTAAATAATGTTTATATAATTAAATATATATGTATATAATTGTATATATACACATTGAGTATACAATTATATATATGTATGTTTAACATATATTTAGATCTAAATATATTGATCTTGTGATGGTTGTTTTATTATAAATGATGCATAAAATTTATTTTATAATCAAATGATTCATTTAAAAATTTAATTTTGATTATTATGGATAATCGAGGCAAATGGAATTAAATTATTAATTTTAAACTCCTTAATATTGCCAATGTGATTTGATTTACTTTTGAGTATGTGCAAATAATGTTAATTATTTAATTGATTGCATGCACTATGTCATTGGTTGGCTTGGATTTAGGAAATCCTAACATTAGTTTATTGAGTTTCCTAAAATGCTTTCTAAGTGATGTTTTTGTTCATTCTTGATGTTGGGCAATTGAGTCATTTGTTTATGCAAGTCTTCTAGATGGGGTTTTAATCATTTGGGGTTATCTGTTATGTAAGTCTTCCAGATTGGGTTTTCTTTGGACTTTGTGGATTGCCATAAAATGTTAGTCAACCTTGGTATTGTCTTGGGTAGTGCATATAGATGTATCCTGTTGTTTTTTCTGGTTTTCAGGAACAAGGATGGTTTGTGCCTCCTTTGGATTAGGAGTGGTTTATGTGGTCTGCGCCTCCTTTGGAAGGAGTGGATTATGTGTTTTGTCACCTCCAAGTGTTTGGAGTGGGTTTCGTTATATGTGGCCTTCTTGGATTAAAGTGGTTGTCTTATCTAGTTTACCCATTGAATTGTGGTTTTGTATCATGTTTGTTGTTGATAGGAGAGTGGCTCTATGTGGGGGTCTGACACACAGAGGGGCGCCAGGATAACTCACTTATGGTTTAAGTAAGTGATAACTTAAAAAGAAATAATGAAAAACTCTCAGACTAATTAAGATAATGAATGCCTCTCTCATGACTCATGCACTTATGAAGGCTTGAGATGAGACAAGAAGCATAGTTTGTATGAGGGTTTGACAATTGGTAGAGGCAAGCTAGGGTAACCCAAGATGGGGGTCCAGTAACCTAGGAAGGTTGAGCCAGGGTAACTCATAGAAAATAATGTGTGACACTCTCTCTATGTCAACCAGAAGTCATTTTTGTTGTGCTGCGTTGATGATCACTATTCTCTGGAAGCATTGTAACCATTGTGTTAAGTGTTTTTGTGTTTGTATTTGATTCATTTAGTTATGTATTAGCATGTGTCTAGAGGTAGATTGTCTTGTATAGGAATTCCTTGTTACTATCTCCTAGCACAGGGGGTGAGCCTTCGGGTATCACATGATTGGGTGGAACGCGCACCTTAATCCGTTGGGTCATTCTTTTGTTCATGTGGATGAGATTTCTAGTTGGAGAGCTCGTGGGATCCAGTTACTTTTCATGCTTTATTCATTTAAGTTGTTATTGTAATTTATTACCCCTCAATTGTATCGAGGTGGAAAATGTAATTTGTAACCTTTTTTATTGGATTTACCTCATTCAGGGAATGAGTGTTGTAATCGTATTGTAAATTATATTATTGGAAACATGTGGTATCTCTTATGCCTTTGATGTAATTTTATCATGTATGGAATGTATGTGTATTTAATTTGTTAAGTAATTAAATGTTATGGTTTTAATTCATGTTTCTTGTTTGGGTTTAAGTAAACTCAGTCTGTAACCTTAGGGGTTGTTGGAAATGGGTAGTGAACTTGCATGTTATTTGTTTTAACAAAAAAAAAATCATTGTGTTTGAGTAGTTAATTGTAGCTTCTCCTAGGGTTGTGTGGCAGGGCGTTACAATGTATCATCAAACGTCATAGGTAATGTCAAGTGTAGCAAACCAACCAAACTATGAATCCACACACAACCAAATTAGTGAACTAATCACCATCACAAACCAAGTATCAAACCAACACATAAGAGTATCAAAGAGTATCAACAACATGAGGGGTATTACATACTCCCTTTCTTTGAGAATGGTCTCCAATACCATTTCCTTTTGTAGGAAATCGACTCAAATCAAAATGACTTTAGAGGCCTTGGTTGCATTTGTCAAGATTTAGAATTTAACAGAGTTTGTTGCTTAAGTGGAGACTTCTTTGAGGCTTGTTGTCATTTTCCCCAAATTACCATAGTAGAGTACTAGAAAACCATATTAGTCAATGCACTATTATTTACATTAATACATAGTTAATTAATCAGAAGAACCTTCTGTATTGTAAAAAGTAAGAATTTCATCAACCTTAAAACTTTCTTTCACTACTACTTTTTACCCATCCCTGAATAAGGGTTTCTTTTCTACATGTAACGTAGGTCATTAGTCACACAATAAAAAAAGTAACAAAAAAAAAAAAATTCTTTGTAAGCTAATGAAAATTTGAATATTTTCTTCCACTCTCCACCCAACCATCGCTGACTCAATATTAGATCACTCAGAGCTGCATTTCTTTCGAAAGCTCACACATAGCAAAATTTCTAGCTCACACAGAGTGGTTCAAGACTCACACAGAGTTGGCTGGCTCACATAGAGAACTAAAGCATTGGAACTAGGATACTCTTGAATTTCATTATAAAATTAAGAATTTTAAATAATGAACTAAAAATTATAAATCTCGAATTTCATTGTAAATCTAAAAATTTCATGATTTTGAACTGAAATAAAAAGTTCAACATGGACTAGCTTCTTACCTATCTTCTTCCAGTTTTCTTCTTCTTCTCCCTTTGTTATTCTTTTTGCTTCCCTTATTTGTTCTCCATCCTCCTTTTTCAAGAAACCATTTTTCTCTTGTTTCTTCAAAAAAAATCCCCCAAGAAAACTCCAAAAAAAAAAAACTATATATTTTATGTATTATTCTATTCCATAATCTATTTTGCAATTCTATTCTATTTTATAATAAATAAAAAAACCTCTTTACAATGTATATATATATTTAAAACACCAAAACCTCATATTTATTTGCATTTCTTTATCTAAAACAAACATAATATTAAATGTTCAATATTCATCTTTAGTCTTTTCACTTTGCCAATTAAATGTCCCAATTTTTTTTTCCATGCCTCTATATTACTCCCCCTCTAAGCTCTTAGCTTCCTCCTAGAAGCTAACCAAAAAGATAAGGAAATAAATATTTCATTCTGTTAAAATCCTCCCAAGTAACAGTTGATCCTTCATAGGGGTCCCATTGGACCTTGACCTGCTCCAACTTTCGTCCCTGTAGGCTTAGGGTTCTTTGTTCCAGGATGCGAACTGGCTCCAATGTTAACTGCACATCCTGTGCCACCTGTAAAGCATTCCACTCCAATACATGAGAAGAATATGGTACATATTTCTTAAGCAAATATACATGAAAAACATTATGAATGCGTGATCAGTTGGGTGGTAGTGCTAAGCAATATGCAACTAGGATCATCCTTTCCAAAATTTCAAAAGGACCCACATATCTAGGTACCAACATAGAGCCTTTCCCATAATGGATAGAGCTCTTAAAAGGTCTCATTCATAGAAAAAATTTCTCTCCAAATTTGAATTCATGATCCACCCTCCTATTATCTTCGTATTGCTCTTGTTGATCCCGAGCTATCTACAACTACTAGTGAATACAGATAATCTGTTGTTCCATTTCCCTAACAAGTTTAGGACCAATAACAACTCAATCCTCTAGTCAATCCCAACTTAAAGGAGTTCTACAGGGTCTACCGTAGAGGTCCTCATAAGGTGCCATATTAAGAGATTTGTGATGGCTATTGTTATAAGAAAAATCTACTAAATGCAAATAATATTCCCAGTAGGATTGTTGATCCATTACATACATCCATAGCATATCCTCCAAAATCTGATTTACTCTTTCAATTTGTCCATTAGTTTCTGGATGATAGACAGTACTGAAGCTGAGTTGAGTTCCCAAGGCTTGCTAAAGTGTGGTCCAAAAGGTTGAAGTGAAGATAGGATCCCTATCAAAGATGATTTTCTTAGGCACACCATGAAGTCGAACTATGTCATGAAGAAATACTCTAGCAACTGAAGAACATTATAGGAAGAGCTCATTGAAGAGAAATGTGCTACTTTCATTAATTTATCCACAATCACCATAATGGGATCATGCCAACGAGCAGTGAGTGGCAACCCTACAATAAATTCCATTGAAATTACATCCCATTTCCACTCTAGAATTGCATGTGGGTACAATAGACCTGCTAGGTGTTGATGTTCTGCTTTTACTCTTTGACACTCCAAGCAGTGAGCAATAAAATCTGCAATATCTTTTTGCATTCCTATCCAAAAGTATAGTTTCCAGAGATTTGTATGCATCTTCTTGATGCCAAGATGAGTGGCATAAGGTGCCCGATGAGCCTTAATCATAATCAAACCTCTAAGGTCTCCAAACAACTAAACATATATATGTCCATGATGTCGGAGTAACCCATTAGCATCCACAAAATAACCCTCAAACTTACCTTTCAGAGGACTTTGGAATTGAACAATCTCACAATACAAAGCATCCTAAGGTAATAGCCCTAAAATATGCTCTTTGAGATCTTTCTTAATAGTTAGGGCTAACAATTCATGATGCCGCCTATTGAGAGCATCAACTACGACATTCTCTTTTCCTTTAATATATTGGATCTCAAAACCGTATTCACATAAATATTCCATCCATCTACGCTATCTAGCATTCAACTCCAATGGTCTGAATGCAACTCAAATCTATGGCCAAGCAGGAAATGTTGTCATTTGGTCAAAACATGAACCACTGCCGCCAACTCCAAATCATGCGTTAGATAATTAAGTTCATGATTTTTTAGTTTGTGGGACTCAAAGGCTATGGCCCATCCCTATTGTATGAGAACAATTCCAATACCTTCAATAGATGCATCTGTGCAAACTACAAAGTCACCAATAGGGTTGGGAATAGACAAAATGGGTGTGCTAGTAAGATTTTCTTTTAAAATTTGGAATACTCTTTGGCATTGTTCTGACCAAATGAATTTATTGCCTTGACGTTGGAGAGATGTGATTGGGTGTGCAATCTTGGAAAACCCTTCAACAAACCATCTATAATAACCAGCTAGGCCCATAAAGATTTTGACCTCAGCTACATTAGTGGGAGCAGGCCATTCCAAAATGGCTTGAATCTTGGAAGGGTCCATAGAGATACCATCACCATAAATAACATGTCCAAGATACTGGATCTCAGTTTGGAAAACATAACACTTATCAATGTTCGCATACAAATGATTTTCTTGCAGACAATGTAACACCTATTGTAAATGCTTTTCATGATCCTCCATAGTGCGTGATATATCTTCAAGTAAAATAACCAAAATCCAATCTAAAAAATTTCAAAAAGCCCCATTCATTAGACTCATAAAAAATTTCGGTGCATTGGTCAACCCGAAGGGAACAATAGTAAACTCATAATGACTATATCTTGTGTGAAATGTTGTTTTATGTATGTCAGCTTCAACAATTCCCAATTGATGATATCTAGACTTAAGGTCTATCTTAGAGAAAATTTTTGCCCCTAAATCTAATCAAACATGTCATCTATCCTCGACAAAGGATATTGATTCTTGATAGTGAGCTTATTAAGCTTCCTATAATCTATGCAAAGCCGAAGAGTTCCATCCTTCTTTTTAATAAAAATCATAGGTGCACCCCACAAAGATACACTAGGATAGATGTGACCTTTTTCTAGAAATTCATCAAGCTGCAATTTTAGTTCTTGTAACTCTTATGTGATCATCCTATAGGGATTCATAGAAATTGGTTGAGCTCCAGGGACCAAGTCTATGTGAAAATCAAATTCCCTTTTAGGCGGCATACTAGAAAGTTGAGAAGGAAACACATCAACAAACTCACAGAGAATAGCATGATCTTCCAAAGAAGTATCAGGTTTTTCTTTCGATCGGTCGCTGATGGAAATAACAAAGAATTGGCACCCTTTCCTCATACATCACTTAAGCTACATTGTTGAAATCATCCTAAGGGATACTGGTCTCTGGATTCCAAAAACAACTACCTTATTACCCAGATCATCCAAACACTCAATACACTTGCGTTGATAGTCTAGTTTTTCTTCATGAGTATTCATCTAATCCATACCTAAAATTATATCATAAGACCCCAAAGGTATCACTTGGAAATATTTTTTGGTAGATAGTGAACCAAGCTCTAACTGATAATCTCTAACTAATGAGTCAATTGACATTCTAGCTCTGGAGGCTAACTCCACATCCCAATTCACATTTTGCTTAGCAACCACAAGCCCACACTTCTTCACTACAGATAGGGAAATAAATGAATATGTTGCTCCTGAATCGAAAATAAAAGATATAGTAACCTTACTAATTTTTTTGGGAACCTCAATGATGGATGCTTGACGATAAGCTTTCCAGTTTTCTATTGCTGCAAAAAATTGATGAGATTTTCCAATATCACCCATGGTAGGTTCAGATGCTATTGACTATTGGACTCCTGAAACTATCTTATTGTGTGGAAATTCCCATGCAAAGTGTCCCTTACCACCACAATTGTAACAAGTGTGGTTTGAATTGGACTAGAAAACTGATCTACCTATACTAATATTATTTCCTCGAGTATTCTATTATGTAAAAGTTGCTTCATTGTATTGTGTCTGATTCCTATGATCTCCTCTCTAAGTAGAGTTTTTCCATGACCCAAATGATCCTTTAGGTGAGAACCTAGCTTTCTGACTTCGCTGTGACTATGCAGGTCTAGATGAGTAAGAAGTCAAATTGTTTCAATCTCTAAAAGAATGGGACTGGTTGTGTTATAACATTGGAATGCACCCCATGATTGGTCTTGATGTCTCGACTATATTTCCTCCATAATAAGTGTGCTCTCTACTACTTGTTTCACAGTTGTGGGCTTAGACAAACGAACCGGTCCTGCTATATGGTGATTTAGTCCTCTTATGAAATGATTAACCATAAGCTTCTCATCCTAAATGTAATCCACATACTGTGACAACTCAAAGAATTTCTCCTCATGCTATGCTACAGTCATTCCTCTTTGTTGGAGATCATGAAATTCATCTATTTTTCATTGCCGAAAATGATCTGAAATGTATCTATCTTTGAAGGCCTCTAAGAAGGTTTTCCAAGTGACAATTTCAGGGGTTAAATGTCTTTTTCTCTCCTCCTATCACCACCAGGTATCTGCACTCCCCTTGAGTTGATGAATGGCCAACCTGGCCTTAAGATTACTTTCATAGGTCTTAAATGCAAAGTTCTTCTAAAGACTTATTGACCATTATTTAGCCTCCAATCCATTTGTAGATCTAGAAAATTGTTGTGGTTGCAACTGAAGAAAATTTTGTATAATCTTGTCCATATCCACTGCAGCCCCCCTAATTGCCTAGTTGTTACAAGGAGGTGGAGGGTAATGTCCCGACTTTGCTTCCTCAACATGTTTTGTTATGTTGTGACGTGGACTTCTACTTCTTTCTCGAGGTAAAAAATGGTGCTCAATATTTTGATGCTGGTTCGGTACTGGTAACCTTTCCTATATCACATTTACCAAATTTTGTATAGCTTGGAGTATTTGTGGCCCTTGATCCATTGGTTCATCAGGTTGACTAGGTTTATTTTCCGACATTGTTTTTTTTTTATTTTTGTGTACACAACCAAATGGGTCATTTAAAACAATTTAACCTTTACCCTAGATCTTCCTAGTGCTGAAACTTGGCGCTCTAATACCTATGTAATACCTTTCCAATATGTAATTTCTTGACAATAAAAATAAAAATAAATAAATAACATATGCAACAATATTGTTAAATGAAACAATAACAACCCAATTGAATATCAAGTGAAAAAGAAAATATAGCCTCATAACATGCTTAGATATACACGAGATTTTTCAGTCAATACTAAGATTAATAAATTCTAGACAAAGGAGCGTTATCCATCATTCACATTCAAAAAAATGAGTATAAACAAAAAACTTATTTGTCTATCTTATTACATTACTGCTACCCAATTTTCACCTACGAGCTCAATTAGGGCAACCTATGTTTCAGGTGTTCATGAAGACCAAATGGAGGAACACTTGCATCAAGGTTAAATTTTTCTAACTAGTTTGCTTCTTGTGCAGCTGCGGGGGAGTTTTGTTTTGATTCAGCATGTGGATTTAATGTGGCTCCCACAAGGGTTGAGCTCAGTGTGCAGATGTTCATTTTCATTGGGGGGTCCTCCTTTTTGTTTTTTCCTTGTTTTCCCCCTTTCCATTTTCTTCTCCTTGGGCCCTTTTTCTTTTTCTTTGTTCTGTCGGAGGCGGGATAGGGATGGAATCTGAACTTGAAACTTGAGGAAAGTTTCAAGTTCGGATTTGGTTCCACCTTCGCCCCCGCTGTGTTTTTCCCGGGATCGGTTTTGGTTCTGATCCCACCTTGCTTCCTTTTTTGGGGCTTTTTCTTTTTGTTCCGACAGACCCAAAATCGGGACTGATTCTGAACTTGGAATTCCTTCCAAGTTTTGTATTCCATTCCATTCCTGATCTTGGCTCCACCTTTTTGTTTTGTCTTGCGCGTCTTTGGTTTTGTTTCGACGAACTCGGAACCAGAACTAGAATCGAACTCTGAAACTTTTCTAAAGTTCTAGGTTCTGGTTCCGTCCTGGTCCTAGTTCTGCCGGTCTTGTTCTTTTCCCCTTTTTATTTTTTATTTTTGTCCGGGAGGTGCTTTCTCCCATTCATCTTTCTTCCTTCTTGTCCTTTCCTTCTTTTGAGTTTTTTCGGGGGGCGGGACCGGGTCAGAATCAGAACCTGAAACTTGAAGAAAGTTTCAGGGGAAGATTTGGTCCTAACACCAGTTCTGCCAGGATTCATTTGGTTTTTCCCCCGCTCTGACCCCGACCCCAGTTGTAGTTCCATCTTGGCCCTGCCCCCACTAGTTTTGGGTGTTCTCAGCAAAATGAAATGAGTTTGGAGGGAGGTCTCCCCGACCCAATGGTGTCTGAGTGACTAACAGAGGTCTCTACAAAAGTTGTACCATCGCTATAATGTCTCTCCGACTTATAAAATTCTCCCCGACAATGAGATGAGTTCACCGAAGGATATTGCCTTTAGAAAAAGGTCTTCCCGATAGCGATTGTCTCAGCAACCACTATGAATGTCAGTATGACTAATGGAACCCGCTATGACCTCTTGTCGATGAATGTTCATCTTGCCGATGGTGTATATGATAGCGATAGGACTCTTGGCGCTCGCTATGACTCTTGCCGAAAGCGGGTGTCTGGGTGATGAAATGTGCATATCGGTATAACTCCTGTGGCTCGATATGAGGTCCTGCCGATAGTCCCAAGCTATGTCGACTATCCTATGAAGTAGGCTTGCATTGGGGAGACATGATTAGTGTCTCACCAACATGCAATGTTGTTTGAGGGACCCTTTGACTGTCTGGAATATACAGGGCACGAGTTCAACCAATCAGATGGGAGCTAAGGACACACCATGCACTGTTTGACTACCTGACTCCCCCCGTGGACGAGATCGACAGAGCATAAGTAACGTGTATCTGCTCTGAGAATAAAATGATGAATTAGATTGATATTCGGAAGGTGTCATCAAGCAATAGAAAGGCAGAGACCACAGGGATAGTTGGGATGTCAACTGGCTAGAGCAGATCGGCATTAATGACCATGCCGCAGAGCATTCAAAGCGGCTCTGACGAAGTCCCGAGGATAGACATGAGACTAGAAGTTAATGCGGGCATTTCAAAAGATCAAGGAGGCTATTCCTGGGGTGATCTTTCACACTGACATAGGCAGCAGGGATGCAATCGAACACAACATTAACTACATGAAAAGATCTAAAGGTAGATCTTTATAAGGCACTGACTCATTTTGTAAACCCTAAGGTAGGGGCTGACACATCTTTTGTATATATGGCATTTTTGCCTCTTTTGTAAGGAGTTCTTACTTGCATATTCTTCTACTTTTGTGACTTCTGTGAGTCCTTAGAGGAGAATACTGAGTTTTGTAACTCATTTATAGACATTATATGTACAGTTTCACCTTTGAAGATCAATAAAGAAAGCAATTTTTTCCTTCTCAGTTATCTGTTTCATTGAGTGTGTTGAATGGTTGATAAATTTACATGCGAGTTTCTCTTATTCCTTGTTAATTATCTCATTAATAGCACCTTTAAGTAGAGGAGATGTGTATATTATAGGTTGTAGGTTATGTTAGTGATGCAAAAAGTTTTAGTTGTGAGGAGAATTAATCATCCTTCTAGGACTGCATGTATTTTATCTTTCTTATAAAACATTTATGCAATATCATATGAGTATTGAGTTGTGCATATCAACTTCTACTAGTTGATTGAAAATTGTGTGTTAAGCAGCCGTCCATGTCTGAACAAATTTGGTGTATCACCATAGTAGTTTTCCAATTTATGTATTCTTTCTCCCTTTATCTCACAAAGATCAGTAGTTAGGTGATACCATAGGAAGCCGACCTTCTCCAAAGGTTGACCTCTGTTTACAAGAAACCCACATCTTTAGAGGTGTTCCCATGTTACACTGAGGTGTTGAACATCAGGTTCAATAGGGTGCAATTTCAGGTGATAACAATTACAATTGTCCCAAAAGAGTTAACCAATAGACACTTTTTCCTTTTTTGTTCATGTCAGGGAAAAAATACTATTCCAAATAGAGTAGGCCACAATAAATTCCTCATAACACATGGAATTACTTGTAATTTAAGTTTTCTAATGCAAGAAGCAAATTTTAATTTCATGCTCTATTAGCAAACAAATATTTTTATTAACCTTGAGTACAACAGTGCTCTCTTTGTCAATGTTGATTTCCTTCACTCCTTAAGTCTTTAGAAATATTTTGTCCTTAAGTCTTTAGCAATCTTCAGTCCCTTGAGTCACAAGAAATTGTTTCATTCACTGCATTGTAGAAGGAATTAGCTGAAAATTTCATGAATCTTTAAGTTAAGAAATTTCCCAGTAACTATAATAAAGACTAGACTCGATGCCTATAAATTATTTATCTACATTATGGAAATACAACATTCAATAGGGAAAGTGTTGTAGCACAAAAATAAATCCCATATTACATGCAAGTAGAAGTACATGTGACATGAAAGTTCAGGTTTAAGGGAGTTTCAAGCCCTATATTTTCAAATTGGTTCTGAATTTCCCCACCTTGAAAATTGTGGTGTGCTACTCTGTTAATGTAATCGCTCTCTTTCTTTGAGAATGGTATCTAATACCATTTCCTTTTGTAGGTAATCGACTCAAATAAAAACAACTTCGGAGGCCTCGGTTGCATTTGTCAACATTTGGAATTTAATGGAATTTGTTGCTTAAGTGGAGACTTCTTTCAGACTTGTCATTTTCCCCAAATTACCATAGTAGAGTACTGCAAAACCATATCAGTCAATGCACTATTATTTACATTAATAAATAGTTAATTAATTAGAAGAACCTTCTGCGCTCCAAAAAGTAAGAATTTCATCAACCTTAAAAATTTCTTTCACTGCTACTTTTTACCCATCCCTGAATAAGGGTTTCTTTTCTGCATGCAATGCAAGTCATTAGTAACACAATAGCAAAAGTAATAGAATTTTTTTTTTTCATTCTAAGCTAATTAAAATTTGAATCTTTTCTTTTTCTCTCCACCCAACCACCCTCGAGCTCAATACTAGCTCACTCAGAGTTGCATCTCTTTTGAAAGCTCACACATAGCAAAATTTCTAGCTCACACAAAGTGGTTCAAGAATCACACAGAGTCGACTGGCTCACACAGAGCACTAAAGCATTAGAACCAGGATACTCTTGAATTTCATTATAAAATTAAGAATTTTCACCAATGAACTGAAATTTATAAATCTCAAATTTCATTGTAAATCTAAAAATTTCAACATGGACCAGCTTCTTACCTCTCTTCTTCCAGTTTTCTTCTTCCTCTCCCTTTTTTATTCCTTTTGCTTCCTTTATTCGTTCTCCATCCTCCTTTTTCAAGAAATTATTTTTCTCCTATTTCTTCATTAATAATTCCCCAAGAAAACCCAGAAAAAAAAAACTATATATTTGTTCGTATTATTCTATCCTGTAATCTATTTTGAAATTCTATTCTATTTTATATTAAAAAAACTCTTTACAATGTATATATATATATTTAAAACACCAAAACCTCATATTTATTAGCATTTCTTAATCTAAAACAAACATAATATTAAATGTTCAATATTTGACTTTATCTTTTCACTTTGCCAATTAAATGTCCCAAAAAACAAAATTTTCCATGCCTCTACAACCGAGGTTAGAGATAACCCAAAATTGAAACTCTTCTTCATAACTCTCATTGTGGGAGAGAAATTATTACACAATGCCATGATTGACTCTGATGCTAGCACTACAGTCATGCCCAAGCAGATAGCTGAAGTGCTAGGACTTAGCTATGAGATTTTAAGGAGGGGGGTTATGCAACTTTATGGGAACAAATTCAAAACCATAGGTGTCATCAAAGACCTCCCCCTGAATCTGTTCTCCTACCCTAGCATCATAGTTCCACAAGATACTATGATCATAGACATTCCCCCTATGTTTGGTCTCTGCTTGTTTGGAGAATTCACTTCAAAGATAGGAGGGTATATTTCTTTGGATTGGTCACACTTAATCCTAAGGACCAAGCATGGAGCTAAAATAAAAATAGTGTCCAAATCTCTACATTCAAAACATGTGGCCAATGAAGCTATGATCAACTTTGAGGCTACTCATACCTCTTTCACTAAGGAGAAAACATATTGCACTGAGTTGCTAGAAGATGAGAAGGTAATTGAAGATTAGACTGATCAAGAAGAAGTTATCTTGAGCAAATATATAGATGCTGACCCTTTCAAAAAATATCATGCTACTGGGCTAGGAACCTATGTCATCTATGATGAAGATCAAGTTCTTTCAAAGGCTTTGAAGGAACTCGAAAGTAACCAAGATTTAGAGCTATGGACATTACACTTTCATGGAGCAATATGCAAGGTGGGTGCAAGAGCCAGGATATGTTTGATATCCCCTTACAATGAAAAGACACTTTGGTCTTTCTGCTTCTAGTTCACTTGTTCGAACAATGAAGCTGAATATGAAGGCCTAGTGCAAGGTCTAAGTCTTGTAGAGTGGATGGGAATTGAGAAATTAATAGTGTTCAAAGATTCTAAACTAGTGATCAACCAAGTCTGTGGGTTTTTTGCAACCAAGAATGTCTACATGAGATCCTATAGACATAGAGTTTGGGACCTAATAGAAGGTTTCAAATCCTTCAACATTCAGACAGTGCCCAGAGGAAAAAAATGTTGATGCAGATTGCATAGCCACAATTGGATCTTAGTTTGACCCCACTTCCAACCTAATTCATGAAAAAAACTCTGTACGAGTGATAGTCTAACCAGAAATTCCAAACAATGATCAGAGCTGGCAGGTATTTGACAGCAATGAACACATCACCTCATTCATCCAACAGTCAGGAGAATTTTTTGACCAACTCCAACCAAAGATTTCCGAAGCCTACGATGAACAAATTATTTAGCTAAGGTCTAATAAGCTTTCAAAGGGACTTGTCACTCTTGAAAATTTGTTTGATTATGACTATGCAAGAAATGATAAAAGGAAGTTTGTAGTGGATAAAAATGACTATGTAGACCTTCAGGTTAGAGATGGAAGAAATCTTAAAGTCGAGAAAGATGTTCCACATCATGATAAGGAGAGGCTCATCAACTTTTGTGAGAAATATCAAGGAGTAGTGTCTTGGTCATATGATGACCTTAAGGGATACAATCCCAACATCATCCAACATACAATAAAGTTGACAGAAGGTGCAATACCAATCTACCAAATACAAAGGACAGTGAATCCCAAGATTGAAGTGTTAATGGCACAAGAGCTGACAAAGCTAATTTAGTCTGAGATTGTCTTCTTCGTCAAGCACAACACATGGGTATCCAACTTGGTTCCAATCCAAAATAAGAATGGAGATATCCACTTATGTGTTGACTTTTGGGACCTGAAAATAGCATCTCTAAAAGACCACTATACACTTCCTTCTATGGAGTCAATCTTACAAATAGTGGCAGGGTTGGAAATGATTTTTTTGCTAGATGAAATCTCCAATTCCAATCAGATCTGAGTTAAAGAAGAGGACCAACACAAAACAATGTTCACTAGTAATTGGGGAATGTTCATATATGCTAAAATTCCCTCTGACCTTTCACATGTAGGAACCACTTTTCAGTGGGCCATGGATATCACTTTCAACGAATTGATTAACAAGATTATCCTAATCTATTTGGATGATCTAACTATTTTATCCAAACATAAGGATGATCACTTCAATCACCTTGAGATGGTTTTCAAAAAATTCCAAGAGTTTGGGGTATCCCTGAACCTAAAAAAATGTGTCTTCAGAGTATCGAAAGGCAAGCTATTGGGACATGTAGTGTCCAAAGAAGGAATCATAATTGATCTCGAGTGGGTGAAAGCAATTAAAGAACTTCCCCTACCGATCAACAAAAAGGGAGTCCAATCTTTCTTGGGGAAGGTAAATTTTGTGAGAAAATTCATTTCAAATTTTGCAAGAATAATAAGATCAATCAACCTGATGTTGAAAAAGGATCAATTATTCAAATGGACTAAAGAAGCTAGAGAAGCCTTCGACAAGGTTAAGGATGTTATTTCTTCAACTCTTGTGCTAGTCAATCCAGACCTATCAAAGGACTTCATAATGTATGTATTCAGTAGCAAGTTAAGCATCAGTACTGTATTAACTCAAAAGGATGATGAAGGAAAGGGAGAACACCCAATGGCATTTCACTCCTAGACCCTAAAGGAATATGAGACAAAATACAACATCATCAAGAGGAAAGCCTTCATAATAGTCAAGGGGATCAAGAAGTTCCCACACCTAATATCTTGCAATAAGGTGATTGTTTATGTCATAAATTCTAGTGTGTATGGATATATCATGGAGGGAGAAATCACCAAAAAAAGGGCTATTTGGATCACTAAGATCCTTGAATATGACATTGAGGTCAAGCCTAGAAAGACCATTCGAGGATTAGGACTGTGCAAGTATTTGGTGCACGATGAAGAAATAACAATCAAAGAAGGGCAACCAGAGCTGGTTCTAACAAATTAGTTTGAGTCCGAAGGCTGCTAGATGGCAGACAGGGTGAGCTTCATGCACAGGAAAAAATTCCCCAGGCCTTCCTTCTGAAAAGAGAAAATTCTACCGACTACATAATAGCGGATATGCACTCATCGAAGGGATCCTTTTCAAAAGGAACTTTAATGAATTTTTATTGTGGTGTGTCACCATAGAGAAAGTGAAAATGATTCTTGACACTTTTCACAGTAGTCCCATGGGCAAACACTTCTCTGTGAATACCACCACCATCAAAATCATGTGCATTAGATACTTTTGGTCTACACTATTCAATAACTCATACTCCCTAGTAAAAGTCTACAAGGAACGTCAATTCTTTGCTGGAAGAAGGAAAACTTCGTAATGCCTCTCAACCCGATCGTGGTTGATGAACCATTTGTGCAATGGGGCCTTGATGTCATTAGAATGATCAATCCTACCTCCAACACATGACACAAATGGATTCTAATGGAAATAGACTACTTCACTAGGTGGACTTAAGCCATGCCCCTAAAGATTGCGACTGAGGTAGGATAGTGGATTTCCTTGAGGAACTAGTGACGAGATTCGGCCTGCCGAAAACCATCATCTCTAACAATGCCAAGGCTTTCCTAGGCTCTAAGGTATTGTAGACATGTAAAATATACTGATTGATCCTATACACTTGATCCTAATTTACTAACACCAGTTCATCCTGAATCATCTCCTTTACTAACCATTTAATCAAATAATCTTTATTTTATTAAATACATCATGTTTCATCTGTTAATCAAATAAATCAATTTTATCTGATTAAATCATCATCTCCTATTAATTAAATAAATAATTTTGTTTAATTAATCCTATAGTCCCCCTTTTAATCAAATAATTCATTTTATTTAATTAGGTTCTAAAGTCATCTCCTTTAAATTAAATAAATTAATATTTATTTGATTTAAATCTAACACCATCCTCTTTAATTAAATAAACCAAACTTTATTTAATTAAGTCTAAAATCATTATTCCTCTCATTTTGATTTATTTAAATCCTAAAATCTAAATCACAATGTCAAATCAGCTAGCTTCCATTAAAGTTAATTAAATCCTGATTAATACTAACACTAATCCCTCAAATCCTTTAGCTTTTGCAACTTGCTCATGAAAATAAATTTAATAAATTTATAAATCTCCTATTTTCATTCAAAAAGGCATCAAAGGATGGAATATTCTCCAAGTTTGTATTATCCCCCCAAAAGTACTTGTCCATCCAGCAAGGCATTAAAGGCCTCTTACATGTCCTTTTCTTGAGCCAAGTGACATTTAATTCATCTTTCATCTCCCTCCAACATGTCACTTCTCCAATTTTGAATTTCCAGCTAATTGCATTTAGCATGCACATTGATCAAAATGTGTTCCACTTGTCTTTAATAGCATGTTGACAAGTGGTACAATACCATTGGGTCAAGTTTAGTCCCACATTCATCCCATTTTGCATTCCTTCATCCTTCTCCATTATAAATAGAGACCTTCTCTATTTGTTTGATCATCCACAATCCATGTAAAATCACTATGCTCATTTGAATCCACCATTATGATCAATATCATCCATATTGCATCAAAGTTTTCATAGAGTTTCATCAATCATAACTAGGTTACCAACATTTTGAATGAAGGAGCACACGATCACCTTCAAACTTGTAAGGAATTGGGAAAGGGATATTTTCCACATCAAAATAGCACCAATTCCCCCATGGGATTGAGAGTTTGAACATTTGAATAAGATTTAGTTTACTTTCATTTGTGTTCATTTTATTTCTTGTTCTTTATGTTTCAAATGAATCTTATGGGGAATGATGGTTTTGATTTGCATAATGGACTAATATTGTGTTTGTTGTTCGTGTTTTTATAGGTCTAGATCCACCATTCACAGGTATGCCAATTTGCACTCACACATGACATATTCTTGAAAATATCATCATCCACCATTCACAGGTATGCCAATTTCCACTCACACATGACATATTCTTGAAAATATCATCAAACTACTACCCATAGGGGAATGGCTCGACTGAATCAACTAACAAAAATTTAGTCCGACTCATCAAAAGAATTAGGTCGGAACACTAGTGAGAATAGCATAAAAACCTTCGGGCGATGCTCTGGGCCAACCACATAACTCTTAGGCAAGTCCTCAATACTTTGCAGTATGAGCTAGTATATGGAAAAGAGGCATTATTGCTTATCTCCATGGAGATTTTGGCACTGCAATTGTTCAAATCTCTTGAGGTAGAACAAAACAACGCCATGGAGGTTGGGCTGGTGAGTTGTTGGAAGTGCAAAAGAAAAGGGAAAATTCCCTCATAGCTATGTCCAATTGCCAATAGGTGGTTAAGAAATGGTTCAACAAGAAAGCCTTGGACTAAGGTCTAAAGTGTGGGGACCTCGTACTAAAATTCAATGAAAGGGCTGCAAAGCCAAGTCAACATGAAAAGTTTGATAGCCTCTGGGAGGGCCCTTTCAAAATAATTCAATGCAAGCAACACAATGCATACAAATTAGAAAACATGGAGAAAGAAACATTAGGGATTCCTGTTAATGAAATCCACCTAAAATTTTTCAATTAAGCTTCGTAATTGTTTCACTAGTGTAAATATGTGAGTAGTGTAATTACTTTCTTTTCTTTCGTGTTCATTTGTCGGTCTCAATAATTAAATTCTATAGTGTGAGGAAGTAGGAACAAATGGAACCCATTATTGCAAAGTGTAGATAGAACTAAAAGCAACCCATGAAGTAGAGGAAAATGACACCCATATGTAGAATTGAAGTAAAAGCATATATGCAGGAAAAGAGAAAAGAAAACCCACATTACAGAACCACAGGAAAAAGGAGACAAATTTTTTAACATAAGCTATATTTCCATTATATTTATATATACTTTTATAAGTACAATGTCAAAATCATTTAGAAGCCACACTTTGAGAGTATATCTTTATATATGTTGTATCTTCTTTATATATAGCTACAGTAAGGCTTTTTTCCAGGCATATATACAAAAGAACAAACTAATGAGTATTAGTTCTTAAAGCATAAAAAGATATTTTTTAGTCTCAGGCATGTGCAACATTAATGGAGGCATCGACAATAGTGTTTGCAATTTCTTCATCAACAGGACTAGCAACAACATCTGCATGAGCAATGGTGAGTGGCAGAGGGAACACTAGGTTCCTAAAGTCAGTATACCAGTCAATGTCAAAGAAAGGCACCATGTTGTATAGGAGAAATAGGAAGTGGCATAAATGGGTGACCCTTTGATGATGTTCTTCTTGTGACTAGATGCAGAAACTGCTCAGGAACGACACTCGTGGTACCACTGCATCTTCTTCAATCTACTTATTCGGAAATATATCAAGTACCAAGTGGAGAATTAACGGCTTGGGAACTTGGATGTTGAGCATGGATGCCATGAAGTGAGAGCATGCATTAGTATTAACTATGTACTTGTCTTCATATTCAATGCAGTCTCTCCCCAAAACCCACTTCATTGCTATAATGTCTAGAGAATGCTTATTCTTGGTCATTCTTTTGAGACACCTAGTTGATATTTCACCCAAGAAAGTTGTCTCGGATTTATTGTAGAGTAGCCTAATTAGGGTATTCATGGTGGCAAGCCCTATGCGACTACCTATGTCTAAGCTCTATGCAAATTTCATCCAACTGCTAACGCCAAATGCTAAGCCAATTTCCTATTACCAATTTTTCTAGGATTGCTAAGTGTGATTTTACTATTGCCTAAGCACCCATTTCTAGAAAAGCTAGGAAAGGCGTGGTAATTTGTATACCATAAGCCTGATGTAAAATAAAGTACCATCTCAAAAATTGCACCAGGGCTCACTCAAATTTCCCACCTAGTTGTGTCTGCTAGGTACGATTTGCTGCATGCAAGATTAATAGGAGCTAATTAATTAGCATAAGCTAGTGGCAGTCTTCGGCGGTAGTCTACATGGCTAAGTGCTAAGGTGTCACGTTGTAGGAATTTTTCAAACTCTAAGGCAGAACCCCTATCTTTTCAAGCACTTATTGCACATTTGGGCTTAATCATTCCATTTGGGATATTAATTTCCACAATATACGAATGCCTAAGCTGCCTTCAAATTGCTAGCTCAAGTTACAAGAAAATCACGCCAGAGGACATCATTACTGTTGGTTATGTTTTTTACACTGTAACCAGGTTTTTCTTCTAATCTACCTATGGAATTTCCAAATTCAATTAGGGGTAGCTCGAAGGACTTGGACCAGCTAACGAGGACTTTAAAATGCCTCCTACACTTCGGGCTCTACAAGACCTGGGAGGGTGATCCCTTAATGTGTTTATAACCTCTACTCTAATATCATAAACAACATTAACATATAACAAATTATCTCACTTAATAGCTCAACATAATAGGAATATACTAAAATAAATTGGCTGTTTATTAGTAATATCAACTATTTGGAGCATGAGATAATTACAACACAATCCATAATATAATTTGTCATTGATTTACAACTTGTAGCAAGCTCTAGGCAAAGAAAAACAAATACTAAATTATACGAATGAGTACTACTTAGATCAATGCCATATATCCATTGGGGAGTCAAATTTACAAGCACCTAAAGGTATACGAAAGATTTAACATGTAACATATGAAATCCTTGATAACATTGCATTACAATCTCATCAGTATGCATTCTAATCCAATACTACTGACCAAATCCCTATAAAAAACATACCCACCTATAATCCCATTCAAGCATTTTAATTCATTCATTGAATTAAAGCTAAAAAAGGATCATACACACCACAACAGTGAGATGAATGAAACAACCCTTAGTTATTTTATTCAAATTTCAAATATGTGTGTACAATGGAGAGACATGAGCTTGGATTTATCATTTCAATTCAAATGCTAGTACTATTATACAACATTAAATCCTCATGAATTCAAAACATATTACAAATTGACGCAAAACCTAAATTGTATTTATTTCTAAAATCATTTATCTTTATAATGTATTCTACAACTTCACCTAGACTCGACCAAGAATTGTCTAACTTGCTAACCCTTACTTCTACCCTTGAATTTCTTCTTATAGAGAATGAAGGAGAAAACAAGCATTAGGCCAAAAGGGGTACACCTATCACCAACCGAATGAGGCACCTGGTGAGGTAATACATATGTCACCATCTGAATGAAACATTTGGTGATATTAAAAAGTTGGTTACAATGGAAATCATCCTAGAGAAATCACCGATCTTTGTTATTCTTCATTAGTCGGTGAAAATATTTGATGCAGATTTAAATTCTAGCTATTGATCCTTCAGTTCAATCAAATCATCTAACGACCACCTTCAAAATAGTCTGAGTCAATCAACAATGTGACAAAAAGGGGCCCACGACACCATACGCCGTGAAGGAAATCCACGTGGCGGTTGGCCGCGATATCACAATCCTACAAAACACCATCGCGGGATGGCGAGCAACCGTTGATCTTTATCATCAGTGATCTCACTCCTTCAAGATGGTCACCATCCTTTTTATTAACTGCCGAGTAGCTTTCCCTCAAGATTATAACATCTACGTTGATTTAAAGTATGTGCATCTTTGGAGTACTTTAGTAACCTGCCTTTTAATGCATTTAAGGCTAGATAATGTTTCCTTTATTCTTTTTGCTTCATCGGATGAGACACATGGCACCTGCCCATGATATCACGATCTTGCAATTTCTGATCATGGGATGGTGGGAAACCATTGATATCTGAAGGTGATTGATCAACGACACACAAACTGATCTTCTTTGGCCTCACCAAGGAAGTCCACGTGGTGGCCGCCTGTGATTTCACAATCAACCAAATCACCATCATGGGATGGTGGGGAATGACTCAGATCAAAGAATAGTTGATCAACAGTCGTGCAAATTTGAACCCCCAGATGGGACACGTGTCACCCACTTGCAATATTGCAATCCTTCAATTCCTGATCATGGGATGGCTGGCAACTATTGATATCTGAAGGCGATTGATCAATGGTGGCATGAACATCATCCCTCTGCAAAATAAAACATCTATTAAAGAGACCAGGGGACATTACTAGGCCAACGGTAAACAACATAAGTTGTTTCAAAATAATTTAGCATGAGGCTAACCCAGAATTAGGAAAATAAAACCTGTGAAGGAAATAAAACATCAAAACCAAAGGGAACTAGCCTAGATGAAATGATGGGGCATAAGATGTTTTAAAACCCTTCAAAAAAGGTAACAGCGAAATAGATCCTGACCAAGGCATAAGGTAAACACAAGGGTTTAACATGAAGAAAAAACTAAAACCCCAGTCCTTAGAAATTTTCCAACACCATGAAAGACTAGTGACATAAGGCAGGGCATGAGTGAAACATTAGGAACAAAATTCGAGTTTCCAGCAGTGGCTCTAGTTGGGGATGTTCATTCCATTGGAATGAAGCAAGAATTCAGAATCTCAGGTGGAGCAGACCAAGATGGAGAGCTAACCAAAAATTGGATTGTTCGGACAAAACAACCCTTACTATGTATAGGATATATACAAAAAATACAAACCTAAGCTACTATTCATGGAAAAGAATACTTCAAGTGAAGTATAACTTCAAGAACTGTCCATGAATAGGCAGTTCAAGAATATCCCCTATCATATCTTGGAGGAAGTAAGAATCTTCACCCCACTTACCATTAATTAAAAATGGACCCAACCAAATTGCATCAAACTTCCCATGCTTCCCTCTATCTTCAAGTCTGGCATTCCATATTAAAATAAAATCTCCATTTTTGAAACTCCTTGTATTTGTCCTCTTGTCATACAAATTCTTTACTTGCAACTGCAACTTTTCATTTCTTTTCTGGGCTTCCCTCCTGGTTTCATCTAATTCTATAAGAGCTTCCACTCTCAATTGCATCTCATCATCAATTTCATTATCATACATCTAGATAAACTTATACATTTCCATTAAATTATTTTGGGGTAACATTGCATTTATCCCATAAACCAAGTCAAATGGGGCACAACCTATTGCCTTCTTCACAGTTACCATGTTTGCTGAGATTACTAATTTCAGTTTAGAATCCCAAGCCCTTTTATTCTGATCTAGGATTCTTTTAATGATCTTCATCAATATTTTATTGCTTGATTCTGCTTGTCCATTTCCCTATGGGTGATATGGTGATGTATAATAAATTTGGATGCCATGCTTCTCACAAAATTCTATGTATTCCTTAGATCTAAAACACATTGCATTATCTGATACAATCCTTTTTGGACATCCAAATCTAGTCAATACGTTGTTCATTAGGAAATCAATTACAACTTTACTAGTGGCTTTCTTTGTTGGAATTGATTCCACCCACTTAGTGAAATAATCAGTGGCCACCAATATCCATGAATGACCTCCACTAGATTTACATGCTATTTCTCCTATAAAATCAATACCCCACAGCTGGAAAGGAGCTTGTACTATAACGGGTTTTAGAGGCAAGTTACCAGAAAACTTTAACTTACTAGAGAAACATTGACAAGCATCACATGTATTCACTAGCTAGTATGTATCCTTAAAAATTGTAGGCCACCAAAATCTAGCCCTCATTATCTTATGTGCAATTATTTTAGCCATATAATTCCCTCCACAAACTCCACCATGCATCTCACTTAGAAGTCCTTGTGCTTGATCTTGGTCAACACACTTCAACATGACACCTTCTCCATTCCTCCACCAGAGCTTTCCATCTACAATAACATACTTGATAGCATGCAACTTCAATGTCCTTTTCTCATTTTCATTCAAATTGTTAGGACATTTCATTTTTTGCAAATATCAAATCACATCTCTATACCATTCAGAATGTTCCATATCACATATATGTGATCTATTTTCATCTTCTAGCATGTTTATCTAATTTGATTCCATATTACTTTGGGCCATGAGCTTGGCCAATCCTTGTCCTCTCACCAGTTTAGTAATCTGGACCTCAATATTGAATTCTTGGATCCTGTTTATCCACCTACACCTTCTTCCTGATACTTCTTGCTATGTGAAGATGTCCTTAATAGCAGTGCTAGGCACATATGCAATTATAGTAGCTCCCATCAAATAAGGCCTAAAATATTTTACTGCCTTCACCAGTGCATATGCCTTTTTTCAATTTATATCATACTTAAGTTCTATAGCTTGTAAGGATTTACTGAAAAAGGCTATAGGTTGTTCAAAACCTTCTGCATTCTTTTGTAATAACATAGCTGCAATTGTTTTGAATGAAGCAAATGAGAAAATCTGTAAAGGTTTGGAAAAATCAGGGGTTCTTAACACAGGAGCCTCCTTTATTGCTTGCTTAATGGCTTGGAAAGCCTGCGCAGGCTCCTCATCCCATTTAACTTTGGCTCCTTTCTTGAGAATTTTAGAAATAGGGTAGATTATCTCAACAAAATTTGTCACAAACCTCCTTAAGAAGTTTATTTTTTGAAAGAAATATTGTATTACTTTTACACTTTGAGGTTGTGGAACTTTATCAATTGCAATTACCCTCTTTGGATCAATTTTTACTCCATCCTTGGAAACTATATGACCCAATAATTTTCCTTGTAATACTCCAAACACACATTTCTTTGGGTTCAAATAAATGACATACTCTAAGGCTCTAATGAATATTTTCTCTAGATGCTCATAATGATCTTCTTCATTTTTAGAATATGTTGTCAAATCATCTTGGTAGATTGCCAAAAACAAGTTAATGAAATCTGAAAATGCCATATCCATGGCTCTCTAAAAAGTAGCCCCTACATTTGTTAGAAAAAATGGCATTCTTACATAAACATATGTTCCCCATGGTGTAGTAAAAGCCGTCTTAAACTGCTCTGACTCTTTGAACATAAGCTGATTATATCCAGAAAAACCATCCATCATAGACATTAATTCATAGTCTGTCACTTGTTACAACATGGCTTCCATATTGGGTAATGGATAATTGTCTTTCAATGAAGACACATTCAAATTTCTGAAGTCTACACATAGCCTAATATCTCAATTTTTCTTCCTTACTGGTACCAAGTTTGATACCCAGGATGAGTGTCTAATTGGCTTAATAATCCCTGTATCCCTTAGTTTCATTAATTCTTCTTGCATTTTAGGGGCCAAGGTGGGATTAATAGGCCTTTTATTTTCTCTGAATGGCTTGGCATCATCACACAAAGGAATCTCATGTTGGAAAAGATCCTCTCTATATGCCTTAAGGTCATCATAGGACCATGCAAAGACATGCCTAAACTTCCTTAACAAGTCAAGTAGCATCTTTCTAACTTTTGGTGACATTTTCTTTCTAATGTACACCTTCTTTGGGGATACTTCTGTTCCAAGATTTATCTCTTCCAAGTCATCAGGATGAGAAACAACATAATTAGCCTTTGTCTTATCTTGATTATCAAACATTCTTTCTAGTATAACTAGACCCTTCAGAATTGTGTTTGTTTTTAACTGAATGACCTCCTTTCCAAATATAGTATCCTTACCATCAACATTTTCAACAAAAGCTCCAAAGTCAATTTCTTGATTTTCATAGTCTCCCACACAATTCAAAAACCTCAAGGTATCATCATCATTATCAAAAAAATTCCAATTTTTTATATTATCAGGGACAAATGGCCTGGTTTGCACCTCAACCTTAGAAATTCTAGCATAAGTCATAGCATCTGGTTTTAATGCAATGTTGGCTAATAAGTCTACCACTTTGTTTTCACCTCTCTCCATCCATCCTATGCCAAATGCATCAAAGCTTTCCAATTCATCCCAAACAACATTCCTATACTGTTTCAACCTCTTGTTCTTCGACACATACCTAGATCTAACTTGGGATACCACAAGCTTGGAATCCCCAATTACTTTGAGTTTCTTGATCCCCTGTTTTTTGGCCAATCTCAACCCCAATAACAAGGCTTCATACTTTGCCACATTATTCATGCATTCAAATAACAGAGTGAAAGAGAACCTGAATGTCTTTCCACTTGGTGATCATAATAGGACACCTATACCAGAACTTTCCTTTGAAATTGCACCATAAAAGTACATAATCCACAAGTCATCAGATTCTGACAATTGTTTTATTTCTATATCAATCAATGTAGTAGGCTTATCACAATTGCTAGGAAGTTCCTCAACTCTAAATTCATCTATACCATTGTCAATAAAACATGTCATATTCTCAATCGGGCCATGCTCAATCATATGAGGTACTTTTGATTCTCTTTCAATTTTGACATCAGTACCATCAATGGAGAAAGTAGAAAATGACAAATCACATTGCATGTTACCTCCCATTGATGCATTCCATTTTCTTGACAAAAGCATTCCAAAATGAGGTGGGATGTTTGCAACTAATACAGTCATGATTAGGTCCTTGTCTGGGTACTGAGTCAATTTATAAGGTAATGCTCTGATAGTTCCAATAACTGGCATAGTTCCAATAACTGGCACTTCTCTTGAGTCCATAGCATAACATTTACCTTGAGCAGTATCTACTATCAATCCCATTGCCTCCATTATTTTGACTAGCATAACATTATTTGATGCCCCTAAATCTATCATATAGCTCCATAAAGTTTTTCCATTTATATCCATACTTAAGAAAAAAGGGGTTATGTTTTCAAGGCACATGTTAATAGAAATTCCTAAATACACAAGAGGAATTTGTGACAAAATTCCCTCCACTTCATTTTCTTTCTCTTTGTCCTTTGCTTCTTTACCACTTTCATTTTAGTCTTATTAGCAACAACATCTATAATCAAGGCTATTGTCTTCTCTTTGTGTTCATTTATTCTTATCATTTCTAGCAAAGGTATAGTTACCTTAACATGATAAAGCACATGAAACATATCTATAGGTGTATACTAAGGAAAATTGGACATCACTTCATCATTTTCCTTTTTCTCTGGTTGATTACTTCCTTCCAACTTCTTTGCTTCTTATCCTCAGCAACAGGTTCAACTACCTTTGTAATCACCTTTGTCTTCACCAATGATGGAGCTACATCTTCGTGAGGCTTTGGGGTCTCATTCCTTTTTATCCAAACCTTATCATTCTTAGCTTCTCCGACTTTCACAACATCATTTTTATTGTTGACCTTAACACCTTTGTTTTTATCCTTTTTCTCTTTAATAAATAAGCTAGCAGGTTTACCTTGCTCACCGCCCACAATCGTATTTCTCAATTGAAGTGAACTTCTCATTTGAGCAGCCATTTGTTCAGTCAATCTTGCAATCTCTTCTTCTGACGGTCTCCTTAAGGACATTGAATCTTCAGCCTACTAGATATTGCAAGTATTATGATCAAAATCACCTTCCTCATCAGAAAAGAACTATTGATGGTAAACCCCACTTCTCTGCCTTTAATTTAGTACATTAGCTTCCTATACTTCATCATTAGAGGAACATTCTACCTCATCCATGTATGATCTAGCCATAAAAAAATTTACATCATCCTGCTCATATTTCGATGTTTGATGATGAACATCTTCTTCTACCTTCTCAGCAACAAGAAACTAAGCAACACCACAATAATTTTGATCATGCAGATGTTCACACACTTCACACCATGGTCTATCTACTACTAGATTCACTGAATGTTTCTGCAAGGGGTCTGGCGTATGTTGATCATTTTTAGGTTTCTAGCTAGGAAAGATTGGTTTTCCATCTTTCCAATTTGTATTGTAAGGATAATTTTGCAATCTAGGTAGCCTATCATTTTTATTATAAGGTTTCCTTTCATTTCCCATATCTTTCTCTTGCTTAACAACAGTTTTCTTTATATCTTTCAAGGTATTGTAAACCTTTTCCCACTTTTCATCATCTTTAGGCTTGGCAGCTGGGACCTTCTCAGTCTCACTCTTAGGTTTTTTTAAAAGTGTAGGTTCTTCTCTCCTACCACATTTCCCAGAAGCTATTTTGTTACTTTCAATGTTTATAGCCACTCTAAATGGATCATAGTCTTAGGGTCTTTGTCTTTGAGGAGATATGCCATTTTAGCATCAAAAGAATTGAAATATGTAGTTAAAAAACATTTTCATCAAGCCTTAAAACCTGAAACAACTTATACATTGCCTTTTGAAATCTTAAGTTAAACTCTGTCACAGGCTCATTCAATGAATTCTTGATGTTATGAAACTCATTCAACATGAAACTTGCATTAGTTTTATCACTATACTACTCCTTGAAACACTTTTCAAACTCCTCCCATGAACCAATACTATCATTAGGTAGACCTCTATACCAATCCCTTACATCTTCTACTAGAGATTGTACAAACAATTTCATTACAACATCTTCATGTTCTACCTCATAATCATTTAACATGTCCATGAAATCTTTTAAGTGTTCCTCTGCTGTCACAACATTATTGCCGACAAACTTACTCATCATTTCTCTCAAATCGGCAGGGATGGGATTTGGATAACCAGGGATACCATAAAATAATAAGGGCCTATATCTTTCCAATTGTATAGGTCATCATTGAAATAATCCCTCATTCATCTTCGAATCAACACCAAACCCTACACCTTGTACTCTATGACCATCCTGATTTGGATTTACAAACACAGTTGCATGAATCTTCAAGTTAGAATTTTTTGTGGAGGGATTTGGAGTAATCTTAAGATTATTATTTAAGGCATCCTGATGATTTGAGGAGGTTGTATCTTGTGCAACCTCATATGTATTTGTTACTTTTAGGAAACTGATTTTCCTCTTCATTTATGCATTTGTAGCCTAAATTTATGTTCTCTCCAACTCTTCTGCCAGAGCCTCACTCTCCCTTTTAGCCTTTTCTAAGGCAGATTCTATTTGAAATGACACATGTGGCTGGAGATCTTGTTGAGTGGAATGGGGAGTCACCTTCTCATTTATCTTAATCCCCACAACCTTTTGCTTTCCTTTGTCCAAGGCAGGCTTAGGGTTTGTATCACTTGGTTGAGACTTAACATGATTTGAGGGCTTTGTGTCATCAGGTTTGGACTGAGCATCAGTGTGGCCTACTGGGATTTCTTTAGACACATAATTTATTTCCTTATTAACAACCCTTCGTATAATCGGGTCCTCAACACCTGGTTTAGGGTCTTTTTTGTTTAACAACTTCATAGTTGCCAACTGTCTCATCAACCTATCTCTCTCAATCACAACATCCCTCAAGCCTATTTCCCTCTCCTTTTCTCTTTTTACCTTGAGCTCAGCTTGCTTTTGGATTTCCCACCTTAAAGAATTGATGTCTCCAAAAACATCATCAGGGTCAGGAAAAGTCACATCAGAACTTGATGTATCACTTAGGTCTATTAGATTGACCTCTTCCAATACACATTCAAACAATAAAGGATTTACATCATTTTCAGTAGCAGTAGAAGGCACATCACCAGTGCATTCTCTGTGATGGCTTCAACTTCTACTCCTGCCTCTTCTCTTTTCAACATATTTGACACTAACAACCCCTTTATTTTGACATGTCACATCGTCTTGAACCGGTGTATTAAATAATGCATCAAAAAATCCACAACTATCTGAATATGAACTTCTAGACACCTCTTTGATATTTTTAGAGATAGGGTGTAAATACTGAGTTGTACCTTGGTGTACAGGGTTCTATGATGCAAGAGCAACATTACTAGATTCTAGTCTTTTCTTTATCCATTCCTTCTTTATTTTGGGAATTTCACCTTCCAATTTCTCTTCTAGATGATTCTTCATGAATGACTTGGTGTTCTTCATTCTTCGTACTAGTCCAAGATTTCTTTCCACTTATAATAAACCTTTCAAAATAAAATGCACACTGGCGCAGAGACTTCAAATTCGCCACCCAATTATCTTGGGAATACCAAATACCTCAAGGTACATGGTATAATATGAAAACCTTTGGAACTTCATACTAACAACACATTAAAATGCTTTACAACATGACTTTGAATGCTTATGAAAATAGAAGAAGTGGAAAAAACTTAAAAAAAAACTAGAGGCTCAACCTTCAAATCACATAAACACTGAAAAAATCTATGCAAAATGGACAACCAATACACTGACAAGGAATATTCAAGTTAGTCCCCAGTAGAGTCGCTATTTTGTTGGTTATGTTTTTTACACTGTAACCAGGCTTGTCTTCTAATCTACCTATGGAATTTCCAAATCCAATTAGGGGCAGCTCGAAGGACTTGGACCAACTAACAAGGACTTTAAAGTTCCTCCTACACTTCGGGCTCTGCAAGACCCAGGAGGGTGATCCCTTAATGTTTTTATAACCTCTGCACCAATATCATAAACAACATTAACATATAACAAATTATCTCACTTAATAACTCAACATAATAGGATAATACTGAAATAAATTGGTTGTTTATCAGTAATATCAACTATTTAGAGCATGAGATAATTACAACACAATCCATAATATAATTTTTCATTGATTTACAACTTGTAGCAAGCTCTAGGAAAAGACAAACAATATTGAATTACATGAATGAGTACTGTAGACACCTAAAAATGGTCTGGAGAATCTAATTAATTAAATACGACTTATTTGATTAATTAATCGTAAATTCATCTACTTAGTAAATAAATAGAAATATTTATTTATATTAAGTTCATTATTAATTCTTCTATTTTATCATATTATTTATCTCTTAATTAAATAAACAAAATTAAATACTTTGTTTTATTTAATTATTATCATTATTAATTCTTCTATTTTATCATATTATTTCTCTCTTAATTAAATACTTTGTTTTATTTAATTATTATCATTATTAATTCTTCTATTTTATCATATTATTTCTCTCTTAATTAAATAAACAAAATTAAATACTTTGTTAAATATTTAATTATTATCATTATTAATTCTTCTATTTTATCATATTATTTCTCTCTTAATTAAATAAACAAAATTAAATACTTTTTTTTATTTAATTATTATCATTATTATTTCTTCTATACTTTATCCATTAATTCTATCTTAAATTAAAAACATAGCTTCAATAATTTGTGTTATTTAAATTACCTCTTCACATTTCTTCTTAATTAAATAAAGATATCCTAGAATCTTTAATTTAATTATCATATTCCTTTTATTTTAAATTTAATAAACAACTTCTATAGTTTGTTTTATTAAATTATTTATTCCTCTTTTACTAAATTTAAATAAAACAAAAATATTTAAATTAATGCAAAAATCATATCCCTCTATTCACTCACCAATAAAATTATATTTTTTAAATCTAATTAATTCAACTGTCATTCACGGGAAGAGCCTTGAGGACAAACCTACAGGAAATCCTCTCAATCTTCTGCCTCAAATCTTTCCTCTCATCTTGCCTGGTGTTTTCATGGGGAGGAACAATCCTCCATAATCAGCTCCACCTTCTCATCTCATACCATTCAATTCTCTAGATTGAATCTCAACCTCTGTTGTGTTGCCCCTCCACAAATGAGTGCCGTGAAATCTATAAATACAGGCTTCTGGCTACAGGAAAATGATCCTAACTTGTGCAATCTTACTCTGCAGGTTTTCCAGGCATTCAAGCATTCAAGCAATCTAGTTTTAGGATCAATCCATCAAGCATTCATCCAACATTCATCAAGCATTCAACATTTACAGTCATGGCTACCATTATAGTAGATTTGCATATTTAAATCATATAGAAATATAATTAGTTTGAATTCTCATTCTCTAAGTGTCATTTCAACAATCTATTAGCTTCTAAAATCTGAGAGCAAAGTAGATTAGAGAGATCTTTAGAGTTAGAGAGCAATAGGACAACTTTAGAGGTTCCTGCATTTAAATTGATTTAAATTCTCTTGAATCTTTGCTATTATGTCTTATTTAGAAGTGTAGATGCATATTAATTTGTTTACCTCATTCTTATACTTCCATTTTGGTGCCCAACGTGGGGCCTAACCCCATATTCTGCAAAAATTTTGTGAAAAGTGTCTTACAGGCATCGACATGTTTGTTTTAGCAGAACTGTGGTTTTTTATAGCACGCCGGCTGGATTCTGTAGCGCGTCAGAGGAAAACTATAGTGCGCTGCTCAACTGTTTTAGCACGCCGCTCAATTGTTTTAGCGCGCCACTCAACTGTTTTAGCGCCCCGCTCAACTGTTTTAGCGCGCTGCTCAACTGTTTTAGTGCACCACGCAAATGTTTTAGCGCGTTGATCCACTGTTTTAGCACTTCAACTCTTTGTTCTTTTTTTTTTATATATATTTTATCTGGATCCGACGCATCCGTGGCCAGATTGTGTCTTTAATCTCTCTTTGGTTAAATTTTATCAATCCTAGGATAGAAAATAGGTTAAAAATTTATCAATCCTAGGACAGAAAATGGATAAAAATTGATCAATCCTAGGATAGAAACTTCATTATTACTTGTGGGATTAAAATTGAACATCATGCTTTTTATGGAGCAAAATCTCCATATAGATTAGATAATTTATCTTTTGGGTTTTAAAAAGTGAACTTCTTTGCTATGATTGGGTGATAGGTTTATGCTCTCCCCTTGACTGGGTGCATCGGAATACTAGACTCACTTTTACTTTGCACATTTTCAAGCTTTCATTAAAACCTTTAGACAGGCCTGCCGTAGTGGAAAAAAGTACTCACCCTACGAGAACAACCTGAGTGGGGACAGCCAAAAGCCATGGCATTCCAACCCACTTTAAAATTTATGTGAATATGGGGAAACCCTCTTTCAATGGAAGTGTGCAGGATAACCATCCCCAAAATATTTGTTCTAAAGATTGGGAGGTCTCTCGAGGGAGTTTATCCATTTTTCGCTCTGAACGGAAACCCTATCTAAGAACCTAGAAATAGAAGTATGCTTGTTAATTCCCAAACATCGTAATACTCGGCGGTGTAGGGGCGGGGAAGAATCTACCCTCAAGCACTCACCATATAATTGCCAAGGATTGTTTGCTCAGGGGATCCGGTACCCACTTCCGTCACTCTGAGTACACACCTAGAAAAGAAAAAAACACACGTGCCCTCTAGGGGGTGACATGGCTATGTGAGTCAACTCAATTCCAAGCTGTGGGCCGTTCGAGTATATAACGATGACCTTTTGTCTCTAGGAGTGAGTCTGTTTGAACTGTCTTATCTTGTTATCAAACCAGTGAAAATCAAGAAGAATCATGTTTGGTTCTTAAAACATACACTATCTATTTAGATTCTAGGATTTTGAATCAACTATTCTATTCTTGCTTGCTGTGTTTTCCTTCATTAAATTCAGATAAGATCATCACAAAAATCTTCAAATCAAACACTTGTGAAATTCTCATGATTCGAGATTGGGTATCCACCAAAATTTTCAAGAAGTCTCTTATCAAACGAATCAGAAAGCCAAAGAAAACACTTACATACAAACAACTCTTGAGAAAGCAATGATTTTTATATCAAAGCAGAAAAGTTCTACTCCAACATAGGACCTTTATTCATAGATATCACGATTTCTCTAGAGGTTATACGGACGACTATGTTGTAGCTCCCTTAGATTCACAAGCATTTGATCAAAGAAGGGCTCTTAGACAACACCACAATCACAGTCAACAAATTCATCCAGAATACATCCCACAACCTGCCATACAATATGATACAAGACCAAGTGAATTTCATAGAGTAAGATAGTTTCCTGTAGCACCCCAAAAACATTCTGTAGTGTGTCAGAACTCTATTTTAGCGTGTCGTCTCTTTGTTTTAGCGCTTAGCAGATCTATTTTAGCGCATCGAGTCTTTGTTTTAGCACGTCGTAGCTCTATTTTAGCGCATCGTCGCTCTGTTTTAGCACATAGAGTCTCTGTTTTAGCACGTCGAGTCTCTGTTTTAGCGCGTCGAGTCTCTATTTTAGCGCGTCATGTCTCTGTCTTAGCACGTCGTGACTCTATTTTAGCGCTCCAGAAAGTCAGAAAAATAGAGAGTTAGTAGGACAGTTTGTCAGATTGCCAACATCAAAAAAAAGTTTTTCATCAATCCAAAACATTTTTTTCCATAGTCCAAAACACTTGAATCATACAAAAAGAAAACTTTACTATTACGCCTAGATCTTGAAACATCTTGCAAAGTGTCCTTATCAATCATCACTAAGTCTGAGATTTTTTGTGTCAAAATTTCCCTATCAAGGACTTTATCATCCTTCCATCACGAAACTAGACACAACTAAATCCAATTTTAAATCAAAAACTTTGACACTTATCAAACCAAAAATCCAAGACCAAAGTCTAGAGTAAAACTTTAAAGTTTGTATGCCTATTTTCACACGATCAGCGTATCAAAGACAACAACAAGAAGAAAACAAAAGAACAATAGCCATGGCTGAAGAAAACCCTTGGGGACGATACAACAACACTTATCCTCTCACTAATTCACAAGAGAAAGAAATAACTGTAGAAGAAATCGAGAAAGTTCAACAAGACCCTCATTTCCATAAATTTATGGAAAAGATGTTAGAGCAAGATTTGGAAAAGTATCTTTTATTATTAGCTAACAAAGGTGCTAAGATTCCTAAAGACTTTGATGTCAACCAACTCAAGGAAATGACCACACCTCAGACAAATAGTATGGAAAATCCAAATCAAATAGATGCTTTGACAAGACAAATCCAACAATTACAATTGCAGTTCCAAAATATCCAACAAGGGCCAACAAAAAGATATTCCTTACAAGACATTTGCCCTTATCCATTTGACCAAAGCATTAACATGATACCATTTCCATGGTATTGTGAATACCCGACGTACAACAAATACAATGGAAGAACCGATCCATTTGATCATGTATGGGAATTTAGAGCCATGAGCATAGAGTTCGCACACGAGGACTCTTACTACGATTATTTCCAAGAAGCTTAGGAAACACTTGCATGGAGTGGTTTTCTAAAATGGAACCCAAGATCCAATCTTTTGAAGAACTAATCAATAGGTTCATAACACACTTCTCATTCAACATCCAACATGGGGTGACCTTAAAAGAACTCTACAACACCAAACAAGCAAAGGGGGAAAAGTTTCTTTCCTTTCTCCAATGATGGAGAAGGCTATTTGCTAAATACCCTAGATCTATTCCTGAAGAGGAGAAGATAGAGATGTTCATTGATAACCTAGTGGATGAGATGAATTATAGATTGGACTTGCAATGTCCATCTACATTTGAGCAAGTCATCGAAAAGGGACTCAAAATCGAAGAGGCTCTAATGAAAAGAGGAACAATCAAACACTTCATTGAAGGTTCAAACAATAACAATTCCTCTAACAACAACAATGAAAAGCCAAGATTTTGGCAAAAGAATAAAAATATCGATACCATAATCGATACACACATATCCAAACTAGTATTCACCTTGACACCAATAACTACAAACAAACAAAACAATGGTCTTAATGTCAAACAAAGTAGTGATCAAGGGAATAATTAGAACAATGGAGAAACAAAAACCTAATCATTCCAACGACCATCCAATAAAAAAAATTCACGCCATTAGGGAAATCATTGGAATCAGTCCTCAAAGAACTTTTAGATGAAAAACTTATTCAAGTACAAGAGGCTAGAAATTGGGACCCTCAAGTCAAACCATCATGGTGGAATGACTCACATTACTGTCACTACCATCAAAATAAAGGCCACATGACTGAAAATTGTTGGCAGTTAAAACATGCGATACAAGACCTTATAGATCAAAAGAAAGTATTTGTAGAGGGGCACCAAACAAACAAAGATCATACAACATTCAAAAATCTTCTACCCAATTATCAGAAGGGAGAATCCTCTTCCGCAAACAACAAAGGTAAGAATGTTGGTTATGTTTATGACACAACGATCCTTTGTCTTTCTACTGCTAAGGAGGATGAGGAATTATGCAATCAAAACAATCGAAACAATGAAATTACACCTACTAATTTGGTACAACATATGGACAAATCTGAAAACCAAATTAATGTAATCACACTCAAAGGGAAACAAGAGCACCAACCCGTTAATGCCACAACAAGAGCACAATCCAAAGTTATATTGAAAGGAGCATCATTATCATCCCAATCTGTAGATCCTCCCTCCAATCAATATAATCTCATCGATCAATTACAGAAAATACCGGCACAAATATCTATCTTGGAACTTTTAAAGATCTCCCCATCACACAAAGAGGTTCTTGAGCAATCTCTTGTATCAACCATGGTACCTAACAATTTGGATGTATGTCAATTTCAAGCTATGGTGGGACATCTTTCTACACCTCATTGCCTTTCATTTTCTGAACATGATGATGTATCACTCACCCATCCACATAATTCCGCCCTTCACATTGAAGTCCTCATCCATAAACACCGTGTAAAGTGTGTCCTGATATATGGAGGGGCTGGTTTAAATATTTGTACCTTAAAGCTGATTCGTGCACTAGGATACTCAGATGAAGCCATTGATACAAGAAGAAAAATCACAATCAAAGCATATGATGAGGAAGAAAGATCCTCTAAAGGATTAATCATATTACCCATTCAAGTGGGACCTATTGTCCAAAATGTGGTTTGTCAAGTCTTAGATAGGGGACTGACATACAACATACTGTTGGGCATCCTTGGATTCATGATATGCAAGCAGTACCTTCCACCTATCATCAATGCCTGAAATTTCTTGTCAATGGACAGGAGGTAACAATCACAGCAGACTATAATGACACCCAAGCTTGTCATACATTGAAAACATCTCAAGATGCATTAATACCTCACAATAGAGAAGTTAGCACATTAGATTCATCTAATAGTGAGAAACAGTAAAGCTTCATATCAAAGTGGCTCCCAAAACAACAAAAATCACAAGAGTTCAAGGTGGCACAATCTAACCCTTCAAATGTTGAAGAACAATTAGCTTCACTCCCACACCAATTCACCAACAAAGTATAGATAAGTGACAAAGGAATAAGTGAATATGGTGTCAGACACTCTTTCCATCTATCACAGATGTTACCCTCCTTACAAACGTATGGACAACCATCTACAACCACACAAAAATCAGCACAATCTACAATGGCATTAGATGGCAGATTTGTAAAAGCTGGAAACTTAGATGAAGAATCAGAAGATAAGGCTATACTAAATTGGATTTATAGGGATGAGGAAGCTTCCACTTCCACGAATAATATCATAGAGACAAATCAATATGGAAAGGGAAAAACTATTCTAGAGAAGATGGGATATTTAGGACAGGGACCTCTTGGGTTAAGGAAACGAGGCATAACAGAACCAATCCAGCCACTCACACTCCAACGTAAGGATAAAAATGGACTAGGATATACAACAGAACAAGGACCTCTTGAACGAGGGGAACAAAGTATAACAAAACCAATCCAAGTTCTCACAATTCAGCATAATAACACAAATGGGCTAGGATATACAGAAGGATAGGGCTCTCTTGAATCAAGGGAACAAGGCATAACAACACCAACCCAATCTTTAACACTTCAGCAAAATGGCAGAACTGGACTAGGATACATAGAAGAAGCAAGAGCAAAACTCACCAATAGAACTGTGGAGCGTATCCTTCAAATGAGAGATAACTCTGAAATAGATTCAAATGAATATGAGTGGGACAACTTATCAGATGTTTCCTATGAAGATATTTAGATTGATGTTATCAAAAAGTATACACCAAAACGTGAGGAGGGTCAAAGCTTGAGTTTTAATCCTATTATCTTTGAATCACAAAATTTTGATGACTCAAGTGAAGATGAACAAACATCGAGTGAGATAAATGATGTAGAGGAAAATACCTTCGTAGGCCTCGACATAACCACTAACAACTTTGACGACATTTTCGTTCAATCTTTCACAATCGCTGACCTCAACCCATCTAATGATTCATTGCCTTTACTACATCTCGAGCTTATCGAGTGGGAACCCCAACACCCCATCAATCTCCCTATTTTTGACAATGACTCCACTATTATTAACTACCTTTGCTATGCAGAATCCAATACTTGTTCTACCAATACTTCTTTTAATGATGCTTTTAGACATGAGGGTGCCAAGCCTTTCAGTTGCAAAAGTATGGAAATAAATAATGGATCTAATGGTGAAAACCATTCTATGGGAGTATTTGATCCCAAAATAGTAAAAACAAAGAACACATCCAATGGTGAAAACCTCATTGAGGCACCAAAGGATGGAAGTCTTGACATCCTCCCACAACATTACCATGAAAGATCAGCAGTGTTGGTAGAACCCACACAGTCTATTGATATTGGCACATTAGAGAAAGTAAGAATACTACACCTGGCAGCATCCATGACAGATACAGAAAAGCCAGATTTTATCAAATTCTTTGAAGAACTATGCATCAATTTTTCTTGGTCATACTCTGACATGCTAGGCTTAGACACAGATCTTATTATGCATCACTTATCTTTACCAGCTGGCACTAAACTAGTAAAATAGAAACTGAGAAAGATGCATCCACATGTTGCATTATTGGCAAAAAATGATTTAAAGAAACTACTAGATGCTGGATTTATCAGATCTATTGATTATGCTGAATGGATATCCAACATTGTACCTATTTCAAAACCATATCACACCATCAAAATATGTACAGATTTCTGGGATTTAAATAGAGCATGTCCAAAGGATGATTTTCCTTTGCCAAACATAGACATGATTGTAGATTTAACAGCTGGCCATCAAATGCTATCACTCATGGATGGATTTTCAGGATACAATCAAATCAAAATAGCTCCTAAAGACCAAGAAAAGACAACATTTACATGTCCATGGGGCACCTTTTGATGGAACGTCATGCCTTTTGGGTTAAAGAATGCAGGAGCTACATACTAGCAAGCTATGACAACAATCTTCCATGACATGATGCACACCTTCATGGAGGACTATGTGGACGATATCTTAGCTAAATCTAACACTAGAGAAGGAAATCTAGAGATACTTGCCAAAATATTTGACAGGTTGGAGAAATTTAAAGTCAGATTAAATCCCAAGAAATGTGCCTTTGGAGTAACATCAGCAAAACTCCTTGGATACATAGTTTCTACAAAAGGAATTGAAGTAGATCCAGCAAATGTTAAAGCCATTGTGGAAATGCCACCTCCTAAGAATATCAGTACATTAAGATCTCTACAAGGCCGACTATAGTCAATCAGAAGATTCATCTCTCAACTAGCAGATCGGTGTCATCCATTCAACCATCTTTTGCATAAAAATGTGTCTTTTAAATGGGATGAACAGTGTGAGAATACTTTCAATCAAATCAAGCATTATTTAATGACACCACCAATCTTGGTGCCACCCAGTAAAGATAAGCCATTGTTGCTATATATTGCAACAACATATATTTCTTTAGGAGCCTTGCTAGCACAAGAGGATAGAGAAGGAAAGGAATAGGTAATATACTATATCAGTAGGACACTCAATGGACATGAAGTAAACTACACCTTCATTGAAAAATCATGCTTAGCAGTAGTATTTGCAACACAAAAATTGTGACACTATATGCTCACTCACACTGTCAAGCTCGTTGCAAAAATCGATCCCCTCAAGTATTTACTGAGCAAAGTAGCTTTAACAGGAAGGTTGGCAAAGTGGGTCATGCTCCTCAGTGAGTTTGACATTCAGTATGTTGAAAGGCGAGCTATCAAAGGACAAGTCATTGCCGACCAATTAGTAGAAGCTCCATTGTCAAATAGTCATCCTATGACCATGGAATTTCCGGATGCAGATATCCTCAATGTTACAACACAACCATGAAAACTCTACTTCGATGGATCCTACACACAACATGGATCAGGGGCAGGAATTTTATTTGTCACACCTCTTGGGCACACAATTCCATGATCTTATAGGCTTACCTTCCGTTGCACTAACAATGTGGCAGAATATGAAACTTTAATCCTTGGAATTAAAGTGGCTATTGACTGGAGAATCACAAAACTACAGGTGTATGGAGACTCTCATTTAATCATCTATCAAGTCAACAATGATTACCAAACTAAGTATGATACACTGATTTTATACAAGAGACTGGTAGATGATCTAAGGAAATACTTCATAGATATCAAATTTGAGCAGCTACCAAGATCATAGAATAAAGCAGTAGATGTGATGGCCACAATATCATCTCTTCTACAAATGCCTGAAACACAAGATCGTTGTCGATTTATTGTGGAACAAGTGTCAAATCTTGCATACGCAAACCCCAAATCCCAAACCATAAGCCTTTTGGATAGTGCCCAATCTTCCATTTATGGAGACATTTATACTTACCTAAAAGATAATATCTTACCGCCAGATCTTTCTCGCAACCAAAAGTGCAACTTCATATTCCAATCCGCCAAACATACCATTATTGCTAACACCCTTTACCGTTGAGGCCTAGATGGTACTCTTTTGCATTGTTTAGAACATAACGAATCTGCTTCTGCTTTACATGAGGTCCATGAAGGAATTTGTGGCACACATTCAAGTAGATTATCTTTAGCCAAGAAAATCCTTCGTTTGGGATATTATTGGCCGTACATGGAGCACGAATCTTATCAGTTTGTTAAGAGATGTCAAAAATGTCAGATTCATGGCAATCTTATACATGCACCAGCACAGGAGCTCCATCCATTCACAACTACATGGCCTTTCTGTTAGTGGGGATTGGACTTGGTAGGGAAAATTAACCCATCTTCATCTAATGGACATAAGTTCATTATCACCGCAACAAAATATTTTACAAAATGGGTGGAGGCAGTTCCCTTAACCACAATCAAGGGGAAGCAGATATCATCCTTCATACTTAATTATCTCATTTGTAGATATGGGATACCCTAGTCGATCATCACAGATAATGGCAGGCCTTTCAAGAACCAAGACGTCCAAGAGCTGTGTGAAAAATTCCACATCCAACATCGCTTTTCAACCCCTTATTACCCTCAAGGTAATGGACAGGCAGAAGCTTCAAACAAAACAATCCTAAAGATTCTCAAGAAGACTGTAAATGAGGTAGGGCGTGATTGGCACGTTTAGCTTAACCCTGCTCTTTGGGCTTATAGGACTAGCATCAGAACACCAACAGGAGCTACACCATATGCTCTTGTCTATGGATCAGAGGCAATATTACCTATCAAGGTAGAAATTCCATCCCTTCGAGTTTCACTAAAGGGACTCATTTCAGATGAGGATTATAGGATCTCTAGACTTCAAGAATTAGAGCTACTTGATGAACGCCGACAACAAGTTGTCAATCATTTGATAGCCTATCAACAAAGAATGTCTAGGAACTATAATCATAGGGTTAAGCCTAGAGTCTTCCAGATCAGAGACTTGGTCCTATGGGAAAACCCTAGAAATCAAGTAGATAGAGAAAAGAAAGGAAAGTTTGAACCTAACTAGATAGGGCCTTATGTCATTATATCAGTCTATGGATCAAGAGCATACCGACTATCTACACTAGAAGGAGATATGTTGGAGGAGCCCATGAACAACATCCATCTCAGGCGATTCTATACTTGAGGATACCTAGTGCACGGTCGGTAAGGTTGTCTTGATGAAAACCTGGCAAACAGGCGTCATGATGACAGAAAAAGGAAAAAAACAAAATAAAAATAAAAATACATAAAAAGGAGGACACAATAAAAACAAGTGATAAAAACTTGGCAAACAGGCGCTACTTGTGATTTTCATCAACTCTTCTATCTATTGGGTACAGTTTTGTTATGATTGTTTCCTTTCATATCATTTCCATCTATCATTTGAGATAATTAGTATCATTATCCATATCATAGCAAGGATATCATGTCTTACCCTAGCTTGGGGGAAACGTCCTAGAGTTATTTGGTACAATGGACTTTCAGCTTAAATGGGGAGACAATCAGACATGACAACACCAAGTGGCGATACTTGAAAAGTAACCAAAAACATCAAAATTTTTGTCAAAATCCAAAAATATCAAAAAATTTGTCAAAATCCAAAAACATTAGACAATCCACGAAAATCAAAACAAAAACATTCAAAAATCGCAAAACAGAAAAAAAGAGTCTGTGTCAGTCAAACTACGTGGTCTCTGCGTGTATAACGTAGGCAAGACTAATCTTTGATCAGTCCCCGAAGCCCCTAGGATAGGTCTTTAGGTTACGTTCTTTGGTCAAACATCTGAGAATATCATGCAAACATCAGCACACACATTTCAACATCTATGATCTAATCTGAATAATGATTTGAAAATACATTAAGTAGAATTTGAATTGTTGTACTTTTATTTTATCATTTCCTTGGAGCTACTCGATGATGTATTAAACTAGAGAAGCAAGGAAGGAGAATGATACCTTTTCCTTGTTTGCTGTTTGTGAGTTAGTCATTATTATTTTGTGAATTGTCACAAGAAGTGCTCTACCAAGTATCATGGATGACATTCCGATCCACTTAAGAAAATGATTAATTCTTGTCTGTTTACACAAGAAATGCTTAGGTCATCTCGGTTTAATTATACCTTGATGCTTGTGTTCGCTTGCAATATCAAAAATCATGAAAGAAATACTCAGGTCATCATTGGTCTATCTCATATCATTTATGCTTGTATTCACTTTCAACATTTTTAAAAGCTCAGTGATGATACAAAGCAAAATAAAAAAGATTGTTGAAATGACACTTAGGTTTGCATTGATAAAATAGGTTTGCATGGTAAAAATAGATTGCATTCATAATAATACATCTACAGAGTATTGGTTACACAAGTTACAAAGATTCATTTGCAAATAATGTTATCTTTTCTTATTAAAGATTGAGTATACTTTACACATACAATTTTCATAATGGCATGCATATAAAATCATTTCTTCATCTCATCATAAATTTCACAATAAACATCTCATTTTGTGATATCATATACACGTTATGTTTCATCATTCATTATATTTATCATATTTACATCTCATCACATTATCATTATCATGTAGTTGCAAAATCATCATTCATTGCATACATATAGAAGGCATTTTATAATCTCATCATATATATCACATATACATTATATTTATCATATTTACATCTCATCACATTGTCATTATCATGTAGTTGCAAAATCATCATTCATTGCATACATATAGAAGGCATTTTATAATCTCATCATATATATCACATATACATACATCATTCATTTACATCTCATTTGAAATATCATACATTGAATTTCATCATTCATTTATATCTCATTTGAAATATCACACATTGCATTTCATTAGAAAAAGCATACATCATCATTATCATATCATCATCAATGCATCTATCTCATTTAGTATAATAAATCATCATAAAACATAAAGTTTAAAATACATCCATCACATAAATTATGTAGAACACATCATAGATCAATCAAACCC